>JAPDNY010000002.1:243976596-245176596 GCA_029375565.1 Gekko gecko
ACTACAGGGAAGTAGTATAGTGACCTGCAGTGCAATGAAGTTTGAGAATCTATAGTCTAGGGCATATTCAGATGTAAGTCAAAGAAGCAAAGTTTGCACACTGAGTGTGCTTATATGAGAAGGATTCATGCAGCCACTGGATAAATCATTATTAAGAGATTAAGCCACAAGGTGTTACTCCCAAAGTGGCCCAGAGAAAGATGGCAGGGCTGCTAACAAAAGACAGTGAAAAATTGGTTATCTTTGCTTAGTAATAAAATACTTATGTCCAAGCTTGATTTTTTAAAGATCTTTCTCTACTTGGTCATGATATCTTTGGCCTCTTCAGTCTGAGAAGCAGGGCTATTTTTGGGCAGGAATGCACAGGAACGGAGTTCCGGCTGGCTCCCAAGTTGGCCATGCCCAGCAGGAACTCATTAGCATAATAGGCCACACCCAACAAGAAACTCATTAGGGGTGTACGGCCTAACATGCAAAGGAGTTCCTGCTACAAAAAAAGCCCTGGGTTTTGACAACAAACAAGGTAAACAGAATAAGAAACAAAAGGTGGGTGTGGCTGGATGACCACACTTCTGTTAACATGGGGGTGTGGCCTAATATGCTAATGAGTTTCTGCTGTTGGGTGTGGCCTATTATGTTGATGAGTTCCTGCTGGGCTTTTTCTACAAAAAAAGCCCTGCTTAGAAGGATCATCTACAGTTAATCGTTGTTCCAGTGCAAGTGGGGGATTTGTGGGAAACAAATGAATTTGTTGCCTTATCCTAAAGTTCACAGCTTTATAGGGAACCCCAGCTGATTTCTAAGAATCAAAGTGCAAGGTGCAAGAATCAAGATGGGAAAAGCTACATGCTTTGATGAAAGGCCTTCCTCCCAAATGCCTGATGGGTGGGGGCTGGTCAAGATTACTTGGAGATAAAAAATGAAAATATTAAGAATGCTTAAGCATATTAAAAAGTTCTGCAGTCTATATTTGTACAGGGGCACTTTGAGAAGCAGGGCCAAAAAAGACTCCAAGGATTGCTAGCCTGTACTAAAGCATGCTGGCAAAATTAGGTGGTCATCTTCTGTAGTGCAGGATGGACTTAATAGTTCAGGTTGCAGGAGTCACATTTTTAAAATGCTCCCCCATGTAAAATGAGCATCTCAGGATAACAGTTTATAGCATACCCCTCTTAATTGTACCCTTAGGGTAGAATGGAGAGATCGTGCCACTGTGGCACATCTCTAGAGAAGGGGGAGGCCTGGCTGTAGAACAGGTATTTAAATGCCTCCCCCAGCCATGTTACTTCCAAGCAGAAGGGAATGAAACTGACCTGCTCTCCCTTGCCTTCACTTCCCCAGCCAGCTGGCGGTGACAGGCCAACTGGGGGAAGTGAAGACAAATTGGGGAGGCATTTAAAGATACCTCCCTGATCTGTTTCCCATTCTCTCCATGATTCGGGGATGGGCACCTAAATAAAAGCTGAATAAGACTGGCTTTTATTCGGGAGCACCTTATCAGTAGCTGAATCAGATTAGAAGATCTGATTTGGCCGAATACATACGTGAAAAATACCAATAAGGTATTTTTTGGGTATATATTCCATTTGGCTTTGCCGAATGCACACCCCTAGTAAGTGTGCACATTGCATCAGGAAGAATTCAAAGGTGATACCCCTACCAGCATTTTGTAGTGGTAGTATACTATCCCCTCAGTATTCTGCATCTGCAGCTCAAGCTGTTCCTGACAATGGAAAGCTGACATCATGAATATGAATCATTTGTTTGACCAGAAGACCTTCAAAAAAAACCGTTGTCTCCTCAGCACAAGAATTTTAGGGAACTACAAAGATGGTTGGGGAAAAAACTGGGAAGCTTTGACTAGTGTCCATGTGCTATTATATACACATCTCAACAGACAAGAATAGTACAAACCAGATTTTAAAACATTGCCATTTTCCCTCCCCTAAATCAATGTCTGTTTATCAAACTTAAAGTCTATGTAAACATGAATACAATCTGAACTATCGTTACACATTTAGGATTTTTAAAGTTCAGCTATTAGCACATTTCTAATGTTTATGCAAGTATACCAAAATGAGCTTCCCACAAACTCACCTATTGGCATAAATCTTGGGACAGCATGACAAAACTCATATATCATGGGTCACCCACCCTGATGCAAATATTTGAGCTGGGATAGGAGGGCACCAACTCAGCTTTCCTAACTGATTTGGCTAGGTAGCATCCCAGACTAGTACAGGACATCCTTTGCCAGGCTGTTTGAAAGATTCCCCAGCAGAACAGCCTGACTGGGTTACTAATTTTCAAGCTCATTTGTCTGTTCAGTATTACTTTACATATTTCATGGATATTCCTCATTTTCATCTAGGAATTAATTCCGTCTCTACATGGATTATAAAAACAAGAAATACCAAAGGTAATTTACTCTGACAATGTTGTGGTACAGCTCCTTCTACTGATGATTTCCAGGCATCACAGTTAGTAGTTAAGATAAAAATTTGCTTCATTCCAAGGGCCACCCCATACATATTTTGTACAGACTGCTCTAATGAAGAGATGTGTGAAATGCAACACATACATGTGATTCTAGTTTTGATCCCTCCCTCTCTCCACATATTCCTCATTTTAAAAATCCAAACTGCCTAGATGGTCTCAAGTATTTAAACTGGTTTACAGGTAAAGCCTCTAAATTCTTGTCACTTGCTAAATATATTGGCCCAAATCTATTTAAATACTTGAGAACACCCAGGCATTTTAGTTTTCATAAAATTTAAGATTCTGAAACAAATTTGGGCGGTTATGAAACCCACTAAAATGGATCAGTCTATTGGCAGGGGAGGGGTGGAAGACGACTTTTAAAAACCATGACAGCTATATCCTATTCTTACACAGAGTTCCTAGCTGTCTTTATCCAGACCAGTATCCAGGTCTGCACCTTCTCAGCATCAACAATTCTACATTACCAGGTATTCCGATTCTTCTCACTGGGCGCAAATGATGGCTTTTAACCAAACAATGGCTTACATCTAATACAAACAGAAAATAAGATTGAGAAAATTCTAGAGCCAGCCTACCATTATTAGACTAACCAGTAAAACCTCTAGCATTTCTGTTGCCCCATTCATATGGAATACTTGTCTCCACAGACTAGAAGAGTTGAAGAATTGGAATGCAATGCAGAAAGGGTTAATTCTGCTCCCAGAATCACATCAGGAACATTATGTAAATGCACATTAACTTGACCCTTCTGAAATTATACCTATAACATCCACACAAATTTGCAATATTGAATCTCATTTTCAGATTTTTTTTAACTCATAAATTATTTCCACAAAATAAAGACTTTGTTGGAAATCATTTTAAATCATTTTTGTTGGAAATCATTTTAAATCAGGGAGCATTCACTCTGTGGAAGAAGAAAGTAGCCACTAACACTTATGAACTTTGGCACCCCCAACTGCTTTCATTGAAGAATCAAAGGTACCAATTAGCAGTATAAGAGGAAATTTACTCCACTGGCTTCAGGCACTAACAGGAAGATAGTAATCCAACAAAATAAGCTATGGCCTTGACTTAAGACTCCAAGTTAATAGGGGGGGAATGCAAGATTTTTTTTAAAAAAAACACCCCAAATGAACACAGCAGGAAAATGTTCAAGCCCTGATACAAATGTGTCAGTGATCTCTTAACCAGTTAAAGGAATCTAGAACAGGGCTCTGAGTAATCAAAGATAGTAGATTTTAAATCATGACATGACCTACATAGCTACAAGAGTTTATTTGTAAAACCATACTAATTTAAATGTCAGGCTTAGGGAAATGCACCTCCGTCACGCCAAAAGTGAGCTAGGGTGCAAAGATGGCATGATCAAACACATAGAAGATTCTGGGTTAGTCTGCAGGGAAATGTAAAATAAGACACTTATTACATTTAAGAATTTAAATCATTTTTATTGCTTTACCTGCCATTAGGACAATCTATAACAAAAAGAATATATTAGCACATACAGTAAGTCAGACTTATAGTCAGGTAACAATACAAAAATGGTCCTCTGGTTGACTATATCACTCTAGGGCAGTAGATTTTAAAATTTGCTAAGGTGGCCTAGCAAGAAAGATTACCTCTAAAGCCCTGAATGTTAGCTAAGGCAAACTATACCAACTGTGGATTCAAACATGTTTAAATTGCACACAAAGGTAAAGCTTTAACTGTGATTAATATTTAACTCAGACATAGCTGGTTCATCTTAAAATCTTGTCAGCAAAACTACAAAAGGGAGTAAACAGCAAGCTAAAAAGACGCAATAGTGAAACTTGATTAGAAAGCCTTATAAAAATGTGCATTTTGTGGTGCTCTAACTTACAGATTTAAAATCTTTTTTGGTGCTGCAACAAGGATCAAATCAAGATTCAGAAGTAACAAAGGAAAAAAAATCCCTGGATAGATTCAAACTGAATAAAAATTTAGAGAAAAAAAGCTGAGCATTTGTGGACTCCTGAGGAATACAGGTGGAAATCCTCATCTTGCTAAGATCTTAGGGATAAATGCAAGGAATTCACAATGTATATTTTACATTTCATCCTTACCTAGAAATTGAACATATCAATAGCTTCCTGTAGTTTCTTAAGGTTCTAATCCTCAAACTTTTAATATGATTAGCAAACATCTTTCCGACAGCCAACAAGTCAGAAAAGTGTATCCCAGGTCCAACTGTCTGGAAAACGATATGGAGAGGAGTGGGAGTTGGAGTCATAAGAAACTTGCATAACTAATGCAAACACTTGCTGTCACTCCCAAATAAAACCCTACTCTAGTTTTAGACAATTTACACTTTATAAGGAAACTCAATCACCTACAGTATCCAACTGTGAAATTCCATAAAGCTAAAGGGCAGCACGGGATGCACACAGAATACTGTAACACAAACCTGGTAAATATTGAAACACATTTCAGACTTGACAACAGAGTTAACTTTTGATAAACGGTTCTTGTTCTATCAGATCAATATGAGAATCATGGGCAAAGCAAAGTAAAATGAAAACTTTGTGTTCAAAATAAATCTGTTTTTAAAAGGCTGGAAGTTATTAAAACTTCTGCTTGAACAAGAGATCCTCAGTAACAACATGTAGTTTGATAGGAAACTGATCTGCTTTCTATCTTTCACATGAAACAAAGGCTTGTCATCTTCCTTACTGAGATGGTGTATTTTATCCTGCATTGAATACCAGCTATGAGAAGAGAACCACTTAATTCTCAGGTTCCAGAGCAGCAAAGCTTAGAAGGGATATCCAGAAAAGCAAACACAAAGTATGAGCCCTTCAGATTCCTGCTCTACATTCAGCACAGGGGTGTGTGCTATTTGGCACTAACTAGGGAGCAGCGCAATTCTTATGCCAGTGCGTATACTGACAGCTATATTCAGGTTTTAACCCACTGGTTAGCTTCTGAGAATCTGAACAGAAAAAAATAGAAGGGGCAAATACAAACATTCACAACTGAGAACAGGCAAAAAAGGTCAGCTGAGGCAAAGATGAGCAACACGACTAGCATTTTTGCCAAACAAAAGCTTTTACACCAAAAAGTTCTTAACCAAATCATCTTGAACCAACAGATACAGGAGCAGTGAATTCTCAAACTTCTAACTCTGGTTTTACTAGGAGGTGATCTCAGCAAACCAAACCAAAGATAACCATAACGTTTACGCTAGCAGTTCAGCTGAGAGGACAAGCCTCTCTGACTAAGAGAAGTACAGTAGAAAATGACCACAACTTAAGAAACGTAGGATTCAGCAGTTGAGAAATGTATGCCTCTTAATTTTCCACTGTTACATCCGTACTCTATGGCAATAACCTTGGTGTTAGGAGATATCCCCACCAAAAAGGAATGAAGGTCACTGCCCATGTTGGACACTATACATTGCACAGGGAGAAACAGTAACAGCAAACATCTCCTTATAACTTTCTGTTTATTTTAAATGGGATTGGGAGCACCAAACTAATGATGTAAAATTTAAAATGGTGCCCTGAAGAGCAAGTGTTTTCCTCCCCCAAACAGACAGGAAGCTGCAATAGCCAGTGGCCATGTGGCTCTGCACAAGAGTAATGAAGCAGTCTGCATTTGTGAAGCATGTATTTGAGAAGGTAGGAGACCTCAGACAGACAGTGAAACAAAACTGTTGTACTGCTGGATGTTCCGTTTGAGAATATCTGAGCATGGACCCAAGACACGCTCAAATCGGGGTCGGTCGAGCTTTACACATTTCAATGGGCCACGAGCAACAACAGTGGCAGCACGAGGACGATTCATCAAGAGAGCTATTTCACCTACAGAACAACAAAATCCACAATGTTTAACAAGGTATATTTCAAACAGGATGAAATCTGATGCAAAGTAGTTGCAGACCAAGCAATAGAAAAATTGACTGTTTTAAGAGTAAACAAAAACAAACAGGTCTAGTATTAGAAGTTAACTTGAGAGATACTTGTAAGTCAAGATCTAGACAATCTCATTTCTCATCTCCAAAGTATTCTTTTATTCTCTTGTTATTAACAAATATGAACAAAACTGCAGGTTATTAATACACTGCAATATTATTTGCATGTACCAAGCTAAACCTTGTCACTGGAAATTACATAATCCAACTCGAAGTTTTAGCCTGCTCAGTTACCCTAGTGCTAGTTAATGTCAAAGCCTGACAGTTATAGATCATAACCTAATCCGAAATTTTGTTTCAGAGTTCATTCTAATGTTCTTACCCACCCACTGAAATTATGTACACTGATTTCTCACTACAATTTGTGTGTCAAGGGTTGAATAATGTCAGCTTCAGTGTATCCTGATAGGCCAGTACAACATGCTGCTAATTCATGCATCATGTCAGGAAGGTTAGAAGGGCCATGTGAGCTTATGACAGCCCTATGATTTGGGGTAGAGCAAAGCATAGAAGGGACAGCATTTCTAAAATATGTATAATGCAATCTACACTACTACATTTTAACATTGCAAGGAACACTGTAAACTCAGAAGACTCACCAAAATAATCAGAAGGTGCAAGCCTGCCCACTTCAACAAATTCTTCATTCTCTGACCTGCGCTGTAACACAGCAGCTGTACCCTAAATGAATTACAACATTACTGAATAAGTTTGCAAAGGGAGGCTAGAGCAATGTAATCAGTTTTCATGACACTTTCACAGACTAACAATCCTACATTAAGCAGCTTGGCCTACCTTGTCCCATTAGCTGTAAAAAAGTCTACCCAGAAAGGGAGATTATTTTCCAGACTACACAAATGTGCTCTAATTAAACACAACATTCATTCATGTATGAACACCTCTGTCAGGTTTGTTTATCAGGAAATGCATACTGATTTCCTGCTGTATAGGAAGGAATTTGCCGAACAGAAATACAAGCTGAGGGCTTGTGAGCAAATGTGGGGGTGATGGAATCAACCAGGATTTCCTACATTCAGCAGCTCACAACATTCTGTGCTCCTAGAGTACGTTCTGTCAACAGGCTGGGTTGGCGGCGGCCATGGGGGTGGCCTTTGATCAAAGTCCACTTTCTGCATACTTAGGGAGTTCCCTGAGACCTTGTCTGAGACTCTTGGAAGTCCCATGAGACCTTGTCAGACACGGTTTTGCTTCTTTTGTGAGTGACACAGGGGCTTTGTTATTAGACACAGTGATGAAGAACCATTATTTCTGAAAATTGTTCATAAATGTACATTTTTAAAAAGTATTCATACTGTACTGGGTGGATTTTAAAGAATAAAAGAAACCAAGACAAATATAACTAGAATAATCCAATATGCAATGCAGTGTTGTTACTTCTGCTCACCTCTAGTATAATGAAGAACTCATCTCCTGGTTCTCCTTGCACCACAATCTTCTGGCCATCCTCAAACTGTACCGGTTCTAAAGCATCAGCTACTGTGAGACGCTCCCATTTATCAAGGGATTCTAGATATTAAAAAAAGATTCAGCTCTTCAGCTTCACCTGAAGTATAACAGGTTTATAATGTTGGCATCACACTAGGAGATATGCAACTCTAGCCCAATCCTCCATTGGCACAGCAATCTATTCTACTATGACTACTGACAGGAAAACTTTTAATCAACTGACTGCTCAAACACACTACCCTGTGGTAGGTTAACAAGGCTCAAACAGTGAGCAGGTTAGGGTTCTTCACAGCACATTATGGGAAACTGTTTTTTAGGCAGTAGGTAAAAAGCTGCAGTCTGAGTATATCCAACACTTTTCAGGCCAAAGCAACAGGCGGAGTCTCCCATCTTCACTTGCAGCACTATGAAAAATGCTCAGACACAAACCTACACCAGTGGTTTGGAAGAACTTTTTATTTATACACGTATGTTAGGTAAGGGAATGAACAAGTGCCCAAATTCAACAACCAAATTCTATTTCCTAGCAGCCATTTTTTCTTCGAGTTTTCATGTAAAGTTCTCTTCTCCAATCATGTCTACTCACCAATTCAAACAAGATGGGTTATTTTTTTGGTTACTGTTTTTGACTATTTCCCATGGACACCTGTGGGTGACCTTGCACCTGCAGTCACACACTCTTAACCTAACCTACTTCAAAGGGTTGTTGTGAGCATAAAATGGAGGAGAGAATGATGTAAGCTGCAATGAGTCCCCATTGGGGGAAAAAAGCACAATGTCATTGATATCGAAAAAATGAAACATATCAAATATGTACTGAATACAGATTACAAACTCCTCTTGCCACTGTTTACAAAGAGCATGTTGGCGTTTAAGAACAGCTTTAAAATTTAAGTTTGCAGGCTTGCTATTAAATAGAAGTCAGCTAGTTTATGTCTAGCAGAGGCAAGAAAGTCAATGCTAGCAGGGAGTGAATAAGGAAAGTTCTATGCAAACATGCTAGCTCCTTGCACTTATCACCCTAGGTACTTTCTATCTGTAATCTTATTTAGGACTGCATTTGACTAATTTAGCTTGTTATTTATTGGCAGTCATAACTGCAATTTTAATTTGTGGTCTTATATGTATTTTTGTAATTATTTATATTGTAAGCTGCCTTGAGTCCCAAAAGGTAGAAAATGTTTAAAATAAAAATAAGGTTTATAAAACTGAGGCGCCAGCACCAAACACAGAGTAATGCCCCAGCTAAAAATGTCCTGTTTCCAGGGAATGCTAATTGAAAACTGGGGGAGGGGGGCTAAAACTGATAGGGAGATATAATTAGAGAAGATTGGGATCTAAGAACTGTACAAACGCATGGAGAAAATGAAGAATAAAGGTAAGGGGGAAAGAAATCAGAAGGCAAGAGCTCTGAGAAAAGAGAAAGCACAGCCATCAAGTGCTACACACAGCAGCACACAACCAAGTATAAACTCCCTTTTGCTTTCTTCAGCAATCTGAGCCAGTCACCAAGCCAAAGTTTAAGTTTAGTGGTGACCATACACTTGGCAAGTTTTGCAGTTCTATCTCTGGACCCATATCTAAACCCCCACATTATGTCACCAATAAAGTCTAACATAACAATGCCGCAAAACAGGCATATTTATTTACATCTTTTCAGAAGGCAATGTTCTCACTCGTGCAACACCACAATTTTACTGGGAAATTCTTCACTCACCCAGTATTGACACTTTACTTAGAAATTCTTCATACATCTTTCTCTTTCTCAATGTGCTACCCTAGAAAAAAAGCACAGACACATCCATATATTATTTTTCTGCTATAGTAACTTGACAAGCCATAGAAGCAGCTAAAGATTTTAGTCCCATATGTGACTAGTATCAGCCCTAGGACATCCAGTAATTATTGGTACATTGCCTGTGTATGTGGAGGCTTCAATCCTTTTTATGACAGCTAATAATCACTAATAGAATTATCCTCCATACATTTATACTAAATGGTCATAACATCCTGTGCAAAAGATTTCACAGAATACATAAGTAGACTCTGTTTTGTCCATTCTACCATCAACCAATTTCACTGGAAATCTGTTTTTAAAAGGTTATTGCAGTAAAACAGCATAATTTGGCTTATGTCGTCTCAATGTACAAACAATTTATTGCTTACAGTCAGGAGGGGTCTGCATATACTTTTTGCCAGTGACCAAAGTATGTAACTGATATACCAACTGCTATAACCAAGCAAAGAGAAAATGCATCTCTAACACAGAGGGTCTGGAAAAATTCAGTTTGCCCGTAACTAAGGATGAACGTTTATGGCTTTGGAGCACTGATGCCTGAAGTTAATTTATGCTGCCTTTTTACTCCCCCCGAAAGTTTTTTTAAATTACATATAAAGCTTTGCCTATATAAAAGCCTACGTATACTATAGTTAAAGTCAGTCAGTATCTTTGACATAAAGTCTAATGTGTGAAATATGAGAAATGAACTTAATTAAAACATTAGACTAGTTTGTATAGCATTAAATGTTGTGAACTGTATTTTAATAAAAACACTTACACAACACCTATCTGGCAAAAATTTGTGCATGCCACCACATGCTGGTCCCCAACTGTGTGGTCTCCCCCCATGCAGAGCCTCTCAGCATACAAAAATCAGGAGCATTATTCACATACTGGCTCAATCTTTCAGTATCAATCCATAACCAAAACATGTACCACTCCTATTCCTTTCATAAAATGTAGGTCAGTTTTATTTATTTGATTATTTATTAGTTCGTGGGCTCAGGGCGGCTTACATAGAAGTATATATAAATACAGTTAAAACATACATAAAACATCAATAAACAATCAATGATCCATTTCCCTACATTAATTTGCTTTGAATTTTTACCTTCTGTTAACAAGTGTAACATTTACCTTTACTGATGTGTGAGTTCATCCAGTTTCTCACACAAGACCCCATTACAAGCAATCCCTTGGCTTGTAATGTAAGAGTCTAAAATATACAGATCTCCATTTTCAGTATGGAAAGGAACTGGGTTTCATTTTTCTAAATCCAACACTTACTGTGCTTGAGGTCTATTGGGCTAGAACATGCCTCAACTTTAGGTAGTGTTATAATTTTTAAATAAAATTAAACTCTGATGACCTACAACACTATAGTTTCCATTCAAACATCTACAGTTAATTAAAGAAATTGAAAGCTGTAATATTTTATAATCTCTTTTATAATATTATTTTATAATATCTAATGATGCATAAATATGAAACAGGAGAAGATGTAGTCAGTTAGCAAAAAAAACTAGCATGAAAGAAAATCTGTAACCAAGTTCTAAACATGATAGAAAAGTTTTTAAATAGGAGCTATTAATATTAACAAACAAGGTCATGTTTTTATTTGCAATCACATTTGGAACTAATAATAATGTACTCAGAAGCCAACCAAAATTAAACATAAAAGCACATGCTTAAATTTGTTTAACTGAATTCTGATGGAATCATGCCCTATGTTTACCCAAAATCTAAATATCTAAAAATCATAGGAATCCTTGCCTCAGTTGCCAACAAAAGGTGCAGGGTAGAGAAAGAGAGTATTGGGACAGAAGAGAGAGAGAGAGGAAGCAGAGTAGGATTAAGGGGAAGGAACAAAGTGGATTCAGAGCAGAAAGGTTGGGGTGGAAACAAGAGTTGAGAAGGGTGGCAGGAGGAAACATGGTAACCAGAGTAGTCATGGGGGCCAGGGTGGACAAAGGGGACACAGTGCAATAAGGGGAAGGGAGGAAAAAAGGGGATTTCTTTCAAGGTAATAAAAAAAAATTCAAAACTTAAAAGCAATTAAACTGAAATACACACACGCTCACAAAAACACCCAACATAATTATTTCCTCTCAAATAAAACACTTACCATAAGGATTCTTCTGTAACTATCTCTATCAATACCCCACAGTTTCACATTGGTTTTTGCTTTGACAGTTGCTGCTCTGGGTGTACCATAAATCAGTGCAAGTTCACCAAAGCTGCCCCCTTCTCCAACACTAGTGGCCCATTCATTGTTCACATATACCTAAGAAGGCAACACGTACAGTTAAGGAAATATTTTATTAACAATAGCAATAACTGAATAAAGATGCTTAAAGTTAATCACTTTAAAAGGATGTGCTAATGAATGTGACTACATTAATTTGCTTTGAATTTTTAAATGTTTTGATTGCTAGTACACATCTGTACAAACAGAAAAATAAGCTAAGGAAATAGATATTAAAATCTGAAAGAAATTTATTTTGAAAAGTGTTCCTTCCAAGTTTATTTGAAGCTAGATGTTATACTCTAAAGTCTCAATTTATTAGTATTAATTATTATTATTTATTGAATTCCTAAACCACCCTCCCCCAGAGGGCTCAGGGAGGTGTACACCATTTTAAAAATACAATTCAGTTAAAAACATTCCAAAGAATAAATTAATTAAATTAAAACCCAACCATCTAACATAGTTTCAGTAAACCTTCAATCTTAGATGGCGTTCTGCATGAGGACGCTTCCACCAAGAGGTAGGGCCATGGGCTGGATGAGATGGGAAAACTGTTGCTGTCCTCAACCATAGGCCTAGTGGAACATCCATTTTACATGCTCTGCAGAACTGTACAAGGTCCCACAGGGTATGGACGTCTCCAGGTAGAGAGTTCCACTAGGCAGGAAACAGGGCCAACACCCCCCCCCCGCCCGGGCCAACACACACACCCCCGCCCGGCTCTGGTTGAGAACAGCTGGACATCTCTTGGACCCGGGATCGCCAGCAGATTTTGATCTTGCAAGCATAGTGCTCTTTGGGGAACACACCGGGAGAGGCAGTGCCACAGGTATGTTGGTCTCAGAACCTTGAAGTGGATCCAGTACTCAACTGGGAGCCCATGCAGCTGATGAAGCACAGGTCAGATGTGTGCTATCATAGGGGCGCCTGTCAGCACCCACACTGCTGCATTCAGGACCAGCTGTGATTTTCGGGTCAACTTTAAGGGTAGCCCTATGATATGCTGACCAAATATTTAAAAATATTTATATACTGCTTTTCTTAAAATAAGCCCACAGCTGTTTCCAGAAGCACACAGTTTCCATGTAAAATATTTAAAAACACCTAAAAGATATAAAAACACATTTAGACAAAGGCCTTTCTAAAAAGCTCTGCCTTGCATTTCTTTCTGAACAGCAGAAGGTATAATATAGCTCACATTCAGCAGCATACTGCATTAGAGACAGCCGCCACAGAAACCATTCTTACCCAGGTTGAGCTTTGTCTTAACTTCTCTAAAGAGGGACAGAAAGGATGATTATTTGGTTTGCCCAAGCACTGAAGGGAAGTGACAGATCCTTCAAGCATGTGGGTCCTAGACTATAAATGCCATGTCAGCAGATCCCGGTGCTCGTGGGGAGAGGAAGGTATAGCGGTGGGTCCAGGCAAGGTGTGAAAGGAAGGGCTCTGAGAAACAAAAGGGCTCGGTGCCCTTCCAGCCTGCGACTCATCCCAAAGGTTGCCAGCAGTGGGGCTAGGGTGAGTAACCCTCCTCCGTCATTGGCGTTGTGCAGGCATTAATAATAAGACCATGGTCCTTCGGGACTTCATTATGGAACAACAAGTAGACCTGGCGTGCGTGACCGAGACCTGGGTGCGGGATGGAGAGACCTTAGCTCTTGTGCAGCTTGCCCCACCTGGATTCTCGGTCCTTCACCAATCACGGATGAGAGGGCGGGGGGAGGGGTGGCAATATTCGTGCGGGAGGCTTACTCCTTTAGGGCACTCCCCTGTTGGAGATTGCAGGCATCGAATGTGTCGGTCTGGTGCTGGAGGCCGAGGAGAGTTTGGCGATCTGCCTGGTGTACCGACCGCCTAACGCACCGGACAGTAGCCTACCGTCCCTGCTGGAGGCCGTAGCAGGCTGGGCGCTGGAGCACCCTAAGCTGATGGTTTTGGGTGACTTCAACGTCCATGCCGATGACGCGTTCTCTGGCCGGGCAACGGACCTGGTGGCGTCCATGGCGTCGCTAGGACTCTCCCAGTGGGTGTCGACCCCCACGCACCGGGCCGGGCACATGCTCGACTTGATCTTCACGGTGGGGATTTCAGTGGACCGGATGACTGCGATGGCAGTCCCATGGTCGGACCACTATGCCCTGAAGGCCCGGGTGAATGTCCCACCCCGACCCTGTATAGGCGGCGAGCGGATTTTGGCTCGCCTGCAGAGCCAAATGGACCCGATGCGGTTCCAGATGGCTCTGCGGGACCCGATGCCCCCTGGCGGCTCGTTAGATGAGCTGGTGGAAGACTGGCACAGCCGACTTTCCGCAGCCATCGATGAGATCGCTCCCAGGCGCCCTCTGCGCACTCGCTCCAGGCTAGCCCCTTGGTACTCCCAGGGGTTGCGGCTTATGAAGCAGGAGCTCAGACGGTTAGAGAGGCGGTGGCGCCGCGCTCGCGACGAGAGCATCTTATAGGACATTTATGAGATCCTATGAGATGGCAGTCAAGGCTGCAAAGAGGGAATTCTATGCAGCTACGATTGCATCTGCAAGCTCACGCCCAGCCCAATTATTTAGAACAATTCGGTCTCTGACAGCCCTGCCTCAGGGCAGACATAATAGTAGGGAACTGGAAATTGGCTGCGAGGCATTTGCGAGCTACTTTGCAGATAAAGTCTCGGCGCTCCGCCGCGACCTCCCCGCCACATTTGAAACAGTGAGCGAACTCGAGGCCCTTTGCGCGTCTTTGGGCGTGGGTTTAGAATGCTTTGATCGGCTCAGTCTGGAGGAAGTCGACAGACTGCTAGTATCTGTACGCCCAACCACATGCGACCTTGATCCGTGCCCCTCCTGGCTCATTAAGGCGGGCCACGAGGGGTTTCGTGGCGCCGTGGGGGAGATTGTCAACAAGTCCCTCTCGGAGGGACGGTTCCCCGAGGCACTCAAGGAAGCGATGGTCCGCCCTCTCCTGAAAAAACCGACCATGGACCCGGCGGAATTGGCCAGCTACCGGCCGGTGTCCAATTTGCCTTATTTGGGCAAACTGATTGAGAGAGCGGTGGCGATCCAGCTACAGGGCTTTCTGGATGACGCTTCTGTCCTTGATCCATTCCAGTCCGGCTTTCGCCCGGGGTACAGGACGGAGGCAGCACTGGTCGCCTTAACGGATGACCTCCGGAGGCATCTGGATCGAGGTGGCGTGGCAGCACTGTTGTTGTTAGACCTGTCGGCTGCATTTGATACAGTCGACCACCAGTTGCTGATCCGCCGCCTCGCCGACGTGGGGATCCAGGGGCTCGCCCTTCAATGGCTTGCCTCTTTTCTCCAAGGTCGGGGACAGAGGGTGGTGCTAGGGGGGCAGCAGTCCCGGAGGCACCCGCTTGAATGCGGGGTGCCTCAGGGGGCAGTTCTCTCCCCGATGTTGTTCAACATCTATATGCGCCCCCTCACCCAGATTGCTCGGAGGTATGGGCTGGGTTGTCACCAATATGCGGATGACACCCAGCTCTATCTGATGTTGGGCGGCCAGTCAGATTCCGTCCCGGAAGATCTTCACCGGGCTTTGCAGGCTGTGGCTGGGTGGCTCCGGCGGAGCCGATTGAAGTTAAACCCTGCCAAGACGGAAGTCCTGTGCCTGGGTCGGACCGGCCGGGGATTGGGGCTCCCACTCCCGACCTTCGACGGGGCATCGTTGGTGCCAGCGCCGGAGGTTAGAGTTGGAGTGCCTGACCCCACACACCATGGGGCCCAGGTGGCAGCCACTGTAGTCGGCTTCTCCATCTTCGACTGACTCGGCAGTGGTCCCGTTTCGACCGCCTGGCCACGGTGATTCATGCAATGGTCACCTCGAGGTTAGACCACTGTAACGCCCTCTACATGGGGCTGCCTTTGGGGCAAATCCGGAGGCTGCAGCTAGTGCAGAATGCTGCAGCCAGGCTGTTGATGGGCACCCCTAGGCGGGAGCACATCCGACCTGTGCTGAAAGCGCTGCACTGGCTGCCTATAGCATACCGGATTCGTTTCAAAGTGCTGGTGCTTACCTTTAAAGCCCTATATGGCCTGGGTCCGGCATACCTGAGGGACCGCCTTTCCTCATATATGCCCCAAAGAGCACTTCGGTCTGAATCACAACATTGCCTGGCGGTTCCTGGCCCTAAGGAGGCCAGGCTGGCGGCCACGAGGGCTAGATCGTTCTCAGTGGCGGCTCCTACCTGGTGGAATGAGCTCCCGGAAGAGATCAGGGCCCTGCGGGACCTTTCACAGTTCCGCAGGGCCTGTAAGACGGAGCTCTTCCACCAGGCGTTCGAGTAGGAGCCGCCGCTTCTTTTTCCCCCTCGTTGGCCGCCGCCCCGCCTCCTTCCCACCGCTAATTTTACCAACTGGGATGGAGGAAGGGGATAGCCAAGCTAAGCCCTCGGGGCCCGCCGTGACCACCACTGCTGTGCCTAATGATTATCTGTAGCCATCGGGTTGAGATAAAAGAGGAATTATAGAGCACGTTATGATGTGGGTATGTTCAGTATTTTTAGATGTTTTAACCTGTTTCCCGGCACTGGTTGCCCTTGTAAGCCGCCCTGAGCCCGCTTGCGGGGAGGGCGGGGTAGAAATGGAATGTATAAATAAATAAAAAGGACTTTAAAGATCAAAAGCAGCACCTTGAATTGAACCTGGAACAAACAGATGATCCCAGTCAAACACAATGCTACATTCTGTACCAATTATAGTTGGAGCTGTCTTCAAGGACAGCTCACTTAAAGCAAATCACAACAATTTAGTCTTCAGGTATCATTTTTGAGCCAGGCACTACTGAAGAGGCACTCTTAAAAGCACCAACCATTTTTCATTGTAAAACTGGATCCAAGAGCACCCCTATGTTCTTAATTGAATCTACCAGTGCTAAAGACATTTAATCCTAAGTAGATAAGTAAATTTCCCTTCCTGAGCAACATCACCTCTGTCTTGCCAGGATTCAAGTTTAGCTTGTTTATCCTTAGGCACCTAACCATGACATCCAGGTAATATTCTAGGTCTCAAAGATTAGAAGATGCACATTTTACACAAAGCCAGAGGAAAGTGTTAACATGGTGAGAAGGAAATCCAGGCCCAGGCTATTTCTTTAACAATGTGGACATATGCCCGTTTCCATCACTGCACGTTGGATTGGATCCAACAATGCCCTTCCATTCTAGGAAGGCACCACTGGATCCAACCTATATCATGAAGTCATCCAAGGACAATGAATTCATACAGTTTAGCAAAACTTACATCCATTTCTCCTTGATCAACAACATAAAAGTTATCCCCTTCATCACCTATGAAGGAATTTAAAAGACAGTAAGTATAAGAGCAAGTCACAGTAAGTAATTACTAGTATAAAAAATTAGAAATTACACACACAAACTATCTACCACTTCTCGCAGCAAGTACTAGATGTATCTTAGATTTCACATTATCTAATACCCGCACTTTAAACTTTACATTAAAATATATCCATGCAAATAAGAAATCACACACTATTCAAATACTACAAAGATGGAAACAATTAGAAATATTATTGGGTGGTTAAGAAATTTTGAGCAAAGCTCTCTATTTCAATGGCCAGGGCTGCAGAGAATTTTCATTTAAGAACAAAGGGCCAGTCAAGGAGCACATGGTGGTCACTACACTGGGCAAATACCTAGCTACGCAATACCAGCTTACTGAATTTTATACCTGGAATTTAGCTCAATGTTTTTCTAGGGAAAGTTTTGTAGCTGTACAACAGCTTGCAATTGCATGCATTTAGTGCTTGTAAGCCTGTGTACTTTATGACTAAACTAAATGAATAGCTTAAGTATTATTACACACAAATATGATTACTTGCCTTGCTGTATGACAGTCTCACCAGCAATATAGGTAACAGGAAACATGGCATCAAAAATGTCACTGAAAAAGATTTCAGAGTAATGTAGAACAATGGTTAGAATGGCCTGCCTGAAAAGGATGGGGAGGCTCCCACACTTGTCATTCAGCAAACCATGTAAAACAGAATTGTTCAGGAGGCCATTTTTTAGAAAGTTAACTGAGCTATAACAACAGGGTTCTGGAGAGCAGAAAAGGAACAGGACTGTAAAGTATACCATAATGTATAGTATGTATTAAACGCTGGCTGTATGTATTAGCCAAATGGTTTTGTTTTATACCTACGTAATACAACTTTCTACATTGTTTTAACATGTCATGTCTAACACTTGTGTTTTGTTTCAGACTGCTGTAATCATAATCCTGCTACATTGGTTATGAAATGTCTCATCTGATTGGATTGCACTGATTCACACAGTATAATTCACCTTGAGTCTCAGTGAGAAATGTGGACTAATAATTATAAATGACTGAGTAGTGTATTAATACTGACTGAAGTCTAACACAGGGCTGTCCAGTATACTCTGATGTGAGGACAAGCAGTATGATAATTGCACAAGCACTGGGCCTGCAAATTTAAAATAAGGGTTAGGTTTTCCTGCCAACCATTTCCATATTTAACACATACCGGCAGTGTAAAACACAGACATCAACGTGGCTGACTTCCTTCCTCATCTTTGCTGGCCCACAAATATCTTTGGACCAATACTGCATCCCCCACAGTATCCATGCAGAGCCCACATGGCATCCTGCCACTCCCTGAGCCTAAAGCTGCTGAAGTGAGGATTGGAAAGTCTTCTTAATGCAATCAAATTCACAAAAGTTGATGGAGAAAAAATAGCAGCAGATGTGTCTAATATCACAGAATAGGTCATAGCTAACCAACGATCAGAATGGTATGTTAAAAACTACATCCTAAATTCTATATGCTTTTATTTGGCTTAATTTAAGAGTTACAGGAAGCAGCAGTTAAATAGAAGATTTCCTACCTCCTTTCATTGTCATCCAGATGAGCAAAGAGCACATTCTTCTCAATAGCTTTGGCCAAAGCAGCCATAGTTTTGTAATCTTTTGGAATAACCTAAAGAATGGGAAATACCCAAGCAACTTCAATTAAAGACTACAGACACAGATTCTTTAATTAAACTGATTTCTGACTGCAAGCCAAAATTTTGCCTTCACCTCTACCACCCCCCACTCCACCCTATTAAGGCTACTTGTCACACAATGTTATCTCCAGGTAGGAAGCTTCATTTTTTTGAAAACACAATTCATTTGAAAAGAAAAGCTTTCCAAGGTTGGGTTTTTTTAAAATTCATGCAATTACATTTACATTCTCACAGCAACTGCAGACAGCAGAAATTGTCCAAACTGAGTTTTACTCTCCCCAACTCAGGGCTAGCAGAGTGGCAGATCTTCAGGCATCTTTCTGGCTACAACACTGCTCACAAGAGCCTCAATAGGGAGAAAATGACTTGTCCTTAGCCTCTGTGAAGCCAGGGGTATACCCTTGATGATCCAGTCCAAGCTCAAGGAAATGCTGTATCAAATGCAATAATTTATATTGTACAGTTATCACTGAAAACTAATGCAATCACTAGGATACCAACAACCAACACAGTTGAGCTCTCAGGCAGTTATTAATTATTAATAGCAAATTTTTACCATTCCAGGATGTTAACTCTGCTGCATGCACCAGCTAAATAATACTGCTTTCACCTGTAAATTTTACCCTCCACTTTACCGACATATCCCAAAGAAGTTTAAACATGCTTATAACTCTCCTACTGTAAAATTTTCTGTTAACTACATACAAAGTAGAAGTGTCACTAGGGGATATGATTTCTGTCATGAGAGGGGTTATAATTGAAGTTACTTGGGCAAACATCAGAGACACAGAGGAAGGAATTGCTTCCTCCAGCCCAACTTTTACTTATAAATGCTTCCTCAACATTCTTATTCCTTTACTGACTAGACACCTTGACCTGGAGAGCCCAGGCTAGCCCAATCTTATCAGATCTTGGAAGCTAAGCAGGATTGGCCTTGACTAGTATTTAGAAGGGCAACTTCCAAGGAATACCAAGGTAATGACACAGAGGTAGGAAATGGCAAACCACCTCTGAAGTCTCTTGCCTTAAAAACAAGTCTAGCTTGCCACCTAGTGGTGCATAATACCAAAAGAATTAGAACTTCTGACTGCCAGACAATCTTAGGATCTCCTGCCTATACTACACACAATGTCATAAGATGCTGCTGCTACTGCTGATAATAAGCAACAACAACGACTAGGCAGCAATTCAGACCTATCTGGAAGCGCAATGGCAAACTACCATTAAATTAGATGTGCATTATGCATTATATCAAGAGAGAAGCTGGATTTCACCTCAGTAATTTTGGCTAGGGACAGGAGAAATTGCACGGATCATTTTTGGAATGGCTGGATACAATACCTTTCTAACATAGGATGCAGCATCCTCTTCTGTGTAAACTTCCGCACTGATAGCACCACGCCTTCTGCGACCCTTTACTACTGGGTTCATTGGTGGTGGTGGTGAAATCTCATCTTCACGCGAGTCAGTACGAGAGCCTGCTTTCTGCTGACTCATAAACTGCTTTGTTTCTTCCTGCAGGCGAAAAAAAATTTAAGTAATACAGGGAGCAAAAAAAATTTACACCATGAGAGCAGCTAGTAGGAAGACCGCCTTCCTCCCTTGCTTATAAATTAAAAGTAGAAACATGGAAATACAGTTATTCTTCCTGGTAATAGATTAGTTCTGAAATGATACATAATATCTGCGAGAGTTTTCAGCAAGTTCAAATTTTAGATCTTTCCATATTGGCACCAGCAAATCCCTTTTATTAAGGCTACGGAAAGTAACGCACCACTGTTTGAAATAGTACTGACCAGATTCCATAGAGGATTTGAATAAGCAGAACTTTGCTCACAGCTATGTATCTCTATTATTTGATTAATGCAATTACACAGGCACATTTGCATGCGTGCTGAAAACCAAGTAGGTTTTCAAACAACAAAATTCAAAGGTCAGTGAAATATACCTTTTACTTATAAGCAATGCTCAAAATGCAATATGTGAGCCCTTAAGTTATACAGAATTCTTCCTCAAACTGCATGTTCAAGAAAAAGACATCTTTAAAATGAAATGCACACACAGATGCGTCAGCAAGGAATTCCGAAAGACAGGTTAGGCTTTGAGAGTGATATGCAAAGCCCACCCTGCAAGCTTCATAGCTAAGGACAATTCAACACATTACATGGTAACAAATCCACATTTGCTATTGTCTAAGCTTAATATGGAGCTGCAGCCAATCCTGGCTTTTTCACAAACATCCATGTACAATACACATTTTTGGTACATACTTCAAAAATCTTACAACATGAGATAATCCTAAAGAAGCACTGGAATCCAGGTCTTTTAAATCCATGACAAAGGTAAAAAAGAGAACAACAAAAGCGTAAGCATTATTAGCTTTGTGATACAGTGGTCAATGATTATCAGATTTTACAACAAGAAGCTTAATCCTTAAAATCTTCCTTCCTGTAAACTTGAATGGCATTCATTCGAGGTAATGATTGCTTAAATTGAAGGTATGAATTAAGCTAGGAAATAATGCATGGCATGTGCAGCTTGTGGTGACAGAGTACAAGTTACAAGTTGAAAGCATTAATTGGTGTAACTTTTGCTATTTTTATATTCAATCTTAAATGAAACTAAGCCAAGCTACTGCTTTCTCAAACAACATTAGTCACACTGGGATGCATACTTAGCAAAGCCATTACAGAGCCTAGAATGAAGATTAAGATTATTATATCTTAACTGCACCAAAAGCATACATACACACAGAAGTGCCAGATCATCTGAGGATCATCCCAGCTTTCTAGGTTTCATACAGGCAATCTCGAAGTCTAGGACGAAGGGTGGGAGGGAACATGCTGTTTATGCCCTGAACATACATAAGAGTACCAAGGGACCTCTTCATACCGTAGCATTTGGGAGTTATTTCCAAATGAGCACTGATTATTCAGTGTACAAAATGGATTCAAGAAGCTACTTTCCTAAAAATTAAGAGGGAATCTTGCAGCAGTGTAAAGACTATTCATTTGGTATAGGCTTTCAGGGATTACACTTCTCAATCAGTTGCGTGCCAGCCATTGTTTGGCAGCGTGCAGTATATATACATGCAGGGGTCTTTTTGGGGGGGGGAGCGCACCGGAGCACAGCTCCGGGAGCTCAGGAGCCAAACCCCGCCCCCAATCGGCGTCCCAGGGAGTCTTTCAGGCAGCCGAATGTCAATTTCAGCTCCATTATATCCTATGGGCCATTGAAGTCAATGGTGAAAACATAGGGTATATTCTGGGGGCTGGAGGGGAGGGGGTTTGAGGGAGAGGCTCCAAACTCACAATATAGCTGATGGAGCCTGTCCCCAAGATACCCACCAAGTTTCAAGAACATTGGACCAGGGGGTCCAATTCTATGGGCCCCTAAACAGGTCGCCCCTATTCCCTCCATTGCTCTCTATGGTGGGAAAAAGTAACCTTTTCCCACCATAGAGAACAATGGAGGGAATAAGGGCAACCTGTTTGGGGGCCCATAGAATTGGACCCCCTGGTCCAATGTTCTTGAAACTTGGTGGGTATCTTGGGGACAGGCTCCATCAGCTATATTGTGAGTTTGGAGCCTCTCCCTCAAACCCCTCCCTCCAGCCCCCAGAATATACCCTATGTTTTCATCATTGACTTCAATGGCCCATAGGATATAATGGGGCCAAATTGCTGCCAAATTTCTTTCATTCCCTCCTTTCCTTCTCTCTTTTTCCTCTTTCCATCCTTCTTCTCTTCTCTTCTCTCTTTCTTTCTTTCCCATCTTCTTCTCCTCTTTTTTCCTCCTTTCCCTGTTCCCTCCTTCTTTCCTCTCTTTCTTTCCCTCCTTTTCTTCTCTTTCTTTCCCTCTTTCCTTCTCTCTACTCTCTCTCTTTCCTTCCCTCTTTCCTCCTTCTGTGGCTCAACTCTCATGAGAAGGAGTTTAAACTTTAAATCCCTTCTCTCTTAGCTCCCCCACCCAGACCAGCTGGGGAAGGGAAGGGGAGGCTTTTGAAGATGCCTCCCCCCTTTTGCTTCCCCTTCTGACATCACTTCCGGTGATGTCAGGGGGCGTGGCATATGCTAATAGCCTAATAGCTCATTAGCATACCATATGCTAATGAGCTCCTGCAGCTGCTTTTCTATGAAAAGACCCCTGTATACATGCATACATATGTAGAGGAAAAATGGTAAAAAATATATAGTGTGTCTGAGGTCCATGATACACAAGAGTTATATAGCCTGGGAAATTCAACAGTATACAAGACACACAGTAATGATTCTCTCTAAACTTAATTCTATGAATCTGCTAGCAACACACCTTGCACTACACTTGAAGCTGCCATCAGAGGATGGGTATGAAACAGTCACAGATCCCAACATCATGTATGCATCAGGTGCAACAGTTGGCCTTTGCCTGAACCCATTATTGCAGGGGCCATAGGAAGCATCTGGGCATCCTGGATCTAGTGAAGCTGAGAATCCACCCCCATGGAATAACTGAATTTTAATGTAATATTGGTTTCAAATGTTAATTCTCATGAGCTGCTTTGCAACCAGTTTTGCCAAAAAGAAAAAACAAAAACAAATAAAAGGAATAAAGTAAATTTTACCCCAGAAATTCTGAATTACTGAATTTGAAGTTGGGAAGAGAAGGCATGCTAGCTTGTTGAATCATAACTACATTAGCCTTCCTTTCCCCATACTTATGTTATAAAAATACTAAACATACTAGCATTTGGAAGGCTCATTCATGTACCAGGGCAATTTTCTGCACTTTCTACACTTCAAGTACTACTGAGCTTCTCAATAACCAGTACACTTGCAAGAATTTCAGCTTTTGTTTTCTCAAAAGGTTCCTATTATTCAAACTAGTGAGAAAAAACTAGCTCATTAGATAGCAACATGCTTTAACCCTTTATACATAAGTGTTCTGCTCAGTGTTGCTCTTCAAGCATTGAATGCTCCCCCTCCCTATAGCCAGATAATTCACTATACCATTGCAAAGCTTCATTATCTAATTTAGCACAAGTAATTCAAATGACATAACTTGAATTCAGAATTTGCTTCAACCAATCCTGCTTGCTTGCCTCAGCTTTCAAAGGATCCAACAGAAACAAATAAGGCTTTAAGACATTCCTGAAGCCACAGTTAAAATGAAACTAAGCCCAAAATAAAACCACAGCGAAAGGTGATTATTCCCTAACAGCCCCTGTTCTATCTCTGTGACAGAGCAGGCCTGGAGCCAGGATTTTTTTTGCTGAGGTGGCATTTTAGAACATCAGGGGCAATTTAATCATAGACATAATTTAATTACCTTAATTTAATTACCTAGAACTTCAAAAAAGGCAGGGCCCATTAAGGAATGTATCTACTTGGGAGTAAGCCCTGCTGCCCATCCCTAGAACTGGTTTCTACACAAGCAGCCCTTTGGAAGGCAAGCCTGTTGGGACATTTGTTTTTTCTGTTTCTGTTGGGAATGTTTTAAGTGACTACGATGTGCAGCCCAGCCTCCCGCCCATTCCCACTCCTGGCCAACCAAGAGGGGGGCAGCAGGCTGCAAGGGCAGCAAGGAGAAGCGGACGGCAGCACTGCACGCCACAGCCTCTTGCTCCCTCCCAGTCAACCACAAGGCGTGCGGGCTGGCTGGCTGAACTGCCAGCAAGTGTGGTCAGCACCCCAGGCTCCTGAGAGAGATGGAAAGGGGGACTATCAGTGCGGGTGCAGGGCAAATTTGGGAAGAAGCACTGCCCGAAATGCCACCCTGTGGCTATAGGCCTGAGGTAGAGGCAGATTCTCTTGCTAGAATAAACTCAGGAAAGCGTTCCGGCAAGAAGCTTGTAACTGCAGGCGGAGTACAAACATACCAGATTTACAACTTTCAGTTACAGTGGTAGATGGAAGAAAATGTATTTTATTTATCATCCTGCCTAACCATTTGTCGCCTCATAGAACTAAATAGTGGACAATGAATTATGCATACAGCATGTTAACATATCTTTGACTAAAAACCATTCTACTAGTTCTTTGTAACTAGTGCAAAGGGATCCTGCTCAGTACCGCCAAGACAGCCCTAGTGTAGAGAAGGATTTCTCATGTGTTGCTGCCAGTTAACTTTGAATAGGCAGAAGCAGCACAAGAAACTCCCTGTGTCTGCCTGCTCTGTCACAGTATGAAACTCTCACTATTCCCAAAGTCTCTTGCATGTATGCAAGAGAGTATGCCAGCCACAAATCTGGGAAGCCCTGTTTATCTGTGCACCACTATATTCCATTCACTGAGCAAACCAACATTATCTTTTTGCACTATTAAGTCATAGGGACTTTTATATTAAGCTAGCACATTCTGTCCATATTTTTACATTATTCATCTTGCCAGGTATAACTGCATTGCAGCACAATTAGCATTTTATCAGAAATGGAAAATGACATTTGTAAACTTTTCGAAGCCTAATTGATCATGAACCTCCTAAAAGCTGGGTACAGATTAGTTAATACTCAGCATAAGCCACACAGTGGAAAACACCAGAGTAAAAAAGTACAGCCTTTCAAAAGCTTTGAAAAGAGTGGCTAGCTGATCATCAGCTGAGCCTACTTTGCGGGGAGGGTGGGGTATAAGTCTGATAATAAATAAAAAATAAAATAAATAAATCAGTTTAACAGATTAAACACTGCATGCTTCGAAATATGCTAACATTGGTTTGGCCCCTTTTTATTCCAATTGCTTAAAGATGCAATTTGAAAATTCCACCAAAAACTAAAAGGTCATTTGTAAATTGTAATATTAATAGGAGACAATGTCCCTTTTTATTTCTTCATAAAAACAGTAGAACATACTTAATTCATTTTTATGGGTTTAAGCTATCATGGTTCTTGAAGATCAAAGTGTAATTTTGCTCTTACTAAATATGTGTCTGAACAGTCCAGACAAGTAGGCTGACCAGCCATTTCAAAACTGTGTGATTTAATTAGTTGGAGTTGATCAAAATAAAGGCATCTGAAAATTTGCAAGAGAATTTGCAGTTTAAACAAAAACTACTATTCAAAGTCCAAAAACCATATTTTAGCCCTACCTCTGCTGATATTCTAAATTATCAACTGATCTTAGTTGATTAATTGATTGCATAGATTAAGCTCACAGCACTAGTTTTAAAAAATCTAGAGTTCCATCTGCATAAAGCTCACAATCACTTCCTTGTTTTAGGAGGCTGCATAGTATGGAACTTGGTTCAAATTGGAATGCAAAGCTAGCTAAACCATTAGTTTTAATAGCAGCTATGTGCTTTTATATACATTCATAAAGACTGAACTGAAAACTACAGAATCTGAACACGTTTCTTAAACATAAAACAAAGTATGCATTCTTTCAACGCTGTGCTCTATGAAAGAATATTCGTATTATGATTAGCATTGATAGTGAGAATTGCCAAACACTGGTTTTACGGTTTATCTTATAGCCATGGTACGAATACTACTTCTCTTTCCAAAGAATGTTGACACAGTGATGATAGAAGCTGTTTATGACACAGCAGCCAAAGTACAAGAGAAAAAAATATATTTTTCGTAGTCTGTTTGCGCAGTCACCAAAAATTACTGGATTAATAATCAATCCCTCTTCTGCCATGTGGTTGCCCAGTATCCTCTAAAAAAACAGAAAAACCAAAACTGCTAGTAAACCTATAACTTTTCAAATTTCTTGCATTTTTCAAGACTAATACAGGCCACTTATGTCCCCCCATGTTAGTCCTTACTTAAAAAAAAAAAGGAAAATACCAGAACATTATTGGAGCATAATTGGCTCACCACCACCAAATGAACAGGAAAATGAAAGCACAACAGGACATTGTACTGACATCAAACACATTATAAAATTTTTATGTTTAATACATGTATGAATCAAAAACTTGCCCTGACCTGAATAGCCCAGGCTAGCCCAGTCTTGTCAGATCTTGGAAGCTAAGCAGGTTTGGCCCTGGTTAGTATTTGGATGGGAGGCCACCAAGGAAGTCCGGGGTCGTGAGACAAAGCCAGACAATGACTATCCAGCTCTGAACATCTCTTGCCTTGAAAAGCCCACAGTGTCACCATAAGTCAGGTATGACTTGATGGCAAAGAGAAAGAAATAAAACTTTAGTGTTCTCTAGTGAAACACTTCAATCACCAACTCACAGCTTCAGTTATGCTCTCTCTATAGTGGTTAACTTTTTCAGAGTATGAAGCTTCATTGAAAGCAAGAATTTGGACAGTATGCCATGTAAACATAGCCATTGTATCTCAGTGTTCTTGCTGAGGTTCCCTTTGAACTAATCTTAAGGCTTGATTTAAAAAATGCCCAACTATTGATACATTTCCCTCTTAAATATTAAACTTCGCATTTTCCTACTGCCAATGCACACTGAGACTCAGATACTGTGGCAGTTTCAGATTTTAGGCCACTGAAAGAGTCTTAGTAGTAAAGTACTGAACCGGTTTGAAAACCCTCCTACTAACCCCTACTGCTTGCAGTGTTAAAGAATGAAAGTACTTGATTTTTCCTCTCCTCAGTCCTCATGTAGACTAGGCTCCTCCTACAGTTTACATGGTATATCACAAGACGGCCTGTACTTGTACTCACAAATGACTATCTCAGCCTTGACAGTGAAACATATGAAACAAGCTTACACGTTCTGAAATATGAGCTAGAGGTACAGAGTTTGATGGCTGCAGAGCTGGTATTTCTACTAGATCATGGCTTCATTAGACTAAATATATAATTATAATGACTCAACTTGGCTCCCCAGTGCAGCTCACCAGCCACCTAGTGATCCCACTGCTGACACCCAGTCTTGAGTCTTTCATGATCAATGCAGGCAGCAGTGGGCTGAGTCCAGTGGCTGGCAGCTGCCTTGTGGCTCTCCTCCTTTGGATGCTGGAGCTGCGTGGCACCCAGGCGGATGGAGGCACTCAGCTCTCCAGCCCAGGAAATGCCTCAGGCTGCTGCAGGTAGGAGGAAGGAGCCAGCAGAAGCACCACCAGTCACCCAGTGGTAATTAAAGGGGGACATTGGGGTGGAAGCACAACAAATTGATGGGGCAGCAAATTGATACCTGTGCTGCCCCCACACACACACTGGCTACAGCCCTGCTCTCTACTTCTTTCCAACTTCTGGCTATGGTGCTGCTTTCACTTTGGTTTAGAGTCTTTTCCTACCTACTGCCATAGCTAATAAAAAGGTTGTCCAGCTAATATATTAAGGGTTATAAAATTAGTTTATTCTACATCAAAATCTCTCAAAGATGCACAAAGACATAAATTTGCCATGCTTGTAATTCTTATATACAGAAGTGACTCCAGTTTCTCTGAAGCTCTTTGGCACAGCTAATTTGTTTTTTCTTCTCCATTTATAAAAACATTCTCATACAGATGTTTTTCTACACTAAATTAAATTACAAAAAGGCTTTTTGGACACTACTTTTTTAAACAGTTCAAATGTTGGTTACTTTAGGCCAAAAACAACACTTTAAGTTATTTTGAGAAACATAGCAAAAAGTTTTGCCACTCTCTCTTTTGTGGAACTGGCCTGCTCTGACCTGCAGGCTTATTATGCCCTTGCACACCCATGGAGGAACGGCCACTTGCCAACTGCCTGCCTTCCCCCGGCGCTCTCTTTAAAACAGTGCATCCAAGATGGTGGACGTCTATGTGGTAGGAGAACCACTTCCAGCATCCAAAGTTATAAAATTGAGCAAGGGATTCTAAAAGAAATAGGTGAAATGCAAATTCACTGTCCCTTTCTCTATACATGCCCTATCATATGTTAAAATAGGACAGGTCCCTTTTGCTTAGGATGTTACAGATCCCTATAGATTTCCTTTACTTTGAAGCTTGCTCCAGCTCCTGAGGTGAGCACATAATCGGTGGCTGCCTCGCCAGAGGAGAGGTCTGTGTGTGTTCATGGATGCAGCACCCAAAAAAAAGAGCCCTCCTTCCTGCTGCAAGAAGATTTTATCATGTCTGTTTCTCCACCCACTGACCAGTTCACTCTACGTCAAAGAGGAAATCTCTTTCCTGGAGACCTTCTAGCATTCCATTCCTCCAAAACTCTCTGTTCCCTGCTTGAAGGAAGGGGGAGATCTGGACCCACTCATTATCTCTTTGGCTACTTCTATTTGAATTTGTAAGAGGGTGAGCTAAGCTATATCTGGGAAGAAATGGTCCTCCCCTTGCCTGTTCTCTGCCCAGAAGGGGAAAAAACCCTTTTAAAATGGTTTTTAAAAAATGGTCCTCTCAAACCTCCCAGGCAAAAATGCATTTCTTTACACTTTCCCATTCCCAAGCTTATTTTTACCTTCTCCAGTCTTTCAAAGTATTCCCGGAGGAATCCCATAGGTCTCTCAGGTCGCACTGTACATAGCTGGACGATGCAATCCTTCAGGAGTGGCTGGATATTATGTTTTTGAACATAGTGCTCACATTCACGAAGGCTACGCTCCTCTTCACTGGTGTTGCTGGCAGAAGCCGCCATTGTTGTTGTCTGAAAGGAAGACATATTTGAACAGTACTCCAAGAGATACCCAGCTGTGTTGCTGTTACATATTAATGCTGTCAGCAACCAGTCACTAATTTATCTACAGGGATAACTGATTAGCAGCAATGGAAACATATGGTGCCAAAAGAGGAGGTACCTAGTTCATGTGCTCGCTCTCTGGGGCCGAAGTACTTGAGAAAAACATTACAACAGAAAGAAGTGAAGACCTATGTGTGACTCTTCACTAGGAATATCACCAGTTGCACTCAAAACCACATGCTACTAGCATAATATGGTTGAGGCAAAAAAATACCAACGTTTTAATCCCAACTCCTGGCCAGAAATTTACCAGTAGATAAATGTCACAGTTCACTAATAAAAATAGTAATTTTTCTTCATAAATGGATAACAGAAATAAAGTTCTATGCAAGCCAGTCAGTCAACACATATTTAAAACAATATTCTCCAAAATTAAAAGCAAGGCAACTACTCAACACTTACTTGAAGGGGAAATAACAGCAACAACTACAGGTATGCACAGAATTTCAAGGAGAGGATGTTGATCCCAGTATCACCTTTCAAGAAGGAAGGAAGGAAGAAAGTGAATAACAAACTCCGAAGTGTTACTGGACTATTAATACACGTCTTCCTAGGTGACAGATTTAGAGACACTGCATGGCAGTATACTTGTGATAACAAACTTGTGCATCTGATTTCTGTTCCTGAGGATTATACAAGGGCTAAAGATAATGCTGCACTGCCACAGTTCCAAACACACTGCACTGTTGTTAACTGTAAACCCTGCAAAGATTATAGCACACCTGTTTCTAGTCAAATACAAGTAGTTGTATTTACATTAGAATGCCTTAGAAGTTCTATAGCTGGTCCTTTCATTTTCACAACCTGCATAACAAATGTCAATAATAAATGCCTTAATTAACAATTAAAAAGTTATTTTGTGACTCCATGACAGCCTGCAAATTAGTCCATGAAAAAAGTATCATGCTGTTGATAGACAACATCAGGCAACAGTGCTCAAACACAACTGCAAAATAGCACTTAGACAACAGTATGCTCAGTTCTGTATAATACGACATTTAGTAGAATGAAACAAGGCATCAAAGATCATTCATTTTAATGACGACATACTCAAAGTATCACCTTTGTACAGTGCTCTGGTTTTGCAACAAGATTCCTCACAAACTGGGAATGACAATTTGGTAACAAGGTTTAGGTAACCCCAATATAAAAGACACACATCTTCAAATCACTTTGCAGAAGCACATTTGCAGGGGCTCCAAAATTACCACACAATGATGTGAGGATTTCTATGAAGGGATGGAAATAGATCATGGCACTTCTAAGACTGGTTCTGTCCAAGACTTCTAGGTCAGTGCACAGTTAAATAAAGGAAGGATGTGAGCGGGTTATTTTTCTCACTGAAGGAAAACTGATGTGCCTAAAATAACCCTTCCCATTTTGCATAAGAGTTTTAAACAGCAAATCAATTAACAACAACATCCTGATAGTAATAAAAATATAGCTAAAACAGCTTGAAAAGTATCAGAATTTATAAGGTATAGAGTCCTAACTTCTTTCTAAAATACTAGGTGTAATTAACACAGTGTCTTCATATCTGAAAACCGACAGTTCTAACCTGGAGCATTCCTGAGCCATTTATAATAGTTACCTTTTTGTACCTTCTATAGAAGGTCTAAATTACCTTCATAATGCTAGAAGCTAGCTAAATTAAGCTGTGGCTCTTTTCCCCAGGACAGTTAAACAACTGTTCAAGAGTTCAGCAATTCTGGGCTGCTATGAACTACTTCTACTACTATTGCAAAACTTCCCAAATTAAGAACTATGCATTTCTGAATAAAAAATTATCTTGTGTGAAAAGCTGTGAAAACTAAAAAAGGTGAATGCAACATAAATGCATTTAAAAAAGAAGTAGTACCTGAAGCTTAGTTTAAGATACTTCTGAATTATTTTGGCTCCATTTCTCTTTTTCTCTGAGATGGATACAGATCTAACATATTTTCTGTCTTGGAAAAAACAAGCCCTAAATTAAGGAGCCCACTCCTATTCCAACTTTTATTCACTCACCCTAACACTACTCAGGACAAAAAGTGCACTGTTTAAAAGGAGGCCTTCCTCCCAACGATTCTACAGGTCTTTTGCGAGCAGTCAGCATTAGGCACCGTTTTCTGTCCGAGCTTAGAACCAAGGCTCTGAACTCACAACACCGGGCCATGGGCCACCCATCCCCCACGGGCTGGGCCTCCCCCTACACAGCCGCTTTCTTTCAACCTACACAGCGTCATTCTCTCCCCCCCCATTCACCATGAACTCCTCAAGTTTCCCTGCACTACCTACAGCTTCAATACCCAAACACTGCCGTTGCTTGGCTGAAAGGGAAGCACCCCTCCCCCGGCCTGATCTCTCTCTCCCTCCTACCACCTTTATCTCCAACCGCGAGGAGCCTCCCCCAGCACCCTGCCCGGCCGAGGTGCCTTCCAGAAAGCGTTCCACCTGTGAGGAATCTCTCGCCTGCGGCTACACCGATACCCACCCTCCACTACCCCAAGGCAACCCCGAAAGCGCTCCACCTGTGAGGATCCCCTGCCTCCGGCTGCACCGGTACCCGCCCTCCACTACCCCAAGGCATCCCTCCGGGACACTCTCGGATTCCCCCTCCCCGTAACGTTCTTTTACCTCACACCTTGGCGGCGATTTCCCCCACCCTCACGGAGGCCTCGGCCGCCTCCGTGGATGCCCCGTCCTCCCCAGGTGCGCGCCTCTCCGGCCACACGCCCCTCCGCCCGCTGGGGACCAGGGCCCAACTTGGACTTACCTCGGGCTCTAAGCCGCAGCTCCCTGCCTGGGCCTCTCCTCACCCCTCCCTCCCCGTCCCGAGTTGTGGCGGCCTCCTCCTGAGCAATCGCTCGCACCGGAAACCCAGCTCCCTCCGCCAATCGCCACCCGGCCTGACGTCAATGAGCCTCGCTCTCACTCGGCGAACTGTCACCGCGGCAACCTTAAAGGGGACGCACTACCTTATCTCGCCGTCTTCCCTCCGCTCGCGGCCCACAAGGGGGCGGGAGACAGAAGGCAGACAGGCCCTCCCTCCTTCATGCCAGTACGACCTCTCCCTTTAACACATCCGCTGACGTCAGGCTTGGCGAGAAGGAGCTGTCGCCGCGTCTCTTTTTCTTCCTCCTTGCCTCTGCTGCCCAGCACGCTACAGCTAAGCGGGTGATTCCCTTAAAGTGGAGTATGCAGAAGAGCAGCAGAGAGGGAGGCAGCACGTTGTCTTCAGGAGTCTAGCCCCACCAGCAGCTGCAGTTATTCTGAGTTAATTCCCATGGAGTTATAAGGGCGTGGCTTCTTTTTAGTGCTCCTTTGTTTATATGTCTTGCATTGCACCAGAACCTGGTTTACGCTCAATCATGTGCACTTGGAATGCCTTCTTCGAACATAAAACGTTGTACTGGAATGGGGCTCACTTCTTTGCCTGTGCTGAGAATATTCCTTTTGTTTTTGTTTTTAAACAGTAATCACTATTTATAGCGAGGGGGAGGGGCACGTGCCCATACCTCAACCGCTGGAACGAAACGTGCATACCGTATTTATTTGAAAGGAAACCGGAGCAAAGGCAGGGGAGGAAGGCCGAAATCTTAAAGCACAATTATTGAGGACAATTCCGTAGAGGCAGCAATGTGAGCTGTGTGGTACTCGCTCCTGGGAGGCTCTTCTAGAAGGGCAGAGAGATTGGGAACATCTTTACCAGCCGGATGGCGGGGAAGCCGTGTAGCAGGCCGGCCGGCTAGGCAGCCGGCAGGGAAGTCACAGCTGAGGCTGCAGCCCCAGTAACTACGTAAGAGAAGGGGCTGGGAGGCGAGGGGGTGCTGGGTGCCGGTAAGAAGAAAGGGTAGAGAAGGGTGACATCAGAGGACTAAGCAGAGACCACTGGAGGAATTTTCCCAGGAGTTTCTCACCGGCCCCCGCTTGTATATTCTAATAATCAACCCGGTCAAGGATACTTAAATCCTTATATTGGAGCCCTGAGCGGACAAGATGGATCATTCAGCAAACCTGAAAATCGCACCAGGTTTGCAGAAAAATGTGAATTTTTTAAAAAATGGGGGTTATAAAAGAACAAAATTATAAAAGGACTGCCTGTAGTTTTAATAAATAGATGCCTTCAGTGGCTGTTGTTAGGCAATCACAACCATTATGGAAGCATTTCTGTCAGTAAAAAGCAGGGGCGGGGCCTTTCCCAGTATTGAGTATTGAGAGGAGGCAGTTCTTTTCACAATAACATGCTTCTTTATTGAACTTCCGAACCAAAAACACAGGCTCAACAGGAACCTATTTATACTTGTAAAAACCACATCTAAACAACCAGTACCAAGTAAGCAGCTAGAATCCTTTGTTTGCATGAACTATATACAAAGAAACTATAAACAGTGCAGCTATTGGGTAATAAGCAACAAATACAATTGGCAGTTACCAGCAATATCGAAAATAGTCTTGAAGGCCTTTGGAGCCTTCTCTCAGACCCAAGCTCCATCAGTACATAACACACAGTGCTGTTTTGGCCTGTGAGAGAGGACATATTGGGGCCAGGCCTGGTGGCAGTCACTAAACAACTTCCCAAGGCCCCGCTTGCATGACTCACCTGACCTGGCTGTTTGCTGCTGTTCAGTAGCAGACACCCTATGAAAGCCAGTGTGATGTCGCTTCAAACTATTGTCAGGGAGACCCAGGTTCAAAACACCAGTCTGCCACGGAAGCTCACTAGGTGACCTTGGGTCAGTCCCATACTCTTGGCCTACCCTACGTCACTTGGTTGGTGTGAGGATAAAAAAGAGAGGAGAATGATGTAAGCTGCTTTGGTCCCCAGTGTGGAGAAATGCAGACTATAAGGAAGTAATAAAATCATAAATATAGCTGAAGATGGAAGGAAGATCAAAGGTAGCTTCATGAATGGCTGAGAGAGAATGAGGCAGGGAAAGGGGAGAAGCTGTGGAGGTGGCCAGAAGGAGGGAAAGAGGAAATAGAGCATGGAAAGGGATACTAAAGAAAGTGAGGTGCTCCCTGCAAGTCCTTCTGAGTTCCCTACCATGCAAGTGGGCCTGGTCCAGCAGCCAGCGGTACACAAATGGGCTGTAGTTTTCCCAGGCAGAAGCTGTTGGATGGGGGAGGAGGGAATGCTGAAATTGGGAGGCAGATAAAGGTAGCTCAGCTGGTTGGTGGGAAGGAGAGAAGGAAGAAGGGAAGAGGCTCTGAGGGCTTTCAGGGAAGGAAAAGAGGAAATAGTGGGGATATCTTTGCAGGGCCCTGCTTGTGTTTGTTTAATGTAGGAGGCCAGTGGCATGTTAAACAAAATTTATTCCAACATCAGCTTTCATGAGTATGATCTCATTTCGTCACATGCCATTATTACATCCATGCTTTTATAAGTGCAGCAGAAAAGCAGGAGGAGATATTACAAAGAGAGTCTGGTATAAACTGCTCATTCAGAGTAACTGTTGTTGATTGGCAAAATAGAATTAACGTAATGTATACTCCCATACCTCTAATGAAGATAGCGATAATTCACAAAAACACCACCTGGAATAATTTTTTTTAGTCTTTTAGGTCCCTCTGGACTACTGTTCTATTTTTGTTTGTTTGTTTTGCTAAAGACCAATGTAGTTAGCCATCTGGAATTATTTGTATGTTTCTTTGTTGTTTAAATTGTATTTTTTGGATTTATTTTGTAAGCCACTTTGAGTCCTCAGATGGATTAAAGCAGGACATAAATGCTCAAATAAACAAATACTGGCATGTAAAAGATTAAAACATTTCTTATTATGATGATTTTGTAGGAACAAGCCCATCGGATTTATGTCTGTGCATGCTGTCAAGTCATAACTGACTTATAAGGGACTTTCAAGGCAAATGAGAAACATAGATGATTTGCCATTGCCTTCTTTTGCAGAGTCTTTCTTGGTGGTCTCCCATCCAAATACTGACACTGCTTAGCTTCCAGGTTCTGACAAGATTGGGCTATGCTATACTATTCCACACACACACCCATCAAACCGTGGTACTTATTTTAGAGTAAAAACACTTCAGACTGCATGTAACTCACCAGTGAACATGGGAATTAACTGCATTTGTTATTTCCTATGCTACTGCTGCCTGTTTGCCAAACAGCCAGTAGCACAGAGAATTAATTAGAGGCAAGAGTTTACTCTCCGCATGAGGGTGACTTGTAATTTACCTACTATTGATTCATTCTAAGGGCATTTTATGCAGTCCAGAATGATTAATTGATTTGTAGTTATTGAAAAAAAATACATCATAAGCAAAAACAGGTATGTGCCCCAAGGTACACACAATCTAAAATTGGGACAGTGTGGGAGACAAGCAGGAAGCATAACAAGAGGCAGGCCACCAAAAGGAGGAGGACTGGGGGGACAAAATTCCCATGGCCCAAGTCAGCAGCATGATGTATTCATGGAATGCATTTCACTTCTAATGAAGTCCTGCGTTGCAGCAACTAGGGACTAGGGTTCCCAAGTACTTACCGTGGGGGAGCGGGGGACGCATGCTCCTCGGCCGGACCAGTCCTCCTTGTAACACACCATGCTGTCGCCAGGAAGTGACGCCAGGCGACGCTCTGGCAATGGAGCTGAAAACTCAATGGTACCATCGAGTTTCCAGCTGCATTGCCAGATCATCGCCTAGCGTCACTTCCTGGCGACAACATGGTGCTCCATGCCAGTCCTTCCCCTGGGGATGGTCCTGTGAGGATGCATTTATCCCCCGCTCCCATGCGGTAAGTTCTTGGCAAGCCTACTAGGGACACAGGAAAGGCAGAGTACACTAACCAGCAGTAGCTCAGTCTGCTGGTCAGGCCTTTCTGCATAGCCTACTACAAGGAGACAAACAGTGGCATATGCCAGTCTCCAGGTGGGACCTGGGGATCCCTTGGAATTACAGTTAATCTCTAGACTACAGAGATTAGATTTCCTGGAGAAAATGGATGCTTTGGAGGGTGGACTTTATGATATTGTACCCCACTGAGGTCCCTGTCCTCCCCAGGCTTCATCCCTAAATCTCCAGGAGTTTTCCAACCTGGATCTAGCAACCCTACCTCCGCATCCTCCGTTGGTGGCCAGGGGGACCTGACAACTCTAAGATAAACCCATCAACCAAGCCAACATTGGAGCAAGGCAAAACCAGCCAGCACAGCTCATGGTGGTTGCAGTCTTTGCCAGGATGCATCCTCCTAACAAGGTCATTCTCTTCAGCAGTCTATGTTTATCCTCTCCCTTTATTTCCACCCATCTCCATAGTTTTGTCTGTGCAGCCAGATCTTGCAAAAGCTAAATACAATGAATCCACAAGAACAAAATTACACCATGGAGAGCACAAATTACTCACACTCAAGTGCTGCTTAAAGGCATATATCTCAAAATACAATGAATGAGAAAATTGTACACAGAAATTGAAATGTAAGTCCCTTATTATGATCCACATATACTTATTAAAGCACTATGGCTTTAAGACAAATTACACATGGGAGGCGGGGAGCTGGGGAGGAATGGAAGGCACCATTTGACTGAGCTTCAATCGACCCTTTCCCTCCCTGCCTTAATTGCCACACACAAAGAAATAATATAAAGCACTCTGGTATGGGGAAATCTGGCGGATACCGAGGCAAAAACTGTGTCCCTAACACCAAACATTTGAACACCTTTTTCGGCACAGATTCGACACAGGCCAACTTCGAGTGGGAGCCAGGCCTCCAGCTTCAAATTGGCAGCTGAGACAACCTCTAGCGGCGCACAACAATCAGCCCTAACAAAACAAGACTTTACTGTTATGCTGAAATCATTTAAAACTGAAATAATGTTCGCCAAGCCTATGTCAGATCACCTAGAACTGATGCATGAATCAATGCAAGAGATATCTCAATCCACCAAAACAGCGATAACAAATCAAGAATTCATCCAGGACCTACAGATAAATGAAACATGGACACGAGAACGGATTCTGGCATTGGAACACTGCTCCAGGGAACAGTTCCTTAAACTCAGAGACTTTGAAGAAAAAACAGAAGGAAACTCTGACCTGGCTGACCGTCATGGTTAGCCTCTGCCATTAAACTAGATGACGATACAGCTCCGATGGTTATCAGAGTTTATAGAATGGGCTCGCCTAATCCAGATCCCCAGAGGGGTCCGTGGGACATTTTAGCGGAACTCCTTGACATCAGAGTCAAGAACCAAATCCTTCAAGAGGCTAAAAAGGCAGGCAACTTTAAGCACAATCAAAATGAGATCTACATCTTCCTGAAGCGCTTCCCATCCACAGACTACTCAAACCGATCAAGAAAAGCCTAAATGAAGCAAATATAAAATACAGATGGCTTCCCACAGGATACCTGCAAGTACGACATCAAGTACCACATAGCCGACGACCTCAATTCCGGTGCAGCCTTATTGAGAGCAATCGGCCTAGAATCCATGGAAGAAATGGACACCTCTCAATCAAAAAAAAGAAAGCGAGAACTTCAAGAAAATGGAGCAGAATCCCAACAAGACCTCGAACATCATCCTAAAAAACAACCAGACAGAACTGATAAGTCTTAAAAAAAAGTTTTACCTTATGTGAACTAAGGTGTAATGTACTCGGTCCCGACCGCGTGGCACCCAGGGGGCTCCACGCAGTCCTGCTAAACCGCGGAGCTTTGCTCCAGTGAGCAATGAACTGAGCAGATCCTAGCCTGCACCAATCAGAGGGCTAGGCTTCTGGCTGAGAGCCCATGGAACTCTCGGCCACTGTAAATAGCCTATTACGGTGTAGGGGTGTGTTTTGGGGTGTGGTTTTTCACTGAATATAAGTCGGCCTGCAGGCCAGCTAAAGTTGTCTTGTCTGCACTAATAAAAGTACGAGAGCGGAATTCATTTGCCAATCTCAGTACTTTTCAAAGTTTTATTTAGCATTGTTTCTCTTTAAATTTATTTGATTCACAATGGCAGGGGGAGGGGAAGGTAAACTTAGTCATGAAGTCCCAACTGGGGGCTATAGGCCTCAGGGCCTGGTTATTGTTGGTCTTTCAATGCATAGACACTAGGGTGGAGCACTATATGCTGCGTGTGTGTCAGAATCACACACAGAGGGTCACTGGAATTCTAGTTATTACCAACCCAAGCTCAATGTCTTCTTTTGGGGAAAATGTGACTGGTTTGGTCCACATAGAAAATGGGGTAAGGACGGGGGGGAAAGGGGGTGGGTTTAAAATGAGGAGAGGGTGGGTAGGGAGGGGGAAAGGGGTAGTTTAAGAATGTTTGGACTTAATTGCTCTTTACAGTGTTAAGTCAAAGTCTTACATGCAAAAAAAATTGGCTGCAGTTTTGACCACTTTATGGCATTAGTATAATGTAGAAAATGTTGTATTACATCAAAATGTTTTTATTAAAGGGTTTGAGATCTTCACTGTAACAATCTTAGTACTTGTAATAATATGTTTTTTTAGGAAAGTACCATGCATGTATGCTCTGATACTAGTGACACAGCCAGAATCAATATCATTACAAAATGGTTGGTGCACCCCTCGGGCTCGCTCCTTAGTCTTATAGGTTCTACATTAGTAGCAGCAGCAGCTTCACAAAATATTTCAACTTTAAATTTCATTCCATCACTATCTTTAGGTTAAACGCAATCACATCTCAGTTATGACATTAATGGATCACAAAATCACCTCACTTAACTGTAGAGGATTAAATAACAAAATCAAAGTGAAACGTATCGCCACTGAATTGAAAAACCAGAAAACTAGCATAGCATTACTACAAGAAACTTATATTTAAAAAGGTCTTAAAGCTCTCAACTCAAATTGGTTTTCTTCACAATACCTCGCTTATGGAACATCAAAAGCCAGAGGCGTAGCCATTTTACTTGCCAAAAATGTTCTATTTCCATTGGAAGCCACTGAAAAAGATGATGACGGCAGATATATCTTCCTTAGAGGTTCATTACAGGGCTGTTCAGTCACGCTGGCATCAATATACGCACCTAATAAAGGTCAAATTTACTTTTTAAGGGCCACATCATTGTCGGAGGAGATTTCAATTACTTATTTGATCAAAAGCCAGATAAATCTACTAACAAAAAACAACATATCATAGAGCCATACCTAGTCCATTGCAAAATATAACAGATAACCTAGATTTAAGAGATGTATGGAGAATTAACACGGCAATGAAAGCGAGTACTTATATTATTGGGCAAAATATAAGGTATATTCTAGACTGGACTACATTTTTGTGTCCTCGGCAACTCTCCCCCTTATAACATCGTCAGAAATCGGCAGCATCAGATGGTCGGACCATGCTCCAATCACTTGTACACTGAAACTAGGTAAAGCACACAAACAGAAACACAATTGGTTTTTCAATAAGAATTTATTATTAGAAGAATCAATAAAGCAGGAACTCCAAAGGGAACTAAAAGAATACTTTCATCTTAATCAAAACTGTGGGGTGCCCTGCTCACTAGTCTGGGAAGCCTGAAAAGCGGTACTGCATGGTAAGTCTATAGCACTGTTGGCAGCCTGTAAAAAAGAAAAAACAGAGAAAAAAAATCAGAATTGTTAGCTCACAAAAGAAAACTGGAAGTTCAATACAAGCAGACTTGTAGCAGCAGAGTTTACAAAAGATTACTGAATTGGAGGAAACAATTGGAACTTGTGGAAATTGCCTCCACAACTCAATACAATTTACAGTCTAAACAGGAATATTCAATTAAAGGTCCAAAGAACCTCCGGTACCTCTCCTGGAGGTTAAAGAAGCAACGAGAGGCTAGATGGATCCATAGTATCAGAGATTGGAATGGCACTCTTCGTTCAACATCTGAAGACATCTTAATGACAATGGAAACTTTTTACGCTTCACTATACAACTTGACCAATCCACCCCAAGAAAAAATAATTGATTTTTTAAAAAATCAAACGTTACCTTAGATCCTTACAGAAGACCACCAAACATTGCTCAGCTTGCCTACTACTGAAGAAGAAATAGCAGCAGCAATAAAAACTCTCAAAAGAAACAAGGCCCCAGGCCCAGACGGGTTTCAACCCAAATTCTACAAAGCCTTTACGTCAACATTACTAAAACCCTTATCTGATACATTTAACCAGGTTTTGTTATCAGGTCAATTGCCAGAGACGTGGACAGCTGTAAACGTGATTTTACTACCAAAAAAAGACAAGGACACCACAGATCCTAGGGCATACTGTCCGATATCGCTACTTAACACGGACTATAAAATCTTTATTTCAATCCTCGCAAATAGACTCAAGACTATAATTGGTGAATACATCCACAGTGACCCAACAGGCTTTATTCCGTCACGAGACATCACGGACAATATCAGAAAAACTTTGAACATAATCCATCTGGGAAAGAATAACAGAGCAGTTACCTCAATGTTACTAATGCTAGACATTGAAAAAGCCTTCGATACTCTAGAGGTCACTTTTCTGGAAACACTAATGCAACAGATGAAGTTGGCACTGTATTTCACAGAGCAATCTCGGCCATCTACAACAAGCCCAAAGCAACACTTTTGATAAATGGCGACACATCAATCAACATAGACATACGTAGGGGCACCAGGCAAGGATGCCCACTTTTATTTGCACTGGCTATGGAACCATTAGCTATTGCCATTAGAAACAACCCCAAAATCAAAGGCATAGACATTAAGGGGAAAGAATTCAAAGTTAGCCTCTTTGCGGATGACTTAACAATCTACGTCTCAGACCCTCAGTCATCTCTACCAGAAATCCAAAAACATTAACAACATTTGGAGGTGTGGCAGGACTGAAAATTAACCAAGCAAAGTCTACAGTATACCCAATACAAATGAGCCCTACTACAATATCCCAAATTCAGACTGACTACTCTTTCCAATGGGTCAAATCACACCTCTCATACCTTGAAATTAAGTTACCGTTAAATATCTCAGACTTAATCAAATTTAACCACGTATCAATAGATAAGGAAGTGAATAAACTTATGAAGAACTGGAATAACAAATCTATATCATGGCTAGACCGTATTCAAACATTCAAATTGTTTATTCTCTCCAATTTTTTATATTGTTTCAGGGCCTTGCCAATATCTATTCCAGGTGCTCTACTAGCAAAATGGCAATCAAATATCTCAAAATTCTTATGGCAGTACAAAGCACCCAGAATCAAATATGCAACAGCAAGAAAATCACTACGTAAAGGAGGTCTGGCAGTCCCGGTTTTGCATCTATATTATACGGCAACACAGCTGACCAATCTTATCAGACAATACCACAGGTCAGACGAACTAGATTGGCACTTTATAGAAGAAGCTTCACTGACCCAAGGCATGCTTAAGGAAATTCTATGGACTGAACAACCTCAAAAATTGCTAAAAAAGGTATGCAATCCTTATTTACAGACAACATTCCAAATTTGGTATAAGAACAAACCTCCGTTAACAACCTCTCCATCTAAGCAACATTCATTGGCCAAAGATGGTTTCCACTAGCTGAAGACCCAAAATCATTCCAAGTCTGGAGAATGGCAAATATAACAAGACCAATTAACATAACTTCCCAAGGCAAACTGCTGACGAAACTAGAACTTGAAGAAAAAACAAACCTTAAAATCGCATGGTATGAGTACCTACAGATACAGCATCTAATGAATGGCCATCAATTTCAACTCACCCTAAAAAACCCACTTACCAGCTTCAAAAAATTACTGTGGAAACAGGAGCATAAGAAAGGCCTAATTTCAATGATCTATAAACAGGAGACTAAAGCTAACAAATCATCTAGCTATCAAGATGCATGGCACCGAGACATCAACCAATACTTAACTGATGACCAGTGGAACGAAATCTGAAAAACCCATGCAAAGATCTCGAACTCACTAATCATACAAGAAGCAGCTCTTAAAGTACTGCATAGGTGGTATCCTACACCTGCAAGACTATCATATAAATACGCCTGAATATCACCATTATGCTGGAAACGTTGTGGACAAAAGGCCTCCTTTTTTCACACATGGTGGAGCTGCCCACAGGTAACACAATACTGGAAACAAGTTATTTAATACATCCAGTCCTTCACTGGACACAACTTACCTTATGATCTGGCAACTATCCTTCTTCATCTCTGGCCTGCAGGACATCCATCTGAAAATAGAAAAAATCTCATTAACGTTTTACTGATCTCAGCAAAAGTATTTCTGGCAAGTAAATGGAAATCTGATACCCTTCCAACCATGCAACAGTGGCTACACAAAGTTTGGGACTTTTTTTTTACAAGAGAAGATTTCCATATGGACAAACAACTATGATGTTGAAAGTCAATTACTTAACCCTATAGACAAATGGCACCCTATAGTGGAGGAAATGAACATAGGTAAGCTCAACTGGGAAGCCATCAAATCTCCTAAATATGAGTTATTACTGTATGGCTGAGGACAAAGCACACAAGTATTAGTACTAATTATTGAATTAGGCCACACCAACCCAGGGGCAAGCACAACCATAAGGTGGTTCCTCATTTGACTAGCAAGTATCATAAATACATGTTAGATTATTGTACTTCATTTAGTGATCCTTTTACTGAAAATGTACATCTGTAATCTATTGTTTGTTGTAAATCAAAAATTACTAATAAAATGTTATTTTAAAAAAGACAAATTAAACACATAAGAACATAAGAGAAGCCAATGTTGAATCAGGCCAATGGCCCATTTAGTCCAATATTCTGTCACACAGTGGCCAAAAATACCAGGTGCCATCAGGAGGTCCATCAGTGAGGCCAGGACACTAGAAGCCCTCCACTGCTGCCCCCTCCAGCACCAAGAATAGAGTGCAGCACCTGCCCCAGACTGAGAGTTCCTATCTATACTTTGTGGCTAATAGCCACTGATGGACCTCTGCTCCATATGTTTATCTAATTCCCTCTTGAAACTGTCTATGCTTGTAGCTGCCACCACCTCCTGTGGCAGTGAATTCCATATGTTAATCACTCTTTCGGTGAAGAAGTACTTCCTTTTATCTGTTCTAATCCGACTGCTCAGCAATTTTATTGAATGCCCACGAGTTCTTGTATTGTGAGAAAGGGAGAAAAGTACTTCTTTCTCAGCCTGCTCTATCCCATGCATAATCTTATAAACCTCGATCATGTTACCCCTCAGCCGCCGTTTCTCCAAGCTAAAGAGCCCCAAGCATTTTAACCTTTCTTCATAGGGAAAGTGTTCCAACCCTTTTATCATTCTAGTTGCCCTTCTCTGCACTTTTTCCAATGCTATAATATCCTTTTTGAGGTGTGGCGACCAGAACTATACACCGTATTCTAAATGAGGTCGCACCAATGATTTATACAGGGGCATTATGATACTGGCTGATTTGTTTTCAATACCCTTCCTAATAATCCTCAGCATAGCATTAGCCTTCTTTATTGCAGTTACACACTTTCTAGACATTTTCATTGAGTTATTTACTACGACTCCAAGATCTCTCTCTTGGTCAGTCTCTGCCAGTTCAGACCCCATCAACATGTATTTATATTTAGGATTTTTGGCTCCAATGTGCATCACTTTGCACTTGGCCACATTGAACCCCATGTAAATATACACAAAGAAATCTCCCTAGAGCAAGACCAATATAACAGGCTATGTGCAGTCCTTGAAAATGGCTGTTATCTTCTTACTGCTTATTTTTCAAGCTTTCAGGTCTGCAGAGAGGCTAAGAAAATTGACTGACATCACTTGATGGCCATGGATGTTTTGTTAGTCTTCTTCAGAGTCAGTGTATTCTTATGGAACCACAGAGTTTACATATTTTGCATGCCTTATCTCATGAGCTTAATTGCATTCCTTTCAGCACAAAGGGGAGTTAATATTTCCCCATGATCTCTCAAAATAGTGACAGGATGCTCTCCCCACCCTTTGCATGCATGATAATAAAATGTTAATCTGCTTTAATGGTTATAAATGAGGAACAGAAGGTAGAATTTAGCTTAGCTTCCATTGCAAATGGTATCGGAAGTGTCTGGAGATAACCTGAACCAGGATACGCCAGTTCCCTTCATTTTTGGCCCTGGAACTCACACAGTCATCCTGAAGCTGGTGGTAAGTTTTGATAAGTTATGCCTGACAAGTTCTGATAAATTATGCCTACCACAAACTGCCAGATGGAGGGATATGCAGATTCTTTTATTACTATAGATTTTATTTTTTATTTATCCTGCCCTCCCTCATGAGCAAGCTCAGGGCGGTCACAACAGTCATATCACAACACTGTCACAAGAAGCAATGTCATAATAACCATGTTAAAATATACAATTGAAAACCAGATGAAAACCAATTCAAATAAGATGTCAGACCAATTTGTGGGAGTCCAGAGTGCCTCCTCTATGGGTGCAACTAGATGATCAGTGGGCATCCAATTTGCTGGAGAGTGTTGTGCAGCTCTCTATAGCACCAAGGGGCCATTGAGTAGGGCAGTATGAGCAGGAGAGACCAAAATGATTGGACATCTGCCACTTCAACTAAAGGCCTGGCAAAACAGCTCCATTTAACAGGCCCTGCTGAATTGTAATAAATCTCAGAGAGCCCTGATCTCAAGTGGGAATGTGTTCCACCAGGCTGCAGCCAGGGCAGAAAATGCTCTGGCCTTGGTCAAGGTTAGGCGGATGTCTTTCGGGCCAGGGACTACCAAAAGGTGTTGGTCTGCCAAGCACAAGGCTCTCTGGGGCACATATGGGAAGAGACGGTCCCCTAGGTGTGTTGATCCCTGGCTGCATAGGGCTCTGAAGGTTAAAACCCTGAAACAGAGCCAATACTCAAGTGGCAGCCAGTGCAATTGGCGCAGCACTGGCTGAATGTGTGCTCACACAAATGTCGCAGTCAGCAAGTGTGATGCCGCATTTTGCACTAGCTGCGGTTTCCAGATCAGATTCAAGGGCAGCCCCTCATAGAGCGAGTTACAGTGATCCAGGATATAAATAAAATAAAATATATTATAATAAAAGAATCTGCATGTCCATCCATCTGTCATTGCATGGATCACTGCAGCTAAGTCCCAGGAGGAGATATAGGGAACCTGTTGTCTGACCAGCCAAAAGGCTGATCTAGCAAAATTGGTAACCTGGGCCTCCATGGAACATGAGGCATCCATGATCACCCCTAGGCTTTTCACCCTCGGCACTGGCCTCAACAGCACCCCACCACAGGTTGGAAGCTGGATTCCCAGTCCCACACCCCCATGGTTCAGGTACAGGGCTGCCATCTTCGCTGGATTTAATTTCAGCCAATTCTGCTGTAACCATCCAGCCACAGCCCCCAGCGCCTCATCCACAATGTCTAGGGCAGAGTAGGAAATCATATTTTTAATCCCTCATCCCACAAATGCAGTTGGCCCGGGGGTTTAGGATGGGTTGTCACTAGTACACTGATGACACCCAGCTTTATCTGTTGTTGGATGAACGGCCTTACTCTGCCCTAGACATTGTGAATGAGGTGCTGGGGGCTGTGGCTGGATGGTTACAGCAGAATTGGCTGAAATTAAATCCAGGTCACCTGTGTTCAAGTGCACAGTTTCTCCTAAAATTGTATATAATAATAATAACAATAATAATAATAATAATCTGCCCTGGGGTGGGTGGGATTTGGGGAGGTGAGGGACCTAGTGGAATATAATGCCATAGAGGCCACCTTCCAAAACAACCATTTTTTCCCCAAAGAAACTGATCTCTGTAGTCTTGAGATCAATTGTAATGCTGAGAGATCGCTAATCCAGACCCCACCATATGGTTGGTAACCTTAGTAGCAAATCATATTTTTAAACCCTCATCCCACATATGCACACACAAATTGGGTTTCTTATAAAGTATCACAGGAGGGAAAATTTGGAAACCCCATTCCCACCAAGCCCCCAAACTTCTCAGGGTCTTGAGCAGATTGACTTCTATGCTCCTTCCCATTTTTCCTTTAAATCCAGCTGCTCAGCTGCTCTCAACATTCCAACCTTTCTAGAGCATCTTCCATTCCAAGCAGAGCAAAGGGGGGGTATGTGTCAAATTCTTCTGATTAATTTATAAAGTCATATTTTTTCTGCATAAGGAGTCCAAGTTGACAGAGATCTCTATTCTGTCTGCAGGTGGTCCATTAAACAGAACTTCTTCCTAAAATGTTGAAGACCTAATATCAGAATTAAGCATAATCTTACTCCCTGGCCCAGAAACCCATCAAGCCCCCAAATCTTCTAACTTCTCAGGGACTTGAGCAGAGTGATTTCTATGCCCCTCCCACAGAGCGGCCAGCCAATTGCAAAGTAGAGAGAGGGCTAAACTGTGCTCATTTCCTTGCTTCCAGGAGGTTTTTTTTTCTTTAAATGAGAGAACATTCAAAATGAGATATACACACACAGTTCAAAATGGTACAGTTTACTATACGAACTCAGGATTCTTCCACCGCATTTTGTATCAGATCTATGGGGGCTGAAGCATGGGGTTTCTCTTACAATATTCTGCCCCAGAAACCCATTAGGCAACATCGGCTGCAGTCACACACACTAAATAATCCACTTTCAATCCACTTTCAATGCACTTTCCAACTGGAGTTTGCCAGTTCACACAGTAAAAACTAGCTGGAATGAGTACTGAAAGTGGATTATTTAGTGTGTGTGACTGCAGCCTAAATCACTACTTAGCTATCAAATGCAAGTTTAAACAGTGACATTCTCTGAAGTCTTTACAAATGTTCCTGCTCTTAGTATGTTGTTGGGTTTCTGTATTTTAAAAAATATTTACATTAGTTTTGTACACTGTACTGGACATTTTAACAGAAAGGCAGAAAATGCATTAAGTATGTAATTTAGATGACAGAATTCAGTATCCTAATATTTTCAGATTTAATTTTTAAAGCATTTTTATGAGCTATATCTGCAAATATGACCTGAATAACAAAAGTAAAATCAAATAAGCAAAACAAGCAAATATATCTCATTTTTTCAAATTTGCATTGTGCATACAATTGTGAATAGGTGTTGGTGTGTGTGTGTGTGTGTGCGCGTGCGCGTGAGTGCACAGATTTCTTTTAACATTCACAGACTAGAACAACTTGTTTATAGTATCATACATATTGTCAACAAGCCAAATGAGTGGACTACCTCTTTGGAGTAGCTTCAGATATTTACATTAAAATATTATCTTCAGTGTCCACAAACCAGAAACAAATATTTTAACAGATATCATGCTGTTAAAAAAGCCCAGCAGGAACTCATTAGCATATTAGGCCACACCCCTGACAGCACAGCTTATTAGCATATTAGGCCACACCCCCATGTTACCAGAAGTGTGGCCATCCAGCCACACCCACCTTTTGCTTCTTATTCTGTTTACCTTGTTTGTTGTCAAAACCCAGGGCTTTTTTTGGTAGCAGGAACTCCTTTGGATGTTAGCCACACACCCCTAATGTGGCCAATCCTAATGAGATTCTGCTTTTTGGTGTGGTCTGTTGTGCTAATGAGTTCCTGCTGGGCGTGGCCAACTCAGGAGCCAGCCGGAACTCCATTCCTTTGCGTTCCTGCCCAAAAATAGCCCTGTATATTTCCAAACGTTAAACTTTTAACAGTTTCAAACTTCACTACCTATTACAAATGTTATAAAAAGGCAAATGGCTTTGATTTTCCTGCCCAGTATGAACTCAGCACTTTCTTAGAAAGGCAACTAGTTAGGAATAAGACTGTTCTCTGTTTATTCTGTTCTATTCAAAACTGTTTGGATTTTATTTTTTCCTCAATATATATCAATAGACACCATGACACTCCAGGGCAACAACTGGGTTTGACTGAATTAGTTTGAAGAGACAGTGAGCAATGTACCATTAGCCACTACAGACTCGCTAACCGATGCAGGGCAGGAGTAACCAGGATGCACATTTGCATTGTTTCCAGCTGTTGATGTAGCACAATTATGTAATCACATTCCTTTCCCTCAGTTTGTGCCTCTGAGGATTTATTTATTGGATTTATACCTCACCCTCCCTGCTGAAGCAGGCTCAGGGCAGCTTACATAAAAGTGTCAAAAAACAGTTTAAAACATATAAAATCTAAAGTGCAATATGTCATGTCCCACCCTGCCACGTGCTGGTGTCAGGAAGATGTTTTGAGAAGGGTCCACAAACTCTTGGCCACAGATAAAGACTGTCCTTATGCCTATCCTGGGAGAAATCTTTCTCCTTTCCTTGGAAACTGAAGCCAAATAGCGTCTCTTCTCCAAAGTAAAGAGCTGGTCTTGACTTTTTTCTGCTTCCATGTATGAGGTTTCTTTAGAATCCCATTTTAAATGTTCCTTCTGCATCTATTTATTATCTATTAGTAAAATATTTATCCCCAGCTTCCAAGTAAAATATTGGTGGACAAGGATAAATGCACTTTTGTTGTTGTTCAGTCGCACAGTCGAGTCCGACTCTTCGCGACCCCATGGACCAGATTACGCCAGGCCCTCCTGTCTTCCGCTGTCCGCTGAAGTCTGCTCAATTTCATGTTCGTTGCATCGATGACACTGTCTAACCATCTCATCCTTTGCCGTCCCCTTCTTCTTTGACCTTCAATCTTTCCCAGCATCAGGGTCTTCTCCAGTGAATGCTCCCTTCTCATTTGGTGGCCAAAGTATTTGAGCTTCAGCTTCAGGATCTGGCCTTCAAGGGAACAGTCAGGGTTGATTTCTTTTAGGATTGACTGATTTGTTCTCCTTGCAGTCCAAGGGACTCTCAAGAGTCTTCTCCAGCACCATAGTTCAAAAGAATCTATTCTTCGGCGCTCAGCCTTCCTTATAGTCCAACTCTCGCAGCCATACATTACTACGGGGAATACCATTGCTTTGACCATGCGGACTTTTGTTGGCAAGGTGATGTCTCTGCTTTTTATCATGCTGTTTAGGTTTGCCATCGCTTTCCTCCCAAGGAGCAGGCGTCTTTTAATTTCATGGCTGCAGTCACCATCTGCAGTGATCTGGGATCCTAGGAACGTGAAGTCTGTCACTACTTCTACGACTTCCCCTTCTATTTGCCAAGGAGTAATGGGGCCAGATGCCATGATCTTAGTTTTTTTGATGTTGAGCTTCAAGCCCACTTTTGCACTCTCCTCTTTCACCCTGAGCAAGAGGCTCTTTAGGTCCTCTTCACTTTCTGCCATCAGAGTGGTATCGTCTGCATATCTGAGGTTATTGATCTTTTCCCCAGCAATCTTAACTCCAGCTTGTGATTCATCCAGGCCAGCATTTCGCATGATGTACTCTGCATATAAATTAAATAAGCAAGGTGACAATATACATCCTTGTCGTACTCCTTTTCCTATGCTAAACCAATCAGTTGTTCCATATCCGGTTCTAACTGTTGCTTCTTGACCCTTATACAGGTTTCTCAGGAGACAGGTGAGGTGGTCTGGTACTCCCATCTCTTTAAGAACCTGCCATAATTTATTGTGATCCACACAATCAAAGGCTTTAGCATAGTCAATGAAGCAGAAGTAGATGTTTTTCTGGTACTCTCTTGCTTTCTCCATAATCCAGCGAATGTTGGCAATTTGATCTCTAGTTCCTCTACCTCTTCGAAACCCAGCTTGTACTTCTGGCAGTTCTCTATCCACGTACTGTTGGAGCCTAGCTTGTAGGATTTTGAGCATGACCTTGCTAGCGTGTGAAATGAGTGCAATTGTACGATAGTTTGAACATTCTTTGACGTTGCCCTTCTTTGGGATTGGGATGTAAACTGACCTTTTCCAATCCTGTGGCCACTGTTGTGTTTTCCAAATTTGTTGGCAAATTGAGTGCAGCACTTTAACAGCATCTTCTTCTAAGACTTTGAATAACTCAGCTGGGATACCATCACCTCCACTAGCTTTGTTGTTAGTAATGCTTTCTAAGGCCCATTTAACTTCGCTTTCCAGGATGTCTGGCTCAAGGTCAGTGATTATACCATCGTGGTTGTCAAGGACATCGAGGTCCTTCTTGTATAGTTCTTCTGTGTATTCTTGCCATCTTTTCCTAATCTCTTCTGCTTCTGTTAGGTCCCTACCGTTTTTGTCCTTTATCATGGCCAGCTTTGCATGGAACGTTCCCTTGATTTCTCCAATTTTCTTGAAGAGATCTCTAGTCCTTCCCAATCTATTGTTTTCCTCTATTACTCTGCATTGTTCATTCAGGAAAGCCTCCTTATCTCTCCTTGCTGTTCTCTGGAAATCTGCATTAAATTGGGCAAATTTTTCCTTATCCCCATTGCCTTTAGCTTTCCTTCTTTCCTCTGCTATGTGTAAAGCCTCATCAGACAGCCACTTTGCTTTTTTGCATTTCTTTTTCTTTGGGATGGCGGTGAGTGCTGCCTCCTTTACAATGTCACGGACCTCTGTCCATAGTTCTTCAGGCACTCTGTCTATCAAATCTAGTCCCTTAAACCTATTCTTCACCTCTACTGTATATTCATCGGGGATGTGATCTAGGTCAAATCTGAATGGCCTTGTGGTCTTCCCAACTTTCTTCAATTTAAGTCTGAATTTTGCAATGAGTAGCTCATGATCTGAGCCACAGTCAGCTCCAGGTCTTGTTTTTACTGACTGGATAGAGCTTCTCCATCTTTGACTGCAAATTATATAGTCAATCTGATTTCGGTGTTGCCCATCTGGTGATGTCCATGTGTAGAGACGCCTCTTAGGTTGTTGGAAAAGGGTGTTTGCTATGACCAGCGTGTTCTCTTGACAAAACTCTGTTAGCCTTTGCCCTGCTTCATTTTGTTCTCCAAGGCCAAATTTGTCTGTTATTCCGGTTACCTTTTGATTTCCTACTTTAGCATTCCAGTCCCCTATGATGATGAGGACATCATTTTTTGGTGTTAGTTCTACGAGCTGTTGTAGGTCTTCGTAGAACTGGTCCACTTCAGCCTCTTCTGCAGCAGTGGTTGGGGCATAGACTTGGATTACTGTGATATTGAATGGTTTGCCTTGGATTCGGACCGAGATCATTCTGTCATTTTTGAGATTGTATCCCAATACTGCCTTTCTCACTCTCTTGTTGACTATAAAGGCCACACCATTTTTTCTACGGGATTCCTGGCCACAGTAGTAGATATAATGGTCTTCTGAGTTAAATTCGCCCATTCCTGTCCACTTTAGTTCACTGATTCCCAAGATGTCAATGTTCATTCTTGCCATCTCATTTTTGACCACGTCAAGCTTACCTTGATTCATAGATCTTACATTCCAGGTTCCTATGCAGTATTGTTCTTTGCAGCATCGAACTTTCCTTTCACCGTCAGACACATCCACAACTGAGCGTCCTTTCGGCTTTGGCCCAGCCGCTTCACTCTTTCTGGGGTTACTCGTACTTGCCCTCTGCTCTTCCTCAGTAGCATATTGGACACCTTCCGACCTGAGGGGCTCATCTTCCGGCGTCATATCTTTTAGCCTTTTGTTACTGTCCATGGGGTTTTCTTGGCAAAGATACTGGAGTGGGTTGCCATTTCCTTCTCCAGGGGATCACGCTTGGTCTGAGTTCTCTGCTGTGGCCTGTCCGTCCTGGGTGGCCCTCCACGGCATAGCCCACAGCCTCATCGAACCACGCAAGCCCCTCGCCACGACAAGGCAGTGATCCATGAGGGAGATAAATGCACTAGTCTTTTAATATGTGGTTCATATTACAGACCCCCAATCTATGTTATTGTCTCAGTCTTTCAATTATGTAGACAATGCCTGACAGAAGAAGCCATTCACTTGCCATTTGCTCATATACTCAGGAGGGAGGGAACCTGTCATCCTAAGTCTTTACACACCTGCATGAGTTCTTTTAAGACATTTCATCTATGGGTATCATGAGCCAGGCAACTGTACACATTGGGGTCCCAAACTACCCACAATTACCCCCCTTTCACTGTCGCCACCAATGCCTCAGGTAAAATCCAGGGCCCCCATCTCTTGTGGGTTTGTTGCTGTTGTTCAGTCGCACAGTTGAGTCCGACTCTTCGCGATCCCATGGACCACATCACGCCAGGCCCTCCTGTCTCCCACCATCTTCCGGAGTTTGCTTAATTTCATGTTCGTTGCATCAGTAACACTGTCTAACCATCTCATCCTTTGCCGTCCCCTTCTTCTTTTACCTTTAATCTTTCCCAGCATCAGGGTCTTCTCCAGTGAATGCTCCTTTCTCATTTGGCGGCCAAAGTATTTGAGCTTCAGCTTCAGTATCTGGCCTTCCAGGGAACAGTCAGCGTTGATTTCTTTTAGGATTGACTGATTCTCTTGTGGGTTGCCTGAGGTCAACTCCACAGGGGTGTATCACCGTAGCGTGACAAGGAGTCAGAGTAAAGACTTGTGCAGACTCTCTCTAATTTAACAACTTTATTTCTACAAGGTACAACTTCAGGGTATTACAAGAAACAGATCTAAGTGCACTAAGCAAAATAAACAAAAGGAACATTAGCATGTTCAAAGCCTGGGGAACTCCTACAAGATAATGACTCAGCCCTACCATACCTTCCTGAGTAGATATAAATTACCTGCCTACCATTTTCTATGGGCTGTGGTGGCTCAAGTGGTTAAGATGCTGAACTGCAGACCAGAAGGTGGTAGTTCAGCAGTTCAAGACCCGAGTGCTGCATGATGGAGTGAGCTCCCATCTCTGGTCCCAGCTCCTGCCAACCTAGCAGTTCGAAAGCAAGAAATTGCAAGTAGATAAATAGGTACCGCTTCAGTGGGAAGGTAACAGCATTCCATGCACCTCGGTGTCTAGTCATGCCGGCCACATGACCACGGAAATGTCTTTGGACAGTGCTGGCTCTTTGACTTGGAAACGGAGATGAGCACCGCATCCCTAGAGTCGGATTCGACTGGCTTTCGAGCAAGGGAAACCTTTACCTTTACCATTTTCTTCTCACCTTGACACAGAGAGTACTTTCTGTGTTATACCTCTGAGGATGCCAGCCACAGCTACTGGCAAAACGTCAGGTCCTACAATGCCAAGACCACAGCCATACAACCCGGAAAATCAACAACAGCGGGAAAAAAACGAAAGTTACTAACTAGCTAGTTACAATCAAGTTGCAGGATGCCTGCATCCAGGGCTTTTTTTGTAGAAAAAGCCCAGCAGGAACTCATTAGCATAATAGGCCATACCAAACAGTAGGAACTCATTAGCATATTAGGCTACACCCCTGATAGCACAGCCTATTAGCACATTAGGGCACACCCCCATGCTACCAGAACTGTGGTCATCCAGCCACACCCGCCTTTTGCTTCTTATTCTGTCTACCTTGTTTGTTGTCAAAACTCAGGGCTTTTTTTGGTAGCAGGAACTCCTTTGCATGTTAGGGCACACACCCCTAATGTAGCCAATCCTAATGAGTTTTTGCTGTTGGGTGTGGCCTATTATGCTAATGAGTTCCTGCTGGGCGTGGCCAACTCGGGAGCCAGCCGGAACTCCGTTCCTGTGCGTTCCTGCCCCCAAAATAGCCCTGCCTGCATCCCTGGTGCCCTGCCCTCTTTAGCATCATTCCCCTCTTTCATCCTTCACGGCAAATGCATAGAAGAGACAGTTCCCCTGATGAATGCCATAACCCAATTCCAACTGACTCGCCCAAATGCACTCCCAAACAAGCAGCTCCCCTTTTCAGACACCACCCCATTTATGCTCCAGGGCCTTCATCCAGTCTGGGTGCTTGGGTTTGGGGGCTCAAGCCCGCCAGACCGTGGAAACAATGCACTCTATCTGGGAAGAGCACCTTCCTCCTTTCTTCCCTGCCACAGAGTTGCCAGGATTCTGTTCTGTCAGAGTATCTCTTGTCAGTTGCCACCCTGCCTTTCATTCATCACAGGTATGCATAAACCAGAACCTTGAAAAATCCAGTGGTCAGTTCATATGAAAGCTGTATTCACATATAAAATACATGTGTCACATCTTTTCAGACAATAAGGCTACTGCATGTATTAGATCTATCCACATATGCCTTCCAGTACATATGGATGTAATGTCTGAAAGGGGCTGTACACTTTTGGATTCTAGGAGTGCAGTCCAAAACTGAGTTTCACCATTCCATGGATTTCAATGGACTTAGAAAACTGTTTACAACTGCCCTCTCATTGTTCTAAACACTCTTCACTATGCACTCTGATTTGTGTAATGTGTACTTCTACCACCTTCCCCTAATATCCTGCAGGCACAGGGAGAGCTAAGGAGAGCTGAGGGAAGCCTGGAGAAGTTTCTGCCTCCTCTGCCAAATGATTCAGCAGGGGAAGGACGAATAGTTTGGACTCAAGTGGGTTTATACACATGGTTGCACTGAAAGGTGAGCTGAGGAAGTGGGTATTAATGTCACTGCCTCTGTAATGGTAAAGGCACTACAGATATTTGCAAATACAAGGTCTGTGGCTATTTTAGAAAACTTTCTAGTGTCAGAACATTTATTTTTCTTGACAGGATAATGGATACATACTGAAATTGGCCACACATTGCCATAATAACTTCATGTAACACTGTGTGAAGCAAACCTATGCTGCCTTTGATCAACAGTTTATTCAGGCTGGGAGTTAGTTTCCACTACAGGTGGTGACTATATCAGAAGAAGAGAAAAAAAACCCCTACATACCAGTAACAGATATTTATGGAAACTCTATCAGCACAGGAAGGTTTTTCTTAGCTTTAGCTGACTGGCATTCTGAGGCATGAGGGTTTATATGTTTTCAAAACAAAGTATTTGTTTATAACATTTGTATTGTACTTTTTTCCAGATGTACTAAATCATTTAAAAATATAAAATACATCATTTAAAAACCCTATAATATAAATCAATATTAAAAGTAGAACATAAAACCAATCTCATTATACTCAGATCATTCGGTCCCATTTTCCCCACTAACTAAAAGACATGAAGAATTTCCTAGGCCCATCATTACAGGGACACATGGGGATGATGCAGGATCAAAAAATGCCACACTCCCTCTGAATTCCCAGTTTTTGTTTTCAAAGTCTTTAGCCCTTTTCATTGAAGACATATAAGGGGAAATGTAAAAGCAGTTTCTGTCCAGATTGTCTAAGAAGAAATGAAGGACTAGAAGTTGCAAGATAACACTAATCAGTTAACCCCTTTCTGGCCAAATTAAACCTCACCTGGTGTGTCCCATCATGTTTTCTTTCCTTGAGGTCTTTATTTCTTTCTGTCCTCTTTAATGTCTCACAATAAGTGAGAACAATGAGGAGAAAACTGGGGTTGCCTTCTCTGTTTGTAGTGGGAAATTTACCTCAGGAGTAGGTTGGGCCATAGGAGATGGGGTGGAGTTGAAAAATTAGTTCTCAGTTTCTCACAACCCAGTACCTAGTGTCATCACTAATTGCAAACCATCTTGTTGTAAATTGGCTATGTGAAGGAATGTAGGCTTCTCAGTATGTACAGAATGCCCTTTACTCACTAATGAATAACCACTGTCAAGCTTCTGTCCTAACCTCCCCCAAAGTCTATGATTAGGACTAAATGAATAAAGAGGCATACTGCTCAGGCAGGTTGAAACTCCAGAAGCCTTCATAAACAGAAAAAGAAGTACTTCACTGCAGAAGACCAAATGGCTGAGAGAGTATAATGCATAGGCAATCCTAAATCCAATCACTTCCCATACTGATAAATTTGCCTTCCTAACAAATAATTTTTAAGTATTTTATATATATGTGGTGGGATGAAAACAGTGGTAGGAACCTCAGGCCCCGTCTTCACAATCGTCTCTGCATGTGGCAGTCATGTTGTAGATGCCATGGTTTGTGATTCCAGACAGTAGCATTCTGAGGTAAGCACTCAAAAAGTGACTCTTGCAGCTACATCTGAAAAGCCAACCTACGTGTACTTCTCACATCACTATTATTCCACCTATACAAACACCAACATAGACTGACTGAAAACTGTAGCTGCCATGTTAGGGCCTGCAAGAGAGTATTGTGAGCATTGGCCCTCAACCCATTTGCATAAATAAAAACCAACAGTGTTCAATTAACAGAAAGAAATGGTGTATAGAAAGAGAAGAGATTATAGATGCTGCTGAGTTCTTTCTCTCTCTCTCTCTCTCTTGTTTAGAACATACATATATATGCTTTTTTTCTGAGGGAATGCACCACAATGGAGTTCTAGAACCTCTTCGACAAACTTCTTTTTAAAATTTTTAAAAGTTCATGCATTTTCAGTATACAGATTGAAAACTTAATTTCCCTCTTGAGAGATCCAGCACCTCTTGGACCAGGATTAAATTATTTCAGCTTCTTGCCTGTTATGTATTGGGACTGAAACATTGCAGGATGGTGCTGCCAGAGACAGGGTGAGCTTGGAGCCGAAGGACAATAGACCAACAGGATTCTGGCAGTAACCAATCCAGGTGTAATGTTATGTAAATAGCCTATTGTTGGGAGTGGCGTGTGGTTGGGGTGTGGCAATTGCATGCAATATAACTGAGCTGAGCTCTGGTCTACAGTCTTGTTCTGGCTGAAATCACTGAAGAAAGCAGAGCTGATCACTAGACTGGGAGTCTGTTCATTCATGGAACCCACTATTTAACATTGCCTAAAGGAGGATGATAAATGAAACAAACAAAACAAATTTTTGAAAATTATTTTCAGAAAGGGTGTTGTAAGGCTGAATAATCTCTAGAGGGCAGCATTAGTCGACCCTTTTCAAAGCAACTGCTCTCACTGCTTAGCACCTCACACAGATCAGTTCAGGCATACGTAATCCATGTCATTTTCACTTTAATATTTTACCTCTATTAAACAGTTTCGAATTTAGGGCCTAGGGAGCAAAAGCTAATAGAGCACGGGCAGTTATTAAATTGCTCACATATTACCAAATGCAGTCCCACTCCCTCAGTCAGTCTGGCCTGAAACAGGAGAGAGAAGGCCTAGAACTGAACTGAGGGAACTCCTAGCTTCTTTGCAGGTACGTGATGAGCCCAACCAGGGGGGAAAATGCATATTAGAATTTCCTTATAGGTGACATTATAAAGGAAGGGTTTGTCAAGCTGTTAGATACTGTCTAAAACTGTTTCCTCTGAGTCAGTCTAGCCTACAGCAGGAGACTGAAGGCCTGGAGCTGAACCGAGGGAACTGCTAATTTCTTTGCAGGCCCAAGCCAGGGGAAGAAAGCACCCAGAACAGCAGCAGCAAGAGCCATTAAAAGAGCATATGGAGAAGAAGCAGCCCTGCACTTCTTTAAGTTATCCTTTGGGACTTTCTCTTTTCCTTGTGTTGCTGGGCACTGTTTACTAGGGTTTTGTTTTGTTCAGAATGCCCCTTCTGAAGGGCACTGAAGATTCTGTCTCTGCAAATGTTGCCATATTCATAGCCATTATGATTCAGTTTTACTCTAGTTGTAAAGTTGTTGGGTTTATGTTTAATGTTTGTTACCCTGAAAACCATAACACCTCAAATGTTTTTCTTTTGAACCAATTTCACATTTGTTTGCCAAGCCACTAGGGTTGCCAGCCCTAACCTGGGCAGGGTTTCCCCTGCTTCTGGGAGGGTTCAATCTGCCCCTAGCTAGCTGACCAACAGGGGAAGCTCTGCCCCCAATAGCAACCCCCCCCCCAGCCACCCCCTCCCTCCCCTCCTGCCCGATTTAAAGAGTCTTTTTGCAAGCCAAGCATGCGGCCTGTGACTGCCTCTCTCCCTCCCTCCTGCTAGATTTAAAGGGCTCCCCAGCTGGTCAACAGGCCTCGTGATCCCCACTGATCATCTGAAGTCCTTTAAATCGGGCAGGAGGGGAGGGAGAGGGGTGGCTGGGCAGGTGTTTACTCTTGGGGGTGGGGCTTGGGGCATCCCCGCCCACCCCCAGAGTGCCCCTGAAATCCTCCTGCCGGAGCAATGGGAGGACCTGACAACCCTGCAAGCCACAAGGGTGTTGTCATTGTACCATTTAGTCTGGCCCCTGGGAAAGGGCAGGTTGGTGTGAGTGGTATCCTGCATGAGCATCCTAGTGGCTCCTCAGTGAAAGCCTATTTATGCCAGTAAGCATTAAAGAGAATCCAAACCATACTCTGAAGCTATGAGTAGCTTAAATTTATATGCCTCAGCCAGGCTTCTCCTTTGACTGTGTGGAGACCTGTGCTGCTGATCTATTCTTTAAAACCAACATGTAAATCAATAAATCTTTGCTATTTATTTATATACAACCCTTGCCTCAGTGATCTCCATGCTGTATTTGTTTGCCATAGATGTCACCCCACTGCAGTGAACTCCAAACCTTTATACTTGCTCCCGTAAGAACAGCTTGTAACTGAGGGGAAGGTTTACAGTTTAAAACAAACCTGATTCCCCCAAATCACAAGAGTCTGTGTGGGTCCCCTCAGTTGATAGGAAAGGCCTATCACAGAGGACTATTTAACCCTTTACTTTCCAGTTTTCTGTTCAAAATACTGTTCCTGCTGAGTAAACGTAAAGGGGAGAATGCAACTGAGTATGTTTCTGAGAGCACAAACAGCAGGAAGGGAAAGGGTTACATAGTCACTCCCCCATCGGCTATCTGCTTCCAGTTTCAGCCCCCTCTAGCTGCCTTTCATTTAAAAATAAGCAGAAAGAACAATCACAGGTCAGTATAGTTTGGCCATGGAAAGGTTCATTTAAAACATTTTTATGTTGCCTTTCCAGCCAAGGTAGTGAACATCAAAACATTAAAACCTTTCAAAATTAAAACAGCATTTAAAATAAAATGCATGTGTGTGTTATTTTTAATTCAATAAAAACACATCAACATTTTATTTTCAATTCAATATAATCACATAAACACTCATACTAAAGAGGAGGGCCAATAATAAAGCCTGTAGCCACAGTCAGTGTTCCCTCTAAGCTGAGTTAGTGGGAACTAGCTCACAGTTTTTAGCCTCTGGCTCACACATTTTTGTCTTCATTCAGGAAGGACGGATCCAGAGCAAACTAATTTATGCAGCAGCTAAATTGCCTGCTCACAACTTTTATGCCAGTAGCTCACAAAGTAGAATTTTTGCTCACAAGGTTCCACAGCTTAGAGGGAACATTGGTCACAGTAGTGAAGTGCTTTGGGTAGGTAGAGCCCCAGTGCACCCTGCTCCTTACCCCTGCCCCTCTGGGGCCTCACTGGCTCTTCCAGGGAAAGGGCCCTGCTGCTTCTGGTCAGTTTCACTCCCCCCATCAGCTGTTAAACCTAACAGCTAATCTGCCAGGAGTGAAACTGACCGGAAGCCACCAGAACTGACCAGACAGCAGTGGGGAGCCGAGGAAGGAAAGGGAAGCCACCCTGTGGCTTCTGGTCTGCCGCCCACATGCCCCTTACCAAAATTTTTCTAGCTACAGGACCAACTGGAAGTGTGCCAAAAAATGAAAAAGATAATAAGACAACAGATGACGCAAAATTATTGCAGATGACATGCTATCATTCAGGATGGTGAAAAACAAGACTGACTGTGAACCACTTCAAGGGGATTTCCACAAACTGAGTGAGTGGGTGACAATGTGGCAAATGAAACATCCCAACTTCACGTATTGGCTAATGAGGTCTGAACCTGCTGAGCCTGGGAGGGGAAAAGATCTTGGGGTTGTAGTGGATAGCTCAATGAAAGTGTCAATCCAATGTGCTGCAGTGGTTTAAAAAAAAGGCAAAATTTATGTTAGGGATTATTAGGAAAGGGATCGAGAATAAAACAGCAGATATTGCAATTCCCCTGTACAGATCTATAGTGCGGTCTCATCTGGAATGCTGTATACAGTTCTGATAACCTTATCTCCAAAAGGACATTGCAGAGCTGGAAAAAGTATAGAGGAGGGCAACCAAGATGATTAGTGGGTTGAAGCACATTCCCTATGAGGAAAGGCTGAAGAGTTCTGGGAGTTTTCAGTTTAGAAAAGAGATAACTAAGGGGGCATGATAGAGATTTATAACATTATGCATGGAGTGGAGAGAGTTGACAAAAGAATTTTTTTCTCTCTCTTCCAAATTCTTGAACTCAAGGGTATCCAATTAAGCTGATGGGCAGTAGGTTCAGGAGGGGGGAAAGGAAATAATATACACAGGGAGTGATTAAATGTGGAATTCACTGCCAGGGGAATAAACAGCTTTAAAGGGGGATTAGATAGAATCATGGAGGATAAGTCTATCAATGGCTACTAGCCATGGTGACTCAGGGGAACCTCCACATTCAGAGACACTAAATTTCTGAATCCCAGAGCCAGAAGGCAACATCAGGGGAAGGCCTCAGGCTCTCTGCCCTGTTGTTGGCCCTCCAGAGGAACTGGTTGGCCACTGTGTGAGACAGGATGCTGGACTAGATGGATCACTGGTCTGATCCAGCAGGGCTCTTCTTATGTTCTTAACAATAAAAGGAGACAGATGAATCTCTTTGGGGAGGGAGTTCCAGGTTTTCAGCACAATGACCAAGAAGGCCCTTCCTTGGGCTGCCACCCATTTAGCTTCAGATAGTGGGAGCACCCAAAGCAGAGCCTCCAAAGATGGCTGGAGTGGACAGGTAGGTTCATATAGGAGACATACCTTAAGGTATGTTGGCCCCAAGCTGTATAGAGCTTTAAAGGTCAATACCAGCACCTTGATTTGGTCCCAGAAGCTTATTGGAAGCCAGTGTATATGGGCTCAGACTGGTCGCTATGACCCACTCCAGTCAACACTCTGGCCACAGCACTCTGTACCAACTGTAGTTTCCAGACAGTCTCCAAGGGCAGCTCCATATAGAATGCATTACAGTAATCTAATATAGATGTCACCAGGACATGCAGCACAGTGGCAACATCTTTCTTGCTCAGGAAGGGCCTTATCTCACTCACTAACCAAATCTGGTGAAAAGTACCTTTGGCCACTGCTGCCACCTTCTTATCCCAGATGCAGCAGCACCCCTGAACTACAACCTGATCCTTTAGGGAGAGTGCAACCCTATGCAGAACAGTAGATATCTCAGTTCCTGGGTTAAATCTTTCCCTCAACAGTAGTACCTCCATTTTGTCAGGATTAATCTTTAGTTTGTTAGTCCTCATTAATCCCCAAACTGCCCCAGGCACCTGTTCCCAGTTTCCACAGCTTTTCTGGGATCTGCTGGAAACATGAGACAGAGCTAAGTGTCATCTGCATATTGGAGGCAACTCAGCCCAAATCTCCAGATGACCTCTCCCAAAGGCTTTGCATAAATGTTGAAAAGCATGGGAAACAAGACAGAACATTGTGTGACCCGTAGACCAGAGACCAAGCAATAGTCTCTCATCACTACACTCTGAACCTACATCCGAGGTAGGAGCAAAACCACTGTAGAACAGTGCCTCCCAGTCTCAACACCAAAAGGCAGTCCAGAAGCATACCATGATTGAGGTTATAAAAAGCCACTGAGAGGTCCAGAAGAGTTAACAGGGTCACACTCTGCCTATCTCCCAATACAGGTCAACCAGTAAGGTGACCAAGGCCATTTCAGTCCCATAACCAGGCCTGAAACCAAACTGGAATGGATCCAAACAATCTGCTACATTCAGGAATCCCTATAGTTGCTCAGCCACCTTGTTCAATCACCTTGCTCAACAATGGTACATTTCAGACTGGACAGTAGTTAGTTATTCAACTCTCCTGGTTCCAGAGTAAATTTCTTTAGGAGTGGGTGCATCACTACCTGCTTCAAGGCATGGCTGATCGCCCCTTCTCTCAGTGAGGTATTTACTGTCTCTCATACCCACTCCATCAACCCCTCAAAGAGATTTAAGCAGCCAGAAGGGTCAAAGTTCCAAAAATCTGGTCCACTTCCTTGTAGTGGATGGTATCCTGCACAACTGGACAAATTGGCACTGTGAGACCATCCAATCCTATCAGTGCTAATGCAGAGTCCAATTCAGAATGGATGCGAGAGGTTATATCTGCACAGTGTATAGCAAAAGGATCACAGTGGACTGTTGAACAGTCCAGCTGGCGCCCAGTAGACTACCTGGAAGAGTTCCATAGGGCTATACTATGTGGATGCAGTGTTGGTGGAGAAATTTTTCACCACCATCACTGTCATGGAGTAGGGTTTAAAATGAGATCTAGCTTGTGCCTTGTCAGATTCTTTAGAATCTTTCTCCATGGTTGTTCTAACTGCCTCCCTTGTCTTTTCATCTTCCACAGCCCCTCAGAAAACCAAGGTGCTGTCGGGGCTCTTAGACCTGAGAGATGCTATGCTGTGAACTGCCCCAAGCATTCTGTTGAGAGGAGGGTACGGGTTATAAATCGAATAAATAATAAATGGTTTGTGACTAAACCAGTAGCTTTAGTAAGTCTAATACCAATTTGCCTTAGCATGAGTCTTCAAGACTCATGGACTTAGAGGCAAACTATGATTTGTTGATAAGTCTGATTCATGAATTTCCAGACCCTGTTATCATTACATTCATTGCTGTGAGCTGTAAAAACACACAGATTTATCCACTGATTGTAGTATTAATTGAACATATTAACCCAGTGTTACTGGACTCAATGCACAATGTTTGCAGTGTACTGCCAGATTATTTTTATCATCATTTTCATTAAGATGATGGATAAAGCACATAAACATGACAGATAATGTGCATTTTCTAAATTATGGGATGGAATTCTCTGACAGCACTACATCATTTATTATTTATTCACAAAAATTATATCCCACTCTTCTGCCCTTACAAGGGAAGCCAACATGGCTAACATTAAAATATGCATGATGCATTATAAAACCATTAAAATAATTCCCCCCAAACGTACCTCATTAAAACAATTTTAAAAACAGAGCTAAAATACATATAAATGTTTCATATATAAAAAATATTTATGAAACATAAAACATTGGTTAGGAAGCAGGGGTCATTGGGGGAATGTCAAACAAAACAAAAAAAAGTCTTCACCTGCTGGCAGAAGACAGTAGCAGAAGGGGACAAACTAATCTCCCAGGGGAGAGCATTCTAGAGCTTTGGTGCCACAACCAAGAAGGCCCTCTCTCAGACTGCCACCTGCTTAATCTCAGAAGGCAGGGTAGGGGTGCCAACCTCCAGGTAGGGTCTGGGGATCCCCTGGAATTATGACTCATCTCCAACCTACATAGATCAGTTTCCCTGGAGAAAATGGATGCTTAGGAGGGTGGACTTTATGGCATCATACCCCATTGAGGTTCCTGTTCTCCCTCCCCCCCCAGGCTCCATCCCCAAATCTCCAGGAGTTTCCCAACCTGAAGCTGGCAGTCTTACCCTCTCCTATCCCCCATGGGTGGCCAAGGTGGACCAGGCAACTCTATGGAAGGGGCATGCAAAGTAGGGTCCCCAAAGATAACTGTAACAGTCAGGCAAGTTCATAAGAGATTGGGCTGTCTTTCAGGTATGTTACTTCCAAACCATACAGGGCTTTGAAGCTCAAGACCAGCTCCTTGGATTGTGCCTGCAAATGAACTGGAAGCCCGTGTAGGTGGGCCAAGACTGGAGTGATATGGTCCCTACAACCCATTCCAGTCAACATCCTGGTTGCAGCAGTCTGCACCAATTGACATTTCCAAACATCTTTCAAGGACAGCCCCATGTACAGCACACTGCAGTAATCTAATCTCAAGTTAACTAGTACACACCATAGCAGCCAGATCTTTTCTGTCCAGGAAAAGCCACAGCCATCTAACCAGCTGAAGCTGGTAAAAAGCACTGTTGGCCACTTGGTTATCCAGCAATAGGGCTAGGAAAAGATAAAAGAAATAGAAAATAAAAAAATTGGTGGAGAGGAAGCTTCCAAAGGCAGTGGAATCAATCCAGAGGGAAATTGTCAAGATCTGTGGACAGATAGGAAACCCTCAGCAAAGGGAAAGGCTGAGCTGTAGCAGTCTGGCTTATCAGATTGAAAATGGACTTAAAAAGGGATATACTGAAGCAGGGATCATAGAAGCTGATTTCAAGGCAATTTTTCCTTGACTCACTCTGAGGAGTTATTTGGAGGGAAAAGGGGCTCTCATCTTACCAAAATTAAGACACGTCTTGAGATCTTGTTATCAAGAAAAAGATGCAACTGAACTGTACTTTGAGCTGCCAAAAGCAGTGCAGGAACTCCAAGAGTCATCCCAAGATTTCTGTGTCAGATTGCTGGACATGAGACAAAAAAAATCCTATTTGCCTCCAAGAGGCAACTCCTGGCCTAAAGTATGACACTGGCTTAGTACAATACCTGCTGCTGCACTCTTTGCTTACTGGATTAAAGACCGATAACGTCAGGATCATGATGAAACCTTGTATAAATGACAGCCAGGTGACAGATGATGCATTATTTGAAAAGGTGAATTTGGTTGTCAGTTAAGAAAGAGAAACAAAAATGGGAAAATGGTACCCAGACAAAGATAGGGAAAATCCTTACTCTGCAGCATTTGTATGTAGGACCTCAGCATGAAACAAAAGCTGTCTCTTCATCTAAAGAAAACAGCAATTCCTTGTTGAAGAACTAAAGGCTAGTACTGAAGAAATCAAGGATGTAAAAGCTGAAAGTAATCTTTTAAAACAAGCCATTCAGAATACAAGCCATTGGTATATCGCACACTGCATGAGGAAATGGGACACCTAGGTGGGGAAAGACATTTAGATAGGAGCAAGGGAGGATATGGATATTTCTTATTCCTGGCTGATTATTTTCAAGGTTTGCCCAGGCTTATCCTACAACTAACAAGTCTAGAAGGACAGCTGCAGACAAAATATTCAATGATTTATTCTGCAGTTTGGTTTTCTCAAGTGATTACATCATGACTAAGGTGCAGAATTTGAAAAGTGTATTTTCAAAAAGACTGCAACAGCAATTCTAGCTCACCTCCTCATGGTGCACCCTGGATAATGCTAAAGTGCTTGAACATCTGGCTGTCAGACAATCGTAGGATCTCCTGGGTATACTACACACATGGAAGCAATCAACCAATCAATGGTTAATATCAGGGCTCTTTTTGTAGCAGGAACTCCTTTGCATATTAGGCGACACACTCCTAATGTAGCCAATCCTCCAAGAGCTTACAGTAGCCCCTGTAAGAAGAGCTCTGTAAGCTCTTGGAGGATTGGCTACATTAGGGGTGTGTCACCTAATATGCAAAGGAGTTCCTGCTACAAAAAGAGCCCTGGTTAATATTATTATATTACTATATGCTTCCTGTGTGTAACTCTACCACAGGGGTCCTCAAACTACGGCCCGCGGGCCACATGCGGCCCGCCGAGGACATTTATGCGGCCCGCCGAGTGTTTATGCCCGCCCCCCGCCCGGAGCCACCTCCTCCTTGAGGAGCGCAGCAGCAGCGCCCCCGCGGCCTCTTTCTTCCTCCAGCAGCCCTGGGCGGCGAGAGCGCCCAGAAGCTGAGGAGGAGGAAGGGGCGAGCAGGCTGGTCGTGGGGGAGGGGGCGAACGCGGCGGCAGGGCGAGCAGGCTGGTGGGGAGGAGGGAGCGAACGCGGCGGTGGGGCGAGCAGGTTGGTGGGGAGGAGGGAGTGAACGCGGTGGCGGGGCAAGCAGGCTGGTCGTGGGGGGAGGGGGCGAACGCGGCGGCGGGGCGAGCAGGCTGGTGGGGGGAGGGGCGAACGCGCCAGCCCGCCAACGGTCTGAGGGACAGTGAACTGGCCCCCTGTTTAAAAAGTTTGAGGACCCCTGCTCTACCATATGATAAATCAATACAGTTAATACAACTCTGCCATACAATAAATAAATGCAATCAATGGTTATGTATTTTATATTATTATATACTTCCTGTGTGTAACTCTGCCATATAATAAATAAATAACTACAATAGCATTGCAATAGTAACTCTTCCCGGACAACTCCTTATCGCCTCCCATATAATATTTTCCACTTAAGAGACAGCTACAAATATGTATTAAATAAAGAAGGAATTATCATATTAATAACCAATGGGGACATCTATACCAAGCTATGATTTCAAATGACTCCAATTTTGGGGCATTGTTTCAGGTGCCCGTCATGTGGAGATTCCTTCTATGTCTGATATCCCTGCATATTCATGGTTTCATTATTTCTTCTCCTTGTTCTATCAGGCTTTGTCCTGTATTCTGAACCTTCAGATTGTACTCTAGAAGACTTACCCGATTGGCCTCCAGTGACCCCAGATGAAATTGTAGATTTAATTGGTCAATAGAAGTCAGGAAAGGCTTCTGGCCCAGATATAATCCTCCCAAAAATTTTTAAAATTGGACCCTGATTGGTGGGCTGCCCCTCTTGCTTCATTATTTACAATGATTAATGCTGTTGTTGTTGTTGTTGTTGTTCAGTCGCACAGTTGAGTCCGACTCTTCGTGACCCCATGGACCACATCACGCCAGGCCTTCTTGTCTTTTGTCATGCTCCGGAGTTTGCTTAATTTCATGTTCATTGCATCGATAACACTGTCTAGCCATCTCATCCTTTGCTGTCCCTTTCTTCTTTTCCTTCAATCTTTCCGAGCATCAGGGTCTTCTCCAATGAGTGCTCCCTTCTCATTTGGTAGTGAAAGTATTTGAGCTTCAGCTTCAATATCTGGTCTTTCCAAGAACAAGCAGGATTGATTTCTTTTAGGATTGACTGATTTGATCTCCTTGCACTCCAAGGGACTCTCAAGAGTCTTCTCCAGCACCATAATTCAAAAGCATCTATTCTTTGGTGCTCAGCCTTCTTATGGTCCAACTCTTGCAGCCATACATTACTACTGGGATTACCATTGCTTTGACCTTAAGGACTTTCGTTGGTAGGGTGATGTCTCTACTTTTTATTATGCTGTCTAGGTTTGCCATCGCTTTCCTCCCAAGGAGCAGGCATCTTTTAATTGCATGTCCGCAGTCACTGTTTGCAATGATCTTGGATCCCAGGAACGTGAAATCTGTCACTGTTTCCATGACTTCCCCTTCTATTTGCCAAGGAGTGATGGGCCGAATGCCATAATCTTAGTTTTTTTGATGCTGTGTTTCAAGCCAACTTTTGCACTCTCCTCTTTCACCTGAGCAGGAGATTCTTTAGGTCCTCTTCACTTTCTGCCATTAGAGTGGTATCATCCGCATATCTGAGGTTGTTGATGTTTTTCCCAGCAATCTTAATTCCGGTTTGTGATTCATCCAGGTGGACATTTCGCTTGATGTACTCTGCATATAAATTAAATAAGCAAGGTGACAATACACAAGAAAGAAATAGAACAAGTTAAATAGAAATAGAACAAGAAAGAAATGGAACAAGTTAGATGCACACAGGAAGTATATACAGTGATGCACTGTATTCTTGGTGCTTGGGGGGGCAACAGTGAGAGAGCTTCTAGTGTCCTGGACCCACTGCTTGACCTCCTGATGGCACCTGGTATTTTTGGCCACTGTATGACAGTGTGTTGTACTGGATGGGCCACTGACCTGTTCCAACATTGGCTTGTCTTATGTTCTTATGCTTTAGGTCTTTGGGCTTGCAATTTCAGTACAATGTGTCAACTCAACTCAAATCAGTGGTCAATGAGACCAACATTAGTGCTACAGCTAGATCACGTTTTTGCTTTAGCAAAGGTAATCAATTTGTCCCAGCTGCGCTAAAAGTTTTTGTAGGCAAAGTGATTTCCCAACTATTGTATGGGATTCCAATCTGGATAAGGGCTTTTGATTAGACCATTGAATATGTGCTGTCTATGTTCTTATGGAAAATCATAGGTACTCCACGCTGCGTTCCATACACAGCCCTCTGTTTAGAATCTGGTCTAAATTTAGTAGAAACAAGAGCATGGCTCATGACAATTAAGTTCTGATTGTGTTTGCATTATTACATAGACACTGGAAGTTTCATTCACCAAATGCTTACTGGGCAAAATATCTCTAACTGGTCAACTTATATTGAGAAAAAATCCTGGCTTTTGGCATTTCTGTAGATTCAGTGGCCATGTCCCCTTTCACAAGTGCATACTTCTTAATCAAACACAGATTCCTTGACATTGAAGCCCCAAAACTTTATAGTTTAGCTAATAAGTCCTGTTCCCCTCTTAGTTTTGAGGTTCCTCTTACTACAGGTCAGGTGGCATCTTACTTATCTCTCTTGCAAGTTCCCCAGACTTGGAGTGCCTTCTCCCTGGCATGATTCAAAGCTGTGCCATCAGCAGTCTTATATGGTAGGTTTAATAAGACTGCATTCTTAACTAGGACCTGCCTCTGTAATTGTTGCTGCATTGGATTGATGTCACATATTCTCCTTCATTGTTACTTATATGCAGACCTGCATGCTAAACATTTAAGCTTGTTTTTAGTTGGAATGTCAGGCCTTTCTGATCATATTAAGGTTTATAGCCTTCTGAACAATTACTTACCCAAAGTTAGTGAGAAGGTAGTCCTTTTTTACAGCCTGCAATAAGAGTCCGTCAGGAAATGTTATAGTATTAATTTTCTTTTTTAAAAGCCACATAAACTTTTATATAGTTGGCTTTGTACCCCTCTTTATTCAACTGCTGTTTGTAATATCTGTACATGCCAATAAAGGTGACTGAGTAAACTCTATGTTGAGAGAATGAATCAGATGCTGCTGGCTAAGTTACAAACTTTGCCAGAGAAACAAAAAGCCAAGTGGAAGGATTTCCTGAATAAGGTGATCCATGCATACAGTTGTAAGTAGCATGATGTCACAGGGGTTTCCCCCTTTTACTTGTTGTTTGGAAGATCACCATGCTTACCCATTGCATTTGGGCTTTTAACAGGCCCAGAATCTTCATCAGAAGACACACGCATGAACACACATGAAGCTGCCTTTTACTGAATCAGACCCTTGGTCCATCAAGGTCAGTATTGCCTACTCAGGCTGGCAGCAGCTCTCCAGGGTCTCAGGCAGAGGTCTTTCACGTCACCTACTACCTGGTCCTTTTTAAGTGGAAATGCCAGGGACTAAACCTGGGACCTTCTGCATGCAAAGCAGAGGCTCTTCCACTGAGCCACAGCCCTTTCCTTGACAGTGTGCAATTTTACAGGTTTATAGGCCACAAAGGTAATCAAAACCCATTTCTTGCCCTGACATGAATAGCTCAGGCAAGCCCCATCTCATCAGATCTAGGAAGCTAAGCAGGGCTGACCCTGGCAACTATTTGGATGGGCGACCTCCAAAGAATACCAGGGCCGGGAGGCAGAAGCAGGCTGTCAAGCCATTTCTCTGAACATCCTCCATGCCCCAGTAGGAGGCTGCCATGACTTCCAGGAACACACACACACACATGCAAAAAAAAAGCCACCACCCCCCATTTCTCCTGGGCCACCTCTCTTCTAAAGTCATGGACTTCCACACTCTTGATCTAGAATTCTGCCTTTCTTGTCTCTTCCATGATGCTGAACATATCAGTGCTGAACATATCAGGCCATAATTAATATATAAGGAGATGGAAAAAACAGAGGAAAGAAGCATACACACTAGCATAAAAATGTTCTCAATCATCTGCTTAATGGGGAAAGTGAAGTTATGATGGCAGAGTGTATGGTGCTGCCCTTCCCCCAGAAGGCTAGTCAGGAACCTGTCAGAGAGAGGGGGCCCTGACAAACTGCAAGCTTATTGCAAAGATAGCATATATGTGGTGCTCCAGAAGAAGGCGGATAGTCCTGTGTATGAAGCGCAAGTAGAAGATGGTAATGGAGATGTAGACTTCTTCACTGTAACCTCGTACAGCCTTGCAATTTCTTAACTACAGATCAGGGATCTGTGTCCAGAGATGCACAGCAGCAAATCTCCAGACAGGGCACAACTAGAATAGCTAGACATTAGATGAAAGCTGCATGTTCTGCCTCTGATGATTCAGACTCTGACTCCAGTTCCTTGGATGATGAGCAAACAGATCACATAAGCCATCTTCCCCTACCAGATATGGCACAACACAAAAATCTTGCTCTCAGTCCAGATGCCCTAACTCTAACTCCCCATGAAATATTTGTATTATTTATTTAACTTATAGCCCACTCTCTTGAAGACCAGGTCAGAGCAGATAACATCAATTTAAAAATATACAGTTAAAAATTCCAAATATCAAATAATTTAATCATCAATAAAATACATTAAAATACATACAATACAATATAATCAGTTATATAAAATCAAGATGGCCTAAATGCAATACGAAGGGGAAATATTCAACCACTGAAGAAGGGGAATGGTGGGGGAAACAAGGGAAGGGTGAGGCCAATCCGTTAGGTCTTACCGATTGAGACCCCCATACTGCCCTCAACCATAGGCCCAGCAGAACAACTCAGTTTTGCAGGCCCTGCGGAATAGTACTAAATCCTGCAGGGCCCTGATCTCTCCTGGAAGAGTTCCACCAGGCTGGGGCCAGGGCTGAAAAAGCCCTAGCTCTGGTTGAGGACAGATGGACTGGCCCTGTTTGATTGAGGACAGACGGACTGGCCCTGGCCAAGGACAGGCCTAGTTTTAATGACACCAACGCATATCAACCTACAGGACTGCCTGAACCTGATGCTGAAGAACCAGGCCCCTCCAATACAATGGACTGCAATGAAATGCCAGAGAGTCCGCAGGATGCTGAGTCATCTAGTTAGAAAACGGGGGTTTCCAGTGACCGCGAGCCTGCACAGTTAAGACCGAAGCTGCCTCCACGTCTGAGCTCCTAAAAATGCCAAAATAAGATTAATTGAGGACTCCAAAGATAACGGTTGCTTGCTGAGAGGAATGGGGAAGACAAGAGGAGGAAAAGGAGGGGGGGGAAACCCCAAAGAACCTCAACAAACAGAGAGAACTATGCAAACTTAGGAGGAGGATTCCCCCCCTCGTTGGAAGCAGACTCAGACGAAGAAGCAGCAACCTGAACAGGCAAAAGAAAACGCGAGGAGTCTATAACAAAAAAGGACATCCAAACTATGTTTTCAGAGATGAAAAAAGAACTGAAGGAAATCATCACCCCAATCCATCAAAAGCTCGACACCATGAATCAGAATGTAACGGACTTGAAAGATAAAACAGACAGAGCATTGATGGAGGCAGCTAAAAACTTAAAAGCAATTGAAGAACTAAAGACTTTCGAATCATGGAGCAAAAGTAAAATTATACTTTTGGATATCAAATCCCGTGAGAGGAAAATCAAGCTTAGGGGAATTTCCCCAAATTTTGCAATGGATAAAGACCTCAGGAGTGCTTTACATGAATGGCTCCAAACTCTGTTGCAACTTTCGGCTCCACCAATTAGTCAAGCATAACGTTTGAACCCACCACAATCTGGCTCTCCTGCTTTGATCCCTGATATAGTGGCTGAACTAACTGATACTAAAGCTAAGAGGAACGTGTTAGAAGCTGCCAGGATGAATAATGGACTTCAACTGGAAGACATCTGGGTCCAAGTATTCCAAGACTTACCATATGAGATTCTAACAGCATGCCGGAACCTGAAACCAATTGCACAACGGTTAGTGGAAAGACACATTCAATATTACTGGCTCCCGTTGGGGCACCTGTCAATAAATCATAAAGGCAGAGCCTTCACTGTTCATGACCTCAAATCTGGGGAAGAAATGTTAAGAATCCTAGAAAAAGAAGCTATATAATAAAATTCAACAAAGATGAGCCCTAAGGACTATATAAGAACTTTCAAGAGCTTCTGATAACTTTAGGAGCCCTCTAAGAGAGAGAAGTAAGATTAAAAATTTATAAGATCAGAGCAGGATGGGTGAGGCATTCGGGAGGAATCCCTCCACTACCTCCCACAGGGCTGGGTCTTAGGTAAAGACCCCCTTAGGATTTTTCCGAAGTCCCAAAGTGAGCTGGCAACCTCCAAGATCTCCACTATGAAGGAATAGATATTGTTTTAAATGACAGCAATTAAAGAATATAAAACTCAGGAGATAGATACTATGAGAAACAGCTTGTGGTTCATGGTAAAAGCTTAATAGAAATAATATAGCAATTATTAGTTATCTGTTTATTAATTTATGTATTATTTATCTAGGAGTTCGAGGAGATGATAGAAATTGTTATATAAGCACTCACTGGCAGTGAACAAGAAAACAATTTTATTTAGTTATACATATATTAAGCAGACATTGCCGGTGCCACAGTGTATAATTGGAAAAAATAGTTTGTATATCATTCCAAAAGTGTATGACATCTTTGTTGTAAACATGTTATGTGGAAAATAATAAAATATAAATTAAAAAAAATAGTTAGAAAACAACGAGCCCACAGATGCTGACATGATCAGTTAGGAACACACTCTTACCAGCATCTTCCTTTAGTTGTGGCACAGATGACTGAATTTTGGTATTATTCACAATACTATTTGCCTTTTTACTATCAGATCCCTATGTTGTCCACTGTGGCATATGTAGATATGATAATTTTCTTGAAAGGGGTGTGTGACAGGGAATAATAGTTGATGTAAGTTTTATGTTTGATTGTTTATATGGTACTGCCCTTTTAAGACTGAACCATGTGGCATTCTGGAAAAAATGGAAATGGCAGTTACCAGACTTCAGTGCTGGAGTGATTTTGGTTCTGAAAGAGTTTTAGTTCATGTTTGGTGTTTTCTTACAAAATAAAAAACACTTTCTGCACTTCCTGCCTTTTTTCCCGGTTGGAGTATAACAGTATCTGGGCTCTAACACCTGAGAAAAGACACCTGGGAGTGATTATGTCAATTGCCTGGGTCATTTCCTCATTCCAGAAGTCAACCAGGGCACTGATAGCAGCACCGGCCATTTTAACAGGAAAACTTCTTACAGCCATCAGAGAGCCATTCAGATCCATCTAACTCCAGGGGCAGGTCATTTTAATAGATTCTCCCACACCCCTGCAGAGTCTTGGCATCTCTGTAAGTCTAAACTCAAGCAGATAGTGATCTGTCCGTGGCAAAGGACATTAATTTCTCAACCCTTAGGCACATTCCTCCTGCCTAGAACAAAATACCAGATCAAGAATGTGACCTACACAATGTGGAGGACCAGTTATTACCTGAGACGCCCATAGTTGTCATGGAGGCCATGAAATCCTGTGCTGGTCCTGATAAGACAGCTTTGGCATGAATCTTGAAGTCTCCCAGGACAACCAGCCTAGGGATCCTAAACCCCATCCCAAGGCCAACTCTGTCAGCTCTGGTAGGGAGATTGTTAAGCAGTGGGGTGGGCAGTATACTAACAGAATCCCAGTCCTGTCTTTAAATCCCAACTCCTCTCCTAGCCAAGTCTCAGTGATACGTGACAGGTCAGCCCTCTCATCCAGAATCAAATCCTTGATGGCTGCTGTTTTTCCTGTGACTGATCTGGCATTTAGCAGCAGGATTTTATAGCCTGGTGGGTTGTTGATATGGTTAGCAACATGACTTTGGCAGGAAGAATTCAGTTTCAGAGGCAGTAAATATATGGAAAATCTTGACATTCATTCTGTATTGTCATGTTCTATATCACAATGCTGCTATGAGTATAAATAAGATTATAAAGTACAATAACATTGTAAAGTGCTGTGGAAATGGCATAATATAGTTAATAACAGAATCAATAAAGCTATGTATTGCTAACAGATCAGGCCTATATTCAGACCTGTAGGTCTCACATCTCAGTCAGGTTTTTCATTTCAGGTTGTTTAAAGTTGCAGCTCTGAGTACATAATCAGGAATAAGACTCACATAGAATCATAGAATGTTAGAGTTGGAAGGGACCTTGCAGGTCATCTAGTCCAACCCCCTGCATTCTGCAGGAGCATAGCCAAAAGATAGCCCTACATACCTACAACATACCCAAAAGATGGTCGTCCAGCCTCCGCTTGAAAACGTCCAGGGAAGAAGCATCCACCACCTCCCAAGACAGACTGTTCCACTGCTCAACCACTCTCACAGTTAGGAAGTTTCTCCTGATATCTAGCCGGTAACGACTCCCTTGTAATTTCCACTCATTAGATCTAGTCTTGCAATCCGGAGCAAGAGAGAATAGATCTGCTCCATCTTTTACATGACAGCCCTTCAAATACTGGAAGACTGCAATCATGTCCCCTCTAAGTCTTCTCTTTCCCAGGCTGAACATACCCAACTCTTTCAGCCTTTCCTCATAAGACTTGGATTCAAACCCTCTTACCATCCTGGTTGCCCTCTTCTGGACACGCTCGAGCTTGTCAACATCCTTCCTAAAATGTGGTGCCCCAAATTGGACACAGGACTCCAGGTGAGGCCTGACCATAGCAGAATAGAGCAGAACTACCACCTCCCATGATCTGGACACAATGCTTCTGTTAATGCATCCTAAGGTAGAGCATAACAATGGGGTCTCAGTTAATTACTGTCAGAATTCCACAATTAAGAAGGGTACATTTACACATCAATCTCCAATTTTAATACATTTATTTGCTTCACTATGTTTCTCCCCTGAAATTAAATCCAAACAAATGATGACCATATAAACTAAGCTCATTATTCCTGTTTGGTTCTTGCATCTGTTAAACATCTTCATGATGTTGTATCCTAATTTTCTGCTCACCCTCTACCTATATGTATGGACTGTTAACTTCCATTTCAATGTGTCTGAAGAAGTGTGTTTGATCACAAAAGCTTATACCTTGAATAAAACTTTGTCTTAAAGGTGCCATTGGACTGGAATTTTGTTCTGTTGCTTCAGACCAACACCGCTGTCCACCTGAATCTATCTACAATGACACTTAGTTTGAGTAATTGTATGTAAGATCAAGTTGTACAGCTTTCAACCAAATCAAGCAGTAAGACTTTCCTGAATTCTATTGTTTTGGCTGCTGTTTGGCCTAAGGAAACCATAGGATTCCTTCAGCAATCAGCGTAGTGCTGTTTTTGTGTTTATGTGAATGAAGGATATGTTGCAGTTTCAATCTTGTTTGGATTTGGTTAATGTTTTATACACATAATATTTTGTAATGTTTTGTATGCTCTTAGCCTTCAAAACTGAGATGGATAAAGGCAAAAGAAACAGAACAAATTTATCTAGAAAGATATGTGGATGGTGCATAGACTGAATTTCCCACAATTAGCAAAATTTCTGTTATTGTGAATAAAATCATTTCCTCCTTGCCCACAGGTAGAGGTATAAAAGTAGTAGTTTATGTTGTGCACCTGGAGATACAGTGCAATCCTAAACAGACATATTTTTCTAAGTCTGTAGGAGTTAATGGGCTTAGAAGGGCATATCTTTGTTTAGGATTGCACTTGTAGGACCCATATATATAATTTCCTGCCATGGGTTTGTCCTATTTTATTGGGAGTTTACAGACTTCCAGATGACTTGATACCTCTTAGGTGATATATAAATTTATTATCAGTAGAAGAGAATACATTCCACTGTCAAAGTGCATGACACTTCACAAATACAAGAAAAACAAAAATTTACAACCTAAATGTTAACATAAAGGAAGACTCAGCATGGGTTCTGTAAGAGAAGATCTTGTTACACTAACCTGTTAGCATTCTTTGAGGGGGTGAACAAACATGTTGACAAGGGGGACTCAATAGATGTTGTTTACCTTGACTTCCAGAAAGCTTTTGATAAAGTTCCTCATCAAAGGCTCCTAAGTAACCTCAATAGTCATGGGATAAAAGAACTAGTCCTCTTTTCGATCAAAAACTGGTTAATTAATAGGAAACAGAGAGTGAGTATAAATGGGTAATTTTCACAGGGGAGGGTGGTAAGCAGTGGGGAATCGCAGGTCTCAGTACTGGGTCCAATGCTTTAATTTATTAATGATTTGGAGTTGGGAGTAAGCAGTGAAGTGGCTAAATTTGCATGTGACACAAAGTTGTTCAGGGTGATGAGAACCAGGGAGGATTGTGAGGCACTCCAAAGGGATCTGTCGAAGATTGGCGAGTGGTGTCACAGTGGCAAATGGGGCTCAATGTGGCCAAGTGCAAAGTGATGCATATTAGGGCCAAAAATCCTAACTATAAATACACACTGATGGGGTCCAAACTGGTGGAGACTGACCAAGAGAGAGATCTTGGAGTCCTAGTAGATAACTCACTGAAAATGTCAAGACAGTGTGTGACTGCAATAAAAAAGGCCAATGCCATGCTGGGGATTATTAGGAAGGGAACTGAAAACAAATCAGCCAGTAGCATAATTCCGTTGTATAAATTGATGGTGCAACCTCATTTGGAATACTGTGTTCAATTCTGGTCACCGCACCTCAGAAAGGGTATTATAGCATTGTAAAAACTGCAGGAAAGGGCAACCAGAATGATAAAAGGGTTGGAACACATTCCCTATGAAGAAAGTGTGCCTGTTCACTCGGAAACAAGGCCCATTGAGTTCAATCATATTTTCAAATAGAGGACTGCAAAATTAAGTTGTAATCCTGAAGCCAGTCTGCTGAAGTAGTTATCCCACTTAAATCAGTATAATAACAATAACAAGAAGAAGAGAGACGGCGGATTACAAAAGTTCACGGTACTTAGTGAAATAATCAGATTTTTATTAAAAAGAACTAAAAGACAGCAGTTCAAACCATTAATGCTCCTATTTGCAAGCAAGCATTTAGAAAACCGTGGACTCCGGGACGCAAGCCAGCTCCCACCTGCCGCCCACCGCTGTCGCTATTCCAGTCTGATGCAACCATCACAACACAGCCACGTGGCCACCAATTTCCTTCTCTCTAGCCAATAGCTGCAAGCCCTGTTGGCGTCGAGGGCGGAGTTTGCAGCTTGTTGCCATTGAGGCCTGTAGCCAGCCCCCGTGGGCGGGGCGAGGTGGCCAGGTGGAACCTTCGCCACCCAATAGGAAAAGGAGGTGAGACAGATGGCACTGCCCTCAGGCCGGTGGTAGCTGTACGAGTCGTAGTTGCATCTGTTTTGGTCCGGAACCTGGGAGCAGCGACTAGGAAGCATCCCAACTCCCGGGGGGAGGTATCGGGTGAGGGACGAAATCAAGGCCGGGGATTTGGCGCCATCTATTATCCATGGAGGCTGCAGCTGGAGAGGGGGAGTCCGAGGCTCTGACTTGTTTCTCTTATAACCAGGATTGCACGTACGTAAGTAGGGATAGAAACAGAGAGGGCCAACGCCGATTTCTTCCTCCGACCTCGTTCTCTGTAAGCCTTTCTTGGGGGGAAAGAAAGTCCAAAATCAAGATTAAAACTATCCTTTCCTCCATAACTACTGCTGGGAGGAGGCAACGGGCAAGGAAAAATGAAGTTCTTTTTAAAAAAACTATCAATGGCTCGTTTTATGTAGATCTGTAGAAGGTCTGTGCTTTTTAGAGGTATAATATTCCGGAAGAGTTTCTCACTATGTTTAATTTTTTAAAAGGAGGCAACGCCCTTGTCTCCTCCCCCCAGTCGTTTGACAGAGACCACAACTCAGTTCTTTAAGGTATTAAACATATTAGGATGGACTTTCTCTCACCTCCAGAGTTTTCCTTTGTAGATTTTATATCTTTACGAACCATGTATTGGTCACCATGGTAATATGTTTATAAAGCTACTCAAGGGCTCGGTGCTGTGTGTGAAATTGTTCAAAAGAATTAACTTTGCCCGACAGTTTATAATCTAAAATTTTACAGTTGTTGTGGTCACTGAGGTTTATTTTGGTTAATTCATTTTTTTCCTCTAAACATACCTGTTCTGTTGACTCACTATAGCATCTCTTGGCTGCTCCTGTTCTTCTCATGCCATGCATTACCATCAGGGCAGTGTTTAAGTGGTTAATGGTATGTCTGTTATTCCCTTATGCCCCACAGTTCCTGTAGGCTATGGAGGTGAATTTAGTGACAGTTGGGTTCCTTCAAATCCTATGATTCTCAGAACAATCCTTTCAACCAGGTCAAGACTAGGCTCGTATTTCCAGAAAACCAAAGGATTAGTGTTTCTCTTTCATTACTGTCCAGCATCCCACATTGGCTGACTGTGCTATGATTTTTCCTTCTCCCCTGTTGTGGACCAAGTGTCAAGAACAAGGAAACTCATTTAATAACAGGAAATGTCATCATGGTATGATCACAGGTTGCCCTAGTTCTTAAAGTATGGATCAGTTGCTCCACTTCTTTAACACGTTGCTGGAAAGCTGAATGGCAAAGCAACTGCAGTGGACATCTCAAATGAAGAAAGTTTTAAATGAAAGACGTTGCAACCTCTTCCCCAAAGCTGAGTGTCCTGTAAGTCTCCTACTGTGTCAGACAGATATACAGTCTTTTAGTATATTCCTGTTTTTTCCTATAAATATGCAAGGCAGCTGCATGACTTTTTATTGCTGCCTGTTTATTCAGAAAGCCATAACTAGTCCAGCTCTCTGATATTTCTGAACTACCAATGCTCTTAAAAATGTATCAAAAATCTTTTGCCCATAGCAATGCTTGCCTGTAGATATCCCAGCATTACTGTAGCTGCTCATGCAGTGCAGCGAGGCATACAGATGGCATCTTTGCCTGCTGCAGTTCCCATGGTGGCCCTTTCCGCTTCCCTACACTGTGGGTGGGGGAGACCTTCCTGGCTTTTTAAACCTGGAAATTGGTATACTGATATACCATTATATTGCTATGCCAATTGCTGATTTAAAAATACACTGCAAAGCCCCTTGATGCCTGAAGGGGGGAGGAATGGCTGTCATGGGGGTCGGGGCAGGGAATGGCTGCTGTGTGAGTAGAACTAAGGAAATTCAGAATTTTCCTCCTACTCAGTGGCCAGCTTGGTTTTTCTGTGATATTTCTCAAAACCCAAGTGGTACACAGAGCACCATAGAACTATGGGGAAGCAGGGGAAAAAACCTCTCTTCCCAACACTTATAAAACTTGAGGCAAATCACCCATGTAGAAATGGTCTTTATCTCGTGGAGCCAGAGTACCTGAATGCCACATTCTCTCATATAGATTCCCTATACATTTATATTGTCTGCTGAAGCCCTGATATGTGTGCTTCCACCTTTAGAGGTTGCATGGCAACTAGTTTTAGAGTCTTCTGTGTTCTGGCACCCCAACTGTACAACTTCTCCCTAGTCATATTTGCCTAGCAATACTCTATAACTTCTTCTACGTGCCAGGTGGAATGGGAAATAGAGAGTTTTTAAAATGTACAATATTTTTACTCTTTGATGCGTTTGGATTGTGGACTGCTTTTGGGGATGGGGGAGGTATAAATATGTTGTGAAATCTCTTTGCTTTTAGCTGAAGTGTAAGAAACCAAGGGACATCTCATGGTGACAGGATAACAATAGGTTTAAATTAAAAAAATGAACATTACCATTTGTGTCTGATTGGTTCATGAGATACTGTGCTGTAGGGTATAGTGAACACAAGTTAAATTAGTTTAAAATATGATTCCATGTGTTCTGGTTTCAGTTGGCATGATGATTCTTATTTTCTCTAGTTTCAGAGTCAGAAGGTGGATAAAACGGGAGAGATTGCTCCTTATATTTTCACTTCCTCAGGTGTCCTGTCAAAGATAGAACACTAGAGAAGATAAGAACATAAGAGAAGCCATTTTGAATCAGGTCCATCCAGTCCAACACTCTGTGTCACACAGTGGTCAAAAAACCAAGTGCCATCAGGAGGTCTACCATCAGGGCCAGAACTCCAGAAGCCCTCCCAGTGTTGCCCCCCAAGCACCAAGAATACAGAGCATCACCGCCTCAGACACAGTGTTCCATGTGACTAATAGCCACTGATGAACCTCTGCTCTGTATGTTTATCTAATCCCCTCTTGAAGTTATCTATGCAGTGAATTCCACTTTGGGTGAAGAAGTTCTTCCTTTATCTGTTGTAAACCTACTGCTCATTAATTTCTTGGAGTTCTTGTATTGTGAGAAAGGGAGTAAAGTACTTCTTTCTCTACCTTCTCTATCCCATGCATAATTTTGTAAATCTCTGTCATATCACCCTTCAGTCACTGTTTCTCCAAGCTAAAGAGCCCTGACCTCTTTAACTTTTCTTCATAGGGAAAGTGTTCCATCCTCTTAATCGTTTTAGTTGCCTTTTTCCACATCTTTTCCAATGCTATAATATCTTTTTTGAAGGGTAGAGACCAGAACTGTTCACAGTATTCCAAATGAAGCTGTATCATCAATTTATACAGGGGCATTATGCTACTGGCTGATTTGTTTTCAATTCCCTTCCTAATAATCCCCAACATAGCATTTGCCTCTTTTACTGCTGTTGCACCCTGAGTCGACATTTTCAGTGAGTTACCTACTAGGACTCCAGAATCTCTCTCCTGGTCAGTCTCTGCCAGTTTGGACTCTATCAGTGTGTATTTATAGTTAGGATTTTTGGCCCCAATATACATTACTTTGTACTTACCTGCATTGAACCTCATTTGCCATGTCACCCGGCCTCAACAGATCCCTCTGGAGCTCTTCACAATCCTCCCTGGTTCTCACCACCCTGAACAATTTAGTGTCATCCGCAAACTTAGCCACTTCACTGCTTACTCCCAACTCCAAATCTTTAATGAACAAGTTAAAAACACTGGATGTAGTACCGAGCCCTGCGGTACCCCACTGCTTGCCACCTTCCACTGTGAAAACTGTCCATTTATACTCACTCTGTTTCCTGTTAATTAACCAGTTATTAATCCACAAGAGGAGTTGTCCTCTTATCCCATGACTACTGAATTTACTTAGGAGCCTTTGATGAGGAACTTAATCAAAAGCTTTCTGGAAGTCTAGGTAAAAAACATCTATTAGGTCACCCTTGTTCACATGTTTGTTCAACCCCCCCCCCCAACTCTTAACAGGTTAGTGAGACAGGATTTCCCCTTACGGAATTCATGCTACTTCTTCCTTTCTGTCTTAAATAATGGATTACACCAATTTACCAGTATTGATGTTAGACTGACCAGCCTGTAATTTCCTGGATCTCCTCTGGAACCTTTTTTGATGATGGGGGTTATGTTAGCTACCTTCCAGTCCTCAGGAATGGAGGCAGATTTTAATGATAGATTGCATATTTTTGTCAGGAGATCCACCAGTTCACATTTGAATTTTTTCAGAACTCTTGGATTTATGCCATCTGGACCTGGTGATTTGTCAGTTTTTAATTTGCCCATCAGTCATAGGACCTCCTCTCTTGTCACCTCAATCCAGTTTAGGCCTTTCAACACTCCTCCTGAAATTGGTGGTTCTGGAGTGGGCAAGCACCTCCCATCTTCAACAGTGAAGACAGAGGCAAAAAATGTATTCAGCTTCCCTGCCATTTTCCTATCATCCTTTAATAATCTTTTTACTCCCTTGGTCATCCAAGGATCCCATTGCCTCTCTGGCTGGTTTTCTGCTTCTGTATTTGAAGAATTTTTTATTGTTGGTCTTTATGTATATAAAAGCCCAGCATATTGGTATTTTCCAGCTCTCTCATTGGCTGTGCTGTGCTCCATCAGCCATTGGCCCATCAACTGCCACTCGAGTACTTGCATGCCATTGACTGGGTGCTGGGTCTGCTTCTCTCCCCTCCCACTGTTGGCCATTTCCCATCTGAATAAACTGTCCAAACTGTTGTGTGGCTCACTTTCTCCTCAGTGGCTTTTGCTAGGCAATCAAGCTTGGTTCTGAGGAGAAAGACTGTACTTTTCCTCTTGGGGAACCATTGTTGCCAATCTCCAGGTGAGGGCTGGAGATCACTCAGAATTACAACTGCTCTCCAGATGGCAGGGATCAGTTCTCCTGGAGAAAATGGTGGACTCTGTGTCATTGTACCCGGCTGAGGTGGCCCCCTATGACAGTGAGTGTGACATAGCAGCGCTTCAGAGCAGGGTCTGCCAGACCCAGGTTCTTCCTGTGGAAGCTGAGTAGGTGATTTCAGATCACTCACAGACTTTCAGCCTAACCCACCTCACAGGGTTGTTGTGCAGTGCAAAAGGGAAAGAGGAGACTGATGTGAGCTGCTTTGCTCCCCACTGCGGAGAAAGATTATACTTTTCCTGGGTAGAGGCTGCAGAGAGGGGGGAGGAGATGGAAAGCTGAAGTCAGAGGGGCAGATTTATTTTATTTTATTTATTATTTCAGTTTGTATCCCGCCTTGCCAAAGAACTGGCTCAAGGCAGCTAGCAACATTAAAAGCACTAAAACAGTAAATACAATAAAATACAGTAAAATATAAATACAACTGCCTAAGTAACTGAACAGTACTAAGGATGATGATGGCGGCATGCAATATACAAACAGAGGCAATAGCCAGCCGATGTTTCATGCGGGCCGAGATGTATTCTGGCGGTGCATTTGTCAGTGGTGCATTCGCCAGTGTCCCATTCATCAGTGGCGGCTCCTAATCGAAAGCCTGGTGGAAGAACTCCTTTTTGCAGGCCCTGCGGAACTGTAAAAGTTCCTGCAGGGCCCTGATGTTATCTGGGAGCTCATTATCCGGGTCCAGATAACGGTACATGGCTGGGTGGCTGGGAAGGAGATAGGGTTGCCAACTCTAGGTTGGGGAAATTCATGGAGATTTGAGTGGTGGAGCCTGGAGAGGGTGGGGTTTGAGGAGGGGTGGGACTTCAGACAGGTACAATGCCATAGACTCCACCCTCCAAACCACTCATTTCCTCCTGGGGAACCATTGTTGCCAGTCTCCAGAATTACAACTGCTCTTCAGATGGCAGAGTTCAGTTCCCCTGGAGAAAACAGTGGACTCTGTTATTATACCCTACTGAGGTCACCAAAACAAATTGACACTGATTGCCCAAGGCCGGGGCAGCCACCCAGAGCCTCTTTCTAGAGCTCATTGTATTTATTTCCACAACGGGCCTTATTCCTATAAGGGAAAATAAAACCACATGACCAAGGCCATGAAAGTTGCTTTTCTTAAAAAACAGAATGAAACATGATCCAATTGTTTAGTTAATGTTCAGGTGAATATGTATAATTTAGAATGGGAATGCTGTTGTCTAAAAGAGAGATTCTTCCTCCTTGGCAACAAGATGCAGCAGCTGCAATTCACCACAAAGAGACTTCTGTGTTTGCCTATTCAGTTGCCAAATGCATCTGCTTCAGGCCAAACTAAGGCTTCAGGGTGAATTAGGATCCAATGAGCTGGCTGTATCCTCATAGTACATCTCTCATTGGAGCAACCCAATGATATACCCTTTCAATTTAAACTGATGCAATTTTTATGACTCATTTTTAGCAGAGAGAGACCTTTGCCACAGAACTGGAAATTCAAAGTGTATAACCTTAGTCATCATTGTGTTTGTCTTCCCAGAAGTAATATGAACTAAGGCACTCATTCCTATTTTGTAGATGAAGAACTGAGTACTGACTTCATAAAGTCCATATGATGAATCCAGAGAGCACCAAAACCTTTCCCTCCCTTGAACTATGCCGTGGCATCATAGGTACTGTTCCTATTTAGGGCATACTGGTTATTTCACCAGTCAGATATTATCAATTGACTGCATAATATTAGACTACAGTATTCCCTGAATGCTACCATGTAGGCAGCAGCATACCTTTTCGATTTCATTAAGGTATCGTTTGCTAGCAGCTCCTGTGCTCCTGACAATCTTGTTTCTGAGGGTCAGTGGACCCTTAGGAGAAGCATGGGGGTAAAAAGGAGGTCTTCAGGGAGAAGGTCAGCCCTGCTTCACCAAGACAACAACCTGTATGGTTGGAGGATGATGTCATGGATTAATAATGGGGGGGAAATGTGATGTAGGCATATGTTTCTTTAAGAGAAGTGTTGCTGTGTGAGGAGGTGTATATACATCGGATGTAGGAAACGGGAGTGAATACAGCTGTAGGAATGCATTTTAACTGCTATTTGGCTGAGGCCTTAATAAATGGATTTTGGAATTTGATTTGGAGGCATTATTGAACAGACATAGTAGTATGGCCAAAACCTTTTGAGTAAAAAGGTCAGGGATTTTCAGGTTGCAGGTGTTTGTGGATATGGTAAGGGAAAGTCATGTATGTGAGGAAATGCACTGTGGCTAAGCTAAGTTGTCAAAGACTTAGCTGAAGAAATAGATATTGAGGAAAAAACTAGCGGGAAAAATGAGGTTGCTGTTCCAGGCATGTAGGAGATGAGAGTTTGAAAAGCAGATGGAGTAGCAGGTCTTGATAATAGTTTCTGTCCAAATAGGTTCTCTGTGTGCGTCTCGTTGATAGTCATTCTCCTCCTATTTTTGATTACCAGTAAGTGAATATGTGGCATAGCCAGATCCAGTTTTCCACATAATGGATAGAACTAGGTCTAATGTCGATGCAGAGGTCAGATTAGGTGCAGATCTGTAAAATACCAAGGATCTTTAGCTACTCTTAGAAAGACCTAAGGCTGACTGTTCAAAGTGGAATGACATGTTCAGAAATGCCATGTAGTGAAGTCCTTCCTGACTGTATCATTTTAGACTCTTGACAGAGGATGATATGTTTGAAGGGTTTCCCGTATAGAAAGGTGAGATATAAAAATCTTAAATAAAATAAAATGTCCTTGCACTTACGACAGTGGTACATTGGGACAATGTGGAACTGTCTCCCTGACATATTAACTTTCCAGAGGTTGGGGGTTTAAAATGGAACAGTCTAGGCAGGGCTGTATTGCATGGTATATATTGAGAAGTTTGGTGTAATTTCTTACTAGTTTTTCCTCCACTTAATGGCCTCTGTTTCAAATGTGGATTAATAGAACTTGGTGGAAGAAAACATTTAACACAAATTGTGTTCAGTTGCCTTGTGAAATGCTGAACTGTGGGACAAAATAAATTATGCTGAAATTGCATCTTGGACTATCCACGGCTACACCATGCACACTAGATACAGTGTCAGCCTCATTCGGCACTCTTGAACTGTACCTATCTGGATCTGCTTCATTAACAAAAGCTATTTCTTTGTTGTATTACATTTCTTTCTTTACTGGTTGGTTTCTATATCTAGTTCACTACTTGGCAGATTGTGTATTATTTTACTGAGAATCTATATATCCTCATGTGATATCTTCTAACAGTTTAAGTTGTCAGTAAATAGGGACTGGTTATTTAACATATCAGCAAAGTACACACTTTCTTTCGTACCTTATCTCCTTGGACTCAAGGCACTTTAAGAACTGAAACTGCAGTTGCTTTTGCAGTTACCACTGTCTCTGGTAAGAATATGCTGGGAACCAGAGTAGGCCCATACCTGCAGTTAACACATACTATAGGAGTGGAATGTGCATTCAATGTTCCTCCAGCCTCCTTCAAAACTTTATGATTTATTTAATATAGAGGGCTTACAGCTTTTTCCACCCACCCATCTTTCTGTCCATCCTGCCTTAGACATTAAGCCACCAATTTTGGGTAGCTATGAAAACTGTCTCTAGTTTTCATGTTGTCCCCAAACTCACTTGGTAGTTTTCATACTGCTGGTATGATTTATTTTGGTGTATTTTACATAGCTGGTATAAGCATTAGTGCAAGTATATTATATATAAAATCTATAGAAGCATTTTGACAACTATTTTTGTGTTATTATTAAGTAGGACAAACCCCCACACCTTACTCACAGAACATCCAGTATTCCATGCCTTTCATTTTTACATTGCAGCTGCCTCCCAGATTCACATTTGTAGCCAGATTGATGATGCTGCAGAAGAGCGAGGTAGCTGTAACATCTGCTAACCTTCCTATTCATGCCCTAACCAGCTTTTTCACATGTATTGTATAGGAGTTGGGTGCATATTTCTGATTCTGAGAAGCCCTGGTTTTATTGCTAGTGCTGCGTTAACTGGGATCTCTAGTGGTTGGTTCAGAGACATTTTACTGCCGGACATGTCTTCATTTTCCTAGTTGCCTTCTTATTGGTGATGTCAACCAAAATTTTGAAAGGCACAAAGATTTGCTTGTAAATTTCAGGTGTTTCTGACAGGTGATGGCAACTGCTTGTTAGTGGAGATAACTACTTTATTTGTGCACACCTGCCTGTTTGTATCTCTGAACAAAGAGAACCAGTAGCAAATGGATTAAGTTTGCATCTTGTGTCCACACCTCTTGTCTTCAGTTTTCATGAATCTTGGGATATTTTAAGCTAGTTGTCAGATTAAAACTTTACATCACAACTGTTTTGATTAAGCAAGTCAAGCATGACAGCAGTATAGGTAACAATTTGTACCAGTTAACTTGCTCTGGCAAATGAAAGCCTTCTTTCTGCTTCTGATGAGCCCTTCTCTGACAAAAAGTACATATATAACTTGCTTTTCAATATGGATGCCTCGTCTTAGCTCAGCACCCTGAACTTTGAGCAAGCCACCTTTTCTTTGAAGTCTTTGGCTTTACTCTTTCGGGCCAAATTGTGTATGACATTGCGAACCTGTGTTTGGATCCCCTGATGTGACATTTAGCCTCAAAATATCTGAGGGGGGATTTTGGATTGTGGCTCTGATGCTGAGAAGGGGGTTTAACTATTCTGGTCTCTTCTGTTTCCCTTATTGAAAGTGACACCCTTCTCTCTGCTTGCAGCCCTCTACCTAAATTGTAGCTAAAACCAGTTTGCACAGAGGATAATTTTGTGTGGTTGTGTATGTATGGAGAAAAACTAAAAGCCTCTCCTTTCTCCTGTGCTGCTATAGTTCTCTCTTCCATATTATATGTAGTGGTAACTTCTCAGAGAGCTTGGGCAAATACCAAATTGGTTCTCTTGTATTCTGTGGCTGCCCAAGTACAGAATTTAGTGTTGTGTGCTGAATTTAGAATCCTGAGAATTTCTTTCCTTCTAGCCAATTGTTAGGTGTTACAATTGCAAAAGCAGGGTTGAAACTGTTTTGGCAGTCCCAGATAAAACTTTTGGTGGTTAAGACTAGATGGGTGGCTTCGCTGCTGATTATGTGCTTTGCATCCTGTCTAAACACCAGCTGAAATCCACTTTATGACTCTCTCTGCATGATTAATGATCCCTAAAGGCACTAGAAGACCCTTGGCAGAGCTCCAGTATTAAGGAGTAGAGCCACAATATCCTGTGTTGCCCTTTGATTCTTCCCATTGCCTTTATGGACCCTTTTGACCGTTGCATCTTCTGCCGTCCCTCTTTGTTTTACAAACTCATTTTTTGCTAAAAAAAATTCCAAATCCTTCAATGCTTGAAAGTCTGCTGTTTGATGCAGAATATAACTGAGTTTGTATGTCTCTAATGACTTTTATCTTCTACAGCTCCCTGGCAATTGGAACCAAAACTGGGTACAGACTTTTTTCCTTGAGTTCTGTGGAGCAGCTGGATCAGGTTCATGAAAGCAGTAAGTTTGTTCTGTTTTTGATGCAATAGAGTATTGGTGGATAATGGGGCTTATTCTGCATTATAGCATTTTAACCTGCCTCCAAGGAGCAATTCCGTTGCTTCTTCTCCACTAGAAGGCAGATGGCATGGCATCTCTTGGCTGCAACCTATCTTGTATTCAAACTGTGCGATTGCGTTAAAGGGACAGTCACAAAACATATAACAAGACAGTGCTGGAAGCTCTCATTCTCTTGTGAGGAAAAAGCGGTCTTAAACCTTTCCAGCCACTCAGGTTCCGCCATTTCCCTCCCCGCTTTCACCTGGCTGTGCGTTAGGACTGCCCCTCCCAACTGAGCCGGGGAGAAAACTGTGTCAGTGACCTTCTCTCGCTGGCTTGCATGCTGTGGGAGATGGGAGAGGGCATCTGCCAGGAAATTTGATTTGCCAGGGTGGTATTTGATAGTAAAGCGGAACTTGGAAAAGAACTCCACCCACCTCACTTGTTTAGCATTCAACTGATGAGGAGTTCTAAATGCTTCCAGGTTTTTATGATCAATCCACACTTCGAAAGGGACGCATGCCCCTTCTAGCCAATGACGCCACATGGTAAGAGCTAGCTTCACAGCTGCAGCTTCCTTATCTCACACTGCCCAATTTCGTTCAGCCCCTGAGAACTTTTTTGACACGTAAGCGAGGGGGTGCAGTTTGCCATCGCTGCCCCTCTGCAAAATGGCCCCTCCCATCACCACATCAGACGCATCCACTTGTACTATAAATTTCTGGGTTTTGTCTGGGTGATTCAAAATGGGCTCAGAGGTAAGCAAATTTTTTAAGCCCTCAAATGCTTTCTGACACTCAGGGGTCCACACTAACGTACTCCTCCCTTTTGTAGCATTGGGGCCCTTCCCCTTAGTTTTCAACAAGTCTGTCAGGGGCAGGGACACCAGTGCAAAGCTGGGGATGAAGGAGCGATAGAAATTTGAAAATCCTAAGAAGCTTTGAAGCTGGTGTCGCGTTTTGGGGGGTTCCCACCCCAAAACATCTTGGACTTTTTTAGGATCCATGCCCTATCCCTGTTGGGAAATCCGATACCCTAAAAAGTCAATTTCGGTCTTATGAAATTCACACTTTGACGGTTTGGCGTACAGGCAGTTGTCATAGAGGGCCGTCAGCACCTCACACACTAATTTTATCTGTGAGTCTAGGTCCTGTGAGTACACCCAACAAGTCATCTAAATAGCAGACCACCCCTTTGAACAGGTGCTTATGCAAAACTTCATTAATCAAGTTCATGAACACCACCGGAGCCCCAGCTAGTCTGAAAGGCATCACCAGATATTCAAATTGCCTCAGGGGAGTGTTAAAAGCAGTCTTATGTTCCTCCCTCTCTTGAATCTGGACTCGAAAATAAGTGTCCTGCAAATCCAACTTAGTACAAACTTTGGCAGCTTCAGCCAATAAATCCTTTATCAATGGTAGTGGGTAAGCATTGGACATGGAGGCTGCGTTTAACCCACGGTAATCGGTGCATAATCGCAGACCCTCAGCCTTCTTTTTCTGGAAAACCACAGGGGGTGTGAAAGGGGATGTAGCTGGCCTGATGAAACCCTGCACTAGGTTCTTATCAATAAAGCGTCGTAGTTCCTCTCTCTCTGCGGGGTCCATGGCAAACAGTTTCCCCTTAGGCATCTTATGCCCTTCCAAAATCTCAATGGCACAGTCAGTTTTACGATGAGGGGGTAGCTTGTCTGCTTCTTGCTCCTCCAACACCCTCCCCATATCTCTGTATTCTGCAGGAATGGCACTGAGCTCTTGCCAAGCTCTCATGGGTGCAGGGCATGGCTCTACTCCCCATTGGGGGTTCCACTGGTGCTCCTTGCACCTAGGGTCCAGAAACGTCATCAAACCCTGGCTCCACTGTACATAGAGATCATGTGCAGCTAACCACGGGTTCCCCAGCACCATCAGGAATTGAACCGTGGGGTGCACTACAAAGGCTCTCTGTTCCCAGTGCTCCGCTACCCCTACAGGCAGGTCAGCAGTTTGGTATTGGCATGTTTACATAGTAGTGCCATCCATCTGGGTGAAGACTACTGGGTTGGCCAGTTTCATCACCCCAGTCCCGTAACTAATGAGGAGCTTATCAGGTTGCAAGAGCAACTGGAATCTATGAGGGCCCATATGCACAACTGTGTTCCCCCCCTTTGGGATTCAGAATAGTCACGGTCAGAAAAAATAAAGAGGTGCCATCTCTCACTGCTTCTTGTGCCAGAGGATTGCAGACCTCCTGGTCGTTTCCCTGCAACTGAAGCTTGTCTCCCTCGCTGGATGACGGGGTGCTGGATAAAGGGAACTCAGCAGCTTGCAAAGCCCGAGGAGACTTTGTGCAGCCTGTTGGCAACTTTCCTGTCTGGTCCCGCGGTCCCTCACAACGGTCATCCCAATCATCCCGATCTTCCTCTCTGGTCCAATAACAGTCGGCAGCAAAATGGCCCGGCTTCCCACACCTCAGGCAAAGGTCCTTCTTCAGGCACTGCTCACGGTCACCACCCGACATGGGGAACCTGCACCCTCTGGCTCCACGGGAGACTCCCCCTCCACAACTTGGGACCTGCTGATGGTAAAGCTTGACCAGATTGTGGCTATTCTCTGCTTCACACGCCACCTGGATCCAGCCCGCTAGTGTGAGGGGGTTGTTTTGGGCTAAGGCCTTTTTGAGAATAATAGTATTCAGCCCCGCCTGGTAAAATTTGATGAGTACTTCTTCTGGCTATCCCAATAATTTGTCCACGGTGGCCTTAAACTTATTGGAATATTCTTGCATTGACCTGGCACCTTAGCGTATGCCTCAGAGGCGGGTCCTCGCTTTCTCCAGCTCAAGGGGGTCCTTGAATTGGTGCTGCAGGGCCTGCATGAATCATCCACATCCTTAAGTTCAGAGGCGGCCATGCTGTACAGCCCAACGAACCATTCTGCCACCCAATCTCTCAGCCTCGGCCCCACGAAATCTACCCGCTGTTCATTGGAGGTGAAAGTGTGGCCCCACTCGCGTAGCATCTTGTGCACTTGGATCGCAAAGGAAGCTAACTTGGTGGGGCTGCCATCGAAGGTGGCTTCCAGGGCATCTCGGGGTTGTTCTCTCTTGGCTCCGTGTTTGCGAGGGGCCGGTCGAGGAGGAGGTTCTTCTTCCTCCTTCTCTTCCTTCCTCCTCGCCAGACATCTCAAAGACCTCCTTCTCCATCAATTCCTTGACCACCTTCGGCAGGTTCTTTATCAGGAACAGGAACCCTTCCTTCAGTTCCTTTAGCTTGCTACACAGGCTGGATTGGTCTCGCTCTGGCACGGAGTCTTCTTCCCACTCTTCGTGCATCTTGCCCAGTTCAGGGTCATCTTGGAACGCGTGAGACACACGGCGTCACTCCCTTTCAGTGCGGTCCCAGGCCCCACGGAATCTTGGGGCCAAGCGGGCACATCCCAATGATCAGAAGGTTGGAAGACCACTTGCTTCTTGAGGCGGGCCCCTGTCGACTTAGCTGTCTTCTTCTTGTGAGTGGAAGGACTGAAGGGAAGAACCAGGGGTGGTACCCATAGTTGGCGGCAAATGGAGTCAACAGCATGGATGAATATATGGTGTTGTTATGACTCCGTCTGATCAAGTGCAGGTGGTAGGCAGAGGATAGATGGCCCTGGGTACCCAGGCAGGAGTGGAGGGCCTGCCAGAAGTGAGAGGTGAACTGCGAGCCTCTGTTGGAAATCAGGTGGACTGGCTGTCCATGCAGATGGAAGATGTGCTGCAGGAAGAGCTGGGCTGTTTCTTGAGCTGTGGGGAGCTTTGGGCACGGGATGAAGTGGGCCATTTTGGTAAAAAGGTCCACAATCACCAGGATGCAAGTGTGGCCCTTGGATCAGGGAAGCTCCATGATGAAATCCAGAGAAACAGTGTTCCAGGGTCCCAAAGGTGTGGGCAAGGGATGTAGGAGGCTTGAGGGCTTGGCTGGGAGGTCTTTGGCCCATCTACAGACTTCACGTAAGCCAACATACCAGGCAAGTCTGTGTGGACTCAGGACCACCAGAACTCCTGCATCAACAGATGGGTGGTCTTGTGCTGGCCGAAGTGTCCTGCAGGCTGAGAATCATGTGAGATATGTAATTCTTTGGTTTGCAGAGGTCTGGGTGGTACATAGAGTCACTTGCGGTGTAGCAGGAGGCTGTCTTGGTTCATGAATTCTCCTGTTGGGCCCTTCTGGAGTTTTCAGAGGCACTCCTGCACCCAAGGATCATGGGTATGGCTGGCGCGGATATCCTCTGCCAGAGCCGGGGGGGAAGGTTAGAGATGGCTGCAAAGACTGAGGGTGGCAAGATGGTGGCAGCGGGGGCTTCTTCTATTGATGCTGGTTTATACTCCGGCTTCTGAGAGAGTGCATCTGTTTTCCTGTATGGGGAACATACGTGATTCGGAAGTCGAAGTATGAGAAGAGAGACTACCAGATCTGTCGTTGGTTGAGGTGGTAAGTTATCTGGAGGTGCTCCAGGTTCTGATTGTCTGTGAGCACCTGGGCCAGGTGCCGGGCTCCTTCAATGTGATGCCTCCACACTTTGAAGGCTGTCTTGATGGTGAGCAGATGGTATAATTCCTCTCAGCCACTGTCAGCTGGCATGAGTAGTAGTTGCACGGCTGGAGAGGTTGGGAAGGGTTGTCTCGTTGGGACAGGACTGCTCCGAGCATGGTGCAGGAAGCATCAGCCTCAACAGTGAAGGGCAGTTGGGGGTCCGGATAGCACAGGAGCAGAGCCATGGCAAGGTGGACTTTCAAAGCAGTGAAGGCCTGGTCAGCCTCTGGAGTTCAGTGGAAAGGTTCCTTGGGCCAGAGGAGCTGGGTCAGAGGAGTTGTCAGGGACGCATAGGCAGAGATGAATTGCTGGTAGTAGTTGGCAAAGCTGAGAAACCGTTGCAAGTCCTTGCGGTTTCAAGGGGCCTGCCAAGTTAGAACAGCTTCAATTTTCTTCAGATCCCTGAGGATTCCTTGAGGTGAAACAGAGTGGCTGAGGAACTCAACAGAGCGCAGTTCAAAGTCGCACTTCTCGAGCTTGGCATAGAGGCCATGGGCTTGTAGGTGCTGAGAACCTGGCAGACATGCTTGACATGCTGGGCGGGGCTGGGTGAATAAATCAAAATATCATCTAAATAAATGATAATGAAGTGTTCAAGGAGGTCCCTTAAGATGTCATTCATTAGCCTATGAAAGATGGCGGGGGTGTTGGTCAACCCAAACGGCATCACCAAGTATTCATACTGGTTGTAATGGGTGCCAAATGCAGTCTTCCACTCATCCCCTAGCCGTATACGCACCAAGTTGTACGCACCCAGAAGATCGAGTTGTAGGCACCCTGAAGATCGAGTTTGGTGGTCCAAGAGTTCAGGGATCAATGGCAGGGGGTACTGATTGTGGACTGTAATCTTGTTGAGTGCCTGATAGTCATTGCAGAGGTGGAGCTCTCCTCTTTTCTTCTTTATGAAGAGGACCGGGACTGAGAGCGGGGATGTAGAGGGCTGAATGAAGCCTTGTTTCAAGTTTTTATTCTAGCTCTGCTTCAGACATGGGATACAGGCCCCCTACGGGTAGGGGTGCCCTCAGTACTAGGTTGATGGTGCAGTCATACGGCCAGTGCAGGGGAAGCTGGTCAGCCCCCTTCTCCTCCAATATGTCAGTGGAATCCACATATTTTTTTGGGAGCTTAGAGGTGCTGACCAGGTCAGCTGCCACAAGAGTAACGGGTGTGGTGGGGGCAAGGGTTTTGAAAGCGAAGTTCCTACTGATCCCAGTCTAGGATGGGTTTGTGGGTCATCAGCCAGGAGAGTCCCAGAATAAACAGAAACTGGGGCATACTCACCACATTAAATTGTAAGTGTTCCTAGTGTTGATGTATCTGGAGGTTTCCTGGGTCACCAGGCCAGAGTGGAGGAGACATCTGTTGATGGCTTCCATGAGGACCGGAGTCTCTTTGGGTTCTAGAGGGAACCGGTGCTCTTTCATGAAGGGGGCATCGATGAAGCAATGGGCTGCCCCAGAATCGATCATGGCATAGACAAGCAGCCAGCATTCATCAGGCAAACAGAGTTTGGCAGGACCAGGAATGGGCCTTAGTTGCTGGCATACAGTTCGGGGGAACCGGCTTGGTGCCCCAAACTGGTGGGTCTGTTCAGGTTTGCGGCAGGTCTTTTGGCAGCAGCAGTGATGGCATGCCAGTGTGGGACTGCTTCACCAGGCATCCGGCTGAGAAGTGCCCTGTCCCACCACAGTACAAGCAGAGATTCAGGGCCCAGCGCTGCGCCTTCTCCTCTGGGGTTAGTCAGGGTCATGCTGCTCCTAGTTGCATGGGCTCGCTCTCATCTCCCTTGGTGCTTTATTTTATTTATTTATTTATTGGATTTATATCCCGCCCTTACTGCAAACAGGTTCAGTGCAGCTCACATTTATTGGCACCATATGCCAAGACATGATAAAACATATAAAAACAGTTAAAACAATCATACAATAACAAATATCAATTAAAGTGCTCATTATGATGGTTGTTCTTACAAGACGTTTTAAAAGGTGTGCTGTCAGACACAATACTAAACTCTCCATTCAGCGGTATTCTGGCTTCCCACGGTAGTGTGGCACGCTCTCAATGCAGGGCCAGCCCTTTGCCATAGATGTTAATATTAGTGGTCGTTGATGGTAGTGGGGGTGCAGGGAAGTGCGTGGGAGTCAGTCATTGAGAGGACTGAGAGTGATGGCTGCTACTCTGGGCTCGGTGATGGCTCTCAAAGCGGCTGTCAATGTGAAGGCACAAGGTGATCAGGCCTTGCAATGTGGAGGGTCATTCTACTCAGGCGAGCTCATCAAAAACCTGGTGGCAGCAAGCTGTCAACTCCCAAGGAGTCAGAGGGGCCAGGTTCCAGCTCTGGTGATACTGGCGACTCCAACTGTGCTGCCAACTCAGGCAGGGGCCCATCGCCGTCATCACCCATGACAACTGTATGCAGTATTCCAAATCTGGTCACACTATAAATCTACACAAAAGCTTTCCAGTATTCTCTGTCCTTGTAATCTCTTGCATAGAAGTTGCCTTTTCCACTACGCCTGCATGTAGAGTTGACATTTGCACTGAGCTATTCATCGTGACCCAATGATCTCTCCTGATCTGTTTCTTCTAGTAAGATCCCATCAGTATTTGTGTGACGTTGGGATTTTCCCCCACCGCTGTACATTGCTTTACCCCTAATTACATTGGATCTAATTTGTCACGTTATTACCCAGTCTGGAGTGATCATTTTGGTGCTCTTCACAAAACTTGGCCGCACACTTCTCATTTCCAGTTCCAGATCATTTATAAACAAATTGAATAACATCAGACCTCGCACAGACTCCTGAACAAAAATGAAAGGACCCATTGGATTGTACTGTCTCTGCATTGAAGAAAGCTCTTGATACATATAATTCAGACAATGCAAATGGATGACACCTAGGCTTATGCACAGAGTATCACTGTTCTGTCTCAGTTGAGAATGGATGTCTGTATGCCATTCCTGTGTTGAAAAACCTGAACTGACTGCCTGTCTGTTATTAATAGGCACAACTCAGAGTCCTGTTACTTTCCTTTAAGGCCCTAAGGCTTGGGGATGGGATGTATGTAAGTGTGTCTCCTCTTTATACTATCCAGTTTACTACTTAAGGTCTTCCTCTTAAGCACTACTTCTTGTTTACTCCAACAGAGCCTTTCATCCATACAGCTATCAGCTGGCCATAACAATGGTATTTTAACCTCTGCACCTTTTACGGGGAGGGGGGAATATGCTCTGATTAAGAACAAAAGCTGCATTAGATGTTGTCATCTGCAGATTAATATTTGCAGAAGGGATGGCTTACAGTGTTTTCCTATGATGGATATTGTAGAATGAGGTTGATATAAGACACATTGTTAACCCCTGCCTGCTCTGGTAGATTGCCCAGCCCATCACGTGGCCAACATGAAGCTCTATCAAGTGTGGCTAATCTTTGAAAAAGCCGAACATGAACATTTCAGCGTTTTATCTTTTCAGTGAGAACAATGCATGTACAGTGTTTTTCTTCCCTTTGAAAACTGTCATTTATATCTCTTTGCTGACCAGATGAAATCCCAGATGTTTACATTGTGGAGCGCCTCTTTTCTAGCAGCCTGGTGGTGGTGGTGAGTCATGCAAAGCCTCGGCAAATGAATGTCTACCACTTCAAGAAAGGGACGGAAATCTGCAACTATAGCTATTCTAGTAACATCCTCTCCATCCGGCTCAATCGGCAGGTAAGTGGCTAAGTGTTTTCCAAGACATGTTCTGTGTCCTGAATCCTCTTGCTCACACAGGTTAAATGTCAGGCTTGCTATGTGTCAGGTCTTGGGTCCAAGTACTCTCTTGACACTCTCATGGCAGCAACTTTTGTTTATTGAGAGTTACAGGTCATCCAAGCATATACAGAGTCTGTGTTGGAACTGCCAGCCCCAGGCTAGGGCAAAACCTATACAGAGTGTAGGACCACCCCTGGGTCCCCCAGTGCCCAATCATCAATTCTCCCACAGCCCGCCAAAGCTTCAAGCTCAGTCTCATAGCTGCCCCCAGCATCTGCAAACTAACCATTACGGTATCTATGCTGCAAGGTCTACAAGCACTAGGCCAGCGAAGCAGAGATTCACACACACACTGACTCCTAAAGAATGCACATAAACAAAAGCAGTGGGAAGAATCAGAGGGGAAGAAAGGAATTAACCCTTGATGTAACAGAACAGTAGCATCAGTAGGCAATAATACATGACAAGTGAGACACGAGCTTGACATTCTGCCCTCCCAACCCCCCCCTCAGCTGCCATGCTTGTGAGGGTATTTTTTATGGAAAGTGCGAACCACATGTTTAGTGCCAACATGATCCTGTTGAACCCACTCGATGTGGCTAGGGTCAAAGTTGTGCCATTTGATCAAACAGTACAGCTCGCCCCATTTGATTTTAGAATCCAAAATGTCCTCGACCACCTGGAGCCAGAGGAGGTGGAGCCAGAGGGTGAGGTCTCTAGGTCGTTGGTCCCGGATCCTTCTTCAGCAGACTGAAATGGAAAAAAGGGTGGATGTGCCGTAAGTTCTTGGACAAGTCCAATTCAACAGCCACTTTGTTAGTAACATGCATCACTTTGAAGGGCCCCACATACTTCCATCCTAGCTTTTCCCCTGGCTGCAGGGCCTTCAAATTCTTAGTTGATACATACACTGAATCCCCAGGGTGCAGATCCCACTCAAGTGACCTGTGTTTGTCAGTCTGGGCTTTGTAATCGTCTTTTGCTTTTGTTAATGTCTTTTGGATCAAAGTCCACTGTTGAGCTAACTCTGGCCGCCATGTATTCAAGTCCCCCAGTCCCGAGGGGGCAGATGTAATAGTGGGTGTGAGGGCTCCCTCATAACTGTGTAAAATTTTAAATGGGGAAGTCCCAGTGGAGCTGTGAACTGAGTTGTTATAGCTGTACTCCGCATACAGCAACAGATCAAGTCAGTCATCCTGTTGGTAGTTCACCAAACATCTCAGGAACTGCTTCAATACTTGATTTGTTTGTTCAGTTTGTCCATCTGTCTCCAGGTGGTAACAGGTCCACCACTACCCACACCACCGTTCTCCCTTTACTTGGTGGCAAATCAGTTATGAAATCCATGGAAATGACTGACCATGGCCTCTCTGGTGTCTCCAGAAGTTTCAATAATCTGGGGGGCTTTCCGGGGCCCCTGGGTTGTTTAGGAACTTGATTAATGAGGTACTAAACCCGTATTTGTTTAAAGGGGTGATTGTTTACTTGGATGATGTGTTGACTTATACCCAAGAAGGACTCTCATGTGCAGCTGGTCCAGAATGTATTAAACACTCTATAGCAGAGCAGAACCAGAAGAAAGGAGTTAACCCTTGATGTAACAGAACAGTAGCATCAGTAGGCAACAATACATGACAAGTGAGGCATGAGCTTGATACTATGTCACTTTCAGAAGAATAGGGTCTCTTGCATTGCAAGCAGCTACTCAGCCTTTTACATTAAGAACATAAGAGCAGCTACCACACTAGATCAGGCCAATGGCCCACCTAGTCCAGTAGTCTGTTCCACATGGTGGCCAACCAGATGGCCACAGAAGGCTCACAAGGAGAGCTGGAAGGCCAAAGCTTTCCCTTGTTGTCCCCTAAGGACTAGTATTCAGATTATTGCTATCTCTGAACAAAGGAGGTTCCATTCAGTCATTGTGGAGAAAGGCCATTGATTGGACCTATCCTCTGAATTTGTCCGATTCCCTTTTAAAGCCACTGTTATGTCTAGTTACAATGAATTCTACAAGTTAATTGCTCTTTTGAGGGAAGCATTACTTGCTTTTGTCTGTCCTCAACCTACTGCCTGTCATTGTCATTGGGTGCCTGTGAGTTCTAGTATTATGAGACAGAGGGTACTTTTTCTACTTACCTACTTTCCTCCATAAGCTTCTGTCATGTCCCTCCCTTAGTCATCTTTTCTCAAAGTCCCCCAAAATACCAGACTCCTTAACTTTGCCTTGTAGGGAAGATATGCCAACTGCTTGGTCATTTTTACTATTGTTTTAAAGCACCCTTTCTGTAGCAGCAGTTATTTTTGAAATGGGGTGACCAAAACGGTGCATAATACTCCCTGTATGGCTCCTGTGCATGGGCATTTGGATACTGGCTGTCTTGTTTTCAGTTTTTTTCCTGTATAATAACCCCTAATATAAAACTTCCTTTTCCAGCTGTGCCACAGACTAAGGTAACATTTTACTCAGTCTGGTCACAGTGATCCAACAGCTTTTTTTTGGTTAGTCGCTGCCATCGGACCCCATCTATGTATATTTAAGCTTAGGATTTTTTGCCCCAGTGTGCATCAGTTTACATGTAACCGTACTGAAAATCATTTGCCACACGGTTGGCTGCTCAGTCACTTTGGAAGGATCCTGTTGGAGCTCCTCACAACTCCACTTTTGTTCTCACCATCCTGAATCCACTTTGTTGCTCTCCCTGATTCCAGTTAGTTATGAACAAAAACAGTTCCAATATTCTTCTATTATTATGGATTTAAATCTAAATTTAAATTATTATGGATTTAAATTTAAAACAGTAGTCCCAATGTGCTTCTATTATTTTGGATTTAAATCTCTTTTCTGGGAAGTGTCTCCTAGTAATTGGTATTGGTATGTGAAAAAATAGTGACGCTACCCCAAAGTATTCCTTGGTGGCATTCTTCATCCTTTTATCAGTGGTATCCATTCAGCAATCCAAGGTACTGTTATGCATGGGTGTGGCAATCTTACGTCAGCTACAGCCTTGCAGACCACTCCTATTTGGTTGCATGTTTCCCATGTCATCCTCTTCAGCTCCCCTGTTGTGTAATGTGTTAGAATCACTTGATGGCATGTCCTAGGAGATAGGGCAGGGATGTATGGCAACAGTAATTCGTTTAGTTTTGTTTCAGTTTTTACAGTAAAAATGTACCAAAATTACAATGACCATCACAGTTAAAATAAGACAGAGTTTTTGTGTAAACATTTGTTTTTCTCATTTGGATTCTTCAGTGGAAAATCTGAGCTCAAAAATGGAAAAAAATCCTTTAAACAAGTTTCTGGAGCCATGTGGTCTAGGAACAATTAGTTGCACATGTCAGCGAAACTGGATTTTTGTTTCTAGCTGGTGAAAGGGCCTAATTGGTGAACAGTAGAACTCTAAAAACATGATGGTGAATGTAATCTTAGGACCTGCTAATGATACCTTAGTGTGTTCACGACTCAGGTCAGGGTAGGGGTGGGATGTTTCAAGACCAGGTGCTGACTGGCTTTTGTACAAAATGTAACATCCAGGGAGCTTTTGTTTTCAGGGGCTGAGAATCCCATTTTAGTGGTTTCAGTCACTCCAGGCCAAAATATGCTGGGTTAGGGCTTCTGTTTGTTCTTGTTTCTGCTGGTGGTGAGTGATGCTGGATTCAGAGAGGTCTCTGTAGATGAACATAAAGAATTGGCTTGCTTGATCAGACTATGCTCTCCTCGTTCAGCATCCAGTTTCCAACAGCAGCAAGCTATACTTTAAGCTTACATACATAGTATACTGAAGATTTGTTTGTACACCTTTAAAAGTGACATAGTGAAACCGGACCTGGTGTATAGATAAAGGGGGCAATGCCAGTGAAATAAGTAGGGCTACTACAGGTTGTCTACAGGGATATGAAAATAATTTATGAGATAGACAGGGACATCTTGGAGAGGAAACAGCTGAAAGGTGATACGACAGAGTTCAATAATGGGGATTACTCTTTTCTCTCAAAATTACCAAAGATTAAAAAAAAAATTAAACTAATAGCAGGTTTGAGAAGGCCAGGCAGTTACTTATAAGAGCTCATCTTATTTGTGGAACTCATTGTCATAGGAAGCTGAGAAAGCTATAATATGTGATTGCATTGTTTCCCTTTTGTCTTTGAAGAAAATTCAAAGTCAGCAAAAAAGTCCAGACAGTACTTTTTCATTCTCCAAATATCAGATTAATGTGAATTATTTTTGTTTCCCTGACGTTAAATATGAGGCACTAGAAAATGCCTATTACAGGCTATTTGTATGGAAGACACTGCTGAAATGACTCAATTTGACTTCTCAGTGCTTGAGATGTTAGACTTTAAAAAAAATGCAGGGTTTTCATTCCCTTAAAGAATCCTCTGTCTCAAGTTGGGTTCACTTCACTTTATTTGAAGATAAAATTTCAGGCCTGGATTTTAGAATCAGTTGTTTAAAAACTGTATTTAAGCAAATGTTTGCATCTTCCATAAGGTACTGTGGCTCCAGAGGTTCTGAGCCTATGCTGGTGTGCTCTCCAGGAAAGAAAGGCTAAGTCCTTTTCATTTCTCTTTCCTTTTTTACCTGCCACATAAGTAGCTCCTTTTGAGTTAAGGTGACATTTACATTGACAAAGATTGATTGCCATCAGCAAGTACAGACTATGTCTCTTTCCTGTACTGATGCTGAGTACACTAGCTACATGCCAGAGTTGATGTCTTGTTCCTCTTTCCAGTGTACAAAGCTGTGTGATCAAAGAAACTCAGCTTTCATATTTGCATTTCGAGACTCTTTGCCTTTGGTTACCCCCGTGTTTGTTTCATCTAGTTTCCTCCCTTCCACTCAGAGACTTTAGCATTCATCCATCTGGGTTGCAATTTCCAGCCAGTCCAATAAAAGATAATATTGGCTAAACTAGGTGTCATATTTTCTCTTCGTTGCCAAGATAAAGTCTTTTTATGTTTTTTGAGCTATTTTTATTTCCACTCACTGGAGCATCCTGAGTATATGTCTTAAATCTTGCTTTATGCTGCCCAGGACTTTAGTGTCTGTCTGTGTTCCCTTCCCAAACAGTTAGACAGAGGTTCAGGGCAGCCTTTATAAACTTGTTTCCTTTTTAGAGAAGACAAAAATCTGAGCAGTTGTAGTAATCTGTTTATGAATGTATAGGTAGAACAGGTGTTGTATGTTGTCCATCCCCTAAATCCTAGCCATTTTATAGGCATCCAAGCAGTTTCTCCCAAAATTGGGGCCTACTTTTAGGAGGAACTTTGGCCCATCAAGGGTTGCTACAGTGTGTCACTAGCATCATTGATTATTCCTGGACATTTGATGCACTGGGTACTGTATCAAACACATTTTGCAATATTAGAACTATGTTTTTAATATGCACCCATAAATCTGCAAGCTGCAAACCTTATGTACAAATGAAGCCAGGTGTCTTCTTAATGAAATTTTATTTCACCTTCTTTGGAATCCAGAATCTTCATTGGAATCCAGAAAGTTAAGTGTGCAGCTGTGCCCTACCACGGGGATACATACATTACTGTTTTGCTTGCATAATCTCGCACTGAAAATTGTAGAGGAAGTGAGTGATGGAGTGCTTTTCTGGTCTGTGCCTCTGTCTTATTCCTGCATGTTCTACACAGGGGTATCAAAAATATGGCCTGCATGCAGGAACCAGCCTGCCAAGGACTTGTATCAGGCTTGCGGGCAACTGACTCTCTCCTGCTTCCTTCTCTGGAGCTGTTGCTGCCACTGTGTTGCAGCTCACTTTCACCCCTCTCCCTCAATCTCATGGGGAGAGATACAAAGCCAAGTCTCCTTCCCTCCATTGGCTGAGGTGTCCTCCCCCCTCCAACTGACTGAGGTGGAAAGGAAGGAGAAGGGGAGGAAGGGAGGGAGGGAATGAGTCAGTGAGAGAGAGAGAACAAAGTTCAAGTCCAGTGGCACCTTTAAGACCAACAAAGTTTTATTCAAGGTATAAGCTTTCATGTGCATGCACAGTTCTTCAGAGGGAGAGAGGGGGGAATTCTTCTGACAAGCACAATTTACATTGAGATTGCCCTGCTCTGTTGTTTGGTTTGAGACTTGATCGCACACATGTACGTTAAAAGAAAGAAAGGGGACACAGGAAAGAGATGCTTTGGGATAAGGGGAAAGGGGAATTAAAAGGAAATAATTTTGGTTTATTCTGAAGGTTTTTTTATATTAGATTACGCTGTGCCTATCTGGGCTTTTATTTTTGTTCAAAAAGATCTTGATTAGGGATTGCAGCACTTTGATTGGATTCCATTGTTTAATGACTGGAAGTAGATGGCTAAGTATTTAAAAATACATTTATGGTTTCATATGTTCCAGTTCAACATCTCTCCCTCTCTCCCTTCCCATCTTGCTGGCTGCCTTTCTTCACATTAATCTGCCACTTTGCTTTTTTAACTGTTTCATTATCCTCTCTAGCACTGAGTGGATTTTGCCCAGTCTCAAATCAACACATTATTTCACTTGGAGAGATCCCCCTCTCCGGTTCTAACAGATAAAGAAGAAGAAAAAAAGAAATCTGACAGCACAGTTTGCAATCTTAATTAGTGGAAAGGAGCAAGAGTTCAGTAGCACCTTAACAACTAACAAAATTTGTGGCAGGGCATGAGCTTTTGTGAGTCACTGCTCACTTCTTTAGATACAACTAGAATATGAGTCCATCTGTCCTTAGAGCCAGTTTGGTGTAGTGGTTAAGTGCACGGACTCTAATCTTGGAGAACCGGGTTTGATTCCCCACTCCTCCACTTGCACCTGCTGGATGACCTTGGGCAAGCCATAGTTCTGGCACAGCTGTTCTTGACGAAGAGCAGCTTCTGTCAGAACTCTCTCAGCCCCACCTACCTCACAGGATGTCTGTTGTGGGGAGGGTAAGCTGCTCTGAGACTCCTTTGGATAGTGAAGGGCGGGGTATAAATCCAATCTCTTCTCTTCTCCTTATATCTTGGAGAGAGGAGTGATTTCAGATGCCAAATGATAACAGCAGGCATTGGTAATGAGACAGGAGACCTAGGTCAATTCAGTCCCGGAGGATGCATTGTCTTGAGCTTCATTATCAGTTCCAATTCAGCAGTCTCTCTAATCTCTCTTTGAAATTCCTTTGTAAGAGAACTGCTATTCTTCTGTCAGCAACTGAATGTCCTGGAAGGTTAAAATGTTCCCTCACTGTTTTTTGAATGTTGTGGTTTCTAATGTCAGACTTATGCTCATTTATTCTTTGCATCCTCCTGGACTAAATTGAGACCTGTGTTTCCTGTCTCATTTCCAGTGCTGATATCTCCATGCCTACTACCCCTCTGCATATCACATTTACTCCAATCAAGCCTGCTATTGCCATTTGGTATCTGCAATCACCTTTATAAAGTTTATATCTCCGGTACCTGGTGTTAAATTTTATGGCACACATGGCCTGGCCTGACAAAGTGACATTTATGTCGGATCCAGCCCTCATAACAAGTTAGTTAGACACCTCTGTTCTACAGCAAAACAACATGTGTTAGTGAATCCTGCTTCAGATCCAAATTTTAAACCATTATGCTGTGTGCCATTTTCAAAGTTAAGGGAAAGAACTTCAGAGGCTTTGTTCAGTTGCTTTCCTTTTAGAGTGCGACTTCAGGAGGTAAAGTGTCACTCTTCTCTTTCCATGTGGTACCTGATACTTCTCCTAGCCAGTCTTCTGAAACTCAGGTGCACCTAATTAGTACATGCTGATGGGCTCTTGGAATGTGGGGCTTTTTCCCATTCCTGCACAACAAATTTGGTTTTTTGTTTTTGCAGAGACTGATAGTTTGCCTGGAGGAATCTATTTATATCCATAACATTAAGGACATGAAGCTGCTGAAAACAATCCTGGACACCCCTCTGAACACAAAAGGTAAGGGTCCAAGTTCGTCAGAGGGAGAAGTTGAGAGGAATGTCCGTAGTACAGGAGATCTGAATGCTCACTAGAAGGATTATATGCTAAGAAGGGACCTCTCCCCACTTCTGCAGTGTCAGTGGGTAACTGTGATGCTGTGTCAAAGCCCACAGGATGCGTTTTTTTAATGGACAAGACTTCCTCTCACTTTTTTAAAATAACCAGAGGAGCGGGCTCCTGCTGCTTTCTGCTTCTAGAAGTAAATTTTCCTTACCTCTAAGTCAGTAAACAGATACGTTACTCATGTAAACAGACAGCAAGAGAAATTTAGGGCAAGTTAAATTTCAAAGAAATGCTTTTCCTCATGTTGTTTTAATAGAGTCAATTTTTAAAAAGAAAGCTTTTCTCTGTCTGGCTGACATTATCATTTCTAGTTAAAATGCTCTTAGCCAGCTGAATGAGAGCGTGTCCTTCTCTGTTCCATATATTCAGTGAGATGGCAATAACCTCAAGACCATTCTGACAATGGAAACCCTGCTGTCGATACCCGGCATGTGGTCTCTTGTCTGTGCCGTGAAGTACAGTGCCTGCTCTGCCTCACCAGCTTCAGCTTTCATGTGCCATTTTGTGGTGTTGGTGGTGCTGTGCTGGAACACTTAATGCAACACGTGCAGATGAAGCTGCCTGGTTTAATGAACTGCCAGCAAGTGCTTGCTGTGCCTGCATGGCATAGTATCCAGACCCAAATGTTGTTTAGTTAGCTGAGAGAAGCACTGTTTTGCTGTGTCACTGTGCATAGCCTTAGCTAAGCCATTTCAGGAAAGGGTTGGCTAAAAAGTTGCAAAAATGAGGAAATGGTGATGGCCCTATCCTGTCTTTCTCCCTGCTGCTCTTTACTTCCAGAAAGCAGCTGTTTGCAACTTGACTCAATATATGTCATACCCAGTGAGATAGCACACGGTAGTGATTAGTGTTGGACTAGGATCTAGGAGACCTATGGTCAAATCCCCCACTCTGCCTTAAAAGTTTGCTTGGTGACCTTGGACCATTCACATGCTTGGTAGCTTAACCTACCTCACAGAGTCATTGCTGTGATGATACAGTGGAGAAGAACATATAAGCTACTTTGGGTCGCTGTTGGGGAGAAAATTGCATATAAATGTCTAAATATATAAATACACAAAACATTCTAAGAACAATAGAAAGCTCTTGTGAATACTTTTTTCTTATAGAATGGCAGGGTGAGGCCATAATATCAGTTACTATTCAGTTGGAAGAAAGTCCTCTCTCTTGGGTGGATTATGGACAGATGAGAGGGAGGGAGACTCTGATATCAATGAGGGTGTAGCTGGCTTTCTTTGATGGCATCAGGAGAAGAGCAGACTCTTGCTTTTTCCAAGCACTTTCTGCCTTGACTTGGGTTACAGTTCATGTGCAGCAACTAAATGCCTGCTTGGTCTTGGGAAGCCATTCTTGGTCTCCAGACTGACCTACTTCAGGCTCTTAACAGATGGTCTCTTGGTGTGGATTAAGCTCATTTAAAGCTTTCGATGTAATTAAATGATTTTTTTTAAAAAAATCCTCCACTACAAAGACATAAACATCCTTTGGGTATGGCTTCCTCCCATCTTAAATGAACTGCCATCTTGGTTCTGAACTGGTAGCAAAACCATGCTTACTAAAGAGGCTTCAGCATTATGATCCTCGTTTTTTTTAAACTGAGGGCTGATTATCTGCAGTCCAGTCTTATTTATGCTTGCTTGGAATTAAAACCTATTGTTTTCATGGGGATGACTGTGCAGCTTTGTATCCTGATCCTATGCTTACTTACTCAGATGAAAATCTGTTGTTCAGGGCCAAACCACATATGATGATAGCATAACCATGCCATCAATCATGGCTTTGTTTTCAATCGCATATAAAATGGAGAGAGTATGTGAGATGCAAAATGCCAGAGGGGGAACATAGCCCATGTGGAACTTTACACTGCAGCAGGTCTCTTGAAGCCCGCTCTGAAGCTTTGATGCCTGAAATGGGTAATAAAATTTGTACAGTTTACTCCTTGGTTAAGTTGCTCCTGTTTTTCCATATCAAAAATGGAGACAGGCCTGAGTAGCTGAAATTCTTCAGGATCAGTAGAAGAACAGAATACATGAAAGGCAAATGTACAACAGTGTGGCACAAGTCCTGTGTCAAAAGGAGCTCCTAAACTCTGAATAGAAAACTTGTCCAAAGCTGTGTGTGTGTGTGTGTAGATTCATTCAATTGTTTTTGTTTCTCTCTCTCTCTCTCTCTCTCTCTCTCTCTCTCTCTCTCTCTCTCTCTCTCTCTCACACACTCACACACACACATGCTCTGTTGCTGTCAACTTCTATTTCTCTACTTACTTTAAAAACAAAAACACGCTGCATAGAAGTACCCAGAAAATAGACAAAGCCATGTGTTTTTGTAATGTCTGAAAAGCTTAACCATATTATGCCACCTGAGAACTTCAGAGAAGATCTCAGGAATGGTGGGATCCCGTATAGTGCCAATCCAGGAGTGAAACAATCCCAGCTTCAAAGCCACAGTTGGCCACAAAGCTTGCCAGGTGACTTTTCACAACAACCTCTGAAGTTGATAAAAGGATTAGAAACAACATACACAACCCCAAGCAACCTGAAGAAAAGGTGGGATTAAACTGTGGTCAGATTTCATGCTTGGAGCTGCCCCTTCCAAAAGTGCAAATATGTGGATCTTTGGTAATTGGGGGAAGGCTTCTTCAGGAACATGCATAAGAAAGCTGAAACGAACCCTGAGAAAATAGAAGTATAAGATTCTTGCTCCCTCACCTCATAGGTTTATTTAAGATTTTAAAAAATTGAATGTTCTTGGGGAAGAGGGCAGCACACTTTGTCTCTATCTGTATCACTCTGTGCTGTGAACTGCCAGACAAATGTTACCAGTGCACAATAAATTCGTCATGCTTGGCCCCTGCTTGGTGCATCTTTCCATCTCAGGAAAACTACAAGCAGGGCATGTGTACACTTTTCAGGAAAGTGGTGGCTGTACATGAACTAAGCAGAGTCAACCTTTGTATGTTTAATTCAGACTGGATTGTACTGCACTGATACCGGCAGGTCACCCTGCTCCTGCAGCGAAGGCTCTTCCGACTGGTCTGTCTTTCACAACCCATTCAGGGCTTTTCAGTGCCCTGAAGCTGCATCTCAGAACGGCTGCCTCCCAGTAGTGTTCCTGCTCTCTCTGTCTCTCATTCTGTTATATGAGGCTTCATACTTCAACTCATTTGCTTTCAGTCATCCCCACGGCCGCACAACCCGGAAAATCTACAGCAGCTAATGAACTCCGGCCATGAAAGCCTTCAACAACATAAAGTTTAGAAGCCTTGATCATCGAAGACTGCATTTAAGTTGGTCCAAAGATAGCATTTTCCCTGCTCTGCATCTCCCATGTTTTGGGGCCAACAGTGTAACTGTTGCTGGCTGGTGCTTTGAAAATATTTTATTCTTGGCCCAGGGCCAGCTGGAAGTGCTGTTTAGTGATGGCAAACACTCTGTACTTGTCCAAGCACATTATATCCCCTCACATACGACGGGACTGTTGTGACATCTGTAAGCATTGACAGATTTACACTTGTCAGGGCTGTTTGCCATTAGTTCAGTAGCTATGCCCCAAGAATAAAAAAATAGTCATTAATTTGGTGTTGATCCAAACAACTTTTGAATGGTCTTAACAGAGTGACCTTAATTATGTGTTTCCCCCCTAGTCTGTTTTACTTAATCAAAGCAAACTCTGCAGTTTAGACCTTAATCCTAACTTTTTGGTCTTTTTTAATGCGCTACTATTTCAGTCCATTGTTATTGCAACGGTGAATAAGACATAGCAACAACACAACCATTCCATCAAAGTGAGAACAAATGTTCACACGTTTTCAAAGAAGAGAGTAAAATAACAGAATGTCTCAAAATAAAACCACAATAATACACCTTATAGGCTAAAGACCCATAGTGGAAGACTTAGTGTGCAGCTCCGCCACGTTCATATTATATAGGGTTAGTAGTGGCTAGTGCGTAGACACAGTGGAAGCAGGGAGAGGGCAGGAGTGCACCCCAGAAGGTGGATGTACTGTACGGAAGAACTGGGCTCTCTGTCCTAAAAGCTTAGAAGGTGCATGTACAGTTGGAGGATTCAGTGGGATGAGCGAGGGCAGTGGAGGACAGTGTGTGGATCCTGAGAGAGGGTGCACAGGCAGTGGTGGAAAGGGATAAGTGGAGTCGAATGCAAGCAGAGTCTTCTTCACTTGCACAGGCTGCAGTTCCTGGGGCTGACAAAGCAAACGTCTTGCTCAATCTTCTCTTTTTTTTTCTTCTTCACTCAGCTGACTTATGTTGAAGCAGCTTTAAGGATGTGTAAAGTATTTGTTTTATTTATGTATTTTATTTTGTTTATAAATCACTGCTCTCACTGAAACTGAAGGCAGATTAAAAATATAGATAGCAATTCAGTCAGACAGCATAAGACGTCCATTAAATAGCGCTAGGATTACCTAGTCAGAAAACACTGCAAACAAAGAACTGGCCAGGGTGTTACATACCATGATGCAGAAAGTGGATTACAAAAGTAGATGATGGTGCAGCAAAAGCAAAATTGTGAATACAGTAAAAATTTCAATAGACTATAATCCTGTTCTTTTGTAAAAATGCCCTCCTGAGCTGTTCTGTTACACTATGGTTCTAATCCTTTCATCAGAGATAAAAATTAAGGCCAAGGCCAATAGTGCAAAATCAGGTAAAAATATATTTATATTATTTTTTAAAATCTCCTGTGACTGGTGTGGGTGGCCCTTTTATTTTTCCTAATCCTTTCACCAAATGCCTTCCTGAACATTTCTGTTCTGCACATTCTGCAAAATGTTAGGAGTGTGGCAGTCTTTCTGGCCTATCAGGTAGGCCATTCCATAAGGGGGGCACAACAGAGAATGCACATCTACAGACCCTTGCCAATCTTACCAGCTTCTTCTGCTCATATGATACTCACATGATGTAAAATGACAGTGCAAAAAACAAATGGTCCCATCCAGCTTTATTTGCTCTCTTTTTTCATAGTACATCTCAGTTGAAGAGAGCATAATGGTTAAATAGCAAAGGGCAAGACCAAGAGAGCCCACTGATGAGCTGTTCCCAAAGTCCTAGTCATGATGCCAGACTATAACTGGTGAGAGCAAGGGTATCTCTGCTCTTGGGTCTTTGCCAAGGCACCAAATCCTGGCTCCACTCTTGTCCTGAAGCACACATGTGCAGTTTTGGAACCTTTTATCCCTGATGTTACCATAACTTGGAATTCTTAAATGCTTTCAAATCTCCAGGGCCAGATGGCTTGCATCCCAGGGTGCTAAAAGAAATTGCTGATGTTATTTCAGAGCCTCTGGCTGTAATCTTTGAGATGTCCTGGAGTACTGGTGTTCTGCTGGAAGACTGGAGAAGAGCGAATGTTGTCCCGATCTTCAAGAAGGGAAAAAAGACAGACCCAGGAAATTACAGGCCTGTCAGTTTGACATCAATACCTGGAAAAATTCTAGATTTTTAAGCGCTCTGTCTCAGGATTTGGTCCTAAGTAACACCCAAGGCCTGGTGAGAGATGTAAAAGTGATTGCACCACTTGGGAACAGTGACCATAATGTTATTGAATTTAACATTTGTATAAATAGGGAGTTGCCCAAAAAAATTGATGCAACCACTTTTAACTTTAAAAGGGGTAACTTCTCTGGTATGAGGGGACGTGTGAGGAAGAAATTAAAAGGAAAAGTGGAAAAGCTGAAAACCATTGGGGAAGCTTGGAGACTATTTAAAAAGACAATCCTAGAAGCTCAGAAAAAATATATACCGCAGAAAAATATATATTAGGAAAGGAACAAATAGGTATAGAAAAAAGCCTGCATGGTTAACAAACAAAGTAATGGAAGCCATAAAAGGTTAGGAAACCGTAAAAGGTTAGGAAAGGCACAAATAGGCAGGGGTCTTTTGGGGGGGGAGCGCACCGGAGCGCAGCTCCGGGAGCTCAGGAGCCAAGCCCCGCCCCCAGCCGGCGTCCCGGGGAGTCTTTCAGGCAGCCGAATGTCAATTTCAGCTTCATTATATCCTATGGGCCATTGAAGTCAATGGTGAAAACATACGGTATATTCTGGGGGCTGGAGGGGAGAGGTTTGAGGGAGAGGCTCCAAACTCACAGGATAGCTGATGGAGCCTCTCCCCAAGATACCCACCAAGTTTCAAGAACATTGGATCAGGGGGTCCAATTCTATGGGCCCCTAAACAGGTTGCCCCTATTCCCTCCATTGTTCTCTATAGTGGGAAAAAAAGTTATTTTTTCCCACCATAGAGAACAATTGAGGGAATAGGGGCAACCTGTTTGGGGGCCCATAGAATTGGGCCCCCTGGTCCAATGTTCTTGAAACTTGGTGGGTATCTTGAGAAGAGGCTCCAACAGCTATCCTGTGAGTTTGGAGCCTCTCCCTCCACCCCCCTCCCCTCCAGCCTCCAGAATATACCCTATGTTTTCACCATTGACTTCAATGGCCCATAGGATATAATGGGGCTGAATTGCCGCCAAATTTCTTTCATTCCCTCCTTTCCTTCTTTCTTTTTCCTCTTTCCCTCATTCTTCTCTTCTCTCTTTCTTTCTTTCCCACCTTCTCCTCCTCTCGTTTTTCCTCCTTGTTCCCTCTCTTTCTTTCCCTCCCCTTTCCTTCTCTTTCTTTCCCTCTTTCCTTCTCTCTGCTCTCTCTCTTTCCTTCCCTCTTTCCTCCTTCTGTGGCCCAACTCTCATGAGAAGGAGTTTAAACTTTAAACCCCTTCTCTCTTAGCTCCCCCACCCAGACCAGCTGGGGAAGGGAAGGGGAGGCTTTTGAAGATGCCGCCCCCCCGTTTTGCTTCCCCTTCTGACATCACTTCCGGTGATGTCAAGGGGCGTGGCATATGCTAATAGTCTAATAGCTCATTAGCATACCATATGCTAATGAGCTCCTGCAGCTGTTCTTCTACGAAAAGACCCCTGCAAATAGGTATAGAAAAAAGCCTGCATGGTTAACAAACAAAGTAATGGAAGCCGTAAAAGGTAAGAAGGATTCCTTTAAGCAGTGGAAAGCTAGTCTCAGTGAGGTTGATAAAAAGGAACACAGGCTGTGGCAAATAAAATGCAAGTCTGTGATCAGGCAAGCAATAAGGGAATATGAGCATATCGCAAAAAGCATAAAGGCCAACAATAAAACTTTCTTCAAATACATTGGAAGCAGGATACCAGCCAGGGAGGCAGTGGGGCCCTTGGATGACCAAGGGATAAAAGGACTACTGAAGAATGACAGGGAAATGGCTGAGAAGCTGAATGCATTTTTTGCCTCTGTCTTCACTGTGGAAGAAGAGAAGTGCTTGCCCACTCCAGAACGACCGATTTCGGGAGGGGGTTTGAAAGACCTGAATCAGATTGAGGTGACAAGAGAGGAAGTCCTACAACTGATGGACAATTTAAAAAGTTAATAAATCACCAGGCCCAGATGGCATTCATCTGAGAATTCTGAAAGAACTCAAATGTGAACTAGTGGATCTCCTGACAAAAATATGTAATCTTTCTTTAAAATCTGCCTCCATTCCTGAGGACTGGAAGGTAACTAATGTCACTCCCATCTTTAAAAAGGGCTCCAGGGGAGATCCAGGAAATTACAGGCCAGTCAATCTGACGTCGATACCGAGTAAGTTGGTGGAAACTGTTATTAAGGAAAGAATTACTAGGCACATTGATGAACAAAAACTATTGAGGCAAACTCAGCATGGGTTCTGTAAGGGAAGATCTTGTCTCACTAACCTGTTAGTATTTTTTGAAGGAGTGAACAAACATGGGGACAAGGGGGACCCAATAGATGTTGTTTACCTTGACTTCCAGAAAGCTTTTGATACAGTTCCTCATCAAAGGCTCCTAAGTAAGCTCAATAGTCATGGGATAAAAGGACAAGTCCTCTTGTGGATCAAAAACTGGCTTATAAATAGGAAACAGAGAGTGAGTATAAATGGGAAACTTTCTCAATGGAGGGTGGTAAGCAGTGGGGTACCACAGGGATCAGTACTCGGTCCAGTGCTTTTTAACTTGTTTATTAACTATTTGGAATTGGGAGTAAGCAGTGAAGTGGCTAAATTTGCAGATGACACGAAGTTATTCAGGGTGGTGACAACCAGGGTGGATTGTGAGGCATTCCAAAGGGATCTGTCGAGGATGGGTGAGTGGGCGTCAACGTGGCAAATGGGGTTCAATGTGGCTAAGTGCAAAGTGATGCATATTTGAGCCAAAAATCCTAAATACAAATACAAGTTGATGGGGTCTGAACTGGCAGAGACTGACCAAGAGAGAGATCTTGGAGTCATGGTAGATAAGTCAATGAAAATGTCTAGACAGTATGTAACTGCAATAAAGAAGGCCAACGCTATGCTGGGGATTATTAGGAAGGGAATTGGAAACAAATCAGCCAGTATCATAATGCCCCTGTATAAATCATTGGTGCAACCTCATTTGGAATACTGTGTACAGTTCTGGTCACCACACCTCAAAAAGAGCTTTGGAAGAAGTGCAGAGAAGGGCAACTAGAATGATAAAAGGGTTGGAACAATTTCCCTATGAAGAAAGGTTAAAACGCTTGGGGCTCTTTAGCTTGGAGAAACGACGGCTGAGGGGTGACATGATTGAGGTTTATAAGATTATGCATGGGATAGAGCAAGTTGAGAAAGAAGTACTTTTCTCCCTTTCTCACAATACAAGAACTCGTGGGCACTCCATGAAATTGCTGAGCAGTTGGGTTAGAACAGATAAAAGGAAGTACTTCTTCACCCAAAGAGTGATTAACACATGGAATTCACTGCCACAGGAAGTGGTGGCAGCTACAAGCATAGACAGTTTCAAGAGGGAATTAGGTAAACATATGGAGCAGAAGTCCATCAGTGGCTATTAGCCACAAGGTATAGATAGGAACTCTCAGTCTGGGGCAAGTGATGCACTCTATTCTTGGTGCTGGAGGGGGCAGCAGTGGGAGGGCTTCTAGTGTCCTGGCCCCACTGCTGGACCTCCTGATGGCACCTGGTATATTTTGGCCGCAGTGTGACAGAGTGTTGGACTAGATGGGCCATTCGCCGGATTCAACATTGGCTTCTCTTATGTTCTTATGTTCTTTTGTCTGTTTGCACATTGAACGGAATGAGTGAATTGGTAGTAGCCAGCATGGGTTTATCAAGAATAAGTCATGCCAGACCAACCTTATCTCCTTTTTTGACAGAGTTACTAAAATGGTTGACTCTGGCAATGCTGTGGATGTAAAGTATTTAGATTTCAGTAAAGCATTTGACAGAATTTCTCATGATATCCTTGAGGATAAGCTAGTTAAGTGTGAGCTGGATGGTGCAACCGTTGGATGGATTCATGGTTGGTTGAAAAATTGTACCCAATGAGTGCGCATAAATGGCTCTGCATCTACGTGGAGGGAAGTCTTGAGTGGAGTGCCACAGGGCTCAGTCCTGGGCCCAATGTTTTTATAAATGACCTGGAGGAAGACATAGAGGGATGCTTATCAGATTTGCAGATGACACGAAGCTGGGTGGGATTGCTAATTCTGAAGAAGATAGAGTCAGGATTCAAAATGACCTAGATAGGCTGGAACAGTGGGCATCGACAAATAAAATGAACTTCAATAGAGATAAGTGGAAAGTCCTACACTTAGGTACAAAAAAATCAAAGGCACAGATATAGAATGGGAGGGACTTGGCTTGACAGCAGCACATGTGAAAGGGATCTGGGTGTTCTAGTTGATCATAAGCTAAACATGAACCTGCAGTGCGATGTGGCTGTGAAGAAAGCTAATGCAATCTTAGGATGCATCAACAGAAGCATTGTGTCCAGATCACGGGAAGTTCTACTCTGTTCTGCTATGGTCAGGCCTCACCTGGAGTACTGTGTCCAGTTTGGGGCACCAATTTTAGGAAGGATGTTGACAAGCTTGAGCGTGTCCAGAAGAGGGCAACCAGGATGGTGAGAGGGTTGGAATCCAAGTCTTATGAGGAACAGCTGAAAGAGTTGAGTATGTTTAGCCTGGGAAAGAGAAGACTTAGAGGGAACATGATTGCAGTCTTCAAATATTTGAAGGGCTGTCATGTAGAAGATGGAGCAGATCTAGTCTCTCTTGCTCCAGATTGCAAGGCTAGATCTAATGGGTGGAAATTACAAGGGAGCTGTTACTGGCTAAATCTCAGGAGAAACTTCTTAATTGTAAGAGAGGTTGAGCAGTGGAACAGACTGCCTTGGGAGGTGGTGGATGCTCCTTCCCTGGATGTTTTCAAGTGGAGGCTGGACGACCATCTTTTGGGTATGTTGTAGGGCTATCTTTTGGCTATGCTCCTGCAGAGTGCAGGGGGTTGGACTAGATGACCTGCAAGGTCCTTTCCAACTCTAACATTCCATGATTCTATGACCTTTAACACATGGTCTCTGGATTTCTTGCACAACTCCATTAAAACTCAAACATTCTGTGTCCACCGGCTGCTTTGCAACTGCAGGGTGGTGGGGGGTGATGCTGTCCAGAAGTCGGCCACATGTTGCTGCTGCAGCATTGGTGGGCAGCACTGGCCACAGCAAGACTGGGGCTTCCTGGGCTGGCAGGCTGTCTCCTTGGGTGGGCGGCCAATCGCCAGCGTGCAGGGATCTCTCATGAGGCTGGGCGGGGGGTGGGCTTGGGGGGAACATCGGCTTTGCCCTGCCTGCTCCTTTGCTGTTTAAAGCCTTGCCTGCTGTGTTCTCAGCCCTGTTTGTTCAGGACACTGATGACCTTTGGGTACATAAGATAGTATTGTTTAAAAGGCTGGGAGCAGCAGACAGTTGTTGGGCCTGGCAGATCAGTGGCTGAGCAGTTGCAGTGGGAGTGCGGTGGCACCAGAGGAAGCAAGGAAGACTGCAGTGGATTTCCTTCAGTCTGGTAAACTTGCAGTCTTCTTGGCTGTTGTGGTGAGCTCCTTTAATGCTTACTCCCCTGGGCTTCGGATTGCTTCTTAGACCTCTGACTTTGGGCTGACTTTCCGTCTTTTGCAGAAGGTGCAGGGAATGCACCAGTAGTTACTGGTCTGCCAGCACAACCTCCTCCCGGCAGTCACAGTTCACTGAGCCTGGTTTGTAAGGCGGCCAACAACTGGTTGGGATCAGAGGGAGGTTGTGAATTACTAACCCTTCTTGTTAGTGCTTTGGCCTCCCCCCTTTTTTTTTAGTTTGATTGCTGATATTGGTTAATTGTGCTTTTATCATTGCATTGGTTTTATTTGCTGTAGTTTTGCCTGTCCCACCTGTTTATTGGTGTTGTGCTTCTTCCTTCTCACAGCAGTCTTGGTTGCTGTATTACCCCCAAAAAACTCAATGTATATTCATATCTTGATATCTATAATAATAGTAATAAGTGATAAGTAATTAACAATTATCAAAGTTATATAGATAGGCATTATTCAGTAACTGTGCAGTGAGTGAGCTGTAGTGCCTTTTGGAGACAGTTACTAGTGATTTAGTTCAGCATTCTTCAGAGAAGCGCATAAAAAAGTGTAAAGCTTCAGTCCCTGTTATTTTAGGTGACATTAAGGTTCTGTATCTATTTCTTATTATTTTGGGTGACATGTACTTCATTAGGGTTCTGGATCTATTTCTTGAATTGTAATCCTCATTACATTACATTTAAGTAGGCCATGCCATTTAAGACAAGGGTATCTGTGGCTAAAGTGCACACTGTCAGCCCCTCCTCAGGATGGGGGCTGTTCCACTAAGGCAACGAAGGCTGCTGCTTCTTCTGCAAAGTCACAGTCTATGGCCCAATGAGCTCCCCCCACTCCCAGGGGGCACCAGACTCTGGCACAACCATCTGAGCCAGCATTCCTGCACCATCAGTGTCTTGCAGTGACACAGTCTTGGAAGGCATTTCCCAGGCATTTGTGTTACTCCGTGAAGCCTGCAGCTTCAGCTCCCTCTCCCATGATGGAGCCCGGCATACCCTCCTGCTCTGGCACTGCTGCTTTGAAGCCTACACAGTCAGCTAGGGCGTGGAGGTGGGCCCACTCTCCCAGCAAATCACAGTGCCGCAGCTCTTCTGAGGAGGAAGCCCCGAGAGGCCGCAAATCCTGCAAGAGAAATCAACCCAAGTATTGCAAGGCACAATGGTCAGTGAGAGGCCTCGAGTCATCTAGCAGCAAGTCATAAGAAGAGGAATCTACTCACTCTTGGGGTGATAATTGAGTTGCAGCCATGTGTGTCCTTGGTCTGCCATCTTGGGCCATAAGGTGGAAGGAGAAGGAAGGAGAGGCTGTGTGGGGTTCTGAGCAGCCTTCTGGGGCTTCATCAGGACTATCCACCTTTAATGATTCTGAGAACCCACTTGGCCTGCAGGTTCAGGGACAGAATTTTAGATGGGTAATACGTAGACATATTTACCATCTTGAAGCCCAAAGCATGGCCTGTACCCTCCCCCCAAAGGAGGGAACAAGAAAGGAGCCATGGACCACACCTTTCTTAATCGGCTGGCTGGATACAATGTTTTCATGGGGTGGTCCTATCTGCCTACCCGGGGCACGGGTGGCACCTGTCCAACCACCTTGGCAATGTGTGGCTCGAGCACTGAGGGTGACATGGCTGCTTTCAGCTATGACAAAGCCTTTCACAGATGGGCTTCTCACAGCAATTTAGCTAGGTGGGACTTAATTAATAATGACCTGTAGCTATTAATGGTTGGCCCACACAACAGCGGGAGAGCCACCCCCTCCAGGGTCACGTAAGGGGTTCGCAGGTGGGATAGTGGCCACAGGGAGTATAACCAGGGGAAGTACCAATGTTCTTGCTTTGGCCCTGGGACCCTCATGGCAAGGTGTGATATCCAGTCTGCCTTTCAGCTCTTATCTGTTCAATCCAGCAATCACTGTCTGTTGGTATTCAAGCTGAATGACCCATTGTATGTTAACAAGGTCATGCCCATGGGCTGCTTGCTTGCCTGTGTGGCTTTTGAGGCTTCCGTTTTTGGAATGGGCAATAAAGGGTCACACCCATTTCCCCCACATCACCCACTGTTTGGACAACTTCCTGTTTGCTAGGCCAGCAGGCCATCCCTCACGCGCCACTCACCTGGCTTCCTTTCAGGCTTTGGCCGAGGAATTGGGGGTGCCCCTTGCACACAACAAGACAGAGGGTCCTTGCACAAGCTTAGTTTACCCGGGTATCCTACTGGATTCAAATGAGGGCTTCTCCTGGCTACACGAGGACAAATTAGCTGCTCTGTGGGCTCATATCACCCGCACCATGGCTTGAAAATGTACACGCTCAGGGAGATTCAGGCCTTGTTAGGATACCTCAACTTTGCTTACAGGGGGGTCACCCTGGGTGCACCTGTCTAGCTAGGTCCACAACCAGAGTCCATTCTCCCCATCACCACATTAAAATAACCAAGGAAATAAAGGTGGATCTTGCAGTCTGGTTGTCTTTCCTAGAAGCCTTCAATGGTGTGTCTGTCTGACACCCCCCCCCCCAACTTAGGCTCCTCCATGCGGTTTCATTCAGATGCTTTGGTATGTTTTTTACTGGCTGCTGGTATGTCAGGTATTGGTCAGCCAGCTGGTCTGGATCATGCATCCCAAGGGATCTCACCTTTCTGGAATTCTTCCCAGTATTGGTAGCGGTCACCTTTTGGGTGAATCCTTCAGGAACAGGAAGGTTCAGTTCATTTTTTTTTTTTTTTATAAAATTCTCCTAAAAAGGAGAGATGTTTATTCTTTTCATATAAGAAAAAGGGAGGGTATATAGATGGATTAAGAAAAAGATGTGAGTGAGTATTCTGTTAGAGAAGGTTAGTTTTAGTTAATATAAATGCATTTTTGACATTCACCGCGGTTGAAGAGTCTTTTTTCAGTTTAACAAACTTCAAAAAAAAAGTCTCTGTTAATATGGTTAGTAATGTCCATTGGGGTTAATAATTATTCAGTTCCATTCTGGCGTTCTGCGAACAATTACTACTTAGGCAGTCTCTTCTTAGTGTCCCTTAAGTTATATGATGGGCCCACTTTGGCTTTCGCGGCTCCCGCTCCGGCACCTCCATCCTCCGGACCGCTGTCGTCTTCGCTACTTGAGTCTGTCCAAGTTGCAAGTGCTGCCTCTTCCTCCGTGCTGGCGTGTCTCTTCAGAAATTCTTGTGCTTTGAAGATGGAGTCAATCTTCTCTTTTTATCCTTATACTTAAATTCCAGTCCTTCAGGAAATCTCCATTTGTAAACCACCTGATTTCTTTGCAGAAAAGTGGTCAATCCTTTGTATTCTTTCCTTTTCATACGAATTTCATAAGGCACATCTTTGAGTGTTCTTACAGTCTGCTCTCCAATCTTCAAGGGCACCGCTGAAACTGCCCGCAAAATCTGATCTCTCGTACGCTGCTTAGTGAACTTGACAACAACCTCTGCTGGCAGATTATTTTTCTTTGTAAAGGTGGAATAGGCTCTGTAGGCCAAATCCATCTCTTCTTTTAATTCTCGCTCTTCTCTGCCAGTTGCTGATGCCAAGGCCTTCGCTAGTGTCGATCTGAGATCTTCTTTCTCTTCTTCTTTAATGCCTTGGAAGCGGAGGGTCAGGTTTGATTTTTCCATCTGCAACCTTAAGATTCTTTTTTCTTGTTCATCCTGATACTTTTCTAATTTGTTGACCCTTTTCTTTATTTTTCTTGTATCTTCCGTCGAGACCAGACATTTTTGTGCGATCTCCTCCATCTTCTTAGAAGTTTCTGTTAACTGTTTCTGTTGACTGTTGAGAACACCTTGCATGCTTATTAAAGTTTCGTTGATTTTTTGCATTTGATCCAGCAGGGGGTGCAGTAACTCGCCTTTCTGTTGATTGACAGCAGGTTCCGAGGAAGGATTGCCCGGACCGGAAGTCCCTCCTCCCTTCTTTTCCGGTTTAAGTGGGACCTTTTTCATGGCTGACATATTTCACGTTTGTTTACTTTTCTCAAGTTCACGTCGCGCCCCTCAGGAAACTCGCTGATTTTCAGTTTCAATAAAGCCCCAACGGTACAGTCACTAGCCTTTCTTCCTTTTCGCCCCCTCTACTTTCCTTTTATAAGTCTCGCTTCTCGATGGGGGGGGGGAATCGCCCTCCTCCCTCCGCTTGTTCGCTTATCGGGGGAATCGATTTTGCGCTTTAATTCAGACCTCCAACTCACGGTTTAATGTCAGTTCTTCTTTTTATGTTATTCCATGCCGCTTTGCCTCACTCCTGGAAATCGGTGGCGTTGCTAAGTCCCATGCGGGACGCACTACGCAGCGGGGCCGATTGGGGCGGGGAGAAAGCCTCAATTTCCCGGCTATCTGCCGGCAAAGAGGCTACTCCCCAAGCGCCCCCGGTTCGGAGCCTTTAACTAAGGCTCACTAGGGTCCATCGCATAAGCAAGGACCCCCCCAACCGCGCGTGGGCTAGCCTCCTTCGGGAGCGTCCCGAAAGGTGGCCGCCATTCGCTCCGCCGAAACCGAAAGTCTCCAGGAAGGTTCAGTTCATGTGTGATTACCAATATTTTGGAAAAATATTTTTCAAAGAAATAAGTTTATAGAAGATCCTTGATCTACAGTTAGTGACAGATTGGATCCTTACATTTAATATTTTCCTAAATATTAGTATTTTCATCTTTTTCCAACTCTTGGAATAAATTACTTCTGAGGAAGATTGCTGTGAATGAAAGGAGTGTGCTCATCTAGGAACTGGTCAAGAGAGAAGAAAAGGAAGTTTGAGTTGGATTAGTGGTTATTTGGGTAATAATACAAGTGATTGTGGACATTTGGATAATAATATGAGACTGTTTAATGAGTTACAATAGGTAATTGTTAGTTTCAGCAGAGAATTACAGGCTTGCGATAATAATGTAATCAATTAAGAAAAAAATATGTTTTTTTGAATTCATTTAAAAGATTTTCAGAAAATATGAGCACAGTGTTGTGTTCATATTTATCTGCTCAAGAGGAGGGCATGGAGGGGCGGTAGTGCCCCTGACAAAGTGGACTCTCTGAAGAAGAAAGTGTGCAAGGCTGCAGATCAATTTGTGGAGTCGGTTGGTGGCTTGGTCATTGACCTCCCTTACATTTCTTTTAAGCTGGCTACCCTTTACAGGACTGATGTGGTGCATCTGTCCTGCTAGGGTCATGGGGGCTTATGGCTTCATGGTGTGCAGGACACCCTCCTTTGTTGGTTGCAGCTGTAAGAGCTTTGGCAGCAGCAGGCAGAACCCTCCCAGCTCTCGTGGCAGTTTCAGACACTGGGTTAGGGTTCCATTTGGGTGAAGGCCATGCCTGATTGCCTGCCTCCCCTGGTGGGGCACCCCCTTAAGGAGTCTTGGGGGTTGAGCCTTATAGCAGCATGCCTGGCTCCACTCCCAGGTGGCAAGGGGTCCACTTAGAGGCTTCTGCCTTTGTGGGACCACTGGCTTGCCACTCCAGGTTCCCCCAGCAGGTGGGCTGGGAAAGGGGTTCATTGGTGGACAGGTGTGTCACCCAATGCATTTGGATCCTGCCTTATGCTGTGCCAATGCTCCATTTGCTGTAATCAATAAAGCTGTGGCCTGTTCACTCCAATTCGATTCTTGGTGTGTTTATTCCACTTAAGCAGACCCTGTCTGTCCTTAGGACTGCGAATCTTATTTCTGCTCTTTCAGTAATGGCTACATCAAGTGCTCATTGATAATCCTTGGAGAACCCTTATAATGTGCTTAAGGGAGCCTCCGTTTCAGTGGTTCTCAAACCTGTTATTAAGGGCTCTCACTAAAGATTTGTTTACTTAGGATGCATTTCTTGTTTCTACCAGTGTGCTTAAATGTCATATAACATTCTCCGTAAATCTCATCCTTTCCAAACACATAGCCTTAAAGCTTCAGTGCTCCACTAGGTTTTGATCTAATGAAGATAGATTTGGCAGTTGCAAGCAGTTGCAAGCAATCTTTGACCTTGTGATAAACTTTGTTTTAGCAATACCCTGTATTTATTCAAAAATCTATGGCTTCCGGGCCAGTGATAGTAATGCAATGCTTACCACATGGTTGGCATTGGGATTACAGTTAAGAAAAAAGTTTTTTAAAGAGCTACTGTCTAGCTCTTCCTGTATCACATAGCCAAATGAGCTCATTGTGTTTTCGTATGTATTTAGCTTTGCTTATTGTGCATCAGACCGTGAATCCTGTCTTGCCAGCAGCTTCAGGAGGCATCTCTCTTGCAGTCCTCAAAACAGAAAAGTCTAATTGTTCTGAAAGCAGACATTATGATGTAATGGGTGGATTTGCATGATAAAATACTGTACAGTAAAGACAAATCCTCTTCATATGCTTTCTGAGTGAAGAATTAAAGCACCAGATGGAGCTTTACCATTACTTACCTTTAGATGTCACCAGAGTCAGAGCAATTTCCTTCTGCAAATCACCCAAGCCTGAGGCTGATTGGAAGTATGGAGCAGGTTCCCAGCAGGCACAGTCCTTCAGCCACTGCCTTAAAGCTATGTCTGATAATGTCTTTCCCCCTTGTGCTAGGTTTATGTGCACTTTCTATCAACCATTCCAATTCCTACTTGGCATACCCCGGTAGTACCACTGTCGGCGAGATTGCACTGTATGATGGCAACAATTTGGTAGGTACGGAAGTGACTTTTGAAGAACCCTTACGTAAGTTTCTTTCAACTGTTCGTTTTTGTAAGCCCTCAGCACAGTTATGACTCTTGTTCTCATTGGCAGGGGAACTAAAATGAGGCAGGAGCACACTTACAGACTTTTTTTATGAAACAGGAATGTCATAGCTATGGCACTTTTTGCTCTGTGGGTGTTAGTGGAATACGGCTTTTGCCAACACTCCCAGCGTGCCGCAGTCTGCTTTTAGACTGAGAACTGCACAAGACTCATTTTAAGCTGCTCAATGATTTTTATGGTTTTATGTTCTGGTTGGGGTCTTATTGCTGGTTTTAATCAACAACTTATGGTGTTTTATGTTTTTATCATGTTTTATTTTGTAAGCCTCCTTGGGCAGGTTCCCTGGAGAGGTGGCATGGAGATTTTCTAAATTAATAAAGCAGAGGAGAAACTCTGGCCACTTAGGGCTGCATCATAAATTCTTCTGTTTTGATTTGGGGCCAAGAGTAATTGCAGGGATAGGATGTAGAAATATATCTTGAAAATTCTGTAGATAGCGGCAGTGGTCATCTTTTTAAAGTCATTTTAGTTGCTGTTGTTTCCTATACCTGCTTGCCACTTCAGGTCCATTTTCCCCTTCTAATTACTCCCTCTCCTTCCTGGGAATAGATGGTTGGGTAATTTCAGCTAATCGAGTATCACAATGCAAATCATTTGATAATACATTTCTATAGTAGACTTGAATATGCAATAGCACTGCTAAAGGCAAACAAAGCCAACTGAAGATGAAGGCCGTGCTTCCTGAATTAGTGAACATTTTTAGCCTGTTGTAGTAATCATCAAAAATCTGTTGAAGGGAGGGAAAGCGTTTTTCAGCACTGCGGAAAACATTTATGATAGACTTTCTCTCCTTTTGGTTGTGCCCCTGCCTTCCCAGAACATTATCAACTTTGTGGGTGTAGGAAACACATTCCTGCACATGAAGAGCACATGAAGAGCACATGAATAACCAAAAAGTGAGGAACATACTTTGAGTATCTTGTGGAGAAGTATCTGCTTGCAAAGGAGCCATGGCTTAGTTGTAGAATATCTTGTTAACTTATAGAAGATACCAGGTTCAATCCTTCGCATCTCCAATTAAAAGAATCAAGCAGTACGTGATGACAAAGACTTTAATTAGGCCCTGAGCAGCCACTGCTAGTCAGAGTAGACTTTGGAAGGCCAGTGGTCTGAGTCAGTAGAACAAAAGCTTCATGCATTGATGTGAATAGATACTGCCATGAGTAGAACAGTATTTTGTATTGGCCCAGGAAAGTCACTTGCCATTACAAAAATAACAAGAGATGAATGTCTCTGGTTTTCTGTGAAATACTATGTTTGAGGGAACTCAGTTCTGATGAAGCTTAAACATCACCACAGAGGAAGAAGGAGAATGGAAGGCAATTGATGGGATAATGTGGAGTGTTTCCAGATTGTAAGACTAAGTAGATGTTGGTTGAAAAGACTAGTGCAGTTGCTTAGAAAATAAAATCATAGAATCATAGAGTTGGAAGGAACGTCCAGTGTTATCCAGTCCAACCCCCTGCACAATGCAGGAAATTCACAAATACCTCCCCCCATACACACCTGCAGTGACCCAGAAGATGACAAAAAACCTCCAGGTTCCCTGGCCAAACTGGCCAAAATTGCTTCTTGACCCCAAAGTGGCAATCAGCATTTCCCTGGGCGTGTAAGATAATAGTTCTATTTAGTTGACACATTTTGAAGAAAAACAAAAATTCTGTCTCTTCCCATCTTTCCATAGGTTTAGAGAGTTTAAATAGGAGTCCAAACTGTCTTTACTTTTTGACTTATAGAAAGATGTCTGCGTAATTCCTGCCCATGATGGTTCGCTTGCTGCCCTGGCTTTCAACTCCACAGGATCAAAACTAGCAAGTGCTTCTGAAAAAGTGAGTGCATGGAACAGTTGTCACCTCAAACCATTGACAATTCTATGCAGTTTTTGTGATATTTGGGGGAAGTGAGGCTTCAGACCTGTTAATGTGAAATATGTGAAATAAAATGTAAGGACAGGCCTGCTGAGAAACTAGAGTATGGAGAAATAAGGGTATGTGAATGATTGTTTTTGTTTCTTCTCAACAATTTCACTCTTTTTTTGTTTCACTTGTTTTTTGCATTTCCAGCTGTAACTTCTTGTCTTCCATTCAGTTTAGGTTGAAATTTCCAGGGATTTTACCTGTCATCCAAGGAATCCTTGCCAAATTTCAGACAAAAGGGGCTCAGTTTTATGGGCAATTAAATTCAAAATGCATACTAGAAATAAAAGGTTCTGATGAATGATTGAGTCCTTCCTGTAGGTCAGTGTCCTGTCTCTTGATCTCTCCTGACTCTCCCTCCTCCTCTATCTGATCACACAGTTTTACTTTGGTGGCTAATTGAATGCTTCCTGTTTTATTGAGAATTTGTTTGGAGGCACTAATGTCTCCCACGTGCTATGGTAATTGGATAAGTAGCTGCCTATATGCTATAATATTGATTCATTTTTTTTTAAGATTAACAAACCTTTAATTTCTTAGAAAACTGGGATCCTTTTTCCTGTCTTTCTTAAATGTGGCAGGAGTGACCCAAGGATAACATCCTGAACAATATAATCCTAGTTGGATGGGAAGCAAAGATGCTATGCCTGGAAATGTGTTTCCCATTAAAATCAGCACAAATAAATTAGATCATTTAATTTAATTTATAACAAATTGAAATAAATGGGAAGAGATTTGGACTCAGACTTTGTTCTGTTGCTTCAGACAAACGTGGTTACCCACCTGAATCTTTCCATATCTTGCTAACCATAATACAGGAAACTGCATGTGTAGTACAGCATGATCCTGTGAATACTTTTGACTCCAGCAGGCATTACACTGAAGTGACTGTGTGTAAGATTGCAGCCTGTGGGATTTGGGAATAAATCTATTGGACACAGCTGGACTTTGCTGCAGAGTAAACATTCATAGGAATAGGAGCATGGTTGCATTTCTGTTCATACTTACCTGTAAGTTACCTTCCATTACAATCAGTGGGATTTGCTTCTTAGTAAACAAATTAGGCTTGAGCAGCAAAGTCCCAAAACTAAGCAGACTTATAGATGAATCCTGAGTATGTTTACTTGAAACTAAATCTTGCTGAATTCAGTAGAACTCTTTTTCTAGTAAATAGGCTAAGGATTGCAAACTTAACTTGAAGTATGTTGTATTCAAATAAATGGAACTTGTTTCTGCACAGTGTGTACAGGACAGAGTGTTGTCTTCTGGTGGCGGGGGATCTTATTCTGTTGTGCCTTGGCATTTAGAGGGGGTCATATGTATGCTCATGTCTGTCTGTCTAAATTACTGTTGTGTATTCTAAACTCTTCTTTGAAAGCATCAAGGTGAACTTCTGCTGCTGTGGATTCATTTGATTTGTTTGTTTTTGTGTCTTTACATATTTTCTTTCAGGGGACTGTCATTCGTGTGTTTTCTATCCCTGAAGGAGAAAAGCTCTATGAATTCAGGAGAGGGATGAAGAGGTCAGTTTGCTGTTCCCTTTCTGTTGCAGGAGTGGTATGTCAAGGATGGGTTTGGATACCCAAACGAGTTGCAGGTTACAGGCCCTTGACATGTGGTGGCTGAAAATGACAGGGATGAAAGGGGTAGTGGGAAATCTTCCCTCTCCCAATCTAGAATCTCTGATCCAGAGGTCCATTTTGAGTAATGCTGCACATCAGCAGAGTTTCTGTAGTTTGCATGTGGGTTATTGCTGGCATGCTTTGCAATGATAGTGTTGGTGCAGAGCTTCCTATGCTACAGTGAGCTCACTTGGGGCAGATTTCTTCCCTCATGCCTCTTTGTTATGGAAATGCCAAAGCCAGAGCACAGCCAGTGAGACATCTCCATGAAGGCCCAAGTACAGGAAGGGTATAGAAGATGGATGAAGTACTCTAGGGCTGCTGATCTTGTAACCTTGCAAAAGCTCTAGAGAGACTTCTGAATCCTTTCCATGTGCAGTTATTTTAAAGAAAGTAGAATTAGGATGCTGTGATCTGGATAGCCCAGGCTTTCCCAATCTTGTCTGATTGTGGAAGCTAAGCAGGGTCAGCCCTGGTTAGTATCTGGATGGGAGACCACCAAGGAAGTCCAGGGTGATGATGTAGGCACTTTTCAGCACAAACATTGCCACAGAATGTGTGCTTTGGTTGGAAAAAAGTTCTTTCTTTTGACAGTCTGAAAATCTTTTAGGAATTGGTTGGCATGAGGATCCCTCATATTTGTGTTGTGTAAGAGAGGGTAAATATGAGTTCTTTGTTGTAGCTTGGATCTTTGCTAAAATTTCCATGAATTGAAGGATTCTGGGGATTGTGAATTCCATACTCTCACTATAGCCTGCAATGCCTTCAAAAATTCTGCTTTGAGGGGACAGAGGACTCCCAGGAATAGCTGGGCGGGAGTTGGAAGTCTGCCATGGAAGGGGTAATTGGTGTATTCCATTCTTAGAAATTTTAGGCAGGATCCAACCCCATGTACGTCTGTTGCAGGTTCTCCCACACCCCAATTGCTTTCTGAATAATAAAAAGCCTGTAGAGGAGGAAAAAACCTTTCCCTCAAGTTATTTTAAGCTGCTGATCGTGTTGTATGCCTTCCTTGGAGGTGTCTTTTAAGTTTACATACATGTCGATTTCTGCACTGATCACTCAGTAGGTGCATGTGGTGTGTGATTATGATGGATTAATGTGGAGTGGAGTGAGCTGTTAGATGTGGTCAGGGCTTTTTTTTGAAAAAGAGGTGCCAGAACTCTCAAGAAGGAAGTGAAGTTTTCAATCTGTATACTGAAAACTCATGAACTTTTAAACATTTTTAAAATAATTTTGTTGAAGAGGTTCTGAAACCTTGTTCTCGCACATTCCCCCAGAAAAAAGTCCTGGAGGTAGTGACTGTGGTTTAGGCACTTGTTTCAATACCATGCTTCTATGTTGTGATTATTCTCTGTGTAGCAGATTTCATTGCATTTGCGGTGGCAATGGAGCATTCATGTGTCAGTTCACTCCATGCTTATATTACCTCAGCCTCTGTGGCCATTATTTCCTCTCCCCAGTAGCACCACAGGGCTTTGGGGGGCTTTAAAAAAAGTTAGCTATCACTATAATGTCTTCTGAATTCCCAGCTTTCATTTTAAAAGGTAAGTTTCTAGCCCCTTTCATTATGGAGATTAAAGGAGAACGGCATATCTCTGCGATTAAAAAAAAGGCTAGGGGTAAGAGATGGACATGAACTGAGAAATGAACCATGGTTCGAGCACGAACCAGGTCGTTTCGTAGTTCATTTTGAACTAATTTGTTTGGTTGCATCGTTCCTGAATCCAAAAACGAACTGATTTTTTCCACAGAGGTTCATTACAGTGGTTTGTTCTCCAGACAGCTTGGCGCCAGTTCAATCAATTCCTAGCCAACACTTGGGGGTGACTTGTGGAGAGCCCTAGAAACACCCATAGGAGTTGTCCATAGCTTGATCGGCACCTCTGGGAGCCAGCCATAGAGCTCCCATTCTGTTCTATCGGAGTAGATTAAATATGTATACCATGCCCTGACTCAGCTGCTTTCACTTTGCAGCAAGAAGAGAGAGGAGTTAGTCATTGTGTGTGAGTGAGTTAGGAAGAATTGTTTGCTGCATGGCTGATTTAAGGGGAGGCTAGAGCTGAACTTTCCTGAGGGCACCAGCTTTGGGGAGCTATAGCTCAGACATCCCACATCCAATCTTCACCAAAGTTGGAGGGTGAGTGGAGGAGAGCCTGCTGAAGACTCTGTGTGAGTTTGGCGTCTCTAACTTGTGAGGATGCTGTTCTACTACCTCCCAAACTGAATGAACCACAAAACGGTTCAGAAAATGGGAAAAGTTCATGGTTTGTGTAATCAAACAAACCATGAACCACCATTTTCCTGGTTCATGCCCATCCCTACTAGAGACTAACATTTTAATGCAAGCTGGGGATTCAGAGGACTTTGCAGTTGTGGATTTGTTTTTTAAAAAAGCCCGCCAGTGGTGATGGGTCATGGGAAGTCAAAGAAAGGAAAATAGTGTTGATGCGGGTGGAACCAGAAAATGTGCAGCTTACTATGTAAATGATATACAAACACTACCTTGACTTCCAACTTTATGCAAAGATTGTACCAAACCAGGTTTGTGAAAATTGCAATGAAATGGGGAAAAACACAGAAAGTATGCTATTAAAACCCTTTCAAGGAGAAAAAAATGACTACACTATTTTAGAATAGGGGTCAAAGTTACCCCAATATTACAGCAAAAATAATGGAAACCTGATTCTCAATCATGTCATTAGCTACTAAGAAGAAAATCAGGCCTCAAGTATAACTATTTTCAGCAATGCACAAAAAAGAAGAGTAAAATTTGGAATTGGGGTAAAAAATATTCCTAATTGAAAATAACCCCATGGAAACGTAAATGGGGTCAAATTGACCCCACCATTAAAAATATTTTTTTCATTTAAAATATACTCTGAAGCTCTTCCAGGCATGCTGAGTAACCTCTGGTTCAACTGACTGAGAAGTACCCTGGGCTGCCAGTTCTTCAATTGGTGTTCAAAGGAGTTTTGAATTTGAAGCCTAGGCATTTGAATTTGAATAGGTTCAACAAAGGGGAAGTTTGAATAGTTTCAACAATCAGCTCAGTGGAAACCTGATAGCTCAATCATGGCATTAGTTACTAAAGGATCATCTAAAGTTCCAGGCTGAACGGCTCCTTCAAGTCTGGGAAATGTGAAGAAATTCAGAGGATACTTTCAATCATGTCTGCCAGGGGATAGAATGATCCCATTTTCCAAAACTGCAATCCAGTTCAATTTGAGCTTTTCCATTTGGCTGTGGAACAGAAGGGAAGCTCTGACAGAGCACAAACACAGGGCTTTTACCTGCTCCTATTATGTAACACAACAATTCAGGTTGCAAACAATTATTCCCCTGGGGGTAATTTCAATCTCCAATTCCAAAAGTCTTATAAAACCCCAAAGATGGAAGTGTGATGTTTTTTGCACAATAAATATACATAGAAATAAATTATGGGGGGGAAATTAGTTTTTACTGTTTGCTCCACTTTCCTACAAAATGGAGATCATAGGTGTTGGTCCATCTATTTATACATGGAAACAGTGATAAAATTATTTTTCAATATTTGTTGGGGTCACTTTGAAACTCCAGATATGATTATGCATAGTGTTTTCACTTTCAAGCCAAATCTTTTGGGGGCTATTGAGGCTTGATAAACCTCAAACAAAAAAAAAGGCAGAGAAGAGCATAACAGGAGTTTGGTGTCTGTAGAAAGCTTTAAATGGGTAAACCAAATTTTTCCTATGACTTTTTGGGTCAAAATAACCCCCCATTTCTTTGGAACAATGATGTAGGGATGTGCCAAAAAGACTGTTCTAGTTAACCTTCCTGTAGAAGCAGCCAAAATTTAGGTTTTATGTCCAGTGAGCACTTTTAATCTGCCAGCCATAAGTAGAGGATTTAAGCCTCTGTTAATTCTTGGATTAGAGAAATTGAATGACACAACAATAGTAATCCTTGCTAGTTATGCAGAGATTTTCTAAATATTCAAAACACTTTACTTGCATTATCTTAGCAGTCCATACAGCATCTCTGGAAGGTAGGCCTGTATTACTAACCCCATATACTAAATGGGAGGGGATCATGGCTGAAAACTGTGGCTTGTGTAAGGAAGTTCAAAGACGAGGTGGGATTTTGAATGTGACAGCTCATTCTCTCCACCACTATGCCACACTAGCTCTACATAGCACTTGCCCCTGTACTGGAGGCTGCAAAACCTGGTGTGCCTGATGGAGTGAACAGCTCTTTTTGATTATTATAGTACTTAACCACTCTCTCACATAGACCTCTCAGATCTGCTGTTTCTAACAGAACCTAGTACAGACTGGCCTCTTAAGTTTTGTTGCCATAACCAGTGGCCATAACCATCTTTTTTTCTTGGCCTTTAGGTATGTGAATATCAGCTCTCTAGTGTTTAGCATGGATTCACAATTCTTGTGTGCATCGAGCAACACTGAGACAGTGCACATCTTCAAGCTGGAACATCTCACAGACAGGTGAACAGAACTGCGTTGAGTATGCGGTGAAGAGATTCACCAGCCTTTATTGTCTTGGTCCTTGATCCTGGCAGAGAAATGCTTGTTGCTGCTTTGAAAATCTGCCATTCTTTCCACCTTTTCTGGTTTGTATTTCTAAACAAGTGTTGGATTTGTTTCAGCTTCCTCAAGCACAGCCACTATCTATTCCTTACCAGTGTATGTGACTCCAGCTACAGCCAACCAGGCTTTTGCTGGTGTCAGAGTTACTGTGGGAAACAGGAGAAGAGATGTCAGGAGGCTTCTGTCTCAAGCCAATGGGAGAGTCCCACTGCAAGCAACCAAAGTCTGCCACTGGCCACAGAGTCTGAGCTGTTTGCTTACTGGAAACCTGTTTCTTATCTCTCCCAACATACAGCATTAGCTGATTTCCTAGATTAATCTACTGCAGTTTAGCAGTGAGAGGTGACTCAGGTCTAGCCAGGGAGTGACATAGGGCCAAATGGGAACAACATGGCTTATGCACGTCTAAGCTGTCATTTAAGAGAAATGGCCCAGCTCAGGGGCAGGGGCAGGGACAAAGGAACTGGAAGTGACAAAGGGAAGAGGGACAAAAAGCCCCATCAGAAGGTATACAGAGAGCCAAGCTTGCTGGAAGCTCGGAAGGAACCGTGAGCAGTCAGTGTTGGAGCCTTGTGGGCTATAGACTTCCTGCAGATTTGGAGGGTGGCATTCCTGGCTCAGAGTAAAGCCTGCAGGAACTTTTCCCACCTGACCCTGGCAGATTGGTTCCCTCAAGGCTTAACCCAGCATAAAGGGATTAGCCAGGATGGGAACTTAATCAAATGGGAGAAGGACTCTGGCTGGGGAAACAGGCATAACAGCTGGATGTTAACAACTCAAGGGGATTAGAAGGGAGCTAGCTGGGCTACAGGGCAGCAGTTAAGCACTGGAACTGTTACTTTTCTGGCATGTTGATTTGTCTTTTGGCGCTGAGGGAAGAACATGGCCTGTCCCCAGGAGGATGGGTGTCCTGGCCCTGGGGACTTCACAGTTATTCCTAAGTAGTGACTAAAGGTTACTTTGCTAGGCTACAGGTCAACCAGAATTGTTTTACTTAAGGTAATTGGTTGAAATGATATATGCTCAAGCCCTGAGAAGTAACTCACTCTGACTACTTGCTCATTTTCAAAGGATTTATATTGCGGTTGATGTAAAGGTGAAGCCCTATCCTTTGCTTACTCTGGGTTGCTTTTAGCCTCATATTAGTGCTAAGGAAGAAGTGACATCCATAATGACATTCTTTTAAATGGGTCTTCATTGTGATGGATCTCTCCTGCATAGTGGAGTCTTGCCTGAGTATCACTGGGCCACACAATGAGTTGTGGCATTTTGACACACACATTCTCCTCCAAACGGTTCATTCGGGCAAAGACATTTGTGCAGGTGTTGTTCTGTACCATGTTTTCTTAAAGAAACTGGCTGGAAAAGCTAGGCAACTGATAAAACAGTTTCATTCAGATTTCGTTCAGATTTGTTGTTTTTGCTATTTATGATGCACAATCTGTTTGTGTGTTCCAACTTATGGCAACTCTATGAAGTAATCACCTCCCAAATGTCCTGCTGTTAGCAGCCTTGCTCAGGTCTTGCATAATGAGGGTCGTGGCTTCGTTGATTGAGTTAATCCATCTCATTTGGGGGCTTCCTCTTTTCCTGGTGCCTTTGATTTTTCCTAGCATTATTTTTTCCAGTGACTCGTCTTATAGTGCTACTAAACTACAATAGCCTCAGTTTGGTCATTTTATCTTCTTGGAAGAGTTCAGGCTTGATCTAGAACCAACTTATTTGGTTTTTTGGGAGGGCCGTGGTTTCCATAATGCTTTCCTCTTTCATCACATTTCAGATGAATTAAATTTATTCCTATCAGCTTTCTTAAGTTTAGTGTAGTGGTTAAGAGCAATGTTCTAATCTGGAGGTTTGATTCCCCACTCCTCTACATGAAGCCAGCTGGATGACCTTGGGTCAATCACAGTTCTCTCAGAACTCTCAGAGCCCAGCCTACCTCACAGGGTGTGTGTTGTGGGAAGAGGAAGGAAAGGTGATAATAAGCCACCCTGAGACTCTTTCAGGTAGTGAAGAACAAGGAATAACATTCTCCTACTACTACTACTACTACTACTACTACTTTTTGCCTTTTTGATGTTCACCAGTAGTCCCAATTTGTCACTTTTTGTTTTAACCTTCATCAGTAGTTGTGTCAAGTCTTCACTATGTTCTGCTGGTAATGTGGTACCATCTGTGTATCTCAAATTGTTGATGTTCCTACTGCCAGTTTTCACCTTAATTGAAATCTAATCCATCTTTTCTTATGATATGTTCTGCATATGACTGAACAGACAGGGAGATAAAATATATCCTTGTCTATGGAAAAAAAACTAAAAATATCATGGCTGGGAAGAATCTCTGCAATCAAAATGAATGTGCTGCTAAAACTAAACGTTTCGTTTGTTGCCCATATCCATAGAAGAAAGAATACTGAAAGAGTGGGAAAGACAGATAAATCAATTTATATGGACTGGCCAAAAAAAGAAAAGAATAAGCTTCGAATTATTACAAGATGAGAAAGAGGAGGATTAGCAGTTCCAAATATAAAATTATATTACCAAACAGCATATCTGGTCTGGATTAAAAACCCAAGTCAAAAAGTAGCAAAATTAGAATCAGCAGATCTTGATGAAGGCCTACATGATTATTTATGGATTAAGAAATTGACTAAAAAGATCATAACACAAGAAAGAAGTCATGTAATCAGTGATGGACGTTTGAGAAAATGGTTTACATGCCAGAATTTATTGATCCCCTCAAACTCTTTCTTATGTCCCCAGTAGAAGCTCATTATGATAAGAACATGAGAAATAACGTTTATTTTTAACATATGGCATGATGATAAACACTCAGGGGAAAATCAAGTCTTGGCAAGATATTAAAGATGAAGGTGTAAACATTCAATGGCTGCTGTATTATCAGTTAAAGGAGATAATGAATATTGAAAGTCCAGTTTTAAAAGATGTGATTGAATTTGAGCAGCTGATTATAAAACAAAAAGAGGATTGACTACCATGGATATATAAGATTTTACTCCAGCTAGAAACAGAAGACAAACAAGTGAAAAAATGTATGATTAAGTGGATGCAAAACTTTAAAGAACAGATATCTGTGCAACATACAGAACGACTACGGGGAAAAGATATCAAATTTACAGTCAGCCACTCGCTAAGAGAAAACTGGTACAAATTCTTTTCAGATGGTATATAACTCCAAAGGACATTTAAAAAGTAGATAAAAACTACAAAGGAAAATGCTGGAAATGTCAAGACATAGATGGAACCTTCTTTCATATGTGGTGAACGTGTAAAAAAGCAAAAAGGTATTGGAAAGAAATACATCGAAAAATGCAGAATGTATTAAGGTTTAAATTCCCAATGGAAGCCGAGCAAATTACCAAAATTTTTAGAAGAACTATTTACACAGCGAAATGGAAATTAAATGTCAGTCCATGTTTAGAAGAAGGGGAAAACAAACTTACTGAATATGCAGTAATGGCAAAATTAACAACCTATTTGAGAAACAGGTCTATTACAGAATGTGAGGAGAGATGGAGTGTGTGTTATGTGTATTATGCCAGCAGAAGACAGAGTGAGAAAATATCATATATAAATGTATAGTAATGAAACAGAAGAAATAAAATCTATTCCAAATGTAATATCTTGAATACAAATGGGTTCTCAATATGAGATATATAATAGACTAGGAATAAGGCCCGTTGTGGAAATAAATACAACGGGCTGTAGAAAGAGGCTCTGGGAGAGTGCCCCGGCTTTGGGCACTCAGTGACAATTTGCTGTGGCAATCTTAGCAGGGTATAATGACAGGGTCCACCATTTTCTCCAGAGGAACTGATCTTTGCTACCTGAAGAGCAGTAGTAATTTTGAGTGATCTCCAGCCCACCCCCAAGATTGGTAACAGTGGTTCCCCAGGAGGGAGTGGCTGGTTTGGAGGGTGGAGTCTATGGCATTGTACCTGTCTGAGGTCCCACCTCTCCTCAACACTCACCCTCTCCAGGTTCAACCCCTCAAATCTCCAGGAATTTCCCAACCTGGAGTTGATAACCCTATTTCACTCCCAGCCAACCATCAATCTACCTTTAGTTTTCCATCTCCTCCCCCCTCCCTCCTAGAGAGCAGTTGTAATTTTGAGTGATCTCCAGCCCCCACCTGGAGATTGGCAACAATCAGGGAATGGCTGGATTGGAGGGTGGAGTCTATGGCATCATACTTGTCTGAGATGCCACCCCTCTTCAAACCTCACCCTCTCCAGGCTCCATCCCTCAAATCTCCAGGAATTGCCCACGTGGAGTTGGCAACCCGATCAGGACTGGGCCCAATGCGTTTTCTCCCAAAGGCCAACATAGGTGTGGAAAGGGCCTTTTACTGACAGAGGAGAAAATACAGGTGCCAACTCTGATTAGGGAAATACCTGGAGATTTGGGGGGGTGGATCCTGTGGAGGGCAGCATTTGGGGTGTGTGTGGAAGGACTTAGCAGGGTATAATGCCATAGAGTCTACCCTCCAAAGCAACCATTTTCTCCCGGGGAACTGATCTCTGTCATCTGGAGGTCAATTGTAACAGTGGGAGATCTCCAGGTCCCACCTGGAGATTGGCAACCCTAGGGGAAAGTCAGCCGCACAGTGGGGAGTTGAAGAAAATGGTTTGATGGTCCATGGCCCACCTCGTTAGCCAGCCAGCCATGCTGAAGCTAAGCAGGAGAAAGAGCCTTTTCCCATTTATTCTGACAGGAAAGTGGCCATTGGGGAGGGGGCTATGGGCAGGGGAGGGGGTTATGCTATAAGTCCTTTGTTTTTTCACTCACAGAACCAAGCTTGGCTGCCTACCAACAGCCACTGAGGGGACTGTCCCTCACAGGAGTCAAGAGAACTATCTTCCTCAGGAGAGAGAGCTGTCTGCCAGGGGGAGTGGGTGGGGAAAAGGAGCAGACCCAGCACCTGGCCAATGGCACGCGAGTAGTCTTGAGTAGCGGCTGATGGGCCAATGGCTGAGGGAGGGCATTTTACAGCCAATGGGAGTGCATGGAATCTTACAAAACCAAAATATAATTATTATAAGGAGAGATTTTTGCACCTTGATATATTTGTTGTTGTTCAGTCGCGTAGTCGAGTCCAACTCTTCATGACTCCATGGACCACATCATGCCAGGCCCTCCTGTCTTCTGTCATGCTCCGGAGTTCTTGATATATTACTTATTTATTAAAGGTTCTAATGAATATGTAGAAGTGGCAAAATATATTATATTGAATACATAGTAATGATGAAACTAGTGTTGTAATCAAAATAGATTAGTTAAGAAGTTTGAAACTTAAATGATGAGTACAATTGTAACCCAACAGAAATAAGAACTATTGTATTTTATAGATAATACCTTAAAAATTATAATGAAGGGGATGTAAGGGAAAATATTTTCTCTTATACATTTTGCAATAGATTATTGTCTTGACAAACACAATTATGTTGTATAACCCCTTTTTCTTTCCCTTTTCTGTATCCTCATTGTTTTAATAATAATAATAATAATAATAATAATACATCCTTAATTATTGTATGTCAATGTGTGTAATATAGCCAGGAGATCCGAAGACTGTCTGGCAGCCTTAAATTCTAGCCCTTTAGTGTTATGCACCACTAAAACAAGCTAGACTTATTTTGGGGGGGTGGCTGAGAGAGCTCTGAAAGAGCTGTGACTGACCCAAGGTCACCCAGCTGGCTTCATGTGGAGGAGTGCGGAAACATTCTGTTTCTCCATATTCTGTCCTAACAATAGCCTCTCGTCCAGAGTATGGGCTGTGCATCAAAACAATCAGATGTTGTGGCACACCCATTTCTTTTTAAACCAATCATGGCTTTTCATGATCCACACAGTCGAAATCTGTGCTGTTATCTATGAAACACAAGATAATTTTCTTCTAAAATTCCCTTGTATGCTCCAGTAACCAACATAAATTTGCAGTATTATCTCTAGTGCCTATTCCTTTTCTGAATCCAACTTGAACATCCAGCATTTCTTGTTCCATATATAGTAACAGTCTTTATTGTAAGATTTTGAGCATTAGTTTACTTGTGTGAGAAACTAATACAATTGTCCGAAAGTTGCTGCAGTCTTTGACATCTCCTTTTTTGGGAATTGGGAAGTAAATTGAGCGTTTCCAGTCTGTGGGCCATTGTTTGTTTTCCATACTTGTTGGCATAATGTTGTTAAGATTTTGATGGACTCCATTTCTGTGGCTTGGAATAGCTCTATTGATATCCTATCTACTCCTGGTTATTTGTTTCTCCCAGTTGTGTTGAGTGCAGTTCTCACTTCACTTTCTAAAATCGCAGGTTCTTCTCCAAAAGATTCTTCTTGGAAGGAATATGTCATCCTTTTGTCGCTTTTGAATAGTTCTTCAGTGTATTGTTCCCATCTTTTCTTTATTTTGTCCTCTTTAGTTGATGTGTTTCCATGTTGATCTTTCAGCATGCTTAACCTTGCTTTAAATTTCCCCTTGATTTCTTGGATCTTGTGGAATAGATCTCTTGTTCTTCCTTTTTTGTTGTTCTATTTCATTACACTGGTTATTATAACAGTTATCTTTGTGTGTATTTGCTGCATTCAGACTGTTGACTCTATTTCTGTCACCTTTTGCTTCTTGTCTGTCTTTAGCAATGTTAAGAGTTTAATGAGTCATCCATTGAGGTTTTTTACTTCTTTTTGGCTACAGGTTCTTCCTGATAATATCTCTGGTTTCAACCCATAGTTCTTTTGGTTCTTGAATTTAGCAATGCAAATCTCTTCTTTACACAGTCTTTGAACCCTTCAGGAATGTTGTTTGTATTTTGGCACTATGAATCTTTTGGTGTTTTTCTTCAGCTTTATTCCAAGTCTCGATAGTAACAATTCATTGTACCACAGCCAGCTCCTGGTCTTGCTTTAGCAGAGAAAATAAAGCCTCTCCATCTTCTCCTTCCAATTATTTAATATATTTTATTTCTTTATTGGCCATCTGGTGATGTCCACGTATACGATTATCTGTTTGGTTGCCTTAAATGTGTTTGCAATTAACGAATTGTTGTCTTCACAGAACTCTGTGAGTTGCTCTCCTGCTTCCTTTCATGCTTCTAGCCCAAATTATCTGACCATATTTGATTCTACTTTGTTTCCCATGTTTGCATTCCAGTTACCTATGATTAACAGCAGATCTTGTTTAGGAGTGTGATCAGTTTCTTCATGGACACTTGCATAAAAGGTGTTCATTTCTTTTTCTTCAGCATCAAGTCTGAGTGATATTATTCAATCAGACTTTGCATTATAGCCCCTGATTGCTTGGGCTACATCTCATGTCACTATTAGAGCAACTCCATTTATGTGTTTGCCATTTCCCAAGTAAAATAGTTTGTCATTTTCTGACTAAAAATTTCCTAATCCAGTCCACTTTAGTTCACTGACTCCCAGGATTGCAACTTTTAAACATCCTCTTTCTCATTTTATGATTTGAAGCTTAATTTGATTCATACTTCTCACGTTCCATGTTCCTATTATATGTGTCAGCAGCTTTGGACTTTCTTTTAGCATCCATTTATATCAACAACTGAATGTCCTTTCAGCTTTAGTCCAGTTACATAATTAAGAACAGTGCTACTTGTACCTGTCCTCTGCTTTTCCTCAGTAGCTGATTGAATGCTATCTGACCTGGGGGCCCTGTCTTCCAGCACTATATATTTTTTTCATTTTGGATTGTCTCATCATAGGGCTTTCAAGGTATGAGATGATCAGAAGTGGTTTACCATTGTATTCTTCTGTGCAGTACTAATCAGGATTAATTGAAATGTCACTGCTGTTGTCTATGATAGACCCTCTGCCAGTGTCATCTTCCACTTCTACTGATATGGCTGTTGATTTCTGAAGAGGGTGGATGTATCTTATAGTTTTAACGTTGTTCTTTAACTTAAAATATTTATTGTGTGCTACTCTGTTGTAAGCTACCCTGAGCCCTACTTGTAGGGAAGGGCAGCCTAGTAAATCTAATTTAATAGATAGATAGATAAGATAGATAAGATAGATAAGATAGATAGTCTGGTGACTCAGCTGTGACCATTCTGCCTTGAGTGACTTTGCTAGGACTTTAGCCTCTTGACATACTCTAAACTCCTTATGGTATTGCTCTCAACTTTGCTGACACACAAACCCCCTCACCATGTTATGATGTGTGTCCAAGAGGCGTGTGTACATAGTACTTTCCATAAATAGAGGAGACATGTCCCTTCCCCAAGGTATTTACAGTCTAAATTATGACACTGTGGGAGGTACCAAAGGGAAGTGAGGGGAGGCAGTAGGCACCAGAGGGAAATAAAGGCTGAAAAAAATGGGTAACAAGGTATGTATGTGAGCAAATAAAGTGGCATGTGTTTCAGCTTCATTTCCATTAGGGATGAGAGCTTTGTTGCTGTTGTAGGGATACTTCCTGCTGCAGATTTCAGATGGACTGTTGGTGACTGATACTTTGTCTTTCATAGCCGGCCAGAGGAACCCCCATCCTGGAGTGGCTACATGGGCAAGATGTTCATGGCTGCCACGAACTACCTCCCTTCTCAAGTGTCGGGCATGATGAGCCAGGACCGGGCCTTTGCCACAGTGCGCTTGAACTTCTCTGGACAAAGGAACATCTGTGTGCTCTCCACGTACGTAAGCTGTGGGTATAGCAATGGAGCAGTAACTTTTTTTACCTACACAGATGCCTCTTTAAGCAGCACAGAAGAGAACCTCTTCATTGTTGCATTAAATATATCCTGGAAAGCTTTTCACTTCCTCCATATTACGGGAAACTATTATACAGGATATGATCAAAACAGAATATAGAAGCTATTCTAAACTGTAACTGTTCTGTTTCATGCCCCACTGTAGTTTTTTGATAGATTTGCAAATGCAGCTCCAAGAAATGGTCTCAGCATGGGGGATGAAGTATCCAAAGTTGGAGGGAACAAATAGTAAACTTGCCATATTGTTTCATTAGGGCTGTCTACCAGGAAGTAAGCTTGGGATTCTTTTAGCCTTACTAGAAACTCAGCAGACACAGGTAGTGGCATGCATCCTGTGGAACGCTTTTGCAGACAGCAGGGATTTTCACCAGCCTCCCCCCAGTGCTGCTCTGTGGGGGACGGTATCCACAGAAACAACACAAGGGTGAAGTTAGAGGTCTGCCACAAGAAGGGGGACACTGGCGAAAGTCACCACCTCCTTTAGTTTGTGGCTGTCCTCCGTTGTCCCCAACCTTGTGCCCGCTGTTGTCGCTATAAGCGACATCGGTGTTGCTGCTCCTCCCAGTGGCTGCATTTGAGAAGTGCTAGTCTACTGGCGTTTCCACACTAATGTGATGGGTAGCACAAGTCCGGTGCACTGCAGCCAATATTTCTGCATTGTTTTCTTTCATTGTGGTGGGTCCTTTCACTCTTTGTACTTCAATGAGAGAAGTACAAAGTATTGTGATTACACAGGTACAGAATCAGCTTATTCAGGAGCAAGTAAAATGTAGTGTTAAATACATCCCAGTGTCCTGGCTTTTAAAAACAGGATTCATGGCAGCGTAGGACTAGTAAATGACTGACATGGCCCATCGACGATCCATCTCAGCCTGCTTTTGTGCATTTCTTGGCAGGATCCAGAAGTTGCCACGGCTTTTAGTTACGACATCTGACGGACACCTTTACCTCTACAACTTGGACCCTCAAGATGGGGGGGAGTGTGTTTTAATCAAGACACACAGGTAATGAAATAGTTCAGCTATTCCAGCAACACACTGAATGGTGTTGAAGGTCAATCTTGTGCACTTTAAAAGAAATCAACCAGCTTTAGTGAAATCTTGTCCCAGGTCTTTGGTAGTTCTCATCAGGGTAATCAGCCTGCTTCTGTCCTGTGGAAGTTCCAGAGCTGCCCTGTGATCTCACAGATTGGTTCAAATTGGTCCTGTTTCATAATTCAGGGTAGGATTCTCTAGTTTAACTATCAGCACTGTGAATGACTGAAGCCCAGTTCTCAGTGTGGTGGTAAAGCTCTGTCTGGACTGCAGTTTTGGGACTTAGGCTGTCCACATATGTCTGGGTCACTGAGAGACAGAGAGGCTTTGGAGCAGAATACCTCCCCCCCGATATAATCCAGTTTAATCCACCCATCATCTTGAAATATATGCATACAATAGCAAGAGTTACTGGGTAGATTAGAGGTTGACTACTTTTAATCGCTTTCTTTCTGGCTCATACAATTAGATTGTTGGGCTTGGGAAAGACAGAAGAAAACAAAGAAAATGACCTGCAACTTCCAGTACCTCAGACTTATGCTGCAACAGTAGCCAGGCAAAGTTCGGTGCCTTCATCTATGATGCCAGGTGAGTGCTGGCTTGGTGTTGATTGCCTGAAAAGGAAACAACACAGGCAGCTGATTTGAAGCCTAGTCAGAATTGTCCGCTGTTTATTGTCCCTGAATAATGGGGATTCTGGATATTGGCCTTGATAGCTTTATGGAACCTGTGCATTTTTCATAGCGGGTATCCTTTGAGAGATCCTGTACTTAGCAAAGGGGCTATGGTATGTATTGAACTTGGCGTTACTTCAGGTTTACATTTAAAAAAGTTAAAACAGGCTTACCTTGGCAGACCTGCCCTTCCTTCACAAGAACCAAAGCTGAAGTCCATTCTGCATGTAGTAGTTTCCAAGAGCAAACTAATAGATTAAGCCTCATTGGAGCTGTGCACATTCTTCACAAGTGCAGAACAAGGCACTGAGTGCAGAATTCTGCTTTCATAAACCAAGTTCCTACAACACTGGTATATGTTTGGAATAATGTGTTCAGTGCATAGGGAAATTACCCAGAAGGAGTAGCTGAACATGATATCCAGTGGTTGTGATGCAGAGGGGCTGCAGTGCCCAGTAACACTCTGATTTTTCCTATGACTGGAAAAAGCAGGATGAACTATATAAAATTAGGTAGACTTACATAATTGTACAGGCTGCAAAATCCACCTTTTCTTGGTGGAGAGATTTTTATTACCTTGGTGTGCACGTGTGTTTTTGAGATAGTACAGAGTACTCACAGCTCTGAAAACAGCCACAAAATAGAAGTACTATTGTAAAACTAACATCTCTTTGCATGCTACTTATGAAGTCAATTCAGTCAATGTGATTACAACAAGGTCCCTAATCTCTATATTCCATGCTGTTTTACTAAAAGGAGGCCTACCTGTAGAACTTTAGCTTTGACTGAGATGTGCATGGAAGTTTATTTTCTCTGTTACATAGTACTCCTATATGTGTTTTACATGCCCAAAGGATTATGGGTGAGGAAAGGATTGAGCAACCTCCCTATACAGGTTTAAGGGCCTAACTGCTCTACATAACTACTACCACTCTCAGCAAGGTTCAAAATGTGGGTAGACACAGGTGTGGAAGGGGAGTAATTTGAATGGGAAAATGAGCAAGAAGGTAAAAAGTTAAGGACCAACTTCTTCTTTGCTAAAAATTGTCTCCTCCCAAAGGGTATATTTTTCTTTAAATAGCTTTAGGCATATGGTACACAGCATTGCACATAAGATGTAATTAGTCCCTAACATGATACAAGCAGTTGGTTTTCTGTTTAAAAATGCAAGTTTCAAGCCCGTGTGGCTATGGAGAAAAGCCTAGGGCTTGATGAGGCCTTAACAGCTACAAATAAGATGCAAATGTCCTGTAAGTACCTTGGTCCTTGCCCGTGTAACCATCCAGTGAGTCCACAAACTGGATTTCCCTTCCTTTGCTTCAGAATATTTCAGGTCATTCCTCTGTTTACTTTGCCTGATAGGAGCCCTGTTGCGAGGCCTAAGGCTTTTTGGAGGTTCTCATGAAGGGAGGGCAGACTGAACGCTGGCACCCATGTGTGCATTCTAAGCAAATATCATTGTACCCTTTTCTGCTTCCATGGCATTTTGCTAACCAGTCCTGACATGCCAGAATCTCTCTTTGCCACACAAAGAAGTGTGCATGGTTTCAGTTCCCAACACCAACTTATTCTGTAACTTTGGGATAGTTGTATAGTTTATCTGACATGCCCTCCGCAAAACACTAATCTGCTCTCTGGGTATGGTGATGTTTAATTCGTAATAAAAAAGTCAAAACACTTAGATGATGCAGTGTGCTTGGAAAATAATAAGCTTTCTCCAAATATCAAGTATTACCATGTAGTCCAGTCTGCTGTTTGGGTCTGTCCACTTGTGTGTTATCTCCCATGTTGTCCTTCTGTCTCCTAGCTATTTCCTCTCATGCCTCTCCTTTCCCTGGGCTCTGTCTAGACTTTGCTCTCATTGCTTATTTCTAGTGATTTCAATGCAAGTTGGGCATGGAACCTGTTGAACATAGATGGCTGCCTCATGTGGCACTGATGCTTCAATTTCATGCTAAGTCATAGCTACTGTCAGTGTTCCATTACTTCTTTTTTAATTATGTTTTCTTAATAAAATCAAAAGGAGGTTCTGAAAAGTGTTTTGGAGATTATCTTTCTTAAGAACTAGTATTCAGTGATGAAAATGTTTGCTCAGAATTGTCAAACAGCTGGCTCACACATACATTTGGTATCTTAGTCAACACTTCTCTACGACTGGCACCTGAATGTGTGAACTGACTCCACCGGAAACCACTGTCTGAGATCTTATGGATGTGCTTTCTGTAATGTGATGGCCCATTCACACTTTTTCATTACTTATTCAATTGCGTTTTAGGTCTTCAATGGGTATAAATGTGCGGACCAGCCCACAGAGTTATGAGGTTTCCAAGCTTGTACTGGTTCCTGAATTTGTCTATTCAGACTTCCAGCAAGACTCATTCTTGGTCTGTCTTTTTAGACATTGTTAACTGAGGCCATTTAACTCACTCTGAAGATGAGATTAAATTATTTATTTAAATATTTATACCCTGTTTCTCCCAAGTGGGGACCCAAAGTGGCATACAACATCATTCTCCTCTCATATTTTTTTTATCCTCTCAACAACAACCTTGTGAGGCTGAGAGTGACCACCCCAAGGTCACCCAATGAGCTTCCATGACAGAGTAGGGGTTCGAATCCGGGTCTCCTGGATCCTAGCCCAGTTGTCTAACCTCTACACCACACTGGCTCTCTTTTTTTGTGACATGACAAGAAAAGCAGACTGTTTGGTACATCTTTGGAAACCAGCACTGCTCAAAGTGTGGAGCAAGTTTTTAAAGAGCACTCAGCCTTACAAAGTGACATACAAGCTTCTGCTGGCCCGAGTCTTGGTTGGAGCAGGAAGGGCATCACTCTCTAGTGTCGCACAGTGGCTAGAGTGGCTCTTTTTGGGAAGTGTGCCATGATCCTGGGCCATGAGAGAGTGCCGCTTCACTTCACTGAACAATCTGGCACATAGGCATTCTCCATAGCCACACTCATGGATCCTCATGCAGGAGTGCCTCAAACACTTGTCAGATGTGCCACTGGTAACTCTAGGTGGCGCAGTTTGGTCACCCTGGGTTACATGAGTGGATTGACATGGACCTGGAAAACTTCAGTTCACATCTCTGCTTGCCTATCAAGCTTGCAGGTTAGACATGGGCAAGTTGTCACTTCCCAGCATAGGATGACACATTTATGGGAGAGAGAAAGTGGGGTTGCTCAAGCATATACCCTCCTGAACTCCTTGGAGGAAGAATAACATCATGTGTTCCATGTCTAAGTCTATTTGGTATATAGTTGACCACACACTCCTTTGTTTGTTTGTTGTGTGTTTCCTCTAAAGCAGCTGGTGCTGCTGTTTTTACAGAGAGCATTTAGACTGGGATGGGTCTCTTTAACCCATTATGGCAGTTCTTGCATTCCTTTATTTGGCCTCTTTTCTGCATTCCTTATATGCAGTCAAATTATGATGTGCCCTCTTTGCACAAAGAACACTTTGTGCTCATTAAAGTGGCTGCAATAATCAAACTTCACACACGTTGTACTTTATGGAGAGCCTAAGGCTTGCCATGTTAAAGCTAGTGGGCTGTGCCTTCCCCCTGTTCAGCATTTATTGGATTGGTGTACCTCACCTGTCCTTCCCCTTCTCCTGTTTTGTCAAGCCCTGGACAAAAAAAGAGAACACTGTGTTAAAGACGGTTGTTGATTGGCACCTCCTGTTTTGTGCTTTTTGGGCTCTCTTGCATTTATCTATAGTGCTTTGGTAACTTTTTTGCAGGCTACTCAGAAGATGGAGGAGCCCTCCGAGGAGAGATTATACCAGAGCATGAATTCGCCACTGGGCCTGTGTGTCTGGACGATGAAAATGAATTTCCACCTGTGAGCATTAGGAGTACTTAAGACAGCAATATGGGCCTCATGTTGAGAAGGAAGCATTAACCTCTTCTTCCAAAAGGGATATCCCTTCATTTCCTTTGTGACAACTAACTCTGTTAAACTCTTAGAAATGGACAGATAATTCCTGCCATGATAGGGACGGGCTTGGGAAGCAAGACTTCTTATACAACTCCTAATTTATAATGTCTTATTTATTCTCCTGTTCTTACATGGGGTTGTTAGCTAACTCCAGTCTAAGGGACTGGCCAGGGACACAGGGCCTCAAGATGCCACTAGTCCACCTGCTGGAGCCCCTGTGCAGATCACACTGTGGAGAGTGTAAATCTGGATTGCTGCATTTGCAGTTAGGATGAGAGAAAAATATTTTAGATGTCAGCAGGAGAAACTTTTAAGTCAATCTACCTGTCCCTGTGATACTTTCAGCTGCTTTCAGATTTTAGGTAATGCAGCTAAAACAACTATAACAAAACAAGAGAAACTGTCCAACAGGGCTGACTTGACTTTTTTGGGGGGACTGACCCACCCCTCAAACTTCCTGCAGCCCGTGTGGGACCCTGTGCCTTTCAGGGGTCCCACTCTAACCCTGCCCTCATTTCCTTTTATGGCCCAGTGCGAAGGAAGAAGGGAAAGCGCTGAGAGGTACCCAGCGGGCAGGATGAAGGGAGTGGGACAGGGAGCATCGTTTGAGGGAGAGTGCCAGGGACAGGAGGCAGGGTCTCGCTTGGCTGTCGCTAAGAATCAGAAAAGGCTCATCAGTGGCCAGTGTGGGGAGAGAGGGAAAGCGAGCACCAACCCTGGCCGATGCCTACCTTTGCTGCTCTTTAATGCAAAACTTGCAGCCAAAGGAGCCTTCATTAACAAAGGGCTAAAGTATAAAAAGAGGGCAAAAGGAGGGAGAACATGGTGGTATTTTTATTCTTAAGCAGTGTCTTGATCTGTTATTGGAGGCAACGTAAAAAAGATATTTTGTATAACCTTTTACCATCGGGAATCATTATCTTTACTTTGTAATTAAGGTCCTTCAGTATTCTGAGAAGCAACATATATTATGTTTGCTTTTGAATCCTAGCACAGAGTTTGTGTTACTACTGCTTGTTATTTACTAATACCTAGCAGACAGTGGGAGAAGAAAGAACAAGAATTAGCCAAAGTAAGCTCCATTGTGAGGAGGTCTCATGTGAGAAATGATTCTAGGTTTGTTGGGGGGGAAATAGCACGCTTCTTTCCCAGTGATCCTATCCCTGTCATGTTACTGGAGAGGCATAGAATGTTGCCATGGGGAAGAAGTTGCCATTCCATTGCTAGTAAGTATGAATGGGCCCAGATTTATGGGGGGAGGGGAGGCAATTTCCTGATCGGCCATCTGCCTGCCTTGCACTCATTGCTGCTTACTGCTTTCCTGCCGCTGCTTGCTACTGCCATGGCCATTTGACCTAGGAGATCTGGCCAGGACAGGGCTGTCCCACACTCTGCAGTCTGTCACAGTGCTAGAGGACCTGTACGCACTGCCATTCTTTGCCTTAAGCCTGGGAAGAGTGCAGTTCACTACCCTTCTGCTTACTGAGCTGGGTGGGCGAGCAACTGGTGCTGCTCACCACAAATACTCAGTGAAGCAGCAAATTGAACCTTACTGAGGACATGATGGGCTTAGTTTTGCCATCTGTCACTGAATGGATAGGTTAAGAAAAACAAAACCTGATGGTCGCTGTGTTCCCCATTGATCAGGTTAATGCCAAGATTCCTATTCTGCTGTGCAATTAAGGAGCTGGTCGTTTGTTCAGGCATCTTAACCACACGTGGCTCTGAACATTTTGTTAGGGAGTATTCCAAAAAAAGAAGAGCATTATCTAAATGTGTGTTCTGTTGCTGATTCGTCTGTTATGCCTTCTGGCTGGCTTTTTTTTTTGCTTTAGTTATGCAAATACATGATTACTGATCTTCTAGGGTTCACTACTACCTACACAGATGTACTCAACAACCTCCTTGAGGTGACTGAGATGGTATTACACGTAAGGTTGTGTTTCATTTTACCTTTGGCTGCCTTAATAGAAAAAGGGTGGGTTAATGGGTATTTATCATAGTTTTTTAGCTGTTTGACTTCTCTGTCTTGTATATACATACCTACTTTTTTGGAGATGTTACTTTATTCTTCTTTCTCAGTACTCTGTGGAACTCTTAGTCTGTTAATAAAGCACCTTTTCATAGGAAAATGGTCTCCTCAAGCGTATTGCAACAAGCATTTATTTCCTGTAAGTAACTGAATTAATAAACATCCAAATAGCTTGTTTCTCAGCAAGAGTGCCATGCCAATTCTGATCTGCTCTCCTTCTCGATGACACCTACCCCATGTCCAGTTTTATTCCATCTTTGGACTGTTTTCTAGATGGTGATTTTCCTGAACAAATCTGTTTACACCATGTGAGAGGCTCACCCACGAGAGACTGCTGAACTCTGATCTGGTCTGATTTGGAAATAGCCTGGACAAAATGAACCAGTTGCCCAGACATCTGACCCCATCTGCAAATTTACCTTCTGATATTGAGAGACCTCCAAGCCCTTGCACATCACCATTGCATATTAGGGCCTGGTAGCGTCACACTATTGTGGTTTTCACCTAACAAATTGACCATTCCTATTGCTATCCTTCCATTTCATGTTACTTAGTGGAGATGGATGGGACAGCCCAAAAGGCTGGGCGTGCAGCATGAAGGCTGGGGCCACGGCTCAGTGGTAGAGTACCTTTCTGTGCCTAAGAGCCACTGCTGGTGAGAGTAGACTAGTGGTCATCAGCCAATGGGTCCAGAACCGCAGGTGGGTTGCAGAGCCCCAGCCACTTTTTCATGAGCCCCTATAGCCATCATTTTTGTGTTGCTTTTTGGAAAGGCCTGCTACTTTTTATGCATGGGTAGTGAGCAAGGACATTGTCCGTACTGCCTCTTTTGCATACATGGCAAAAAGAGCAGCAGGATGATGAGGCAAGGTCACTCACAGGTGGAGTCAGAGCTCCCCCCCCAACATCTCTCTTCCACCCTGCACAGCTTGGCCCAGGAAGTCCCCCATTCCACCAATAAGTCTGCCTTGTGCTTTGTGGGGAGGGGCTGTGGCTTAGTGGTAGAACATGTGCTTGGTGTGCAAGAGGTCCCAGGTTCAATTCCCTGGCATCTCCAGTTAAAAGATATGGCAGTAGGTGACATGTTTGCAGTGTGGAGCCCCTCCTAGATGAGGTCACAACTTTGGCTTCTTTTCCTGCAATGTGAGTGCAATGTCATATGACTTCCTTCCCTATGCTTGCAGCTTAGTGGGTACCATTCTGTCACCTGGTAGTTCGAGATGGCTCCTGGTCTGGAAGGGCCGATGACCACTGGAGTAGGCAATACTGAGAGGGACTGATGGTCAGACTTGGTGTAGGGTTGCTTCAAAAGTTCATGGTACATCCAGGGAAGACAGGACTCGTTGGATATGTAGTTCCCATGATCCATCACATATCTCTAGGTATACAAAAAGCAAAATGGGTATGTATGCTTTCAACGTGTAATGATGCATTTTTTCTTCATATGGAACTGATACTCCTGTAGAAAAATCGTTGTGTGTGATGCAGCCTAGTATTGCAGGTATCTCTGTGGAATCCAGCTATTACTTAAGGTCTGCCACTAAGTATGATCGGTGCCAGCTACAATTCCTATCTAATGGCAGAATAAGTTCACATCATTCCATTTCAGCATTGCAGTTCCAGTCAGGAGCAAGAAAAGTCTAGCATCGACTGGCCATTATATAAGCTGGCAGATTATTTACACATTCTTGTGCTGACATGCAATTCAGGTGGGACCTTATTTTCAGGACAGGACAACAAACTATGGCAGCCAGATCAGTGGAATGCTGATAGGACAAAAAGATGTTGCATAGTTGTGTGAGAGTGCATTGACTGACTCTGTAGTATTTTCCCCCAAAAACTCAACTTGCATCGCTTTTGTGGTATGACTCTGCAAGAATCTATGCAGACCTTTCCCTGTGAAAACTGTCTCCTTTCACCAGGAGGATATTAATTGCATCTGCTCTATTCATTTTGTAATTGGTAGACTTTTGTAATAGCCTTGCTGTAATGTATTTTCTGCCGGTATGCTAAATTTGGTTGCCTCACTTAGTATTGTGGCTTACATAGCTGACACTCGAGGTGAGCTAGCATATATATTATGTTTACAGTCAAGACAAGAGTATCATCTATTGTCTAAACAGAAATATGTTTTCAGTCTGGGTTAGATGCCAAATAGGCAATAGATTTAGTTTGTTCCTGAGCCAGACCATACTAGTAAATCAAGGAAAAGATGACCCACAGAAATGTACAGGCTTTGTGAAACTAAAATAGTTGCATGACTCACCCCCTCCCCACTTCTCTGCATGCACACAAAGCCTGTTTGCAGCACATCATGCCTGATGACACGTTAGTGGGAAAAGTAAGGCCCTTTTGTTTTGATTTTGATAGATAAACTTGTGCCGTGGAAGCCAGACGAGCAAAGGGAAGAGATCATGAGGAGTGGCAAACAGCAGAGCACAGAGCGGCGCATGGGAGGTAGTTTGGAGAATTAAAACAAAACAAAAACAGGAATATGGAAGAGCCCACAAGTGAGGGAGAAGCCAGAGCCTCTCCGATGCTGTTAACACAGTATGTTTGGGGTTTTGCTGAACTTTTCTGGCCCCTGGTGTGTGTGTGTGTGTGTTTTAAAGTGCTACGTGGGTATCAACGTACTGTATATGTACACTGCTCTATATAATGAGAACCACAGTGTAAATTTTATCCTGATGGGAGTTGTATGTAACCTGAATTTTATAAACATGCCTAGCTATTTTCTAATTTATGTTATGCATAAATGTACTTATGAAAAGTCTACTTATCTGTGTCTTTGTACCGTGGATGCATAATATTTTACCCCTGCAGAATGTTTTTTACAATGATCTACTTGGAAAGCAAAGAGACCCCCAATTTATTATGTTGGCGCTCTGCCTGAATAAAGTCATCCTGGTGTCAGCAGTAGTTGTCCTTTGCCTGCATCCTTCTTGTTTGCAGCTGAGCCCTTAAAGCTGATAGACTTGAGTGTTTTATTAATAGAATTGCTCGCTTGCTCACTCTCTGTGAATGGAATTCTTCTTTCTTCTATTTTAACAAACCAGTCCTTTCCCCATGCCAGTGCTGCTATTTTTAGAGAATCAGGCACAGATTTTGTTCAGAGGTAAGGTGAGAAGTGCCATTTTTATTTGCTGAATACATTGTCAATGCTTATAAAGAGAAACTTCTCATATAAGCATGATGGAAATAAACAGAAGAAAAAACTGTTTAAAAACCTGCTTAAAAATCAGAACTATCTCCATTCTCAAAACTTCTGGGTTTACTATATACAGTTTATGTGACTGAAGCTGGTTGGGACCAACTGCAATAATATGTAACCCTTTCATAAGATGCTTTAACCACAACCTGATAGTATGACCAGTGTTCCCTCTAAGCTGAGTTAGTGTGAGCTAGCTCACAGGTTTTTAGCCTCTAGCTCACACATTTTTGTCTTCGCTCAGGAAGGATGGCTCCAGAGAAAACTAATTTATGCAGTAGCCAAATCATTCGCTCACAATTTTAATGCAAGGAGTTCACAAAGTAGAATTTTTGCTCACAAGACTCCACAGCTTAGAGGGAGCATTGGTTATGACACATGCTCCTATCATGAAAAAACAAAAAACTGCTGCATCACTCACTGTAATCTATAATGTAGCTTGCATATCCATCTAGACCTTGGCAGCCAATGAAATGTATAACTTTGTGATAGTAGCAGGCAGAACATCTGGGACTAAACATTCTGAAGGTTGAAGGGGAAATTAAATAAGCTATCATCCTTTCAGGTGAACATGTACATCATAACATAATGATACCAGTTAAGCACAAACTATAAACCCCATCAAGTTTTCGTAGCTTGATACTCCTACGCTGAAATACCTTGAAATGAATTATCCAAATTGTAAAGACACAAAGCTAATTTAAAAAAAAAATCAGGATCATGTCCCTACTGTGCACTAAGATGTTGAATCACTGTAGAAATCTGTTTATATATCTTTAAAAAAGAAGAAACCAGTCCCAAATGCAGTACTGTATCAGTCCAGCTGCTTTCTGCATGTTTTGAGGTCGGACCTCCAGTAAGTTGATTGACAGCGGCAGACCAAGTGCTGTGGGTTGCAGCAGGGTATCACTGCTGGATCATGAGAGTAATCTGCTATAGAGATGTTGTCTGTCGCAATATCCTGAAGAATATCCAGCAGAGCCTGGTTTATCAGGGGCAAGACTACATGGTATTCAGCAGACTTGCTATCCAAGGGTTTCTGTTCCTGAATATCATTCTGTAAGTTAAAAATGAGAGGTGGATGGTGGTGTTCTTCCTGTCCGATGCTGCCATCACAGGCCTTTGCCCCACCTGGAAAGAGAGAAAACAAGATTCACTGGTGCAACATACAAAAGTGATTGATATTCAGAATGCATATGGAAAGCACAATCCAGCCAAAGTTAAGCATTTCCATTGTGTTGATTCTGAATGGGGGGAATTGAATACATGTCTATTTATGAGAACTCACAAATTGCAGCATCAATGACTGTGCCTATGCAACATGAACAAGCAAATTCTAATAGATGCAGGGTGGGGTCTTCAATTTATCCTGTCCTAGCGCTGGCTCTTCGGCTTTGAAACGGAGATGAGCACCGCAACCCTAGAGTCGGATTCGACTGGCTTTCGAGCAAGGGAACCTTTACCTTTTATTATATAAAAGGGTAATGGTCTGGCAAGATTCTATGTTTGGCAAAATCAGTTTGCTCCCTGGTATGTTGCTCAGAATCTGTCCCTATCCACTAGCTGCGTTGCCTGAGTTCTCTCCCACCCACTGCAGCCTAGGCCACTCTTCTCTGATTGGGCCAGCATTTCAAGCTCATTTGCATATGGAAGCTGATTGGACTTCACTCCATTTCGCACCTCAAACTCCCCCCCCCGCCACAAGACAGTTGGAATTGTCAGTTGTTTATGCAACCTGTTGTATTCTGAGGTGAAATATGTCCTCACAACACTTCCCCTTCAAAAGAAACAAACCCAATAACACAACCATGCCACACCACAAAAAAGACAGGTCACACTACAAGCAGAATACCACAAGGCAAAAAAAGCTCTGGTACTAATTCTGGCAGGGGACGCTGTGAGTGTAGAAAATGATTTATCGACACAGTGGAAAATCTTTAGGAATTTTTTGGTGCATTTACCATGGGGCACCCACCCAGAGCCTCTGGCATTTTCTCACTCTGCTGGCATCAAAACCAGTTGAAGACAAAATAGAGATATGAAGACTTTTCCATCCTCCTTTGCATCAATTTGTCTTTGTTGGCAATGGCAACCCTAGGCCTGGCTGCTTGCTCCTGTTCAGCAGGAGCATCCCTATGGAAACTGCCTGAGTGATTTTGGACCAGCCGGAGACTTTCTGCCTAACCTGCTTTACAGGGTTGCTGTACAGATCACAAAGCCAAAAAGAATGAAGTAAACTGCTTTGCTCCCCACTAATGAGAAAGACAGAATTTTGCCTAGGAAGAGGCTGCTGAGAGGGGATGAGATAAAGTTGCCAGCTATAGGTATGGAAATTCCTGGAGATTTGAGGGGTGGAGCCTAGAGAGGGTGAGGTTTGAGGAGGGGTGGGACCTCAGACAGGTGCAGTGCCATAGACTCCACCCTCCAAACCAGCCATTTTCTCCTGGGGAACTATTGTTGCCAATCTTGGCCCAGCGGCCATCAAACCATTCTCTTCCACCCCCTGCTGTGCAGCTGTCTTTCCCCTAGGGTTGCCAATCTTCAGCAGGTATCCTGCTGTTACAATTGATCTCCAGATGACCGAGATCAGTTCCCCTGGAGAAAATGGCTGCTTTGGAGGGTAGACCCTATGGCATTATACCTTGCTGAGTCCTTCCGCCCCCTAATGCTGCCCTCCACGGGATCCACCCCCCAAATCTCCAGGTATTTCCCTACTTAGAGCTGGCAACCCTACTTTCTCCTCAGTGCCTGTTGGTAGGCACCCAAGCTTGGTCCTGTCACCTGTTTTGGCCTTTGAGAAAAAACTCATTGGGGCCAGTCCTGATAGGGTTGCCAGCTCCAGATGGGAAATTCCTGGAGATTTGAGGGATGGAGCCTGAAGAGGGTGAGGTTTCAGGAGGGGTGGGACCTCAGACAGGTACAATGCCATAGACTCCACCCATCAAACTAGTCGTTCCATCCTGGGGAATCATTGTTGCCAATCTCCAGGTGGGGGCTGGAGATCAATCAGAATTACAACTGCTGTCCAGGAGGGAGGGGGGAGGAGATGGAAAGCTGAAGTCAGGGGACAGACAATGGTAGGTTGACAATTGGCTGGGAGGGAGATAGGGTTGCCAACTCCAGGTTGGGAAATTTCTGGGGATTTGAGGGGTAGAGTCTGGATATGGTGAGGTCTGAGGAGGGGTGGGGTCTCAGACAGGTACAATGCCATAGACTCCACCCTCCAAACCAGCCAGTCCCTCATGGGGAACCATTGTTGCCAATCACCAGGTAAGGCCTGAATCACACTCAGAATTACAACTGCTCTGCAGGAGAGAGGGCAGAAGTCAGCTGAAGTCAGAGGGGCAAATAACGGTAGGTTGATGGTTAGCTGGGAAGGAGATGGGGTTGCCAGCTCCAGGTTGGCAAATTCCTGGGGATTTGAGGGGTGGAACCTGGAGATGGTGGGGTTGGAGGAGGGGTTGGACCTCAGGCAGGTAGAATGCCATAGACTGCACCCTCCAAACCAACCATTTCCTTCTGGGTAACAATTGTTGCCAATCTCCAGGTGAGGGCTGGAGAGCACTCAAAACTACAACTGCTCTTCAGGTAGCAGAGATCAGTTCCTCTGGAGAAAATGGTGGTCTCTGTCATTATACCCTGCTGAAGTCGCCACAGCAAATTCACACTGTGTGCCGAAAGCCAGGGCACTCTCCCAGAGCCTCTTTCTAGAGTCCGTTGTATTTATTTCCACAACGGGCCTTACTTCTTGTTTACAATATTTATAGGTTCTCTCACTGAGACTCAAAGTGGATATCTAATAAGCAAAGTACTAGGATGAGGATTACAGAAAACTGAGCAAGCGTAACATTAAGACATGATACAGAGTGCAAATACAATGCAGAAAAATGGTATTACAATAGAAAATGATGCAGTGACAACATGCAGCAAAAAGGATGCATAATGCCACCCTGAGGAGTATTAGGGCAGATGAACACTTTACTGAGGGAACCCAAAGAGAGCTTCAGAAGAATTGGGGATGTGGGAGGTCTTTCCAGAGCTTCAGGATGCAGAAGGATGGCAGACTTTGCCACAGAAGAATGTGACATGCAGGAAGAAGACACCTAGGCTGTGCCTTGGGTCTCCAGTATTGTGGAATTTATTTGAGAGCCTACTTGTGGATCTTGTGCCTGGACCACTGGAAGGAGGGCAGCCCCAATGTTTGGCCACTGATCAAGAGAACATCGCCTCCTTATTGGATGGTGGGAGATGACACATTCCCCCAAAGAAGAGAAGAGAGTAGTGGTAGTTATTGGAGACTCTATATCGAGAGGGGTGGAATCAGCTGTGTGCCATCCTGATAAACTTTCTTGTGAGGTATGTGGTCTCCCCTGGGGCAACAATTTGTGATGTAGTTGCTGAAGATCATTAAATCCACAGATAAATATCCCCTCTTGCTTACTGATGTGAGGACAAATGACATAGCAATATGACATAGCCTGAGGAGAAGGAGGCATACAAATGAAGTAAGCAAATAACTGAGACTAGGTGGAATGAGACACATGAGTGTAGTACAAGAAATGGATAAAATTGCTTTTAAAACATATGATTGGTAAGAAAAGGGGGGGAGTGGCATTGTATGTTAAGGAAGTTTATGCCTGTGAGGAAGTTTGTGGTTTGGAGGGAGACAGGTTGGCTTTAAGTATCTGGGTGAAAATTAAAGGAGATGGTAGGCATGGTGATGTTGTGTTTAATACAGACCATCAAGTCAAATGCAGGAATCAGATAATGAGCCTTTCCGCATGCTGTTTTCTTATCAGTTTTGGCCCATACTGCTTTGATTTACTGTAGACTTCCACATGCATTTTTGTTTCTTTAGTTTTCACTCCCCCCCTCCCCCAACACACCTGTTTTTTCCCCCTGGTTCTTTTGAGACTACTTTTACCCCAGTCTTTTTCTGGAAGGTGATCTTGAGTTGCCATTTTTCTCATGCATGTTTCTCTGTTTTCTTTGCCCCACTTACTCCCAATCACCTCCAGCCCAGTTCTTGATGACTGCACTGTCATCATTATTAAATCCCTCCCTCTCCTCCACCCCTGCCCTGAAGATAGTTTCATTTACATTTTTTAAATACACACACACACACACACACAGTTTAGCAGGTTCTCTGAATTCCCAGCTTTCATTAAAAAAATAGTCCCTTGCTTTGCAGAGATATGCCTTTTTCCTTATATCTCCATGAATGACGGGGTTAGAGCAGGAGCGTAAGCAGGCAGATCCTCTCTCTTTGCTGAAGGGCAAGTTGGATGCGAACACCCTTCATTTAATAGCACCCCAGTAGTTCATATGCCAGACAGCTTGATCAAAATGTACAAAAGATGGATGCCAGGATGGCAGGCCTCACAGACATGTCTAGGCAGCTATTTTGGAAGGTGTAAAATCTTGGTCTGACCCTGCCTCTCCCTCACCCCAGCGTTTGCATAAACTGGAACAACAGACTTTCCTCACCCCAGAGCTAACACTATCTACCTGGACTGTTAATCCTATCAGCCTCCAGCAACTTCCCCTACTCACATTTCCCTCACAAAGGCAACTCCTACCACAGAAAAGTTTCCCATCCACCACAAAAGAAGGGTCATCAAGCAGTATTTTTATTAGTTTAATTAGAAATCCATTAGCACTCTGAATCACCAGAGGAAGCAATTAGAGTTTCAACTCCAACTTTCTTTTGTATTAGGAACTCCTCACAAACATCTGTTTCTTTGTCCACCTCTGAGAACGCCATTCAGTACATTTCCAACACATTGTTTTATTCCCAGCTAATCACATCAGTACATTGTTCTAAGGGACGATCTCATCCTCCATGCCCTGAAGTAGCATTTTTCCCTATAACTGGCCATGGTCTGCCCCATGCAGGGTGTGTCTTGTCTAGGGCGCCTAGTGACAGTGCACCCCCAAATTCATTTGGGTCCTTCTGTGAGACACTGGTTCATTTCACAGCCTTGTCTCCATGGCTCTCTAATCTTCTGGACAGATAGTTATAACCCCATCCCAATCTATCTGCCAGCTACTCTCTTTATTTTCCCATTTGATCTCATTTGTGTATAACTGCTTGTATGTTTTTGTATGCTAGTACTCTTATTTTCTCTCAAATAAAATTCATTTCTATTCTCAACTTGGACTCGTTATTTCCAGAGTTCTCTAAAAGGGGAAGATTCCTGTAAACTTTGCTGGAGAAATCTCACTGTTATCCCCTCTTGCAAGCTCTGTTTCCTTGTTAATCGCCCCCCCCAAATAACAAGAGACCGCCCCTTTTGGGGAATACATAGCATTTGGGGTAACAGGGGTCCCCAACGTTTTTAAGCCTGCAGGCCTGTTAGGAATCCTGACATGGCACGGTGGGCGCAGCAACAAAACGGCTGCCACAAAATGGCAACTACATGAGGTAGAGCCAGCCGCAAAATAATTGCCACAGCTTAACTTCAGTAACTCAGTGTATATCCTTGTGCTGTGGTGGCAGCTGCTACCAAAGCAACATTTTTAAAAATCTACACAGCCAATGAAATCTCCAGTAGTCAATCAGAGCCTTGCTGGGCAAAAGCCCTACCTTGTCACAACCACTTCCTAAAAACACTTGGCGGGCACCAGAAAATATGTCTATGAGTGCCATGGTGCCCACAGGCACCATGTTGGGGACTGCTGGGTTAGAGTCTTTTTAACAAATGAAACCTGGAGATTCAGAGAAACTGCTCCATCTGTCGATGTTATATTGATATAACAATATTTTAGTACCAATTTTTTTTTAAAAAAATGCAAAAGCCCTGATATGCAAAAGCATTTCCAGAGTCTGAAAAGAAGAGAGAAAAGATTGGATTTATACCGCACCCTTCACTGCCCAAAGACGTCTCAGAGCGGCTTACAAACTCCTTTCCCTTCCCCTCCCCACAACAGACACCCTGTGAGGCAGAAACTGCTTTTTCAGGAACAGCTGTGCCAGAGCTTGTGACTGACCCAAGGTGCAGCAGGTGCAAATGGAGGAGTGGGGAATCAAGCCCAGTTCTCCCAGATTAGAGTCCACACACTTAACCACTACACCAAACTGGCTCTCCTAGCTGTACTGTTTGAAAGGGACACAGTGCTTTATGCGTGGTTCATAAAGAGATGTGTGGCAGAACTGTTCCCCTTTAAGGCTTCCCCATGCAAAGATAGGCAAGCATGGGGGGGAGGGATTGCATCAACCGTCCCCAACGGCCAGCACCAGTCCTCCCCCGAATGCTACCCTTCCCCCACAGCAGCCTGGCATATGTGAGTGGAGCCCTCCTACTCTTTCTCTTTGTCCCTAAGCATGTGTTCATTTTTGATCTTTTAAAAAATTCAGCCATGATACCAATATATTGATGTAACCATGCACAGAAAATAGGAGGAGGGTGCTATGCTAGTAAGCAAGCAGTTTTTCAGCACTGTTGCATGAGGCCCTGAATTGGAGTTTGAAGGCTCATGATACAACATCTTTGCTGAAGCTAATCCAGTCAGGATCTGATCAGTCTCTGAGTGAGAGACCAGCCAGCCACCCCAATGTGTGCAAGATACCTTTCAAAAATTATGTGCAAATTGGGCCAGATTAATCAAAATAATAGTGAAAAACAAAAACTACTTATGCCACGAGAATGTTTTTTAAATGGCTCTTAAATTGCTAAACATTTTCAATGGCAGCAATGTTGTTTTCACAACATTTCACAATGATTCGAAAATTATAAGGAAAACACAAAGCACTGGCCAGAATGAAAATGTTGCAAAAATATTCGAAGAATGTCAGAAATAGTATACAGAAGACTCTGAACAGCTTCTTGAAAACTAGAGCTCTAATAGCTATTAGCCACAATGAGCAAAGGCAGATATTGATGTTCAGACTCCGGCTATTAATGCTCAAGATTGGGCCACTTCACTGTTCAGTTAAGTCTCATAAACAGCAAATGAAGGGATGAAGCAAAGTTGCACTTACCTGTAACCAGTGTTCCCTCTAAGATGAGTTAGTGTGAGCTAGCTCACAGTTTTTTTAGCCTCTGGCTCACACATTTTTGTCTTAGCTCATGAAGAAAGGCTCCAGAACAAACTAATTTATGCAGCAGCCAAATCACTTGCTCACAACTTGCATGCCAGGAGCTCACAAAGTAGAATTTTTGCTCACAAAACTCCACAGCTTAGAGGGAGCATTGCCTGTAACTATTGTTCATCAATTATCATCTGTGCAGTCCCATATGGGGACCATGCATGAGCAGGCCTGCCATCAGAGATGTTTTTACAGCTAAAAGCCTCCAGGGGGTGCTGTGCACTCTAGCCAGAAGCTTGTTCCCACCCAGGGACCACATCCTCCAACGCAGCAGCACCCCACCCTCAGTACCACGAGGGTCACCAAAGCAAGAAGCATGAAGCAGGGCAGGAGGGAGGTAAGTGTGTCTGCACAGAAGACAGAGCCCTGCACAGGGATAGAACCCTGTTCGTATGTTTTGCTGGTCCTAATAGAAGAAGAAGAGCCTCATTTCAAACTTTGTCCCGGTGGATTGTCACAATCATTATGGAATCCTACAGTCTGACCAGGTTACCATGCCCACTAAACATTTATTGAGGTTAACACCCATTCCACTAGATTAGTTGCTTCTTTGGCAGCTTTCTTTGTTGGATTACCATTGACAGAGATCTGCTGAGCTGCTATTTGGTTGTCAGCAGACACATTTGTTGTTGTTGTTCAGTCGCACAGTCGAGTCCGACTCTTCGCGCAGTCGAGTTGCACAGTCGAGTCCGACATTTGTGCATCACTACATTTTGTACCTGCAGGCAAGGCAATAAGCTCAAGTGGCCAAGGTGGTACTTCATTCACTGTTCAAGTAAGGAGAGCACACCCCACCTCTTGGTGGGTGAATAGCTTGCTAGACTCCCAATGTGGGACTGCACAGAAGATCGATGATAAAAACACAGTTGCACTTACCTGTCACTATTGTTCTTTTAAGGTAAAACAATAAAGCCCTTCTAACATCTAGGGAGTGCAACGATCACTCATTTTCAGCGCTCAGTGAAGGAAAAAAGATGTGCAAAATAATATCCTGGGATAAATGGAACCCGGAAACTACCTTGGGGAGAAACCTAAGAATAGGTCGAGAGATTACCTTTACAGGAATGATCTTCAAAAATGGAGGGTCCACCTGCAGAGTTGCTAACTCACCCTCCTGGCTGATATGACAGCCACTAGAAAACAGACTTTCATAGAAAGTTCCACCAATGAGCACATAGCAAAGGGTTCAAAGGGTTTAAGCATCAACTGTGCTTAAACAACTGAGAGAGACCACTGTGAAACCAGTGGGTCCCGGGGCGGGCAAAGATTACATAGTCCCTTAAGAAATCTTTTGGACAAATGATGGAAGAAAACTGATTCCCCTTCAACTCCCCTGTGGTAACAAGAGATGGCAGCAAAGTGGACTTTTAATGAAGAAAAAGCCAAACCTTCAGTCCTCGGGTGCAATAAATATCCAAATATGACTTGCAATGAGGCACTACCCTGAGAAACCTCCCAGTGCACCAGAGAGAGAACTGCTTCCACTTAAACGTATAGGATTTCCTAGTATTAGGCTTGCATGAATGCAGGAGCATGTCATTAATCTCCTGCAAAAATATCAGGTCTCTATCCAAAGTTTGCAAACCATCAGGCTAAGACAATTTAGATCGTGGTGAAACATCTAATTTATACTGATTGTTTCGGCAAGAGGAGGTACTGGCCCCAGGACCATGAGGGCCAGAAACCAAATTTAATAAGGTCAGAAAGGAGCTACAAGGATCATGTTCAATCTGTCCCTCTTGGCTTTCTCTATAACCTTGATAAGGAGCAGAAATGGAGGAACACATAGAAAAGATCTCCTTCCCAACGAATATGGAACACATCCCCTAGGGAACCTATGCCTATCCCTTCACAAGAATAAAACATTGTAGCCTTCGTGTTTTCTCTCGTTGCAAAAAGATCTATGTCTGGAACCCCCCAGAGGGTGAAGATCATTTCCTGGTACAGTTCCAGGTACACAGCCTTTATTGACCATTCATGAGAGAGTGTCCCAGGAATGTGGATGGCCTGAATGTAAGTACTGAGCTTCAGCACCATGAACCAAGTTAAAATAATCTCCTGGCATAGATTCCTGTACCCCACTGCTTTCTGCTGTGAAAGCCTCTCCAATGGCAGGCCTGCTCATGGCGCAATCCCCATGAGGGGGCTACACAGAAGATCGATGATGAACAAAAGTCTATCTTTGTAATGTGCCACTTCAGATGGGGGAGGATGAAAATACTTGCAGTGCATAGAAAATACACCAGGAAAGGGGCTAGTCTAGAATCGTGTCTTCTAGTTTTCTACCTGCAAGAAAGCATACAAGTACTCATAGTGAGCAATCAAATCCAGGCTAGTAGGATCCTAATGAGGGAAATCTGCAGGGACTACTGGGAAACCATACTGGAGGAAGTTCAGCAATTTAAACTTTGTGCAGTGACAAGACTGTGCTTTTCTAGCAGAGATGATAACAAGATTAGGGATAACAAGTATAGCTCAAAAATGTAGAATCATTGGGATTCTCTGATCAACCTGCTTGCTCTGGAGTTAACCCACATCTGACCTCATTCAAAAACGACAGTTTGCATAACAGTGCCGCAGGTCCAAGAAGGTTAGCAAAGTATCATACAAGTTTGTGATCTGCTAGGAAAACAAACAAAGATGCCAAGGGAAACACAACAGTATGAGCACAAAGAACAACCAGAGACATACAGGGTGAAACCTGAAAATTTAAAGTCCTGATAAGGCACACAAGCGGGCTCTATCCAATTCTAACTTCTGATAAAGTTTAAAGTCTAAAGTCCTCGTGGTGACTGGGACAATTGTAGGATTTAGGAAGTGGTGCCTTTTTTTTGGTCATGAAGAAAAAGGCAAATGACAAGAATTTGGACAAGGGCAAAAGAATCAGGACTGTAACTTTACTGAAATAACTCAGTAGACAAGCTATATTTGCCAGTACACCAAGATTAATGGAAGCCAGCTTTCAGAGCAGGGCTTGAACCAGAAACAAAAACTATATATATGTATATAACATATATTTATGTAACAGGCATCCTTATTCTTCTTTGGCTCTGGGCATGATGTCCTTTTGGAGTAACGACAGGGCTGAAAACATTTTTTGTGTTTTTTTTAACGTAGAACTGCTGTCACTAGGGCAGTCTTCTTAAGTTCGTCTTTAAGGTCTTTTGGGTTTCCACTATCAGCTGAGGCTAGTCCTGATGCCCAACAATGTGCCGCCCTGGCAAACATTGAGCCTGCTGTTGATGTCCTGATGGAGCAGGCTGAGATGTCGAAGTCTTTGCATAAGGCTTGCTCAAATTCCCTATTGCTGGAGTCTTGGGTAGCCTGTCTGCATCTGTAGGTAGGACTGCGTTGGAGGTCAAGCTAGTCCCGGGTTCATCCACCATTGGCACCCTGAGTCTCTTGGTAGCATCTGGTAGCAAGGAATAAAGCTTGGAAAAACACTTGATGGCTAGCTTTTAGCTTGGAAGGGTGTTCCCATTGCTTTCATCCTACTATAACAGGCTGCGGGCATTAGAGGAACAGAGGAGGCTTGCTGTTGCCTGCCTCAGGGTAGCAACCTTGGACTTCCTTGGTTGTCTCCCATCCAAGTACTAACCAGGACTGACCTTGCTTAGCTTCTGTTTTATCTGACAAGCTTGGTCGAGCCAGAGCCATCCAAGTCAGGGCTGGCATCCCTACTTGTGGTACCACCAGTTTGTACATGATCTGGCCAGATTCCACCAGAAGTTCTGGGTCAAGATCAACGTTTTCCTTAGGTCTGGAGGAAATTCTAAGGTTCTAAGTACTTGGAAAGTAATCTCATGCACAACTCTTGAGGGAATAGCCTAGACCAGAGGTGTCAAACTCATTTGTTATGAGGGCCAGATCTGACATAAATGTCACTTTGTCGGGCTGGGTCATGCGTGCCATTAAATGTAATGTCAGGTACTGGAGATACAAACTGTATAAAGGACAGCAGCTGGTAAGCTCCAGGTTGGTGTATCCTCACTGCAAGGCCCCATGGGCTGAGAGGGGTTGCAGAGGAAAACCCACATAGGCAGACTGGAGAGACAAGCTGTGCAGTGCTGGGCAGATGCTCCCACAATGCTTGATTACTGCAGATGAGGCTGTTCTGCCATGCTGAAGCCACAATTGGGAGTGGCTCTGCCCACTCCACCAGCACCCCCTCCCTTGCATCAGTTGATCGCGGGCTGCATAAGAGCCTTGGATGGGCTGGTTCCGGCTCCCAGGCCTTATGTTTGACACCCTTGGCCTAGAGTGTACTGTTGATACTACTTCCTCTCTTTCCTCTGACCATTCCCATACTTCCATATCTGAGGATGGAACTGGGGAGTCTGAGTCCTTCCTGGACACTGTAGAGTGGACTGTGTTCTCTACCCCATTTTCCTTATTTTTGGTTGGGGGGAATCTATAAGTGCTCAGATCTCTCCATCTTGCCTGATGAGACCTTTTTAGCTGTCTACCTCTGTTTTAAAATTTTTTGCAGTCAACAAGTCACAGCCCATTTATGGTGACCCCTTGTGGTTTTCAAAGCAGGAGGTGTTCAGTGATGGTTTGCCTGTGTCATGCCTCTGGCATTGTTTGGTGGTCTCCCATCCAAATACTGACCAGGACTGACTGTACTTAGCATCCAAAATTTGATAAGCTCAGACTAGCCTGGGCTATCCTTGCTGCCTCTGTTTCCTGGTTCTCCACAGAGTCTTGTGGGAACTGTGAGGCTTATGATCTGAGTAGATCTGACTAAGTGTACCCCCAAAAATCTGTCATAGCCTCTCTCTGGCAAACAGTGGAGGTGGTGGAAGTGCTGTCAAGCAGCAGCCCCGTATGGTTTTCAAGGCAAGAAACAGTCAGAGGTGGAGACCCAACCAGGGCTGACCCTGCTTAGCTTCCAAGATCCGATCAAACCGGGCTAGCCTGGGCCCGGGCCATCCAGACCAGGGCCACTGCCATTGCGTGCCTCAGCGTAGCAACCCTGGACTTCCTTGGTGGTCTCCCATCCAAGTATTAATCAGGGCTGACTCTGCTCAGCTTCTGAGATCTCAATAGATCAGACTAGCTTGGGCTATCCAGGTCTGGGCACAGGGAACTGGCAGGTGTGACTTGGCAGTCATTTTCTATTCACTTGCCTGGGAGTGAAAGTGAGTTTGCCATGAATGTCCAGGGAACCAAGATTGCCACCGCCACTTTTCCCACCCTTCTATGGCCTTCCCTGGGCCTTTTATCTCCCTATCTGTTCCATGGGAACTTTCCCCCTGAGGGGGAAGAAGAGAGTAGAGGGGAGGGCTCTTTAATCTGTTCCAACCTGTTCCAGGTTGGAAGCCCCAGGAATTAATTCCCTCTTCTTCCTCCCTGAGTAGCTCAGGGGTTTACATGGGGATTTCCCCCCATTCTACCACCCTCCTTCACCTCCAGTCTAGGTTTTTTTGCCTCATTAAGGCTTACCACAATTCTGATGAGGGCTAGAGGCTCCTGGCTTGTTGTTCCTCCAAGATTGGGAAGATTGCTGGGTCTGTGGCATCGCACTGGTCTCCTTGCAGACTCAACTGCTGTGCATTGGTTGGGGAGGGGACCTCCAGCCACTGGCTGGGCCTGACAGGAGTCTGCGTACACAGCCTTGGCTGCTGGGGATCTCCCAGTGCCATCGGCTTCCTTTGCGGTCTGCCGCCAACTGCAGCTTAAAAATAATGGAGGGTCTCTCCCTTCTCCCTCTGTTCTTTTCATTCCTGGATCGCTGTGCTCTACAGATCACCTGTGAAACACGTCTTGCTCAAGCAGCAGGGCTGGTGAGACTGGGATGGTCTCAGGGGACAGGCCCCTCCCTGGCCTGGATCAATCTTAGGAAAACGACCCTGTTCTAGAGGAGGAGCCTATTCCCAAGAGTAAGGACTGCCCCACTCCCAGGACCACCAGAAAACAAAATTCTTTGATAATTTAAAAACATTAACATATCATATATATTATAATTGCTATAATCAAAATTGTAGTCAGAAACAGCAAGTGATGCATTTTAAAGATTTTTTTAAAATATATAGTGATAAGCTAAACCTACATCTGAAACTGATTATATGTAAGATATTATATCATAAAATGTTTGTAATAATAATTATATTAATTATATTAATAAGTTAACTAATATATATAACTCTAAACTGAAACTATATAAAAATCTAAAGAAAAACAGCATTTCAATTGCTTCATACAGATCAGTACCAACAGAAATCAGAAACTGACAGCTGAACAACATCACCTGACCATTGCTGCAGATCAAAATGTTATTAAAAGGATAACTAGAGGGACAAATCTGAAAGTTGGTAGCTCTGGTTTGAGCAAACAGAAATGCAAGTTGTGAACATGAGAAATATAAATCACAAAGCAGCTCAGAAGGGGGGGGGGCTGTATTTCAGCCAGAGACTTTACCATGAGGCAAGAAGTGCCCTGTGGCTTCAGCTGCATTGCACAGTGAACCCTTCATCATTTTGCCAGTTTGCTAGAATGTATGGAGGGAGGCCAATGTTTCTGGCTGGCCCCATCTAATTTCATTTTTGCACAATTCATGTTCACCAAGAAAAGTGCACATTTGCATCATTGTGCCTCGGCGGTAAAGAGAACTGAAGGAATGGGAGTTAGCATAACCAAGCAATATCAGGGAACCTTCAATGCCTAGATTTTGGGGATGTGGAACTTAATAGGTATTGAGAGATGCATCTGAGGATCTGACTGAGTTCTGGCACTAGGAAAAGAGGATGTTTTATTTACATTTGTCAGTCTAACTCTGTTTTGAACGTTGTATCAAAAAGGTAGAATGCTGTCACTGGCCTTCTAAAAACACCGAACATATAAACAAACATATACAAACCTGTGACATAAAATGCCTTGTACTGATTCAGCCGAAGAGCCTGTAGGTGTCCAAATTTTCCAGCTGCTCCACTGTTGGGATGAAATAATGTCTAGAGAAAATAAGAATCCAAAAGATTAGGGAATTTGGCCCCTCCAATTAGCATAGCAAGAGTAGCTAAACACATTGTAGATATTATGCTAAGTGTGTATTTGCTGACGCAAAGGGTAACTGTGCATATATTTTCCTCATATGATAACATCTAGGGCCAAACTACACTTTACATTGGTGATCAATGGTGGGATCTCCTAATGTGCTTTCTTATCTCAAGCAGAAGCTGAGTAGGGAAATGCATGCTTCTTAAGACAGGAAACCCTGGGAGCCAGTTTCTTCCCTCCAGAAGCAATAAACAAATTATAATTGTGCCCTGGGGAGTGTTGATCATCCTTTTCACCAACCTCACCTCTTTATATAGTTCGCTCTTGTTTTCACAACTTGGTTCAGAGAGGGACCAAGCAACAAAACTCAAGTAAGAGTGGCTTCATGCAATGACCCTCTATCATTTGCAGCATCTACAAGCATAATGCAAAAAAACAGTGTTTGGGATAGAACAAAGTTTAATTCTGTGGATAAGATTCTGTGTGCATGCATAATTCATCAGATACCTTCATCATTATCGGATGAACTGTGCATGAACACAAAAGCTTATACCCAGAATTGAACTTTGTTGGTCTTAAAGATGCCACTGGTCTCAAACTTTTGTTTTGTTGCTTCTGATCAGCATGGCTACCCACTTGAATCTAGTGCTGGGGAAGTGGACTTTGATTTTTCAGCCTATCCTGCATGACAAAAGGAATGGTAATGTGGCTTAATGATTATAGATATCTGCCTTAATGGCCCTAATTGTTGAGAAATGTTTTTATTGAATGTAAAATGACAGGCATTTCCACAAAAACAACTGGTAAGCAGTCTTAATAGCTTGGTAATACTGAAGCTGAAGCTCAAATATTTTGTTATCAATGCAACACACATAAAATTAAGCGAACTCCAGAGCATGACAGAAGACAGGAGGGCCTGGCGTGATGTGGTCCATGGGGTCGAGAAGAGTTGGATGTGACTGTGCGACTGAACAACAACAAATCAATAGTTTGAAATTAAAGCCTGCCGCAGAATAGACCTTGCAGCCTAAGGCAGTGGTGGGCAAACTCATTAGTCAAGAGAGCCAAATATCAACAGTACGCCGACTGAAATTTCTTTTGAGAGCCAAATTTTTAAAACTTAAACTATATAGGTAAGTACATTGTTATTAACTTAATTAGGGTACTCCTAAACTGGGCTTTGCTAAAAACGTCCTCAATCTGATTGAGGTACGTTCGTTGAGGTCGACCCCTTCCAACTCTCCCATCCACACTTGTCTCCTTTCATTCATCCTCTCTATATGTCCAAAGTAGCCATAAAATTAAATATGTTTTTTAAAATTTTTATTATTTATTAACTTTAGTGTTACAATTTAAAATAGCTGCAACAGGAACATAGTATACTTTGATGTATCCAATTTTAAAACCAAAACAACACAGCAAGAGGAAAAATAACATGGTGATTACATCACTTACAGAACAGTATAAAAATATAATCAATACTCATAAACTGCCCAACGATAACTTCTCTAAAAATACAGTCTCTTAAGCAATTTTACATTCAAATAACTTTGAGCTGACAAGACAGTAGGAAATAAATCATGACAATGACTGACAAACACTAATGTGAACAATGGCCTTGCATCTCCTTGGAAAGTTTGGGTAAGTCAGGTTTGTATGTTGTTGTTTTTAATTTTAGGCATGATTCCAGGTTCTCATCAATAAGACGATTTCTCAATTTACTCTTGATATGGTTCATGCTTGAAAATGTTTGTTCGCATAAATATGTTGACCCGAATAAGGAAAGAACAGCAAACGCTAGTTTTTTCAGTTGATTATATGAGTCAGGAATACTATTCCAAGTGTTAAAAATCAACATATCTTCCTTCTCCAGGTCTTTCAAAGCAGACCACTTGTGCTGTGAACTAAGTTCACATTTGTTTTTCTCCAATATTTCTAGATCAGCACAAAGACGTTCAAATTTCGAGCTCCACAATTCTTTGGTTTTTAAATCCAGCAATTGCATTTCAAAGTTGCCAATGTCAATATTAAAGGGAGAAAAATTTAATTCTGTTACAGTAGCATTAAGAGGTTTTTTAACAAAGGCTAACGTCGGCTTGCTGTTTCTGAATTCCTGAAACCTGTTGAGAAAAGCTTCCCTCATACTTAAAAGTGTTGTTTTGAAATAGCAAATGTCAATATCAGAATTATTTTCTTGGCGATGTTTCAACAGGCTTGGAAAGTGAATCAAAGTTTCTCTTTCAAAATCTTGAGCAAAAAGAGATAATTTGTTTTCGAATGAAATAACTTCTTCTAACATTGAAAAAATTGTGTTTCCTTTCCCCTGTAGTTTACGATTAAGCTGATTTAGATAAGACGTAACGTCCACCATGAAATAAAATTTTTGGATCCACTGATCGTTCGTTAGTTCTGGATAGTGAACACCCTTCTCAAGGAGAAATGCTTTAATTTCTGTTAATAAGGAAGCGAAACGTTTCAAAACGTTTCCTCTTGATAACCAACGCACCTTGTTATGCAGCAGAAGATCTGCATACTCACTCTCCATTTCAACTAAAAATTCTTTAAATTGGCGATGATTAAGAGCTTTAGCTATAATGGAGTTGATAATCTTAATCACCAATTCCATAACTTTGCAAATTTCTTCTGGGAATGTCTGTGCACATAGCGCTTCTTGATGAAGGATGCAATGGTAAGTAAGTATCTCGTGATTAATTTTTTCTTTCAAAATAGCAACAAACCCTTTTCTTACGCCGGTCATACTTTTCGCCCCGTCTGTTGAAATTGAGACAATTTTATCGAGTGGAATATGATGTTTTTCAATGCACCCAATTACAGCATTTGCTATATCCTCTCCACGTGTTTGACCTTTGAGTGGCAATAATCCTAACAGTTCTTCTTTAGGACCTGTAGATGAAATAAATCGTACAAAAAGTGAAACTTGCGCTGTATCATTTATGTCACAAGACTCGTCAACTGCTATTGATAAAGCTGAAACCAATTTAAGATCTTCAACTTGCTGGCTGGTTATATTCAAAGACATTTTGACTGTTCTATCTTTCACTGTTTTAGCAGACAATGGTAACTCTTTAATTTTTTTTAGAATATCTGCTTTGTTCTTAAAATCCCGAAATAGCTCTTCAGACACATTTATAAAACAACTTTTTATGTATTCGCCGTCTGTATATGGTTTCCCTCTCTTAGCAATCTCTTGACTAACCACAAAACTTGCAATGTTAACATTGTTGGAAGATTGCATCCAGTAATTAAATACAGAACTTGATTTCTCTTGACTCTTCTGAAGTTCCTCAACTGCTTTCTTCCTTGCATCACCGACAGGATATTTAGTACTAAATGACATGTGTTTAGTTGTAAAGTGTCTCTCCAAATTTGATTTCTTGTTATGCGCCAATTTTTCCTGACAAATAAGACAGGTCGGAAGGCCATTTGAGTTTTGAATAAATGCGAAAGTCTCAGTCCATTCAACTTTAAATTCACGGTTTTCGTCTTCCGTTTTTCTTTGCTTCTTCTTTGTCGCCATATCAAACAGGGCACCTAAAAAAATGTTTCATTTTATAATAATAAAGCCACCAACACAAAATAATTGCAGTTCTTAAATTGATGCTTTGGGTAGGTACTTTTGTCACCTGTGCGTGATTTGTGGATGCCACTAGCAGTAACCACTGCACAATGCGACTGCTGACTGACTGGCACACACTAGAGAGCATCAATATGTATGGCCTCGCTGGACCAGATTCAAGGTTCTTAGCTAGCAGCTAGCATTCTGTTCCCAACTGCAACTTCCAGAGGCCTCTGGAAGCTCAAAGAGCTGTTTGCCCTCTCCCATTCTCTCAACAGCATTTCATATTAAGAGGTTCAGTGTCCCTGAACACAAGCTTGATTAAGTTCACAATATATCTCATCTCTATGGGTTCCCCCCCCCAAACTTCCCACTCACATCTTGTGGCAGTGGCTTTCATAAGTTAATTGGGCAGGTCGGGGGGGCAGTTTTCAGAGGCCCACAACAGTAATTCTTCCTACCCAGCTCAGCTGTTTCAAGCACGCCACACCGAAAGCAGAGTTGACAAAAAGTGGCCACTCAAAGTTCCCTCAAGCTGAGTTAGTGTGGGCTACCTCACAGTTTTTTAGCCTCTGGCTCACACATTTTTGTCTTAGCTCAGGAAGGATGGCTCCAGAGCAAACTCATTTATGCAGTAGAGTAGCCAAACCGCTTGCTCACAGCTTTCATGCCAGGAGCTCATATAGTAGCATGTTTGCACACAGGGCTCCACAGCTTGGAGGGAGCACTGAAACACAACAATGGGCAAGTAGTCTTGCAGAGTCACACAGGACACCTCTAAGTAAATATGGGTGGGTTGTTTTAAAGGGGCATCCATCCACACTAAATCTTTGAAAGCAAGAATCTATGCTCCAGCTGTGTCTCCCAGGCACATTCCCCACCACAAGCCTGTACCTTGAAGACAGCCGCGTCCTCCTTGCGGTTGTAGTCCTGTTTGTCGGTGTGCTTCCAAGAGATGCGGAAGATGCTCTTCTCCTCGTTTGCCCACCCCACACCAGGCCTGGGTACTTGTTGCTGTCAATCTGCTCGATCAGCCACTGCCAAGTTTCCTGCTGCTGCTGCCGCCTTCCAGGCTCATGCCATGCGCCCAGCCGCCGCCGCCCCTGCCAGAGGGGAAAAGTGGGAGTCTCGTGCCAGGCACCCACCTCTGCGCCCCCAAACATGCTGCGCACCCCGCTTCACACAAACACGCTTCTCACACGCCGGCGGTGCAACCTGAGCACGTGGGGCTATCGGACCAGAGGCGGCAAAAAGCCTGAGCTCTTCAAAAGCTGCTCCCAGGCTCCCCAGCCACCCTTGGCTATGGGCGCCCCCTTCTTGGCCACTCTAGTGCAGACTCTGCGCCAGGCGTCACCATGGAGTGACGGTGCAGACACACTCCAGCCAGGCGCAGCGGGATGCCCAGGATCCTGTCAGGGCTCCAACTGTGGCCGCCCGCCCCAGCATCGCCAAATAGCCAAATTGCTCGCTCACAGCTTTCATGCCAAGAGCTCAGGAAGTAGAATCTTTGCTCACAGTTTCCCATTGCTGCCAGGGGCCACTCGCCTCGCTCGCCCACCTTCTGCTGCGGCTTGCGGGTGACCTCGCACACCAGGAAGGTGGCCCCCGCCAGCAGTGCCCTGGCCACCACGCCTCCCTGGGCTCCTGCAGGAGTGGACGCTTGAGTTGCAGCCACCTGGGGGGTGGCAGGCAAACTCCTATGCAGGCGCGCCCTCCCGCCCAACGGAGCACAGAGAGGCACTCCGCTTTTCCAGAACACCTTTGGGAGGGTCCCTTACCTATTGCCCAAAACACTATGATAACTTTTTTGTCCGTCATCTACAGGGACTTAGAAGCATCTGGCTGCCCTGGAAAAAAGGGAGGAAGAAAGAGAATGAACAGGGCGTCCTTGGCATAAGCAAATTCAAAGATGTTTGCTTCAAATCACAAACTTCTCCAGAGTTCTTCTTCAGGATGGGTACTTCAGACAAAAGACAGCCTTCCCCAAACAAGCAGAAAAGTGGGTTTTCTGGGCAGAAATTAATAGGAAAAGTTTTGGATGCTTTGATACCTTCAGCAGCGCAACATTTGGGAGGGGGCAGCTGATACAGGAGTGTCTCAGTCCTGAGTGTGCAGGGAGGGAGGGGAAGGGTGACTTGCATGGTTGGGTGCTTTTTGGAGGCGGCACCGGGGAGACCCTGCTGGCTGCCGCGGCCTCCTCCCCCCCCCCAGGGAGGAGGGGGAGGGCGACTTGCAGGGCCTGGTGCTTTTTGGCGGCGGCGGCACCAGGGAGACCCTGCTGACCACCACCGCCTCATCCTCCCCCAGGGAGGAGGGGAGGGCGACTTGCACGGCCTGGTGCTTTTTGACGGCGGCGGCACCGGGGAGACCCTGCTGGCCACCACCACCACCTCCCCCCCCCAGGGAGGAGGGTGATGGCGACTTGCACGGCCGGGTGCTTTTTGGCGGTGGCGGCACCGGGGAGACCCCGCTGGCCACCACCGCCTCCTCCCCCCCAGGGAGGAGGGGGAGGGAGACTTGCATGGCCGGGTGCTTTTTGGTGGCCACCGCAGCGCCGGGGAGACCCCGCTGGCCGCAGCCGCCTCCTCCCCCCCCAGGGAGGAGGGGGAGGGTGACTTGCGCCCTAACCGGGCCTCGGAGGGTGCAGCCCTGCCGCCCCTGCCCACCCAGCCCAGAACAACGAGGGGATGTCCTGCGAGGGAGGGCCGGCCGCTTGCCTCTCGGCTCCTCACCATGGTCCACCTTCCGTGTGCTCAGGAGGCACCCAGCAGCCACTGAGCACGGATCTCCTGCCGGCGGCTAACGCCCAGCCGGCCAGAGCCCGGGAACTGCGCGAGCAGGTCTCCCACCCCCGGCACGGGGGAGGAGGAGGAGGAGGAGGCGGCAGCCAGAGAGGGACCCCTCACCGTCATTCAGGCCTGCCAGGGCGTGCCTCACTTTTACTTCCAGGCTGCCTGGCAGGCCAACGCACCGCGGGGCTCAGGATGCCTGCGCCACGTGCAAATGCCGCCCGATCTGCGCACAAAGCTCACAGGGCTCTCCTCCTTTGGGCCACCAGAGGACACTCCTCCCCCTGCCCGGGGATCTCTGGAGAGCGCAGGCGCGACCCCCTGGCCTGGCCGATCGACGCAGCGCCCAAGAGATGGCGCTCCTCCCTCCCTCACGCCTCGCCCACCTACCCCAGCATCGCCGGGCCCGCGCACACCAGGGATGGATGACTGCCCAGGCCCAGGGAGAGGGAAGAGCCACACTCAAGGGGGAAAAGAGCCACACATGGCTCGGGAGACGCAGTTTGCCGACCGCGGGCCTAAGGCATCCACCTTGCGACCCTCCTTGTCGACAGGTGTGGAAAGATGTTCAAACTTCCTAGATGTGGCCAGAATGGCAGATAGCTTCTCCCATAGTGTCACGGTGATGTGAAGGAAATCCTCCAAAATCAGAAAGGCCACTTGTTCTGGGGCATCCAAGTAGAGGGTAGACAAGACCTTGTTTCGGGGACATGGGTTAGAGAAAGATATATCCATCTCTAGGGACTTGGCCATTCTGAGCACATGCTTAGAGTAGAGCCTAAGTTCCTCATTAGGCGAGGCTGGAGATGGGTCGCCCACCGCTGCATCGGGGGATGGATCTGTGGGAAGGTTGGATCTGATGGGGGGGGGCACTTATTGTTCGGAGTGAGATTTGGTGGCTCTTAACACTGGGGTTTCTCTTGTTCCAAATCTCCTTTGTCTGTTCTACAGAGCATCATAGCAAGCTTGCTCTCTTTCATTTCGGTATTAAGCCTTTCTTAACTTGGCTAGCACTTCTATTGACCTTCTGTAGACAGGCCTTCAGTCTAGACTTTGCACTTAAGGCTGGCCCCAAATTTTACTTCTTTAAAGAAGTGTGATGATTCTGAGAGAGGGTAATATAAAAAAGAGATTAAAAAATATTACTGGAAATTCTTAGGTTGCTTATGATATACAAAACACAAATCTTGTGCTGAAAAAGGATAAAAAAAGAAACACGGAAAGATTGGGCTGTGGGACTTACAGATCACTATGCATTTCCTAAAATTTTGTGGAAATAAAGGATTATAGCTATCACTCCCCACCCACTCCCCTTTGAGGATGGAATAGGCTTCAGTGGAGGTGGTGAGCTCTTCTTCTTTGGAGGTTTTCAAACAGAGGCTAGATGGCCATCTGACAGCAATAAGGAATTTGTGAATTTAGGCAGATCATGAGAGGGTGGGCAGGAAGGGTTGTGTTATGTATTCAGTTTACTGTGTTATTAGATGTGAGCTTAGGTCACAGCTCCATAGAAGCCCAGCATTCTAAAAAACACAACTGGATTGGTCAATGCTGCGAACAGACCAATCCAGAGAGACCTTGACTTTTGGCGGGAACAGTTCTCATTGGTCCCAAGCACTGTTTTATGATTGGACATTATTGTTTCAGGAGGTGTGGCTTTCCTAGTTCAAAGTGTATATAGTTGGCTTGTTTGTGTGCTGTTTGTTGTGTTCTGAGCTGAATAAAGAAATCACTTGTTTGAACGCTACCTTGATCTCAGTACATAATACTGGCAACGAGGATGGGATTAAATGGTTAGGCAGCCCCACAGAACCAGAACTGATCACTGCAGCGGGCAAGGAATTGTCGCCTTGGCACCTCAAGAGAAACCAGCGTACAGACACCACCACTCCAGAGTGACACTACGATGGCTGCCAAGGGCCAATTCGAGCTGTTCGATGCAGCCACTGAGATCATTGATCCGGACATAAAGAAAACCATGTTTCTCAGCATCTGTGGAAAGAACATTTTCGATGTGGCTACAACATTAGTGGTGCTGGCCAAGCTCAAGGCAACGGCGTTCATTACGATTACAGACAAACTGCACAAGTATTTTACACCCAAGCCATCCGAGATTGCATGTTGGCACGCCTTCCACAAGTGTGACCAAGCCCAGGGTGAGTCCATAGCTGAGTATGTGACTGCACTCTGAAAAATAGCGTGACAGTGCAATTTCGCAGACCTATACAACAGACTCCGTGACAGGCTAGTACGTGGCATGATAAACGAAAAGCTACAACATCGGCTTTTCGCTAAAAGAGAACTTACATTTCAATCAGCATACGAAGAAGCTGCTGCTGCAGAAACTGCTGGCCAATCAACCAAAGCGGTGCAACAGTCCAGAATGCCACCAGAGTCTCGTAAGACGCAACCAATGCATCAAGAGAGTGTGGAAGACACTGACAGCGAGGATGACAGAATTCACAGAATTCAAGCCGAGAGTCGCAAATGCTACAATCAACAGCCTACTACTAAAACAAACTGCGCTAGTTGTGGGGGCGACCATGAACGCCGGAAGTGCCAATTCTGTGAGATCCAGTGTCGTAATCGCGGAAGGACGGACACATTGCCTGGGTCTGCCATTCATCAAAGGCCAAGGGGTCACCTCACATTTCGCCGAGCAGACTCCATCCACCACCAAAGCACACTTCTAAACCTACTGATTATCATTCGATGTACAAATGTCTCCACCACTTGTTGGTGGCAAGTACGCACCTGCAAATGAAGAACAAAATAAAAGTGACAGTCCTCGACGACGTGCCCTGCAAGATGAAGGTCGATTTGGGATCGGCGGACACCATCATCTCGACACAGACACTATGTTGGCTGTTTCCCAGATGGAACAGATGACGACTCAAGCCTTGTGACTTCCACTTAGTCAATTTCCAGAGACAGCGCATCCCAGTTGCAGGAATTGGCAAATTCATGGTGAGTTACAAAAGGTTCTATGGCCCCCTGAGGACTATAGTGGTCAAGGGACACTGTGCTAGTCTCTTGGGATTTGATTCGTTCGATGCACAAGGCATCCATATAGTGGGAGTGCAACAAGTCTCCTACGACAACTTGGACTCTGTGTATAAAGATTTTCCTGCAGTATTTGATGGTTCCCTGGGTTGCTACTCAGGACCCCTGGTTTCGTTCCACCTCAACCCCACAGTAACACCTATTCGTCTGAAAGCTCGTTGGATGCCCTTCGCCTTAAAGCCGTGTATCAATGACAAGCCAGACCGCCTCATCACACAGGGAGTGCTGGAGCCAGTATCACATGTGAGGTGGGAGACCCCTGTTGTCACGCCTATCAAACTCAATGGGTCAGTGCAAATCTGTGCAGATTACAAGGGCACAATAAACAAGGCTCTGCAGCAGCACGTGTATCCAGTACCGGTCGTCAGCCACCTCTTAGCATCGTTGGCCGGGAGCAAGATCTTCGGCAAACTTGACCTAGCACAGGCATACCAACAATCGCCTGTCACTCCAACCATGGCAGAGGCCCAAACGATTGTCACACACCACGGGGCATTCAAAGTTAACCACCTCCAGTTCGGCGTGAGCGTAGCCCTGGGACTTTTCCAAGGCCTTATGGAAGGTCTTCTTTGGGACACTCCCGGTGGTGTCCCGTATTTTGACGACGTCTTAATGGCCGGCACATCTGGCACATCCATCGGGGAACTGTCTGCATGTCTTTGACAGGTCCTCCACCAATTCCAGTATGCGGAGAAGCGTGAGAAGTGCCAGTTTGGAGTTCCGCAAGTCAAGTTTTTGGGGTTCCTCACTGATGCTGACGGGATCCATCCGATGGAGAGCAAGGTCAAGGTGATCCACAGCGCACTGACCCCTACTTCAAAGAAAGAACTCCAATCATTCCTCGGCCTTCTCAACTTCTATCACTCATTCCTGCCGCATAAAGCATCCATAGCAGAACCACTGCATTGCCTGTTGGAAAAGAAGTCGCAGTGGAGCTGGGGGCCAAGTCACGCCTGAGCATTCACAGCTGTCAAGGACTTACTAACATCCAACTCAGTCCTCACGCATTTTGATGAACAGCTACCACTTATCATGGCCGCTGACGCCTCACCCTATGGAATCGGCATGGTCCTGAGTAACCGATTGCCTGATGGTCGAGAGGCCCCTATCGTGTATTTCTCCAGAACCTTGTCGTCCGTTAAGAGGAACTATGCCCCCATTGATATTGCGGCATTGCAGATGGAACTGAAGTGGAAGGATCCAAGGGCCTCAGTCCTGATGAAATCGTTGCTGCAGGAGGGGCCAAAATCTTGATGATTTCATTATTTCCGGTAGGTATGACAGGCCGTAGTGTTGGGCACTTCCCCCAGGAACATGAGACACAAAGCATGATGATTGGACTGGGCCATTTTCATGCTGCAGTAAACACACTTCTTAAACAAAGCCATTCTGACTGCAAATCACTTGATGAAGTCAGAAATGGATGCAGTTGTAGCTTGAAGATCTTCTCCTTATGATGGCAAAGAGAAGACTGAGGGAGAGACTGCTCCCACTCTCCAAGTCACATGCCAGTTTGGGCAAGAACTGCTTGCTCTGGATGGGAGGGAAAGCACTTTATCAGCAGCTAGAAGACTCTAGAAACTAGTTAACATCCTTTCTGTGGCTGGCCTGTGTTAGCCGGATTGCACGTAATTATTAATAATGAGGGGAATATGATTGAATATCAATAGGCAATCGGCTGCGAGAGCGAACACTGGTGTATACAGAGGTCAGCCCCGCCGGGAGGTGTTGGTAACAGACCAGGAGACTTTATATAGTTGAAAAATAAAGTCTTTTACTGAAGTTCTTCACAAACAAACAATACACAGTCTCACACACAATTACTCAAGTCTAGGAAATACAGAGAGAAATAAGCACATTTGCATTAGCAAGTAAATTGTTGGTGAGCAATACCTACTGGTCCCGTCGTGTGGAGCGTTCCTCAGGAAAAATGGAGGGGAAGGAAACTAAGAAAAATGGGGAACCATGTGGCCTGGCCAGCAGGTAGCACACGGAAACTCAGGCTGCAGACCTAGAGTTTAAAGATGGAGGCAAGGGTTAGGGATAGCAAGCTGGACATAAGAGGGTCAAAAGTTCGATAGGGGTCGAAGAGCAGAGAGAGGGCCAGTGGTCAGGCATCTCCTTATAAGCAGGAGGGAGGGGGCTGGTCACAACCTCTGGTTCCACCTCCTGGTAAGTCCGTCCCTAAAAATACCCTATTGGTTGGAAGGTGTAGGGGAGGTGTACCTGAGGAGTGGTCAATATTGAGAGCTAGAAACTTACTCATGTCTGACACCTGATAGCAGCTAGGATGAGTCACTGGGCCGATTCCATTGTCTTCTTGATGGCATTAGCCAGGCTGCTGATGGCCATCAATTAGTTATCAGGCAACAGTGAATAGTCTCTGCCAGGTCTATGTGAGGTCTTGCAGGTGAGGGGGGAAGGAAAGAGGCTGCCTGCCTGAGTTAGAAGGAACTCTCAATGGCGGTTTTTGGAGTTCCTAGTCCTTGTATTTCATTAAGGCATGTTGCTGTGTTTAGTGCATACTGGGTCTGTTCCATTCTCCTTCATGAGGAACAGGCTGGTAACCTATGCTGGGCACTGGAGCTGCTGGGGAGGTCAGGAGAATGTCTCTTGCCTGAGTGCAGTCTCTTCTGGCATTCTGGTGGGGTTACCATGTGGTTCAGTCCCTTAGGTATACACTGGCACAGTTTATTGTTTTATTACAGTCCATAAAGAGGCTCAAAAAGCCTTGCAGGGCAACACCTGCACACACGCAGTTCCATGTGTGCCTGCAAAGAAGCCACAAAGGTGAACAGGTATTGATACCACATGAAAATTAAGCACTATGCACAAAGATAAAATGACTGTGACCACTCCTCGCTTCAGCTTTTAGTCTCAAGGTCAGAATGCACATCTCGTGTTTGAAAAAGACATTGGGAAAGCATCCAGGAACATGTATAAACAGAACTGTGGCACTTGTATTGCAGAGGCTGATACAATGAGGTTTGACATGTTGCTCATTGAAAATTCTTGTAATGGTTCATTTCTGATAAACTGTGAACAAACAGAAGTCCTGTACTATCACCGCCCTTATACTGGAACAAACAGAATCATACATAATTGGTGAGCTGCCTTTTTACAAACCATGGGAAGAATCAGTATTACCAAAATGTACAGTGATCACATTTATACTGGAAGTTTCAAGTACCATATCAAAAATAAAGAAGTAAGGAATTCTCCTTTCTGGATAGCAAACATTATAAACTTGCAAACTACACATTACCTGGGCAGCTTTGAAGTAAAACCACAGTTGCTGCTTTTCCTTTGTAAATTGGCATCAGGATGGTGTGATTTGCAGTGGACAAAAGATGGGCAGAAGGAGGGTGTTTATCTCACTGTCCCCAGCCACCTCCCCCACCCCTGTAATATTTGTTCCTGCAAACTTTGAAATAATGATGCAACAGGAAGTTGAAACAGAACAAACATATTTTGCACAACCTTAGTTCAACTTATCTCAGAATGGCTGCTGTCCCGGGTTTCAGTTCTTTACTGGTGTTTTTCAGAATTACTTCCCTTCATGTAGCCACTTATGGAACAGTCAGGTTGCTGCTGTTAATGCATCACTTGAAGCAGGGGTCACATGCCCATATTTGTGATCAAAACATGGGTATGGGATTGCAGCTAGTGGCTGAAATTGCAGATGAGAAGCAGTGGACATAAGGACAGCCAGGGCTCTTTTTGGAACTCATTAGTATAACGGGCCACAGCCAGCAGCAGAAACTCATTAGCTTATTAGGCCACATCCCTGGCAGCACAGAATATCAGCATAGTAGGCCACACCCCCATGTTACCAGAAGTGTGGTCATCCAGCCACACCCACCTTTTGCTTCTTATTCTGTTAACCCTATTGTCAAACAGGGCTTTTTTTGTAGCAGGAACTCCTTTGCATGTTAGGCCACACACCCCTAATGTAGCCAATCCTAATGAGTTTCTGCTGTTGGGTGTGGTCTGTTATGCTAATGAGTTCCTGCTGGGCATGGCCAACTTGGGAGCCAGCCGGAACTCAGTTCCTGTGTGTTCCTGCCCCAAACTAGCCCTGGGGATAGCCCTTTTCCAACCCTCCATTTCTCTACTCCAAGCTGTGTCCTCCTGATATTTTGTAAAGAAGCAACAAGAGATGTGTTCACATTACACTGTGTTGCTCATTAACATTCAGCCTCCTGGTGTAAATGACTACTACATTTGCTATCATTCTCATTAAGAGAGGAATTCCTTGAGCCAGAGACAGTAAAAAGCCCAGCAGCACCTTTAAGACTAGTAACTTTATTGTAGCATAAGCTTTCAAGAAACACAGCTCTTCTAGTCAGATGCACCTGATGAAGAGGGCTGTGTTTCTTGAAAGCTTATGCTACAATAAAGTTTGTTGATCTTAAAGGTGCTACTGGGCTTTTTACCATTTTGCGGCAACAGAATAACATGGCTAACTCCTCTGGAACTTGAGCCAGAGAGAGAGGCTAATGGGCCTGGTTAAAATTACAAATTGAGTTAAAAGAGGGATTCCCAAGATCTCAAATTACTGCCAGTTTGCCTCTCACCTTCTCTCTAGCCACACCTCCATGGAAGTCCCAGATTTCAGATGGAGCTCAACACTTCTTCTAGAAGAATTCCAGCCTCTGTAATTGCCATGGCTTGATTGTTATTATATTCCTTTGAAGTCGGCTTGAGAGATTTGACTTTTACCATGGAAATAGCCACTCAAAAAAGTTATTTTTCGTGTGTCTTGCTGCTTTAATATTCCAGATCCTTTGCCAGACCGATCAGTGCAGTGTGACCTTTTATGTCTTATCCTGTCTTTATGAAGTCATTTTTGTAACATAACTAAGGAGTTAGTGTTGCAGGAGGAGGAGGGGTCCCTTGCCTCCAGCTTCCACAAATGAACACAGAGCCACAGTGAACACTGAAATTCCCACTGGAAACTGGTTTGGAGAAAGATGCACACTGGCAACACAAAGACTTTAATCTGTCGGATTTCTATTTAAGGCTGAGAGAGGCAAGAAGCCAAGAGCTTTCGTAATGCCCAGAAAACATGCTTGATAATTAGTGTCATGCAAATTGCTTTTCTTATGCTTGAGTTTGCCACTTCTATTATCATGAGGACAGAAAAATGACAGGACATGGGTGGAGGGTCTGCCCCACTTACAAATCAGTACTGCTCGAGCCAAGAATTCAAGTAAATGTGAGCTTACATTATTCCTTTGTTCCTAAAGGCAAGCAAAGTCTACAGAGGCCACCTACATGTACCTGAGACAATTTTCTTCTTTTTTGGCTTAATACACCAATGGGAACTATTAAGAGATAAGTTTGTTGGAAAAACCAAATGGCAGCGCTGAGAGCTCCCTGGGTAATGGCATTATCCATCAACAGCAATAGGAACAAGATTTGACAGGTGGCAGCCAAAGCAAATAGAGTCACTATTTGGTCCCCAAGGAACCACATGCAGATCTAGTGATTCCAGCAAAAGCTGAGCCTAAGACTTTCTGTGTGCAGCGATTTTACTAACAGGACTGTCAACGTCGGCAGCATGTATGACTAGTTCTAAAATTAGTACTTGTAGTATTTTTGACTGTGATACACAAGGGAAGTACCACCATCAGGGGGAGAGGTCTGTACTACATATATCTCCAAATACACCTGGTACCTACCTGTTCTGTTCTATCCATACAGGACACCTTCGCAACCAGTTCGACTACCTATAATAGTTTCAGTGGAATAGCTGTGCTGGTGTGAAGCAGCAGAGCAAAGTTTGAGTCCAGTGGCACCTTTAAGATCAACAAAGTTTAATTCTGGGCATAAGCTTTCGTGTGCATGCATGCTTCTTCATAAACATTGAAACCGAAGGCATCAACCATTGCATCAGGTAAAGGGTGGGGAGGGTGTTTCCAGGAAAGGCTAATTAGGGTCAAGATGCATAAGAAACTGAGCAATTGCTAGCTGGGGGTTTAATTTTCCCCAGTCCACTTTTCTGACAGCATAGAGTAAAGAAGAAATGTTTCCAGTGCCCTCTAACTACTATTGGTATTTGATTGGTTATATTCTATAATGCTTTGGTACAGCTTATATTTTATCAACTAGAAGCCCACAAAAATCACAGAGAAGTAGGGCTGAGGCCTTGCTTTTCACTCTGTTGTTAGAAGCTTGTTGCTTATTCCTGCTCTACTCCCTTCCTTTTATTCTCAGCCTATTCACACATCTCTTCACTGTTTACACACATCCCAGTCATATGCACACTTCCTTTGTATGCACTCTTCATCTCAGCTACTTTCACACAACCCTGTCCTCAGTCAGGCACAGAGATGGCCTCACCTCAGCTGCACCCAGCTGTTGAGAGCCAGTTTGGCGTAGTGGTTAAGTGTGCGGACTCTAATCTGGGAGAACCGGGTTTGGTTCCCCACTCCTCCACTTGCACCTGCTAGATGACCTTGGGCAAGCCATAGTTCTGGCACAGCTGTTCTTGAAAAAGAACAGTTTCTGTCAGAGCTCTCTTAGCCCCACCTACCTCACAGGGTGTCTGTTGTGCGAGGGGAAGGGAAAGGAGTTTGTAAGCCACTCTGAGACTCCTTTGGTAGTGAAGGGTGGGTATAAATCCAATCTCTTCTTCTTCTTCATACTTACATGTATACTGGCTCATTTAAGTATTTTACTGCTATGCTGAATTATTGCTAAAAGATATTCTAAACTTAGGTCTTGTTTTGTACTGTTATTTTGTACTGTTTTTAATATATATTTTATTATTTGTTTTAATTGGCTGGGAGCTCATGATTTATAAACTATTTAACTAAATAAATAGCTATTTAATCTAGTCTCCTCTATGCTGATGATGCCACAGATATTTTAAGCCTGATTGATATCAGTCATCAGCTTTCCAGAACTTTGAAGGGACCCACAAAACAGAGAACAACAATAATGGAAAACATGATTCTAAACTGCTCTCTAGAGTGTAACAGTTTCTCTTAACTGCATCTTCTAATGCTCTCACAAGAATGTTTAATGGGTGTACCCTTCTTTCTAAATCTCCCAAAGCCTTCCCTGTGACTGGTTCTGTTCATCTTGAGCTCTTGCTGCTGTCAGCTGTCAAATCTTCTTCCCACTTAATTCATGTTGCTATTGATAAGTAATAACACCTGCAACTGTCCCATGGTTTCTCAGCTTGCCATGCTATGCACAACTCTTGGATGGAGTTAGCAGATCTAGACTTGAATGGGGCTACTGTCACTTTGGAAACTAAATGGGCTTCTCAGCCAGCTGCATGGCACACTGTTTTCCTGCACTGGTATAGTGATAAACTTTGATGTGCACATGAGTTCTGAAATGCTGCATGATACCAAATACATAATACACTTGGCTAATCATACTTGACAGAGGTGCAATCTCTGAGATGAATGAGAGAAACAGGTGTGGAAAACTAAATACTTATAGTTACTTGGGGTAAAGGGAGCTTAGTATGTGATTACAGATGAGGAATTTCTGTTACACTGTCCTGCTTCATGTTAAAATAAAAAGCCAAAATCAGGCCTGACACTACCATTAGGTGGCATTAAGTATTAAGCTTCAAGCTGGGGAGAAGCACAGAAGTTTGCTTCTGCCAGTTCTTGAAGGTGCTTGAAGCACCACTGAAGCTCCATGTGAAATCACAGTTAAAGCCCTGCTCCTTCCTCTCAGGGCAGAGGCAAGGCTAATGGCAAACACAAATTTTGGCTTGTTACCAAGATCAGCCATAATCTATGGACCCTTGATTAAAGGGCAGCCTTTAATTATAATTATTAGTTTATTATTAATCTTTAGTTCCATAGATTTTGAAACATTTTGATTTTCTGCCCCAAATATATAATTTGCAGGCAAACGGGAAAATAAAGTACAGATTCATTGCTACAAATGGAACTGCAGCACCAGGAAAATAAGTTATCAGTAGAATTAAGGCCAAATTATTTCAAGAGCAACTTCAGTAGATCTGATGATTTTCTGCTTTGCTGTTATTAACTGGAAGTATCTCCCATGTATTCCAACCAAGATGTACACTTCTATGTATCTGAGGATGCCAGCTCTGACTCAAGAAAGCTCATGGTGAAATATACATTCTGTTAGTCCTTAAATATTTGAAATCCATCCCATACCTCATGTCCTTTGTTCGACTTCCCAAAGAGGACCTCAGATATATCCATACCATCAAACCGTCTGTGAGGAGGGAGGCTTGCGTTTGCAAGGGACACCACAGTAGGGAATATATCTAAAGTGCTGCAGGATAGAAGAGACTGGTCAGAAGAATGGACAGATGAAGTGTCCCTGAAACAGAAATCACTTCATCATGAAGAAGGATTTTGGGACAGATGAAGTACAGCCTACTCTATCTCAACAGCAGCACATTATAGGGCAAAATACAGAGTTCACATTTATTTTTTGTTTAAAATGAAGATTATGGATCTGTGAGAGTAGCTGTGCAATTTTAAGAACACTTTCCTGGGAGTAAGCCCCACTGAACAGACTTGACTAGCATTCTGAGTAGACCTGCTTAGGATTGCTGTAACAGTGCCATCCCAAGCAGAATTAAATCCAAGTCTATTGGAGACAATAAATTTAGAAGGATGTAACTCTCCTAAGGAAGGCACTGGAAGAAACTAAAAGCTGAACACGACCTAACTATGAAATGAAAAAATAAAATGTGCAAGTATTGATTTTCCATTCTTTTTATCTTTTTCCATTTTTAAAGCTATAGCCTAGAGGAAAACACAGTGATCTAGGAAGGAGGATAGCAGCTATACAGGCAATAGGAGAAGGAATATTCAGGATCTGTACAGAACACTAAAGTCCAATACCAGTTCAATTTTATAACAGATGTAACTATACGAGTTGCATAAGAACTGTATCTCCTTGGTACCACTCAGCTAATTGGAGTTCCCAGCACTGAGCAATTGGTTTGCTGAAACTAATCAGCATGTTTCCCTGTCTCAAAGATGATCTGGAAGACAGGTGACTGGCTGGCAGCAGATCTACAAGTTGCCACGCTTCGAAAGAGGGGGAAGCCAATTCTGTCCCCTTCCATCAATGTGGAGAATCCCTCATGGGGTGATTCTGCATTGACTTTTCCCTCCGTTGTTTTACATTGAAACAGAAATTCCCCTCTGCATTGCATGCAGCTTTGACTTTCTTTGATCATCAGATTTTGTGGTACCCTCCACACTGAATGTCACTTTCACTTTCGTTGATCATCAGGTTTTATGGTACCTTCTGCATAGATTTATGGCCATTCAGGGGTGACTTTGCAGTCAGTATGGTGTTGCCCAAGGTATTTGAATGTGGTTTTGAGCTGCACCTTTTCCTCCCAGTTGAGAAAATGTGGAGCGAATGCTAGATGCAGAATCACCTATGGACTCCATGGTATATCCATGCAGACATCCCTGGACCCTAGTGTAAGAGACACTGGGCTTACTGTATATTGCAGAGATCAGCAGCACTGAAACACAACAGTGAGACAGACCCCTAAATGAGAGCCACCACTACCAAATAAGCAGGCCAAAAATGAGTATAACATCTTGTTCAACCTATATGAAATTTCCTAAACATCTTCATTTTATACCATAATGGGATAGTCCTAGCAGATCTATTTCCTTAAAACATCCCTTCACAGTCTAAAAAACCCCTGTGTCACTTATGAATTTCCTGTTTTGGAAAATGAACGCAGCCATGAGTTTTTCTGCAGTCCCTGCTAAGAGTCTTGTCAGCATTTCCATCCCCATCCAGTACTTTCAAGGGCTTAAGACTGAACCACAAAATATGACATTACAAAATGATTTAATTTGTTATCCAGCAAACTGAATGTGATACTCTTGGAGAAACTGGGTGATATCTGGCAACAGATATGGTGCAGGAAATGAACAAGAGGAAGGGCTAAGCTCATAGTAGGGCTGTCAGTTTGTATTTCTGCTGTGGTGTCTACCTACCTGTTACTTAAGGACTTTTGATTCAGCTGCTCTCTTATCAATAATTTAAACCATCTGGAGCTTTTTGCAGATCACGAGTGGCCTTTGGGCAAGGTTATTGCTATAAAGTAAGAAGAGAACAAAGGACCACACCAATTGGAGCAAGAGATAAAGAAAAACAATGGTGCAATGGGAAGAAATTCTTTATTCCAAATATCAGTACCCTTATGCATTTTGCGCCAGCTTTTTCAGGGGGTAGGGGCGCCAGTCACCCAGAGCGGGTGCCATGGTGCCTGCCCTGCAAGCCATGAATTTGTGTCTTGCAGGGCAGGCACTGCATCGTGTAGGGCAGGCACTATGGGTGGGGAAAAGCGGTGTGTGTGTGTGTGGTGCTCCAGTCCTGATGTCTGCGTGACATCATTACATCGGGGATGAACCCTCCCCTTCCTGCCCCCCCCAATCCCCCCATCAGGGAGAGGATTGGACCTTGCAAACTTATCAGGGTTTTTTGTGCATATATAAAAAATGAAAGAGAAAAAAAGGTTAACAAACATCTTATTGCTATCTCTCTTCATTATTTGTTAAAAACATCAAACCATGATAAAAAAGCGATTAAAAAGATAGTACCTCTGAGCAATGCTCCCTCTTAAGTTGTGGAGTCTAGTGAGCAGAAATTCTATTTTGTGAGCTACTGGCATTAAAGTTGTGAGAAAGCGATTTGGCTACTACATAAACTAGTTTGCTCTGGAGCCGTACTTCCTGAGTGAAGACAAAAATGTGTGAGCCGGAGGCTAAAAACCTGTGAACTAGCTCACAGTAACTCAGCTTAGAGGGAACACTGCCTCTGCGTATGTACAGAGTACTCTTTTATTATCAAGAGCCACCAGAACACTACTAGGAACTTAGAATGATGTTACAACAGTTATTACAGGCATGTACAGACAAGAGTGCTCCCAAGCTATTAATTCAAAAAAATATTTCATAGAATGAATAAACGTGTTTTAAATTAAAAAGTCTATACTGACTTGTAGAATATAAACTCAGCAACTCTCCCACTAAACTGGCTTTGAAAAAAAAATGTTCTTTTCTCATTCTACATTTATCTAGGTCAAAGCTAGCCAGGAAATGTTTTAATTTAACCCATGTGGTACCAAGGTTGTCAACTTCAGAATCAACTCTGCTTCCCTTCTGAAAAGAATCTTCTCATTCTGGCTATTAGATCTATACAAGTGGAAACCCACAAGAAAGCTGCAGAAGTGGCTATCTTATTTCCCCCCCACCTTTCCTTCCCCCTTCTCCTTCTACTGCTCTCAATCTCTCACTCTTTCTCGCTTCTGCCACCCTTCTTCTTACGCTTTCTCCTCCATGCCTGTCACTCTCTCTTTCTCTGCCTCCATATCTCATCACTCTTTTTTTCTCTACCTCCCCAGCTCATAACTCTTTCTCTCTTTTTCTGCTTCTCACTCCATTGTACTTTTTCTTTCTTCCTCCCACCCTATCACTCTCTCTTTCTGCCTCCCATCACTCTCCCGGCTTTCTGCCTCCTTCTGCCCCCCGCCCCCAGCAGCAATGGTGGTGCTCCCAGACGCCCACCTACTTCCCCCCCAAAGCAGCAGTGGAGGCAGTGGCACTTCAGGAATTACAACAGGTGTCTCAACCACAGAGATAGGTTCCCCTTAGGGTTGCCAACTCCAGTTTGGGAAATTCCTGGAGATGTGGAGTGGAGCCTTAGGAGGGTGAGGTTTGAGGAGGGAAGCAACCTCTCAGCAGGTGCAGTGCCATGGAGTCCACCCTACAAAACAGCCTTTACCTGGCGGTTCAACAACAGCAAAAACACTGTAGTAAGACACTAAATAAATCTGATGATAAAATGAACTTGTGTATGATTATTTTTATACTAATATATGAAAAATAAACAACTATAAAGACAAGAGTCATATAATTCCACTGAAGTCTGTGCGCTCAATTACAAAGGTAGGTACAATTTCTACAATTGTTATGAATTCATCAACATCAACAGATAATTAGGAGAAAAGTCATACAACATCACAAGATGGATCATTGAAAGAAGACACCATGGCTTCTTTTAATGATCCATCTTGTGAGGTTGCATGACTTTTCTCCTAATTATCCATTGATGCTGATGAATTAATGACACTTGTAGAAATTGTATTTACCTTTGTAATTGAGCACATATACCTCAGTGGAATTATATGTCTCTTGTCTTTATGACTGTATATTTTTCACACATTTGGTATAAAAATAGTCATACACAAGTTGATTTTATTATCAGATTTATCTAGCATCTTATTATAGTGTTTTTGTTGTTGGATCTTTGTATACTGTAATCCTTCTTTTGCTAGTTCACCTGGAGGTTGGCAACACTAATTCCCCTGAAACTGGTTGCTTTGGAAGGTGAATTCTATAGCATTATATCCTTCTGAGTTCCCGCCTCTCCTCAAACCCCACCATCCCCAGGCTCCACTGCTCAAATCATCCAGAATTTCCCAACCTGGAGTTGGCAACTTTATCTCCTTGCCACCCAACAGCCAACCTACCTTTATCTGCCCCTCTGTCTTCAGCTTTCCATCTCCATTCTCCCTGTAGCCTCTACTGATGAAAACTACAGTCTTTCTTCACAGTGGAGACCAAAGCAGCTTCTCCTCTCTTCCTTTTTATCCGCACAACAACCCTGTGAGGTAAGTTAGGCTTAAAGTATGTGACTGGCCCAAAATCAGCCAGGGAGCTTCCACAGCAAGATGGGGATCTGAACCTGGGTCCTGAAGACCCTACTCTGAAGCTGTAACCACTACACCACGCTGGCTTTCATAGGGTGGCCGCTGTTGCAAGCAGCCAGGGCTATGAATCATGCCAGACGGGTGGTATCAAGTCTCTCAGAGGCAGCTGTCAGGCCTAGGATTGCCAGCCTTCAGGTGGAAAACAGGGTTGTGCTCCAAATCTTCTAGAGCAGGGGTGGCCAAACTTGCTGAACATTAACAGTCACACAGAATAAAGTCAGATGTCTGAGAGCCACAAGACATGAACAAATAATACACAAACGTTTTTATTGGAAAATATGCAAATTTGCTTTTTTATAAACATTAAATTAGAATGTGTGAAAGAGCCGCATGCAGCTCCCGAGCTGCAGTTTGGCCACCCCTGTTCTAGAGAGCTTTTAAAGAAAAAGATCTCCACAGCAGGCCTGCAGAAGCACAGTCCCATGTGTGCCTGCATAGAAGCCACAAAGATGAATGATAAGATTCTTCTCAGAAAGGAAGCAGAGTGGATTCCAAAGCTGGTTTAGTGGGAGCGCTGCTGAGTTTTTATTCTACAGGACAGTATAGATTTTTAATTTTAAAAGTATTCATCCTATGAAATAAATTTTGGAATTCGTAGCTTGCAAGCTCTCTTATCTGTACATGTCTGTAATAACTGTTGTAACATGATTCTAAGTTCCTAGAAGTGTTCTGGTGGCTCTTGATAATAAAGAGCACTCTGTGCATGCTCAGAGGTACTATCTTTTTAATCATTTTTATCATGGATTGATGTTTCTAACAAATGTTGGAGATAGATGTCTGTTAAGTTTTTTCTTTTCTCGTTCATTTTTGTATAGTACAGATGCCCCTGAAGAAGAAGCTGGTGCAAAATGCATAGGGGTGCTGATATTTGGAATAAAGGATTTCTTCTCACTGCACCATTTCCCCCCCTTTGTCTCTTATTTATATAAGGCAATATCTGGATAAAAAAGGAAGGGAAAGAGCAGTCACCTCCCATTAATTTACCCTCCTGAGCAGATGCAGATCTCTTTTCAGAGAAACCATTTGCCGTTGTTCCAGAAGCTGCCACCTTTGTCTAGACAAGCAAGATCAGCCATTACTGCAGCAACAGCAGCAACTGTTGCACAGGATGGGCTGATGAAAGGCAGCAGAAGTTCATCCTCTGCCTCCTCTCCATGAGAAAAGAGAATGTGAGTCCCCCCCAAGACCTTTCCTGCCCTGCCAACTATTCGGGGGAGGGGGCCTCAGCAGAACTCCAAATAAGCAGAGATTTCCTATTAATGAACTTGAATCCAATAGAGTGTTTCTATGGGCAGAAGGACTTCTGCCTGCAGAGGGCGACTTTCTAACCTCCCCCCTCCTGCTACAGTTCCAAATGCCCCTCAAAGTAGCACTCTGGAGTATAGAGGAAGAGATTATAGAGGAAGAGAGAAAGTCACACTTTGTAGGAGGAACTCCCTTCACCCATGGAAATGCTCTACTGGATCCAAGTTGTGCATTGGAAAGAATTAAAATCTTTAAAAGTTGGGGCCTATTATTACTCTATGAAATTTGGACTGTGGAAATTGGAAGCTGAAGGGGCCAGAATGTCTTCCATTCTCCCACTCAACTAATTTCAGCCAGGCTGCTAAGAGACAGACATGCCAAACACACACATAAAACAACACTGTGAAATCGGAAACATTGTATGTGAGTTCTTGCAATGTCAAGACTTCAAAACATGCTTGCTGAACAACATGGCGCTAGATAGTGAAAACACATGTGCTTATGGTATTATTTAAGTACTTCAGTACATTCATCCAGGTTTTTTTTCTTTTGCCATCAAGGCACAGCTGACTTCTGGTGACCCTGTGGGGTTTTCAAGGCAAGAGACATCCAGAGGTGGTTTGCCATTGCCTGCCTCTGCGTTGCAAGCTTGGACTTGCTCGGTGGCCTCCTAGCCGAATACTAACCGGGGCCAACCCTGCTTACTTCCGAGATCTGACAAGATCAGGCTAGCTTGGGCTATCCAGATCAGGACGTCCAGTTGAGAATCCCACATAAACAAAATGATGATTCATTTTAACCTATTCGCTTTGGAACATAACTCACAAAATTATCAGCATGTCTAACAAATACAGCATGCATCCCATCAAGTGGTCCAAAGAGCAATTATTCCTTAGTCAAGGGACTCATGATACAGTTGTGACTAACCCATTTTAGAGGTTATTTTTAAAAAGAAATAAATCCTTAACTCTACTTCTGGGGAAATCTAGGAAATAAAAAACTCATGACTGCAGTACATGCTCCAAAGAAAGCATGTACTGCCATAAAGAAAGTGTCCCTTTATTTATTTAACTCATGCTTTTTAGGTATTTACAGTTGGCATTATGAGAGCACTGTTACCAGAAGTGTTTGGGAGGTGATTACTAGGATTTTCTTCCCAGACACAAGTTAGTGATGGAATGCAATTGACCTCTACAGACGATAAACTTCCAATTCCGAGTGACTACCCTCTGTGCCATTCTCGTTACACATGAATTATTATATTCCTGCATCTACAAATGAAAATAAAGTGGTTATCTCTCCTTATAAATAATTATCTTTTGGTTTCGCAAGATTCCATGCGCTCACATTGGCTCTAAAATGCCCTCCCTCAGCCATTGGCCCATCAGCCGCCACTCAAGAGTACTCGCGTGCCTTTGGCTGGGTGCTGGGTCTGCTCCTCTTCCCCACCCACTCCCCCTGGCAGACAGCTCTCTCTCCTGAGGAAGACAGTTCTCTTGACTCCTGTCAGGGACTGTCCCCTCAGTGGCTGTTGGTAGGCAGCCAAGCTTGGTTCTGTGAGTAAAAAAACAAAGGACTTTCAGCTTAACTCCCCACCCCGCCCATAACCCCCTCCCCAATGGCCACTTTCCTGTCAGAATAAATGGAAAAAGGCTCTTTCTCCTGCTTAGCTTCAGCATGGCTGGCTGGCTAACGAGGTGGGCCAGTGACCATCAGACCATTTTCTTCAACTCCCCGCTGTGTGGCTGACTTTCTCCTTGGGCTGCCAATCTCCCCACTGTTACAATGAGATCTCCCACTGTTACAATTGACCTCCAGATGACAGAGATCAGTTCCCCAGGAGAAAATGGTTGCTTTGGAGGGTAGACTCTATGGCATTATACCCTGCTGAGTCCTTCCACACCCCAAATGCTGCCCTCCACAGGATCCACCCCCCAAATCTCCAGGTATTTCCCTAATCAAAGTTGGGCACCTGTACTTTCTCCTCTGTCAGTAAAAGGCCCTTTCCACATGTATGTTGGCCTTTGGGAGAAAACTCATTGGGCCCAGTCCTGATCGTGTTGCCAGCTCCAGGTGGGCAATTCCTGGAGATTTGAGGGATGGAGTCTGGAGAGGGTGAGGTTTGAGGAGGGGTGGCGCCTCAGACAGGTACGATGCTATAGACTCCACCCTCCAATCCAGCCATTCCCTGATGGGGAACCATTGTTGCCAATCTCCAGGTGGGGGCTGGAGATCACTCAAAATTACAACTGCTCTCTAGGAGGGAGGGGGGAGGAGATGGAAAACTAAAGGTAGGTTGATGGTTGGCTGGGAGGGAGATAGGGTTGTCAACTCCAGGTTGGGAAATTCCTGGAGATGTGAGGAGTCGAACCTGGAGAGGGTGAGTGTTGAGGAGGGGTGGGACCTCAGACAGATACAATGCCATAGATTCCACCCTCCAAACCAGCCACTCCCTCCTGGGGAACCACTGTTACCAATCTTGGGGGTGGGCTGGAGATCACTCAAAATTACTACTGCTCTTCAGGTAGCAAAGATCAGTTCCTCTGGAGAAAATGGTGGACTCTGTCATTATACCCTGCTGAGATTGCCACAGCAAATTGTCACTGAGTGCCCAAAGCCAGGGCACTCTCCCAGAGCCTCTTTCTAGAGCCCGTTGTATTTGTTTCCACAACGGGCCTTATTCCTAGTCTATTAATATAATTGTGATGTTGGACATCACAATGTTCAGTCTGTTCATTAAACCAAGATCCTTTCTTTTTTTGAGAAATCTTACTGAAACTTTTTACTTTGGCTAAGTGATCACTGGAGTATCACAGCGATTCAGTGTAGCTTACCCTCCCATTCCTTTACGTCTTTTCTCTGTATTTGGCATATTCCCATGGGAACTTGTTTAGGATTACACAAAGGCCATACTTTTTGAAATAGCACAGTACATTTGCTGATACTGCTTTATCTCTTCTTGCATACGATGGGAAGTCAAGACTACAGGAATAACAGGTGAGTACAAACACTGGCTATTTGAATGCCTTTAAAAATATCCATATGGCTTGCAGGTTTTAGATGAGATGTTAGAGCTACTAGATTTCTATAAAGAGAAGTATGCAGGCGTATCCTTAATTGTAAAGAAAAGGAACATTTACTAAAGTTTGAGAAACACTTCATACATTTTAACTTCTGTTCTGTTACCTCTAAATTAATACCAGGAGAGAGCAGGATAACCGATGCCTCTTTTAAAAAGTGTATTTACCTGTTTCTGAAGTGTTTTATTCATGTGAATGCTACTAGAACAGATCCTGTGATGGCCAGGTGTTTTCACAGCTCCTTCCCCACCCTGTAGGGTTGCCAGACCCCCTGGTGGGGGTGGGGGTCCTCTGCCACCAGGCCGTACCCCCAGCCGTCTATTAATTAGCTAGCCAGAGGGAGACTTACCAGGAGAAAAGAGAAGGCCTAGGTCCCATCAATAGTATTGTACACAAAGCAACATCATCATGCCAGCAACATCTGGGTGACACTCCAGAATTTAGGCAAAAACTCTATGGTAGAAGCCAGTTTTACCATAGAGTTTTTGCCCAAATACCAGACCATCACCCATGCTAGCATGATTATGTCACTTCCTGTGTAACACCAGTGATGAGGCCTAGGCCTTTATCTTTCTCCAGGTAAGTTCCCCCACACTCTCATCAGTTGCCAGGAGGGAGCTGGCCACCCTACCACCCCATCACAACTTTCAGTAGCGGTGACCAAGTTGATTTTCATTATGGCAGGGATTGTGAATGGTCAGTAAGGCACTGTTAACGCATAACTGTGCTGGATTATATGCTGCTATTGTAGAGGAAGCCTGGTTTGGTAGCTAAGACACAGAATGGAACTTTTATTGTTGCTGTTCAGTTGCACTGTCGAGCCCGACTCTTCACAACCCCAACGGACCACATCGCGCCTGGCTAACACAGCAAGGAACAGCAGAAATCTGCTTTAAAGCAGTTATAATTTCATACACCCACAGCTTTACTGAACTGGCATGGTGCTTCTGTCAGAGAGAGAGAAAGAATAATTTCATTTGGAACTCCTCCTTAAACCTAAGAACCTCCTTAAACCTAAGTCTATTGAAATAGGGCTAGCTTCTCTCTTGGGATATTTTCCTCAATGTTCTCACATGTCCCTAACCTTAGGTAACACAGGATACGTGCTCTGTTCCTGCCTCTCTATCGGCCCTCAAGCTCTATATACCTATACTATAGGTGTCTGAGTTCTTCTTTACCATGCAAAGTCTAACTACCTAACTATTCTCCTGGTAGTTTCCCCCATTTCTCTGTTGCTTCTCCAACCCCTATCAGAAGCAATGACGGACTTTTCTTCCCCCGTACTCTCCTCCCCTGCAGATGTTCCATAGTCTCTCATTGGCTGATGCCGCTTAGTATCTGCCTACTTCCTCTACAGAAAGGGATCTGCTGCAATGCCTGGAGGGTGGAACTAGAGGATGTCCATCACTGACCCACTTCATTTCTTGTCATGTATTCTCTATCCCAGAGAAGATGGAAACTTCCTCTTTAGAAAGGAGAACAGAGAGACTTTAGGTGGGTACAGCATGTAACATGGTAAATTAAGAGTTAGGCTAGAGACAGATGACAACTTTATTAGGCTCCAAAAAAGATCTCTCCATAGAAAGGGCAGAAGTAAATGCGATATTTGACACAGAACTGACACGGGAAACAGCAGCTCTGTGTCAAATTCTCAGTTCTCTCTGTGTATCATTTAGTTACACCATTGGTTGCTGCTGTCAGAGACAAGAAAATGACATTAATAAGGGAAGCACTTGATATAAGGTTGCATTTTCAGTAGCATCTTTGTGTTGTTTCAGAGGGTTGCTATGCTGGTCTATAGTAGAACAGCTAAAATTGATTCCAGTAGCAACTTAGAGACCAACAAGATTTTTTTGGGGTGGGGGGTGGGGGTATGAGCTTTTGGAATTACCTGATAAAGTGAGCTTTGACCCTCAAAAGCTCATACCCTGAACAGCAGATACAATTCCTTTCAACCAAGTGAGACATGATATATACTTAAATAAAAAGTTCTAACCACAAATGCAGTGCTTAAATTGGCCTTAATCATTTATCCATTTAGATTATAGTAGAAAAGGCTCATAGCAGATATCAACTATTAAAATAAAAAGAAACTCAATATCAGAAATTATCATGAAAAGAAATGGAATTTTAAAAGTACTATTCTAAGACAATTATATAAATTATGGTGCTCCCACACTGGGAGAACTTTGTACAGCTCTGGTAGCCCCATCTCAAAATGAGCTAGAGAAAATATAAGAAAATGTGGCTAAAATATTCCTATGCTTATATTATCTTTCTTATGGAAAAAAGTTGCTAAATTGGGTCTTTAGCTTAAAAAATGACAAGGAGATGTGGTTATGATGGAAGTTAACATAATTATGAATGCTATAGAGAGACTGAACAGAGAGGAATTATTCCATCTCATGAAATACTGGAATTAGGGATCATCCAATGAAACTGATGGATGGGGGGCGGTCAACCAGGACCAATTGAAGGAAGTACTTCATGAAACACATACCCAGCTTATGAAGATCACTGCTATGGAATGTGCGTAGCCACGAGCAATATGTAACACAAATTATTAGTAGACAAATTCATGAAGTTAACTCTTAGCCATATGTACACCTCTGTTGCCTATATGGTTTGGAGAAACAATAGCAGAAAATTCTCATTAGTATGATTTGTTTTTAATCTTTGGCTGGCCATATGTTGGACACTCTTTGTACTGATCAACAGACTACATTGCGATGTGGTTTGATTTTCTTATGACCTGTTCTTAAAAGAACTGCAGAGTATTCTCACATTATGTACATAAAGCTAGTGAGGCTAGTCTGAAATAAGGGATACCCTAATGGATAACACACAAAGTACGCCATTAATAATAAATACTATTCTACATTCCTATTTCTGTTCTAAACTGTCTTCCCTGTGTTCAAGTGACAAAAGCAAGATTGAAATGAGATCTGCTACAATCTGTTATGAATTCTGGTAATGGAAAGTGCTTGAATTATATGGAACTAGGGGGGGAGGGTTGCATTAAGAGCTGCACTATCGTTTCCCCTTCCCAATCATTTGACCACTGATAGTAGATATCTGTTACAAAGGTATGTATGCATTAAGACGTGAAACATCCAGTGACTTCTCTACCAGGTGTCAATTCACCTCTGCTTTCAGATGAACACTATCTTTTGTGCGCACAAAATTACTCAAAATCAATTACATTTTTGAGGTTCTGATCTGTATCATTTTATACTAGGTCACATCAGTTCACTGGTTCACATCACACCTTTGACATAGATATGATAACAAGTTAGCATTTAGGGATTTTCTTTTAACATTTATCCTTTATCACCTCCCATATTTTATATAGAGCCACTCTTATAGTATGTTGTTTAAAATGTGATGAAGTTTTGTTGTACCACATAAAATAATGCCAACCCATTTGTAAATCATGCCCCTCAAGACTCAATAATCTTTTATCCTCTTGTATTAACAACTCCCTTAACCAACTCATTGCAGCTGCCTTATAATAAAGCCTCCAATATGGTAGAGCAAATCCCCCTCTCTCCTTTTCTTGCAAGTATTTTACCTTAATCCTAGGTCTCTTGTTTTGCCATATAAAAACCTTTAAGAGCTTATCTAATTCTTTAAAGAAATTTTGATTTCTTAAAATGGGAATAGTTTGAAAAAGAAAGAGAATACATGGTAAGACATTCATTTTTATGGTCGAAATTCTACCTAATATAGAAATTTGCAGATTTTTCCAGATTTTTAAGTCTTTTTTTAATTCCGATAATACTTTTGTATAGTTATCCTCGAAGAAGGAACAACACCTGTTTGTCAAAACTATTCATAAATAACTAACTTTCTTCTGAATGTCAAAACCCGTGATTTCTTGCAACACTTTTTCTGACAATCCTTTACAATTTTTCAATAATATCTTAGTTTTCTTTTTGTTTACTTTCAGCCTTGTCATTACCATATTCCTCTAAGGTACACAATAAATATACCAATGATAATCATATCTTATCTTGATATGTTATAAACATTATTTTTTCTCTCAGATTTATCATAATAAACATCTTTTGGTGACATTAGAGGTGACGTATTTAACAACTACCAAAATTTCAGTAGATTTTACATTTAATTTCTTTTTCAAGTGTTTTTCTATTATTTTTAATCCAAAAATGGCTATGCAAACCTTCTGTCAGGTCCACAGTTTCCAATTTCATCAATCTTTCATATAGATTTTTAATCTACTCAGAGATCCATACCAAACCAGCTGCTTGATGATATAACTTCATGTTGGACACAGCTAGAGTTGCCAGGTCCAGCTTCATCCCCAGTGGGGGGACTTTGGGGGGTGTTCCTGGAGGGGATGGGGCATCTCCAATGTGATGATGTCACATTGGGGATGTCCCTGCCCCAAACCCCACCCCCCAAAACAATCACCCACAGCCATCCCTCTTCCTTCCTCCTGTAAGATTTAAAGGGCCCACTGATCAGGTGGAGGACCCTTTACATCTTGCAGGAGGAGAGGGAGAGAGGCAGCCACCGGCTGTGTGCCTAAACTCCAAGCAGCAATGCTGCTTGGAATTCAGGTGTGCGAGGCCTGAGCTTCACTGGCCAGAAGCATTTAAAGGTGTGCTCATCTCCCGCGCATTTAAAAGTATTTAAAGCTGTTCTAGCGCACCTCTGAACTGTTATTCGCCTCCCCACATTTTTCATTTATTGCCTAATGGCCCTCAGGTGTCAGGGGTCCTGTATGAAACTAGTATAATTGTTTTAGCCATTTTGTATTCTCCATTCCTGACTCAATAATGTCCATGATGACTTCACCTTTCTCTGATCAATAAAGTTGAACCCAATTCAGGACCTGCTGTTGGCCTGAGTTACTAAAGTAACTGAAAGGAGGCAGCTCATTCCCCCCATTTTATTTTTCTTTTCCCTGTAAGCCTGCACAAACACTTTCCTTTTCCTATTTCCTTCTCTCCTTCCTACCTACCAAGCAACCTACTTTTATCTGCACCATATTCAGCTTTCCTCCTTTCCTTCACCCTTACAGGCTCTCTCTGGGAAAACTGTGCAGTTCTGGCCACTAGGCTGGGCTAGGTCCAATTGTGTGATACTGGCAGCCAAGCCAGGCCCAGTTGTATGGTGGCAGCTGCCAGGCTGAGCCCAGTTGCACTGTTGGGGGACCCAGAAAGTCTTGGGGGGAGTACCTCACTTTCCTTTGTATTCCCCTTCCCCATACGATTTCATCTTTGCCTCCTCTCGGCAGCTAGGGTTGTCTAGTATAGGTTGAGAAATTCCTGGAGTTTTGAGGGTGGAGTCTTGGAGAGGGAGGGTTTGGGGAGGGGAGGGACCTCTGAGCGCTATAATGCCACACAGTAAGATAACATTTGGGGCCTGATCTCTACAATCTGGAGATCAGTTGTAATTTCAGGAGAACACCAGGGCAGATAAATAGGTACAAAGAACATAAAAAGCACCATCAGCTTGATTCTCCCTAAGTTGATCATAGTAGCTTCATAACACAAGGGGAAGTCTCATTGGTTCTCTGTTCAACATGCTGCAGCATCTGCTTGGGCCTGGCAGATAACAGCCTTACTATATGCAAACAGCTGTCTTTGCAATACGTAACTGCAGTTCAGAAGCTGGGATATGTGCTTACAGCTCCTTCTTCAGACCAGCTGGCATGGTACTGATGAGGGTTAGCAGTCATACTTTCACTGCAAAGGTCCCCCATTCACTGCAAGGGTCCCTTACATCACAAATCAACATTCAAATCCCTGCAAGAGCCAGGAAGCCCATCACTTGGCCTTGGGATCTGTTATTTCAGAGGGTTGTTTTGAGGGTAAAAAGAATGTATTGTAGCCTGTTCTGAGCCCAGGCAATGGGCCAATGATAACTAGTCTGACCACTACTTTATTTGATGACTGAGGCTAATCCCAAGGCAAAGACCCCGGGTTTCTCCTTCAGTTCCTTTCTGGAGCAATATATTATCTAGTGACATCAAGGAAACATACTCAGTTAGCTTCTTATGATGGCAAGGACAGGGACACAGAAGAGCCTTGTTATGCTTTCCATTGTTTGGATGAAAAATGTCAGATGCTTAAAATCACATCTCCGAACTACATTCTCAATCTGTGAGCAAAAATTATGAGACTCCAGTAACTCATGACCTTGGTTTGAATCCCATGGTAAATTTTTGTTAACCGAAAGAGGATACTGTTGACTTCCTTCCTCCTGCTGCAAACTCCCATCATACTACTCTTGAGCATCTGCAGCAGGAGAGAGAAGACATAGAAATCCTGTTCTGCTGACAGAAATGCACTCTAATAGTGGTCATTTACTGCAGGATCCAAACCCTTGAATGCCTCCTTAAAGTAGGGTGTATGGGATGGGAGGGCAAGTAAAACTGTCCACCCATGGAGACTTACGGGCTCAGGTTGCTGTAGGACACTAGTTGTCATCATCATGGGACTTGTCTTGAGGGCTTCCAGGTTTTAATCTTTATGTAAAATCCTTAGAAGAAATCATTTGTAGTTTTGGAGTAGGTTGTCATCAATATAATGAAACCAACCAGCTTTAAATTTTTCTATCCAAACCCCCCAATGATGCTGTAGAGGTCTGCCTGGAAGTGGCATCCAGAGGTCCACACTTCAGAACATAAGAACATAAGAGAAGCCAATGTTGAATCAGGCCAATGGCCCATCTAGTCCAACACTCTGTCACACTGCGGCCAAAATATACCAGGTGCCATCAGGAGGTCCAGCAGTGGGGCCAGGGCACCAGAAGCCCTCCCACTGCTGCCCCCTCCAGCACCAAGAATAGAGTGCATCACCTGCCCCAGACTGAGAGTTCCCATCTATACCCTGTGGCTAATAGCCACTGATGGACTTCTGCTCCATATGTTTATCTAATTCCCTCTTGAAACTGTCCATGCTTGTAGCTGCCACCACCTCCTGTGGCAGTGAATTCCATATGTTAATCACTCTTTAGGTGAAGAAGTATTTCCTTTTATCTATTCTAACCCGACTGCTCAGCAATTTCATGGAGTGCCCACGAGTTCTTGTATTGTGAGAAAGGGAGAAAAGTACTTCTTTCTCAACCTGCTAAATCCCATTCATAATCTTATAAACTTCAATCATGTCACCCCTCAGCCGTCGTTTCTCCAAGCTAAAGAGCCCCAAGCATTTTAACATTTCTTCATAGGGAAGGTGTTCCAACCCTTTTATCATTCTAGTTGCCCTTCTCTGCACTTTTTCCAATACTATAATATCCTTTTTGAGATGTGGTGACCAGAACTGTACACAGTATTCCAAATGAGGTTGCACCAATGATTTATACAGGGGCATGATGATACTGGCTGATTTGTTTTCAATTCCCTTCCTAATAATCCCCAGCATAGCGTTGGCCTTCTTTATTGCAGCTACACACTGTCTAGACATTTTCATTGAATTATCCACTACGACTCCAAGATCTCTCTCTTGGTCCGTCTCTGCCAGTTCAGACCCCATCAATGTGTATTTATATTTAGGATTTTTGGCTCCAATGTGCATCACTTTGCACTTGGCCACACTGAACCCCATTTGCCACGTTGACGCCCACTCACCCATCCTCGACAGATCCCTTTGGAGTGCCTCACACTCCTCCCTGGTTTTCACCACCCAGAACAACTTCGTGTCATCTGCAAATTTAGCCACTTCACTGCTTACTCCCAATTCCAAATCATTAATAAACAAGTTAAAAAGCATCGGACCGAGTACTGATCCCTGTGGTACCCCACTGCTTACCACCCTCCACTGAGAAAGTTTCCCATTTATACTCATTCTCTGTTTTCTATTTAGAAGCCAGTTTTTGATCCACAAGAGGACTTGTCCTTTTATCCCATGACTATTGAGCTTACTTAGGAGCCTTTGATGAGGAACTGTATCAAAAGCTTTCTGGAAGTCAAGGTAAATAATATCTATTGGGTCCCCCTTGTCCACATGTTTGTTCACTCCCTCAAAAAACACTAACAGGTTAGTGAGACAAGATTTTCCCTTACAGAACCCATGCTTAGTCTGCCTCAATAGTTTTTGTTCATCAATGTGCCTACTAATTCTATCCTTAATAACAGTTTCCACCAACTTACCTGGTATTGATGTCAGATTGACTGGCCTGTAATTTCCTGGATCTCCCCTGGAGCCCTTTTTAAAGATGGGAGTGACATTAGCTATCTTCCAGTCCTCAGGAATGGAGGCAGATTTAAAAGAAAGATTACATATTTTTGTCAGGAGATCCACAAGTTCACATTTGAGTTCTTTCAGAACTCTAGGATGAATGCCATCCGGGCCTGGTGATTTATTAGTTTTTAAATTGTCCATCAGTCGGAGAACTTCCTCTCTTGTCAATGTGGCTGGATGCTTTTCACACCCTGCAATACCACAAAGAATCCTGGGGGTGTAGCAGCAGCAAAGGAGGCAGGGTGTGTCCCAGCCCAATACAGGGAAGGCCTAGGCAGGAAGGACAGATCCCAGGGAGAGCACCTGGTGGGGTGGAAAAGGGGATAGGCAGCCCCAGACTCACTAGACCCAAGCAGGCTTGAAGCAAGCTCCTTTAGAGGAGGCCAGGGGGTGAGGCAGAGTGTGTTCAGACCCAGGGAAAGCCCCATTGGCTCTGGTTCCTGACAGTCTACAGGGTCTAGTCCCTACACTGGAGAGAGAAGGAGAGGCCAGAGATGTCCCTTCCCCCAGAAAACCCTTCAAAAGGCAGGTCCAGGAAGGGTCAAGCCACTACCCCAGCTACAAGGCTGAATAGAATTAGTAGGCACATTGATGAACAAAAACTATTGAGGAAGACTCAGCATGGGTTCTGTAAGGGAAGATCTTGTCCCATTAACCTGTTAGTGTTCTTTGAGGCAATGAACAAACATGTGGACAAGGAGGACCCAATAGATGTTGTTTACCTTAACGTCCAGAAAGCTTTTGATAAAGTTCCTCATCAAAGGCTCCTAAGTAACCTCAATAGTCATGGGGTTAAAGGACAAGTCCTCTTGTGGATCAAAAACTGGTTAATTTATAGAAAACAGAATATAAATGGGCAATTTTCATAGTGGAGGGTGGTAAGCAGTGGGTACCACAGGACTCAGTACTGGGTCCAACACTTTTTAACTTGTTCATTAATGATTTGGAGTTGGGCGTAAGCAGCGAAGTGGCTAAATTTGTGGATGATGTGGGAGGATTGTGAGGCACTCCAAAGGGATCTGTCGAGGATAGGCAAGTGAGCGTCAATGTGGCAAATGGGATTCAGTGTGGCCAAGTGCAAAGTGATGCACACTGGGGCCAAAAATCCTAACTATAAATACATGTTGATGGGGTCCGAACTGGTGGAAACTGACCAAGAGAGAGATCTTGGAGTTGTAGTAGATAACTCACTGAAAATGTCTAGACAGTGTGTGACTGTAATAAAAAAGGTTAATGCTATGCTCGGGAATATTAGGACGGGAACTGAAAACAAATCAGCCAGTATCATAATGTCCTTGTATAAATCAATGGTGTGACGTCATTTGGAATACTGTGTGCAATTCTGGTCCCCATACCTCAGAAAGGATATTATAGTACCGGAAAAAGTGCAGAAAAGGGCAACTAGAATGATAAAAGGGTTGGAACACTTTCCCTATAAAGAAAGGTTAAAGTGCTTAGGGCTCTTTCACTTGGAGAAATGACAACTGAGGGGTGACATAATAGAGGTTTACAAGATTATGCATGGGATAGAGCAGGTAGAGAAAGAAGTAATTTTCTCCCTTTCTCACAATACAAGGGCACTCAATGAAATTGCTGAGCATCAGTGTTCCCTCTAAGCTGAGTTAGTGTGAGCTAGCTCAAAGTTTTTTAGCCTCTGGCTCACACATTTTTGTCTTGGCTCAGGAAGGAGCAAACTAATTGATGCAGCAGCCAAATCGTAGCTCACAAAGCAGAATTTTTGCTCACAGGACTCCATAGCTTAGAGGGAGCATTGCTGAGCAGTCGGGTTAGAATGGATAAAAGGAAGTACTTCTTCACGCAAAGAGTGATTAACACATGGAATTCACTGCCACAGGAGCTGGTGGCGGCTACAAGCATGGATGGCTTCAAGAGGGAATTAGATAACTATATGGAGCAGTGGTCCATCAGTGGCTCTTAGCCACAAGGTATAGATAGGAACTCTCAGTCTGGGGCAAGTGATGCTCTCTATTCTTGGTGCTTGGGGGGAGCAACAATGGGAGGGCTTCTAGTGTCCTGGCCCAATTGGTGGACCTCCTAATGGCACCTGATATTTTTGGCCACTGTGTGACAGAGTGTTAGACTGGATGTGCCATTGGCTTGATCCAACATTGGCTTCTCTTATGTTCTTATGACAAGGTCCGGAGCAATTACATAATTGCTATGGCTAAAATATTATGGCAAATAAGAAAATTCCTGACAAGACAGAGGTGATGCTAGCTGGGAAGGCTCTAGCCATGAAGGACACTGCACTTTCCACATTTGATGAGGTCCAGCCAGGGCTGGCTCCAGGTGTCTGGGCGCCCTAGGCAGGACAGCCTGGGGTGCCCCCCACTGGGGATGCCAACCTCCTGGTGGGACCTGGAGACCGGGGGCGGAGCGCTGGCTTTCCCGGGGGCTCCACGGCTGTGGGGTCCCCGGGAAAGCCAAGGAAGGGGGTGGGGGGTCTAGCCGCCCCCCCTCCCTCCCAGAGCCGGTTTTTCCAGGGGCTCCACGGCTGCGGGGTCCCCGGGAAAGCGGGAAGGGGGCAGGGGGGGTCTAGCCGCCACCTCCCTCCCAGAGCCAGCTTTCCCGGGGGCTCCACAGCTGCGGGGTCCCCGGGAAAGTGGGAAGGGGGCAGGGGGGGTCTAGCCGCCACCACCGCCCCCTCCCTTCCAGCGCTGGCTTTCCCGGGGTTCTGTGGCTGCCCGGTTAGGGCGGCGGGGGGACGCTTTTGGGGGGGAGTGGGGCACCATTTGGCGCCCCTGAGGCTGGGGGCACCCTAGGCGAGCGCCTAGTTCGCCCAATGGGCGATCTGGCCCTGGGTCCAGCTGAAACTGACTCAAACTATGGTTTATGGATTCAGCATTATTATTGAGGAAGCAAGTTAGTGTAGCTGCAAAAAATGCATTCTTCCATCTTCATTTAGCCCAGAAGATGACTTGCTATCTTGGCCCAGCCAGTCTAGCCATGTGGGTCCATGCCACAGTTATCTTGAGGCAAGATTGTGATAATGTACTTCGCATAGGTCAGTTTGGGAATTCCACTTAGTACAGAATGGTACAGATGGGTTACTATGTGAAGGTAGGTGAAGTACATATATTACACCAATTCTTCAGTCACTCCAGTTACTAAATTGAAGGTACTGGTTTTCTCCTATAAAGCCATTTAATGGCCTTGAACCAGTATTCCTGTAGGACTGCCTCTCTCACCATGCTCTGCCATGACAGCTTCACTCATCTGAGCAAAACAACTGAGGCTACCAGCTTGCAACTGACTAGGACTTACATGTAGTGGCTCCCACCTTGTAGAACTGACTGCTTATCATTCCACAGAATGTGCAAAACAGAAATATTCAGGAGGAAATTATTATAAGGTTATTAGAACTGCAATATAAAGGAATAGTCCACAATGATACTGTTTAAAAGGAATAGGATTGTAGTCTATGCTTTTACTGCATTGTCTTCTAAGTTTGTAACCTACTTTCTACACTGTTTATGGCAGGTCATCTTAATGGCAAGTAGTTTGTTAACCCTGGTCCTACTGCATTACTTTATTGGATATTCTATGCTGTCTGATTGAATTGTTTCTGCATTTTGTAATTCATCTCTCAGAAAGAAAGGCAGGCAATAAACAAAGTACGTAAGTTAATAAATTAAACTCCCACATTGTATTCACACCTATACTGAAAGAGTTTCCAAAGGATGCTGGTGTACAAAGCTCTATGAGCAAACAATAAAAACTTATAGTTTGCCTAAAATCACTTTATTTGCTAGACATGCAGATTTTAATATGTCTGACATATTGACAGCCCTGATCTGGATAGCCCAGGCTACCCAAATGTTACCAGATCTCAGAAGTGAGGTAGGGCAGCCATGGTCAGTATTTGGAAGTGAGACCCCCATGGAATACCAGGGTTGCTATGCAGAGGCAGGCAATGGCAAACCACTGCTGAATGTCTCTTGCTTTCAAAACCCTATAGGGTTGCTGTAAGTTGGCTGTGACTTGACAGCAGAATATTGTGGCAGAATGTTTAGTTCTCTGATAAAGGATGGAATATCAGACTTTAATGAGATCAAAGATACCTGCTCCAGAATTTGCTTGGTGTGTGTTGCAGAGAAACAAAGGTATACATGGAGCCTTTTTATTTTTGCAAAACTAATATGAGTTCTTTATTGTAAGGAACTTCATTCTAGACAGGATAGAGACAGGATTGTAATATAGTCTAACTAGCGAGGATGGATGGAGATGAGGGAGGCATGTCCTGTCCTCAAAGTGCCAAGATGGAGAAGTGTGTGGAGAGAAGGTGTCAACAGGAAGAAAGGAAGGAAGAGTCTCTGAGAGTAGCAAACTACATATCAAAGGGATAGCTTCAGAGCAGTAGAAAGGAACGATGCTCAGGGTCCTGACCTGTCTATCTGTCTATAGCCCCCTCTGAAATCTGAGGCTATCAAGAGACAGCGCATGTCCTTCTCTTCCAACATTCATAACAGTGGTTGACCAAATAAGCACAGCCACCCTCCTTTTCCCACTCCTAGCAGTAGAGGTTTCATTAATCTATCATGGATGATAGCTGTAGACAGCTATGCTCCAGGAACTTGTCCAATTCTTTTCAAGCCATCTAATTGACATCATAAGAGCCAGCACCAAATGTTGTTACGACAGTGAATTTCACACATACTATTTTTCTTTTTTAAATTGTACACAAAAGCAAAATTGTTCACATTTTTGCAATATAAAAACAACAAAGACACATATTGTTTTTGGTAAATGAGGTCAGTTTATTCTCTGTTGCTATTTTTATACTATGAAATGTTACTTTATGCTGTATAATACAACTCCAGACAAGTCCTGAATTCCATCATTGCGAGTTCATCTCTGGTAAATGTTTCAGGAAGAATCAAAATAGGAGGATTTAGTATCACTGCAAGCATTTTTTTCCCAGGGGTGTCAAGAACTCTGAGGGGCTTTGAGACATAGATTCCCTGTGATGCGCCCAACAAGACCCAACCCAAACATCACATAATATGTCCAGTTCCAAGGCCCTTTCTTTCAGCAACCCTGATGTCCACTGACTGCTAACACGCTTGGCCAGAAAGTTACACTAGCTCATCTCTAGGAGTGCAGTATAAGAACTATAACACAGAAACATGCACAAAGACATGTGGAAGACAGTGTCTCTAGCAAGCAGTCTGACTTAGTATGCAAGATCCATATAAGGTTTCATCTATCTGCACAGAATTAGCAACACAAGAACAATTACGTAATTCTGGTGGACAGAATTTCTATTTTATGACATGCCTGTTTTGAAACCTTTATCTGAACATTCATATGTTTACTTTCGATCACTTTCAAACTCAAAGTTTACCAAGAGAAGGATCTCAGAAGGCACAGCTGTTACTTAGTCCATACCACCTTCGAATAACCACCATGCAAATACCACTAAGTTTTCCAGAAAACTTTCAAAATCCTTATTTGAAGCTGTCATACTAGCTGTACGGAATGGTTTGCATACAGCTGTGAATAACGAAACAGAGGTCATTGTTGGTTAACTCAACCCAAGCCCCTGATTTGTGAAGTTCTTAGGAAATGACAGGCCCTTCCACTCTCAGAAACATATGTTCTCTGCAGTTCTGATGCAAGAAAGAACAGTTCAGCTGCTTCCAGCATTCTTCCATTTGCCACAGCTCTGGATTTGGCTTGACTCCTCCCTTTCTGGCTGGCTAAAAACAGGGTCCCATAACAACAGTCCAAAACAGCAACAATTTTGTTCTTTTACCTCAACATCATATGACTCGTCACATTTGCCGGGATCTTCCCCACCCAATAGGCTATTGTGGGAACGCGGTGTCCCCCTTCCCAAGTTGTTTGCTTTGCTGAACTGCCATCTGTGAAATTAAACAGAAAAAAAAAGTATCTGCAGAAGCTTGTCTGCCAGAAGCTTTTCCCCCTTATGAGCCAAGATTGCAAAATAAGGCAATCATTCAGAGCCAGGAGGACAAGTCCTTTACTAGAAGGACAAGAAGTCCATTAGGGCATGGAGAGATGTGCCAAATGAAAAATATAAACAGCACAGCAAACCTACTGACCACATAGGATCTTCCATGCGGCCTGTTTATTCAGGACGGGCAACAGCTCAATGCAAGAGATATGCAGTGCTACACTTGGGATATTTTTACCCTCTTGAGCCCAGGGAGCTTCTGGAGGTTCCAAAGGATGACAAAGCATAGGCATAATGCAGTAGGTAACATGCCAGATTTGGGCCTGATTTTAGGTAAGTATCTGTCTCAGCTCTGTACAATGGGAATAAAAACTACCTATATCAATGATAATGTCTCCCTCATGGATCACTGCCTTGTCGTGGCGAGGGGGCTTGCGTGGTTTGATGAGGCTGTGGGCTATGCCGTGGAGGGCCACCCAGGACGGACAGGCCACAGCAGAGAACTCAGACCAAGCGTGATCCCCTGGAGAAGGAAATGGCAACCCACTCCAGTATCTTTGCCAAGAAAACCCCATGGACAGTAACAAAAGGCTAAAAGATATGACGCCGGAAGATGAGCCCCTCAGGTCGGAAGGTGTCCAGTATGCTACTGAGGAAGAGCAGAGGGCAAGTACGAGTAACCCCAGAAAGAGTGAAGCGGCTGGGCCAAAGCCGAAAGGACGCTCAGTTGTGGATGTGTCTGACGGTGAAAGGAAAGTTCGATGCTGCAAAGAACAATACTGCATAGGAACCTGGAATGTAAGATCTATGAATCAAGGTAAGCTTGACGTGGTCAAAAATGAGATGGCAAGAATGAACATCGACATCTTGGGAATCAGTGAACTAAAGTGGATAGGAATGGGCGAATTTAACTCAGAAGACCATTATATCTACTACTGTGGCCAGGAATCCCGTAGAAAAAATGGTGTGGCCTTTATAGTCAACAAGAGAGTGAGAAAGGCAGTATTGGGATACAATATCAAAAATGACAGAATGATCTCGGTCCGAATCCAAGGCAAACCATTCAACATCACAGTAATCCAAGTCTATGCCCCAACCACTGCTGCAGAAGAGGCTGAAGTGGACCAGTTCTACGAAGACCTACAACAGCTCGTAGAACTAACACCAAAAAATGATGTCCTCATCATCATAGGGGACTGGAATGCTAAAGTAGGAAATCAAAAGGTAACCGGAATAACAGACAAGTTTGGCCTCGGAGAACAAAATGAAGCAGGGCAAAGGCTAACAGAGTTTTGTCAAGAGAACACGCTGGTCATAGCAAACACCCTTTTCCAACAACCTAAGAGGCGTCTCTACACATGGACATCACCAGATGGGCAACACCGAAATCAGATTGACTATATAATTTGCAGTCAAAGATGGAGAAGCTCTATACAGTCAGTAAAAACAAGACCTGGAGCTGACTGTGGCTCAGATCATGAGCTACTCATTGCAAAATTCAGACTTAAATTGAAGAAAGTTGGGAAAACCACAAGGCCATTCAGATTTGACCTAGATCGCATCCCCGATGAATATACAGTAGAGGTGAAGAATAGGTTTAAGGGACTAGATTTGATAGACAGAGTGCCTGAAGAACTATGGACAGAGGTCCGTGACATTGTAAAGGAGGCAGCACTCACCGCCATCCCAAAGAAAAAGAAATGCAAAAAAGCAAAGTGGCTGTCTGATGAGGCTTTACACATAGCAGAGGAAAGAAGGAAAGCTAAAGGCAATGGGGAAAAGGAAAGATTTGCCCAACTGAATGCAGATTTCCAGAGAACAGCAAGGAGAGATAAGGAGGCTTTCCTGAATGAACAATGCAAAGTAATAGAGGAAAACAATAGATTGGGAAGGACTAGAGATCTCTTCAAGAAAATTGGAGAAATCAAGGGAACGTTCCATGCAAAGCTGGCCATGATAAAGGACAAAACCGGTAGGGACCTAACAGAAGCAGAAGAGATTAGGAAAAGATGGCAAGAATACACAGAAGAACTATACAAGAAGGACCTCGATGTCCTTGACAACCACGATGGTATAATCACTGACCTTGAGCCAGACATCCTGGAAAGCGAAGTTAAATGGGCCTTAGAAAGCATTACTAACAACAAAGCTAGTGGAGGTGATGGTATCCCAGCTGAGTTATTCAAAGTCTTAAAAGAAGATGCTGTTAAAGTGCTGCACTCAATTTGCCAACAAATTTGGAAAACACAACAGTGGCCACAGGATTGGAAAAGGTCAGTTTACATTCCAATCCCAAAGAAGGGAAACGTCAAGGAATGTTCAAACTATCGCACAATTGCACTCATTTCACACGCTAGCAAGGTCATGCTCAAAATCCTACAAGCTAGGCTCCAACAGTACGTGGATAGAGAACTGCCAGAAGTACAAGCTGGGTTTCGAAGAGGTAGAGGAACTAGAGATCAAATTGCCAACATTCGCTGGATTATGGAGAAAGCAAGAGAATACCAGAAAAACATCTACTTCTGCTTCATTGACTATGCTAAAGCCTTTGATTGTGTGGATCACAATAAATTATGGCAGGTTCTTAAAGAGATGGGAGTACCAGACCACCTCATATGTCTCCTGAGAAACCTGTATAAGGGTCAAGAAGCAACAGTTAGAACCGGATATGGAACAACTGATTGGTTTAGCATAGGAAAAGGAGTACGACAAGGATGTATATTGTCACCTTGCTTATTTAATTTATATGCGGAGTACATCATGCGAAATGCTGGCCTGGATGAATCACAAGCTGGAGTTAAGATTGCTGGGGAAAAGATCAATAACCTCAGATATGCAGACGATACCACTCTGATGGCAGAAAGTGAAGAGGATCTAAAGAGCCTCTTGCTGAGGGTGAAAGAGGAGAGTGCAAAAGTGGGCTTGAAGCTCAACATCAAAAAAACTAAGATCATGGCATCTGGCCCCATCACTCCTTGGCAAATAGAAGGGGAAGTCGTAGAAGTAGTGACAGACTTCACGTTCCTAGGATCCCAGATCACTGCAAATGGTGACTGCAGCCATGAAATTAAAAGACGCCTGCTCCTTGGGAGGAAAGCGATGGCAAACCTAAACAGCATGATAAAAAGCAGAGACATCACCCTGCCAACAAAAGTCCGCATGGTCAAAGCAATGGTATTCCCCGTAGTAATGTATGGCTGTGAGAGTTGGACTATAAGGAAGGCCGAGCCCCGAAGAATAGATTCTTTTGAACTATGGTGCTGGAGAAGACTCTTGAGAGTCCCTTGGACTGCAAGGAGATCAAATCAGTCAATCCTAAAAGAAATCAACCCTGACTGTTCCCTGGAAGGCCAGATCCTGAAGCTGAAGCTCAAATACTTTGGCCACCAAATGAGAAGGGAACATTCACTGGAGAAGACCCTGATGCTGGGAAAGATTGAAGGTCAAAGAAGAAGGGGACGGCAAAGAATGAGATGGTTAGACAGTGTCATCGATGCAACGAACATGAAATTGAGCAAACTTCAGCGGACAGCGGAAGACAGGAGGGCCTGGCGTAATCTGGTCCATGGGGTCGCGAAGAGTCGGACTCGACTGTGCGACTGAACAACAACAATATCAATGAACAAGGATGAAAGCACATACAAAACTATACAGTAGCATTGCAAATGCTAGTAAATCACACATATAAAAGCCCAATATAATTAGTAGATAGGCAAGACTACACCGTTCCTAGAACTGCCAACTAACCAGAAGAAAATCTAGTATGCTGTAACACAGGGGCCCTCAACGTGGGCACCCTGAGGTCTGCAAACACCTTTCCTGGTGCCCACCAAGTGTTTTTAAAACGTGGATGGGGCAGGTGGGACTTTTACCCAGCAGGCCTTCTGACTAGCAACTGGAGATCTGGTCAGCTTTGCGGGTTTTTTAAAAATCGTGTTGGCCACAACTGCCTCCACAGCACTACCTGGCTGAGGGTAAGCTGTGGGTAAGCAAGAAAATAACTTTAAGCCATTTAAAAAGGTGTCCTGCCAAGCAGTGCTTCTGCCTGAATGCTGAAGAGTTACTACTAGAGTTATGCATAACCCCATTCCATGAAATTGTTGTGCTGGCTCCACCTCCTGTGGCAGTCATTTTGTGTCTGCGCCCACCGCCCTGTGTCAGAATTCCAAAGGTGCCCCCAGCTCAAAAAGGCTGGAGACCCCTGCTCTAATGCTCTGAACAGTAGCTCAAGATGAAGCTTCTTATAGTATGGAGATAAATATTATCATGTGCAAATCAAGCTACCATTATAAGCAGAGGTACAAGGACCAGCTGAGAACCTGGCAAATCTTAAGTGAAGAGCTGCAGTGGAGGGTCAAGTTTCTTTACTTAGGACTTCATAGACGTCTGCTCGTCACAGAACCACAGTTTTAGGGGTCCATGGAAAAAAGAAATTGCTGTCAAACTGCTTTAAAATCTTCAGCATACCTACCCAGAGTTGGAAAGTCCCAGTGGATTACTAGTTTAATCCTTGCCCTAAAACAAATGATCCTGTATCCCCCTCCCCCATCAAAAAAAAAATCTGACAGATGCCTCCAGCCTTTTCTTAAAAGCCTCCAAGTCAAGGTCCCACAACCTCCTTAGGCAATTTGCTGAACTGACGCTAGGGAGTTCTTCCCTATATTTGAGCTGCACTAAAGTCAAGCCACACTACAGTATCACAGTCTATTCAAAGTGGCCATTAAAGTGCAGAAAATGTTCAGTTACTTAATTTACTGCTATAATAATAATAATTTTACCTTCATGGGGCCACTGCTTGGATTTTCTGCTTCAGGTATCAAAATATCCTGAGCTATCTCTGCAATCTGCATCTTTCTAGTTTAAAACCATTGCATCTCACCCTGTCCTTGAGTGTGAACAATTTCTGTTTTACTCCTGAGACCTTCCAAAAGGCAACATATCCCATCATGCAAACTTTACTTCCCTAGTGTAAACAGACCTAGCTCCCCCAGCTTGTCCTCATATAAGCCAGATGCAGGACTCTTATAAATCTAAATTATTTTCAACTTTTGAAAAGCTTTGAAATGCCCAGAGCTGAGTACTGAGCAATGGGTACCATGATTCTTCAGGAGCTAAAGAATACACTCCCTTTGATGCACTCTAGAATGCCACTGGCCTTTTCATCTCCTAAATACTATTTTCAGAGGGGTAGCTGGCAAGCCAGTTGCTCTTCATCGGACATTTTATATCCTTCTTTCTGTGTTTTTATTGTTGGGTTCCTACCTACTCCTCTCGAGATTATAGAGAATTTGATTGTTTAGTTTTTTCTGTACAGCAGTGACTGCCAACTGATTGGTCTGGGAAGCAATTTTTTTTCAGCTCCTCCCCAACCTTCCAAATTTTAACCAAGTCCGCTGGTTAAACTTTGTCCGCTATTTCACTTCCTAAAGGCAGCAAATAGTTCTTACAAGCTGTGTGAGGGAAAAAGCAATTCCACACATCATTAGTATTACATTTCAGCCTGGAGCATGTATTCAGTGTCCCAGCTTTTAACATATTCAAACATATAGCTATTTGTCCAAGAGGGCCACTTCCTGGAGGCTTGCACGGCTTAGGATAACACAGAGGCCTGCTGTCCTTCCTGTGGAGTGTTCTTCCAGTTCTCCTAATACTATACAATGTGGCAGTTTGTATTGTCCACTCCTTCACTGGTGCTGAAACCTGCACTGACTCTTTCAGAAAGCTGCTACTTATCCTTCCCATGTAATGTCAACCATTTACTGCTACTCTCTACGGTTTAAAACAGCTGCAAACACAAGGGAAGGGAGAAGGCAAAACTTTCGCAAAATGATGCTCCTGTCTGCTGAAAATCTTTTCTGCATATAGGCAGGAAGACGCAATCTGTACAATCTCTGGAATACCTATTTGTGGAAATGTGAAGGAGTCTCATCATGCAGCTGCAGCTCCCATTGGGTCCCGAGAGCTCTCTTCAGGAACGGAGGGACAAAGATAACAAATGCTTTTCATTGCATGAATTATGTCTGAAAGGAACTTTTCCCACTGGCACGGGCAGTTTGACCTTTCACCTTATTGAAAAAGTTCCAATGGGCTGCTGCCCTGGAGAACCACTGGTAGCAGTTCAGGGGCTACTTGTCTTACACCCAGGTTGCAGTACAACAGGAGTAGGCTCACCTGTTGCTGGTCAGCTCTAAGCTGGGCTGCTAGCACCATGGGGCCACTCAGCTGAGCTGTGATCCATCCCTATACCCTGGGCATATTACTGGGTCATCTCATTGACTTAATTAAATGCACCCATCAGTAAAAGCAGCACAGTTAATCAGGTAAACATGCCCCCCCATTATAGGGCCTATATGCAGATAATATTTCAGACTGGTTTGGCTCTATTATACTGCATGCTGTGGTTCGACTATTAGCAGGAGCTAGACAGAGCATACACATTAATCCCATTCTACAGACACTCCATTGGCTACCCATTTGTTACCAAGCTCAGTTTAAGATGCTGGCTATCACAAACAAAGCTCTTCATGGCCTTGGTCTCTCTTATTTGTGGGATCACCTCACTCCCTATGTTCCACCATGACACTTCACTCTTGACAACAGGGGCTTTTGCAGGTGCCAACCTGCAAATATGCAAAATCAACAGCTGCCCCTACATAAACCTTCCCCACTGAGGTTCCTGCCTTGTGGAATGGCCTACCCGAGGAGGTCAGGAAAGTTTCCACTTTCCTGGCCTTCCACAAACTATGCAAAACTGAAATATTCTAGAGGGCTTTTTTTGCACAGGTAATAGGGCTGCATTGTACAAAAAGATTCACAAACTTATTTGGATAAATAACTGAGGCTATAGTTTATACTTCTGCATACAGCGTATTGTAAGCAGGATCATATTATGTAATTTCCATACTGCTTAATGTGTCATGTAAATACTTAACACTATGCTTCAGTTCTTTCTGGTGGTTCCAGACTTCTAAAATCTTAATGCATTGATTACTGAATGTCCTGTTTTGGTGACTGTATTGACTCACTAGGTGTAATGTGCCTTGCGTCCCTGTGAGAAAGGTGGACTGTAAGTAACATAATAAGGTAAATGGTATGAAAAACAATCAATGTGAAATGCTCTTGTATATGTAAAATATACAGAGTTCCATTGCTTTCTGTTGTGTTTAGTTGGATTGTGAGTGTATGTGTGTTTAAAGACATGAAAGATTTGACTTTGAATAGATCTACAATGGTTCAAGCAAAACAAATTCAATCCAACTTCCAAATCCCATCAGGCAATATGACAGTGGTATGTTGACAAACTAACTATTCTGCTGCACAGTGCCCTTAAAGACCCAGAGCACAAGTAATGCCCATGTCCTAACAGGAACATGTTCTTGCACTGTTGAAGTACAGAGCCGTATCATAATTCATATCCAAAGGCTATCATTTCATTAATCCAGAGTTGCATAAACATTCTAATGCATCAAATTACAAAGGCCAAGGCTTCTGAGGAAAACCTGAGAGATGACAGAAACAGAGTATTCCCTTTTAAGGACAAAAAATAAAAATAATAAAAATAGACCCCTTGAAAAAAATTAGAAAATTACCAATGGAGATGATATGGGACCCATTCTTTGTGTCATTCTTCATATGTCATATGAAGGTCAGTTGGGAGGAACAATAGTTCAAGCTTATAACATAAAGGCCAAGTTACTCTCCAGTTCAGAAGGCCTCTGCCTAACACTCTGGCAAGTCACTGCCAATGGGCGTGATAAGAAGCAGGTGCATACAGTACAGTACATGGTCTCAGCTGCTGACAAACTTGTCAGCTGAATGGCCTTGAAACAGGGTGGGAGGGACAGCTGAATGAGAGTTTCTTTTTCTGACTATACACTTCATGACCTGTGGCACCAGTAGCTGAAAAAGGGCAGGAACTGTGAGTCTATATACCATTAAACTTGTGGAGGTTTCTTGTAATCACAGCACATGTCCTCTCCCTTCCCACCATTCAGTAATTCTGTGCAGTGGCTGCCAAATCCAAAGTAAAGCTATTTGCCTACCACTGTAAATTGAGGAAAAATACAGATGCACAGTGGTGCACAAAAGCACCACAATCATCTATGTGTGCTGACCACAAGGAGGAACAACCGCAATAGCAAAGCAATTTCAAGAGGCTACCATTATGAGAATGCATATTAAGACCATCTTGGCTGCGATGGCCTTGTGACTGCTTCACTGGCAGCACAAGATGCCACACACTGGCAAAGATGCTGAAAAAGGTGGGGGGAGGTTTGTCAGGTTGGATTGAATGAGCAAATACTGGTTACTTGGCCTCAATGCATGTTCCACAAACTGTAGTGGGAAATCAGCCAACGGCTCTGAAGCATCATCATCACTGAGACGATCAAATCACTTAATACAGTGCAGTACAGATTTTTCCTCCAAATGGCACAATCTTGGTATTGTCCTTTCAGACCAGGTCCTCTATCTGTTACAGAATTGCTGAGAAGAAAACCTCCCAAATCAAACTCAAACAATAACTTGCTGATAGTGGGATCTCCATTTGTAATTTATGATGAAAAAAGGCTCTGAGACTTGCAAACTCTTTAGCCAACCTCTGTGAGTGAAAAGTTAATTAATATGGCTACAGACGACCATTTAAAATGAAGGTTTATTTTAAAAAAATGGCATCAAGTTCTGGGTCTGAGAATTCCATAACAGCTTTTTATCATGCCTTTTTGACCATTCCTTTCTATATTTGGAAGCTGTCAGGAAACAGATGTGGCAATAGCTGCTGCTTCTATTTCCCACAAGCTAATGGGAAATATGAAACACATGCATATTCACCAAGTGTAACAGCAGCAGAAGTAGGAAAGAAGTGCTTTATGCTGCAAGCTTCTGGCTGCCTCTCAGCATAAATAGAGAGTGGTACAGCAAACAGTTTGCAAGCTGAAGATTTGGTTCAGTTCTGGCAACTCTAGTTAAAAGCATTTCAGGTCACAGGTGTTGGGAAAGACCTTTCTCTGACAGAGTCCTTGTAAGGCAGCTTCATGTGTTCAAATAATCCAACCCAATGTCCTTCTAGCTGAGCTGAAAGAGAGAAATCAGTACAGAGCCAGAGGTCTTCTTCATAATGAAAGATATGTGAAAAACAAAGGAAGTCCCATCAGCAATCCATATTCAGTAAACTACTGTGCAAGGTCTCTTAAAAACATCTACGTGAAACCAGTGAGAGAAATTATCTAGAAATTTGGAGCACAGAAGCATTGAGACCCCTGACCTGGATAGCCCAGGCTAGCCTAATCTCATGAGGTTGTGAGAATTAAGCAGGATTGGCCCTGTTTAGCATTTGGATGGGAGACCACCAAGGCAGTCCAGGGTTGCTATGCAGAGGCAGGCAATGGGAAACCACCTCTGAATGTCTCTTGCCTTGAAAACCATACAGGGTTGCCATAAATCAGCTGCGACTTGTCCACCACACCACCAAGAAAGAGAGAGAAATCACACAAAACCACTAACAAACACTGAGGTAGGAGAATAAATAGAAATCAGATCACTTTAAGATTGTGATCTCTACCATGCGTGACAAGGAGAGAGCCATTCACTCTCTTAGCCCATTAACTGATGACGAGTGTATATCTGTAGATCTCTCTCTCTCTCTCTCTCTCTCTCTCTCTCTCTCTCTCTCTCTGCAAACATGAGGAAGCACTTCATTTAAAGATAACCCCTAAAATGAGAGGCCCCTTTTCTTCAGAATGTGAACTCTTAAGATTACAAACAAGTTGATTCTGATAACATAACTATTACAGTTATGGGCAAGGACTTGGTTTGAAAGTGTAGCGGCATTGATTCTGAAACTTAGGTGAGCACTGTTCCCAACAAAAGAATATAGGATCTTTCTCCTTTTGAAGTTAATGTCTAAGGCTAAGTCATTTGTTCAAGAACACCCGCGCAAATTTAAAAACTCAAGGATCAGCCTTATATATAAAGATCCCCTTAAAGGCTATAGAAACAATCCAGAACCTTGGATTAAACTTTTTTTTTCTTCTGAAAATGCCCAGTGTTTTGCAGTCAATCACAAGATAGCCCAGATTGTGCACTGCATGCAGAAGACATCTGTTTACACTTAAAGATATTTCGTCTTTCTTTGAAGAGCTTCAAGAATAGGTAGTTGTGTTAGATCCAGAGCAAAATCCAAAAACAATGTCCTTTTCTAAAATCAACCAAAAATAGTCTATTGTGCAAGTCATGTTCTCCAGAACTCAGACCTGGAGAACTCAAAAACTTGCACAATGTGCTTTGTTATTCTGGATGGTCTTAATAAGAAGTATTATATGCATTTTGTTTTTGGATTTGCTATGGACCAACATGGTTACCTACATGGCTCTGCTGAAGAAAAGGACATTTCACTTGAAGGAAAAAGTCTGTGAAATGACGCTAGGTAATAATACCACAGTTTGAGTTACAACTCTTTACTTAAAGCACCAACTAAAATTACTCTCCAGTATCATTAATATAAGAACTGCTACTTTTTTATTGTTCTCAATCTTTAATGAGGACTTTGATCAATTATTGGTTGTTATGCTAGTGAAGTGTGCTTGCACGTGAAAGTTTATACCGTGAATAAAACTGTTGGTCTTAAAGGTGCCACTGGACTCAAACGTGGCTGTTATGTTTTCAGCAGAATGCTTCGTTGACTTAAGCAGAATGCTTCCATTTTGCTGCTTCTTTTCCTTCCCAACAACTTGATACCATCCAGAGACTCCCTGTGCCTGCTTAAGTCAACAAAGCATTCTGCACAGGATGCACTCAGAGGACTTAACATCAAAGCCTGAAAGATGTGTTTTTCTCCCAACTCACCCCACTGTCTGGAGAACTCAAAAGTTTGTACAATGTGTTGGGATATTTTGGTTGGCCTTAATAAAAGGAATCTGGATTTTTAATATCTTCAGCTATTTTAAAGAGTGATTCAGGGAAACATACATAGAGTACAATTTTATTCCTGGTAGATTCTGGAGAGAAAACTCACTATCTAACAGCCCTGACTCCTGCAGACATGCTGCTAAATTATGTTTCTGGAGGACTGGAAACCAACCATTTATATATTCTAACCCCTCAGCTGTGTTATATCTAGGCTTCCAGAACATCAAAGAAATAATTTAGCAACGGATATGGCATCTGGCCATTCAATCCAATAGGACCCATTTGCAGTGGTATCCTACTGCAATGCAGCATAACGAGATTTTTTTGCTGGCAGACCATCTCACTACCTTAGAGGTTACTAAGTATTGGAGAAACTTCACTTTTGCATATTTCAATGCCTCGTCCTCAGCTTTCCTGGAAGGCAGATATCTTTGCATTTCTTATTCCCAATGGGTTTGCCCTTGTCAAGTGGGAAAGGCTGAAACAGTTGATCACTGTCCCTGCTATAATTATATACATTACCAATATATTATGCCAATATTAATAAATTCCCCTGGAAGACCAAAGCTACAGTTCCCTCCTCCTTTCAGACTCCTCTAAAGAAATTACTTGTAATGTAACAAACTTTTGTATAATCTAATGCGCAATATGAAAGCAGATGGTGTAGTGGTTAAGTGTGCAGACTCTAATCTGGGAGAACTGGGTTTGATTCCCCACTCCTCCACTTGCACCTGCTGATGTGACCTTGGGTCAGTCACAAGCTCTGGCACAGCTGTTCCTGAAAGAGCAGTTTGTGTTAGAGTTCTCTCAGCCCCACCTACCTCACAGGGTGTCTGTTGTGGGGAGGGGAAAGGAAAGGAGTTTGTAAGCTGCTCTGAGACTCAAAAGTGAAGGATGGGGTATAAATCCAATCTCTTCTTCTCTTCTTCTTCTTCTTTTTAGGGGTGGGCATGAATCAGTTCTCAAACTAAAGTTTGTGACAAACTTTGTCCAGTTTGTGGTTCATGAGAACTTCCATGAACTTTAATGCAGTTTGTGGTGGTTCATGAAGAGCAGAAAGCAGGGATTTAAATGGCTCACAGTGGCAGAAGCTATTCGGTTTAAATGGGCCATTTAAACCCTCTGGTTCTGCTTCCCCCCCTTGAAGCAGTGGAGAGCAGATCCAGAGAGTTTAAATGGCTCTGAGCCAGCAGAAATCTGGGAGTGAAATGCATCCCCTCCTTTCTGCTGGCCATGGCTCTCCCTGGCCAGCAAGAGGAGGAAGAGGAAGAAAGAAGAAAGAAGACGATGAAGAAGAGCTGGACTTATACCCTACCCTTCACTCAGAGTCTCAAAGCAGCTTACAATCTCCTTCCCTTCCTCTCCCCACAACATACACACTGGGAGATAGTTGGGGCTGAGAGAGTTCTTTGAGAACTGCTCTTGAGAGAACAGCTCTGACAGAACTGTAGCTTGCCCAAAGTCAGCCAGCAGCGGCATGTGAAAGAGGAGTGAGGAATCAAACTCGGTTTTCCCACATTAGAGTCCACACGCCTAACCACTATGCCAAACTTTTATCCCCTTCTGTCTTCTGGCTGGGGCTCTCCTCTACCAGCAGAAAAGAGGGGGTAAAGTGCTGCATGGGGTCACTTCACCCCCTCCTGTCTGCTGGCTGTGGCTTTCCACAGCCAGCAGAAAGGAGTGTGTGAAATGTCCCCTGGGAGGCATTTCACGCCTATATTGAAGCATGGGGAGCAAAACTGGAGGGTGAAATGGCTCCCAGCCACTTAAACCCTCTCGATCTGCTCCCTGCCACTTCGAAGCAGTGAGGAGCAGAACTGAAGGGTTTAAATGGCTTGGACCCATTTAAACCCCTGCTTTCTGCTCCCCATTGCTTTTGCAGGGAGCAGAAAGCAGGGTTTTAAACTTTAAATGGCTCATGAACCTATATGAACCAGTTTAGTTCATGAACCAGCATATCAGTTCATGTCCACCATCTCAAAGGGCAAATTGAATTAGCATTATTGGCACTAAAAAAGTTCTTTTATGCTCAAGGAGCACAACACATCCCGGCCCTTCTGAAAGCATACCGAGCCTTAATTCTGCCTCGTATCCTGTATTGTTCTCCAATTTGGTTCACAGGTCCGATAGACCATTTGGAAAGAACTCAACTGACCTTTTTCCGCAAAATTCTATCTCTGCTGCCATCCATTGCCTCCTCAGTGATATGTCTAGAACTGGGCTTACCAAAGATTTCAACCTTGATTTGGAAAGCTATAGTCAACTCCAAACATAGCTTGCTAACTGCTGACAATCTTCCGACTCTGACCTTTTTTTCTGCACAAGATCGTTACTGGCAAGGATGGAATAATGCTGTGGAATAATGCTGTATGCAATTCGGCATACATAAAACAGGAAAACTAACATCCAAAATCAGAACGATGCTCATCAACAAGTTAATGGAGCATGACTGGAACGCACTCCAAAGGGATGTCATACGGAAATGCTCACCACGCCATGTAGGGATTAAATATCCCATCAAATTTGATGTACCACACTATTTGTATGTGCTATCCATCCCCAAGTTGAAGAGAGCATACATGGTGGCATGTTGCAATGCATTTCCATCTGCATAGATGAAGGGTCGCTTTCAGGGCATCCCAGCAAATCAACGCTACTGCGACTGCCCATTAGCAATGATAGATTCACTTGTCCATATATTTTTCTACTGCCCGAAACACACAGCTGGTAAAGAAAAGTTCCTGAGGAAATGGATACAAAAATCTTTTTTTTTAACCTTTAAAATTTAAAATTTTATGGCCTATGGGCTTTAAACCTAATAAATTGATTGATTGATTGATTGATTGATTGATTGATTTCAGTTCACGTAAGTTCATGTCAGTTTGTGGTTCAACCACGAACCAAACTGAATTACAAAAATGCTGTTCATGCCCATCCCTACTAGTTTGTATTGTTTTTATTAACACTTTCCTAGCTGATCGTATATTAAAATAACCTGAATTGAAAATACTAATTAAAAAGCATATATCCCCAAATCAAAGTTTTCCATCACAATGGAGGAGGGAGAGGTCATCATTGTAAGAGAATAAGTCCAAAATTTTTTTTCAGATTTTTGCCTGACTTTGAAAAAAGGAGGTGTATACAGAAAATGCTTCCTCCTATCAGTACTACTAAAAATCCATTATAGGTCTTAATTAAATGAGTACTGCTGGAAATCTGTTACCTCTTTTTCTTTGCCACATCCCAGTGTATGGACCAACACTTCCTGCAAACTTGCACTTCTCAGACCAAGGTCCGTTGTCTCCTAGGAGGAAATGAATAAATTGTTAAAAAAGAAACAATGTGACAGAAGTAATCCAAAATATAGACAGCTAGTAATCAAAAAGTCAGGGAGCACACAGCATGATGGTCATCCCTTTAAAAGCAACATTACCTATTATAATATAACTTCTTCCAATATATGGTTATGGAGAGTACATGGATGATCTCATCAGGCTCCAAAACTTCCTTTTAACATTGTATCAAGCAGTCACTACCAATCTGTGGGAGGTCATAGGATGGTATAGGAGATAGTGAATTCTTAGGAGGCTTTTATTTCCTTCTGCAGCTAAATATACATCTAATGTGTACATTTATTTCTACAGTGGGATTTATGTATGTGGATATCCCAGAGATGTATACTGGGGTGGGGGGTTGAAAGTGGTCTCTGCCAACAGTGTAGATGGGTCCTCTCACTGATTAGTAATTAGTTGAATGACAGGAAGCAGAGGGTATGAGAAAATGGCCAGCTCTCAAAATAGGGCTGCTTGTATCCTAAAGGTCAAAGTGAGAAGACTGGCCAATGGCAGGGGCCAAATGGTCTCTCCGTCAGTACTTTTCAAAATGGTCCACCTGGGCCCAAGCCCAGACTCTGTTACTGCACAGAGGCTGCAAAAAGATCTACTGAGTTCTCCAAGCATGTTGAAATAAAAGTACGGTACCACATTTTCTCAGTGGGGAGCAAAATATCCTTCCACTCCAATAACTGGGTCTCATGCATGGGAAACAAAAACAATAATTATCAGTAGCTGGGCTTGGATTTTAATGAGCCACACAACAGTTCCTGTCATTTGGAAGAAAGCAAGAAGTGATCTCATTAAAAATGGATTTAGGGAGTGGGTATTTCATTTTTCTGTAATGATGCCATGTTTTTATTTTCAGACATGGGTGACAAGGTTTATCTTTTTTTCTAAAATAACACATTTGCTTAAAGATTCCCGTGGTTTGTGCCATCTCAGAATCTAAAACACAGGACTGCCGACACTAAATCCGGATACCTGTAATAACAAGGTAAACTGGGCCCATCTAACTGTTCATATCCCCATGATATTCAAGCACATAGCAGCCTGCACCATCCTATTCTACTCTCAGTTTTCCATCTCAGTTTTCTAAAGAAAGGGGTTCTGTTCCAGAGGTGCAACATAGACAGCAACAGTTTTCCACCTGGCTAACGATGCATTACTTGCTTTGAGGCTGAGAGCCAAAACAGATGTAATACTGGGAGATCTGTGAATGGACCTTCTGGTCATTTTTAAAGAGCCACAGCAACTGCACAGGACCCTCTTTGTATTGTTTTTTGGGACCTAAGAAGGTTCAATTAACTGAAACACTACAGAGACGTTTCAGGTTAAGATAAGCACATCTTCAGCGTGTCAATAGAAGATTCCCTTGGAGTTGCTTTGAGCTTCCTGAAAGAAGAGATGTAATTGTGCTAATGCTAAGCCCCCAAGCTATACAGATTTCCTCAGATTTTGCTTGACTTCTCTCTTTCCTGCCACAAATAAGAAGGGCTATCTTGCAGTGATTTCATTTTTCAAGTTTCTTGTCCATCTCTGCAGAAAGGGAAAAGGCAGAGGCTCCCCCAATACAATAATTCACAGAGAAAAATGTGAGATGTGGCAGGGGTCTAACTGATTATTTAAACTGAACATCACCAGCAGGTACATGCTGTCGTGTTCACCATATCATTTAGGACTGTTACTTTAAATACCACTTCTAAAAGGCAATATAAGATTAGTTAAAGTAACTGAGTTTTACTGCTTCACCTGTGAACCAGAGGAACGTGTTTTCCCTCGCAATGCTATCAACTTCGGCCTTTATTTGTCCCACCAGGGCATCCATCTGCCTCAGGTTTGCTCCATATGGATCTTGACAAGACAGATTGCATGGCAGCTCTGTCATTACCAAAGGCACGTGCATATGGGCCAGGGCCAAGTACAGGAAGAATGGGCGGCCACGCTGGCTAAACAAGAAAACACAGGGATACACACTGATTAATTAAAGGATAGAGCAGATGATATGGACAATCACATAAGGACAGAACAGAGGGACACAGCTGCCCGTAATTTTCTATTGGTACCATAGAAAACCTTTGAGTTCAACAGTGGCCACAATTTACCTATGCCCAGTGGTTTTTCTAATGCTCTACCCTTCCAATTCAGCCAGTCTGCCAACAACCCTTTCAATATCTTCCAGAGAACTTCATTCTATTGCAGATGAATCTCACAATTAACCTCTGGTCATGGCCATGCACGGCCCCTTGAGCCTCTCCACCACCCTAAGTGAATAGAGAGGACACATCCAAAAAATCTCTTGCAACAGCCCATTGGTAATGGTGGGCAAGCTGTTTTTTAGGAAAGATTGCCAGCTATTACTGATCTTCTCATTAAGGAAGGAGAAGAAGGAGAAGGAGACGAGGAAGAGATTGGATTTATACCCTGCCCTTCACTACTCAAAGGAGTCTCAGAGTGGCTTACAATCTCCTTTCCCTTCCCCTCCCCACAACAGACACCCTGTGAGGTAGGTGGGGCTGAGAGAGCTCTTTGAGAACTGCTCTTGAGAGAACAGCTGAGAGAACTTGTGACTGACCCATGGTCACACCAGCAGCTGCATGTGGAGGAGTGGGGAATCAAACCCGGTTCTCCCAGATTAGAGTCCGTGCTTAACCACTACACCAAACCCAGGTAAACTTCTAAAGAACTGCAGTATCCCCAGACTACAGTTTGATTTTAGACAGGAAGGAGGACGGAAGGCTGGGAGGCCTGTGAGAACACAAAGCAACACCATTTTAGAGCAATGCAAACTGTGAAGATGACTGCTGTGCAAATTCCCAGGTGTCTATCCATGCACAACTATCAATATACAGTGAAAGTCTTCTTCCCATCTATTCCTCCTCTGGTAATTCACTGTTAAATCTGGAAGATTCAAAAGGAACAGCCTTCAAGGAACAGGGATCAGTATTTCTCAAGCATCTGAAATTTGAAGAACATTATTTTTCTGAATTAACATGAGAGCCACACTTCACTTTTACACCCCCCCCCAAAAAAAAGCTGGAAGGCGGCATGTTCACAATAGTGTTTCATGAAGGGATACAATGGGTGGGTTCCTTCAAGGGCAGATAATTGTGGCACAACCGTACATCAAATGTGATGGAATTAATAACTTCTGATGCAAAGACATAGTAGAATTACTTTCCTTTATAAAAAACAAAGTGAAAGAAAGTATTTCCAGACTCTCACAGGAGCCTTTACTCACTCAAGTGCTCCCCCAGCATCCTAGTGCTTCTCTCCAGTCACCTTAATGCACCTTGACATATAGTTTGCAGAAAGGCTGGTGAAGATTTCAGGATTCAGAATCACAACTTTTGTCCTCCCCAAAAGAAACTCAGTGCATGCATAGATCTCCTTATTCTTTGGAAGGCAGCATGGAATAGCTCTTCCTTGCATGAAGTACAAGAGGATTTACACCAATGCAAATGGGATGAAATTGCACCAGGAATCAGGGCCTAATCACTGGAACAGAGTCCGATGTAAAGTGGGGGATGGAAATTCAGTGGAAGGCACACCCAATGAAAAGGGAATTGTCTAGGATGGGTCAATACTCAGTGAAAGAACAATAAGCCAGCAGAATGGTAGGTTCACGAGGAGACTAATGTAACTTTAGGGTTTCAAGCTCCATGATAAGAAATTCCTAGAGATTTGGGGGTGGAACCCTCAGAGGGCTGTGTTTGGGGGAGGGGAGGGCCCACAGCCGGCTACAATACCATAGAGTCTACCTTCCAGGGAACTCTAGGAGAGTCCATTTTCTCCAAGGGAACTTTGTCATCTGGAGATCAGTTGCAATTCCAGGAGCTATCCAGGCTCTATGAGGAGGACGGCAACTCTGTTTATAATTGTACTTTGTATGACTTCAGTTTCAAGTCTTTTTTTAAAAAAGGATACACCCTGGTCCACACTCAAAGGTAGACAGCACACCTACACCAAACAAGTGCCCAGAGGGCAAAGAAAATCTGCTTGTTTCACAAGAACAAACAAATTTAAGCTAGGCTGCAAATTTGTTTATGTAAATTAAGGGTTATACACAGACATGTCCCCCAAACACACCCTTTGTTCAGTAGCCTTTTTTAAAAGGCATGTTCTATAAATCACAAGGATTGCACAGTCTTTTTGATCAAAGGTTTTGTTCACTGCCTTCAGGCAGCTACTACAGCAAGTTCAATATATGCCTTTTGTAGAAATAAGGATGCCAGTCACATACAGGAAAATGCTATATAAAGACAAGATGAAATAAATGCAAAGAGAAGGTACAAAGGAGACAAAAGAGACTGGAGTACCTGTGTATGGAAGATCATCTTTATGGTGAGGTATGGCTCTGCCCCCAGGGACTGACCTGTATAACCAAAACAGTATTGTTCTATGCAGCTTTCCTAGTCCAATACACCTTTTGACTCAGGGCCTAAACAGTATGTTGTACTTTTCCCAGGTCTGTCTCTGGTCAATAGACAAGGTCTGGGAGTTCTATGGTCAAAACTCAATTCTGAGGCATGCAGAGGCCCAATTCAGATTAAAAGAGTGGTGTGTCTTAAGTCTTTCTCTGCTATTTGCTCTACTGACCCGCTACACATGCTCCTATCAGTACTGGTTAAGTTTTCCAAACAGGGCAAACTGAAGTTCCTCCAGGCCATTTGCAGGCTGCAAAAACAGTGTGTGCACCATGGTCCAGATTCAAATGTGACCCTCATGTACCTGAGAACTTAGTTCCGAACATAGAAATCCCATATCTCATCAGTCAACCAAACTTGACAGATCTTGGAAAAGGTATGTGCTGTTGTGCCAGCATTTTCAGCTGCTTTACTGGGATACACAGATGTTCACTTGAAATATATAATAAAAATGTTAGTGTCTTGATGTGTATAAAAACATTTAATGGGTTTCTGCACATACCATGTTAACTGATTCTGCAATCATTTCTATATAAATAAATTCTAGACATGTAAAATTTCCAGAAATGTTGAAATCACAGGGGAAAAATATTCTTGCCTTTTTTTCTTCCAGAGATTCAGACTGAGCTGCCACCAACATGCAGATGAAACTCAGTTCTAACTTGCACTATCAACAGACCCCAAGAAGGCTGTGGAAACCAAGAACAGGTGTCTGGAGGCAGTTTTGGAATGGATGAGAGCTAACAAGCTGAAACTTAATTCCAACAAACTGGAGGTGCATCTGGTGGGGGGGAAGGTCTGACATGGGAAATGGGTTATCCCCTGTTCTGGATGGGATTGCACTCCCCCCTAAAGAAACAGTTCATAGCTTGGGGGTGCTCCTGAATCTGGGTGTCATGAGTCAGCCAGGGTTCAGTGATAGCGAAGACTCCTCAGGCAAAGAGGAGTCCCATGTAAGCAGCCCTGACTTAACAGAAGCTGACCAGCAGGAAAATGAGTTGCAGGCTTGTCAGGATTCACAGCCAACAGCTGGTGCAGAGCCACTGACACCCTCTAACCCTGATTCACCAAGTGAAACTCAGTTGGCCATTCCCAGCCCTCCAGTATCATCTACACCCTTAGAGCGTCACAGATAGGCTGAGAACAGAGCTACAGGCGAGACGGCAAAGTGCACATCTTCTGGCCCAACGCCGGCTGCTTGCTGATAACGAAGATGAACAGTTGCAAGATTGCTCCTGAGCAGCTGGCTACAAGCATGCCCTTTAGGCGTGTGGCTATAAAACCATCCAAGAGAGGCTGCTAGGCAAGGATGCAACACATACAATAGACACTAAGCCACCGACCCTGCCTTGCCTGACTTCTGGAACCCTGACCTTGGACTGAACGACACTGCCTTGCTGGACTTCTGACACCTGATACTCAGAGCCTGCTAGCCAGTACACTGGGCCTCCCGTTGGATAAACAGGTGGCAGCAGTGACCTTTCAGCAGCTTTGGCTGGTCAGCTCTTCCTGGATAGAAAAAAACTCGCTACTGTGGTACATGCTCTGGTAACAGCTAGATTAGATTACTTTAATGCACTCTACATGGGGCTCCCCTTGAACATTGTTCAGATGTTACAGTTGGTACAGAATGCTGTGGCCAGAGTGTTGACTTGAGTGGGCTGTATGGACCATATCTCTTTCCAGTCTTGTTCTACCTATGCTGGCTTCCAATTTGCTTCCAGGATCAACTCAAGGAGCTAGTATTGAACTCTGAAGCAATGTATGGCCTGAGACCAACATACCATAAGGACTGCCTTCTCCTGTATGAACCTACCTGCTCACTTTGATCATCCTTGGAGGCCCTGTTTTGGTTGCTTCCACCATCTGAGGCTAGATGGGTGGCACCCTGAGAGAGGCCTTTTCCACTGTGGCACCAAAACTTTGGAACTCTCTGCCAAGGGAGATTCATCTGTCTCCCTCTATCAGTGTCTTCTGCCAGCAGATGAAGATGTTTTTGTTTCATCCACCTCACCCCCAATAACGGTCATTGTCCTTCCTTCTAGTTTTTAATTGGATTTTATAATTTTAACTGTATTTTAATTGTTTCAATGTTTTAGTGTTCAGCACCTTGTGGACCCTATTGGATAAAAAGGAAGCATAACCATTGAAATATATGCAAAACTTATTATTCTATCAAACCTAAACTCCTTTTACTAATTGAACTAACATGCATCTTTTGTAACTGAGTTAGTTAGCATAACAATTCTACTAGTTGGCATAGTGATGGCATTTAAAAGTATGAGAATACCCAATACTTGAGAAAGAGTAACAGATTACTGCACCCTCTGCTTCTACAGTGCACACATCTTTAATTTTTGCCACCTGACAGGTAGGGAAAAATAAAAATTGATGGAAGAAAACAATAGTTTTTCTTTTGTTTACTACATAATTTATCTGGACAGAAACTTTCTCGTAGAATCACAGTAGGCAGAAATGCCAGCAAGTTTGGATATTATACTAAACTTTCTAACACTGAAAATACTTAACTCTTTAATAATGTATTATCATTAAATCCATTATTGCATATTAATTGCTGCCCAAATTATTTACATTTAAATTTTAAAAAATCTTGAAAGGGTTGTATGGAAAGTGCAAGGGTTTTTTCCCCAGTGTACCCCAGAAATTCGTATTTTTTTCCAATGGAAAAACTGACAAAATCCTCAGACATTTTCATGCCATAGATATGGAACGAGTAGAATGCTTTGTAAGACAATGTTTTGTTCACTCAAAAATGGAAAATATTTCATAGGATTAATTTTCAGTGCTTCCCCAAATTTTATGATTTTTTAATTGGAAAAATTGAAAAAAAAAGTTCTGCGAATTCCCCCGACCCTGAAAAAAATCCATTTTTTCCTGGTTCCTCATCTTTCTAATGACTTCATGTCTGACATAAAGAACATAAAATTACTTTTAACTTGAGCCATGAATGGTTGATGTATGACCATTCATAACAGAGTTATAGCCAGTCTATGAGTGAAGGTTGTTGGGCATTTTGATTTCCACCACTCCGCCTTGCAGCTCTTGTGGGCCTAGGCAACACGTGAACTGGGGGGAAGACTGTCAAGAAAAAACATACCCCAATCCTGTACCTCAAATTTCCCCCCAAACCCTAATTTTTTTACCACTTGCTTCACCACCATTATGCTTGCCTTAGGTACCGATTGCGTCAGTGAAGCTCTTTCCTACTCTCCTATGATGCAGCTAATTAAGCAGACTCCAGAGAACAATGGAATATGGGAGGGCCTGGAGTGATGTAGTCCATGGGGTCGTGAAGAGTCGGACTCAACTGTGCGACTGAACAACAACAAATGATGTAGCTACACAAGATTGTGTTTGTGATCATTAGCACAAATACACGGGCTACAGGTATATGCGAAAGAAGTACTAAATACACTGTCCTGAGCTCTTTGGAAGATGGGCAGTATAATAAAAATAAAAGTAGACTGATAACAGATTCTAGCATCTGCAGAAAAAGCTCTGGCAGCAGCAGTGTCAGTCTTTCCTGTTATGAACTGAGAACCAGATTTTCCGTCCAATTCTGTTGCCACATTTTAGGATTTTTCTGTTTACTTTCCCTTCCCCTGTTGCTAAGTGCTACTTCAGAAGTTTGAGGCCTACCAAAAAAAAACCCACCCTGACAGGCCATTTCCTCTCCCACAGTTTAGTTCCTATTCTCATTACCCTTTACTTCCCTCAAGTACACACAGTCATGGCATCTCTACATGCTATTTCTGTTTGTCTGTTTTGTGAAACGTCAGAGCCGGTTGAGTAATCTCAGCCTTTCTTTGAAATCTGCTTGCCAAAGGGCCTTGATTCTGTATTTATCCTGTATTTCTATGAACTATTTCACCAGTTCTTTCTACTTTTTAACTGTTCTATCCCATTAGATTTCAGCTCTCATAACAAGAGAACACTAACAGCCTTCCAGATGATTTTAGTAAAAAATTCAGTTTTTTAATCTTAATTTTAGAGCTGGTCATATTTTCCTCCAATCCAGAACTGATAGTATGAAAAGTGGAATTGTGAACCTCTGCCCTCTCTTCGGGTGCGTTCAGACACGCCATTTGAGCCGCTTTCGGTACGCCTCAGAAACGGCTTTTATGTGTGTGTTCACACGCCCAACATCTGCGCACCATCCCCAGCCATCGCTTTCTGGAGCAAACCTCTTTGAAACGGTATTTTGACACCACTTACCAAGTGGTGTTTTCCTGATTCTCCGGTCTGAGGCGCACATTCCTGATGTCTGATCGCTCATCGAGCCACTTCCGGGTGCTTCAACCCCCCTCCCCTCTGGGAAGCTGCCTCGGGCTTCCGCTTTTAGTCCACCATTTTTTTTTAATGCCTTGGCGGTGTGCGCTTGAGCGGAACTCCGCGCCTAAGTTAATTAAAGAAAAGCTTCAATGGTGCCTAGTTTAAACATTTAGATAAGTCCGGGATCTTGGGGAGGCCAGTTTCGGGGTGAAAATTTAAAGAGAAGTCTTCATTTAAACTTTAAAGGGACATGTTGAAATCGCTGTTCTACACATGTGCCAAACTTTTAGCTCTAGAGAGGGCTGCCTGTGCGCATGCTCAAACTGAGAGGAAAAAAAACTCCACCTGCAGGAAGGCGGCGGGGAGCCCGGAACGAAGAGGTCAGTCTGATCGCGATTCTCCAGGTAAAAAAAAAAAAAAACGCATCGGACCAGAGCAATTTTAACCCCTCCAGCATGCTGTCTGAACGCACCCTTCAATTTTCATGCTGCTGGGAGAAGGGCGCCCCAGAGCCTCCTTGAGAATTTGAGTCTCACAAACCACTTGAGAGCCATGACTCACAGATTAAGAACCAGGACAGGAAGGTAATATAACAGAATTATACTCTGAAAAATGTTCTCCATCTTGCACTGCAATGTCAAATGTATTCACCTTTAATGCCCACCAAGCTAGCTTATGCCAAACTCCAAAAATGGTGGGAAGACAAAGAAAGAGGCACATTTAATTCTTGTACAAATGGAGAATTACCAGCAGAAATCGGCTGATTGTATTTTCAATACTTTAACAGATGTTAAAATGGAGGACAAGACCAAATGTGCCCTGAAGCCACTCAGGGATGGATAGACAAGTTTAAATGTTATCAAGTAACAGGAAAGTACATTTAAGTTCTCAGAGCAGTTAAACAGTCAAAGAGACTTTCTAGGAAGATTGTTAGAAGTTTTCAAAGAAAGACTGGCTATACAGTCTCTCAAGTATGCTATAGTAAAGATTAGACTAGAAAAGCTACACTATTCAGCTGACACAGAAAGCAAGATTAAATCCATGAGATTGACAAACAGATCCTGCTTCCACAAGTTAGCCCCACAAATTCTGCAGGAAAGTGGAAGAATTAGCACCCATGACACTCATGAGAAAGAAGTACTTTTCTCCCTTTCTCACAATACAAGAACTCGTGGGCACTCCATGAAATTGCTGAGCAGTCGAGTTAGAACAGATAAAAGGAAATACTTCTTCACCCAAAGAGTGATTAACATATGGAATTCACTGCCACAGGAGGTGGTGGCAGCTACAAGCATGGACAGTTTCAAGAGGGAATTAGATAAAACATATGGAGCAGAAGTCCATCAGTGGCTATTAACCACAAGGTATAGATGGGAATTCTCAGTCTGGGGCAGGTGATGCACTCTATTCTTGGTGCTGGAGGGGGCAGCAGTGGGAGGGCTTCTGGTGTCCTGGCCCCACTGCTGGACCTCCTGATGGCACCTGGTATATTTTGGCCGCTGTGTGACAGAGTGTTGGACTGGATGGGCCGTTGGCGTGATTCAACATTGGCTTCTCTTATGTTCTTATGTTCATGAGATTTTTTTAAAAAATTCCAGAGTATAAAGATGAAGCATTATGATGCAGGGAGATTTGACTTACACATTTTGCTCAGTTTTGGGAAGGTCTGACTGTAATGATTCTAGGAGCTGAATTCAGATTTTTTTCTGCTTCCAGCACAAAGTCTGACCTGAAAAGTCACTTTAATGAACAACAGACATTGAAGATGATAATGGACAGACCACAAGAAAGCTTTTATCATATATAACCAAAAAGAAGCATGAAAAGATTCCACTACATAATATATAAATTAGTTCTAAACACACAAGAGGTGTTCCTCACATTATAAGAAAAGAAGTTGTGGATTAAAATGAGAATAAGTCAAACAAAGGAATAATTTTGTAAATCTGAAATGGCTCTAGTGTTCCCACAGAGCTAAAGGCCCGCAAAGTATGCTGTCAAGAAGGTCCAAGTTATCAAAACAGGGCTAGTTGGTGTTTGAACGTCATTCAGGAACTATTTTTAAATCATCAGAGAATATGTCCTGTTTTCTTGTTTACATCTATATTTATCTCCTCAAACAAGGCCTGCTCTTCCTCAGGGCCCTCCAAGGGAAACGGGTGGGATGATGACAGAGAAGGAACACAATTACTTCAAGTGTGTGTGTTTGCATCCTTCTGTGAACATGTTCTCACAATGCAAATTTACCTCTGTTTCCAAGATGACATACACAAATACATCTTTCTGGCCACCAGCCACTATATCAATATTTCTAACACTGCATACACTCCATAAACATTTAAACATTGGCCATTTTCACACATTACAGTCCACACAAACTGTGTCTGGGGTTCCCATTTTGTCTTTCAGTTAGGGTTGTCAATCCCCTGGTCTGGGTGGGGGTTCCCCTGCTTTCGCCAGCTGGCAGAACACCACGCGCAAATGACCTGTAACGCAATGTCATGATGTCACCCAGAAATGATGTCATCAAGTTGTGACATGCGGCAATGCTCTAGTTTTTGGGCAAAACTCTATGGTAAATTTGGGCTCAAACCATAGAGTTTTGCCCAAAAGCTAGAATGCTGTCATGCAACGTCAGTGACATCATCATGCCAAGTGTGCAAAGCACATGCAGCAGAAGAAAGCCCAAAGATCCCCCCACTGGGAAAAAGGTAGGACCTGGCAACCCTATTTTCAGTCAGACATGAATTTACAGGTCAACTCCCTTTCATGGAGTGACCAATTTGGATCAGGACTGCCATGCACAGGGAGACAGGGCTTCAGTTGTCCCACCATGCAATTATCTTGACCTGAAACAGTCCTGGGGTGTTATTTGCTCTGTTGGGGAAAGCTGCACATATCCTGGAATACACATGGGTTTCCCATTAGGGAAAATAACATTCCCAGAGCCATTTCAGTTTCGGAAAAGGCATGGGCGGGGGCTGAATGCCCATCTTTCTGTGCACAGTGGACCCAATCTAGATCAGGCACCCTGTGTGTAGGAATTGAAAGAAACCCACAACTCATGTCTGACTGAAAAACAGTGCAGAATTCAGACAAAACCTGTGTAGCCTGTAAAGAGGTAATCACCCCTCAGTTTGCATAAGGACAGCCACTTCATCTACAGTATTAAAAACCCTGTAGAATACTTTATGGTTGAAACAAACATAACTCCTGGTTAACTTCCTCAAGCGACAAAGATGTTGAGCCAAAATCATATGTGCATTGTGAAGTGCAAGAAAACTGAAATGCGAACATAAAGCCATCTTCCCCCTGCAGGACTCCTACTGATGTTAGGGTCCATCCACACATTACAAAGTCCTTGTGTTTGTTGGGGAACAAGAACTGCCCTATGGAGTCACTATCAGGTTTATTTTGAAATTAGTTGTAGACATATAAGTAACGTGATTTTACAGTGGAGCTACCAGTGGCTCCATGTGGTGATTTGCAGATGTAAAAATGGCAGCAGAGGTGGGGGGAAACAGTCACTTCTCCCTGAGTGCGGTGGTCACAAAAAGAACAGAGCTGGTGTGCATCTGGGAGGCACAAAATCCCCACTGCACAAAGTCATCATGTTATTCCCAACAAACATAAATTGAAATAATTAAAATAATAAATACATACATAAGGATTTTGCAACATACAGACAGAGCCCTACTTTCCTTTCAGCCACAGTCTGACGCAGAAAATGAGCCCAAATGAAGAACAGTTTTAGACAAACAGCCCTGCTGCTGTGATTCTCTGCAATAATATTGCACATAGACTGATGATCACAAGTAGGAAAAAATATGTATCTTACAAAGAACCTAGCAAAAACAGTCTCTCTCCCCCCCCCTTAACATTCCTCATTTTTCCAACAAGACATTTACATTAGTCTGCTATAGCAGTGTGCTTCTCTACATATGAGACTCAAAGCTATTGGTGTCTCCTTGAGAAATTTGCACAGTAAATGCTGTAAAATAAATAAATTGTTTTTAGTTTGGCTCATAATGCAAATGTACAAACAGCATACAGCTAGAACACACACTTGATTTCTTATTCACATGTGGTTCAGGCAGTGCAAGAGAGGTTCAAGTACCACTGCCCAGTGTAAAGAACAAGATGTTCCACTGATCACCCGTTTAGTGCTGAAGAGCAGATTAACAGACAATTAGCCAAGCTCATTAGCTCTTCATCATTTCCCTTTGAGCTGAAAAAGTGACCTGTGCTCACTTAAGCTGAGTGAACATTTTGATTTGATTCACACTGCAGTGACCAAGTAGAGGCCAGGCCCAGTTTGGCTTCATCTTTTTTTCTGGGCTTGCTTGAAAAACTATCCTACCTGTTTTTCTATGAGTGACTCCCACGTGACTGGGAAACACTGAAATGATTCCCTCATGAGGGTACAAGTCAGTTTTGGAGATTTCCTGTGGAATCTGTTCATACTATAAATGAATAAAAATTCCCCCATCACCATCAGGGTGCCAGTTACTCAGCCAGGTCCTGGGCAATGGCTCCTACCATGTAGTGGGATCATTACCTTAGACATGTGGGAGGTACTCATGCTCCCATGTAGTTAAGGGAATAATTAATGGAATCGTTTTGACACAACTCTTGGACAGAAGTTGAACAAGAGTTGTTACATTGTTCAAACAGATTTTTGTTGAATTTTTTTTAGATATTAGAAGACCACAGTTTCTACTATTTCTACTGTGCATCTACTGAAGGAAACCGTAGCCAGAAAACTGCTTATAACCATCAAGCTTATACACAAACACACACAAGGCTTGCTGCTCAGTATAGGCATGTTGAACACACATGAGGCTGCCTTATACAGAATCAGACCATCCGGCCATTAAATATTCTCTTATCAGACTGGCAGCAGCTCTCCAGGGTCTCAGGGTGCAGTCTTTCACATCACCTCCTACCTGATCCTTTTAACTGGCGATGCCAGTAATTGAACCTGGGACCCTCTGCATGCCAAGGAGATACTCTACCACTGAGCCACAGCCTCTCCACAGGCGCTGTTCACATTACAATGAACAAATGTACAACCTGCCTGCATGTGTGTACATCTGTCTGTAAGAAGGATCCAATGCACGTTCACTTTATGAATGAGAACAGGGACCAGCACATGGATAAATGTGGGGTTTGTATCACACATTCAGCTGTACATGCATTGATTGTAACATGAAAATTACAAAGAACAATCAAGCGTACACTGTACATGGATTGTACATACATTCACTGTAACTTATGAACAAGGCTTCTGTCACTGTCCAATGTCTGTAGTTCCAAGGAGGTAATGTAAGAATCAGAGGATGCAAATTTAGAGCAGTTTCATACATTCATAGCGTTTTTGTGGGGGAACAGTAATCATGATTTGGCCCATTTATTTACCATGCAAGAAGAGCAAAGCTTCTCCTATGTGGGATGGATGTAGCCATAACAGAATTCATGTCAGTGCCATTCAGCCACGAATCCTGCTTGCTTCTCGTTTAAACCAGGAAGAAACTACACAGGAAATTTTCAAAGGCAGGGGGTCCCAATTAAGTTTAATTAATAACTCCAGAATAGGGCATCCAGAACAACTACTGTCACCTTTGTACTTTGGGTGTTCTCTGCCCCAAATGTTCATTCTTCTTAAATGGGGATGAACATTATTATCACGAGGTAGGCATCAGCCACTCACCTTGCTGGAAACAGACATGGGGCTAACAAACCCAGAGTTCATTAGGAGTCTAACACCACATCAGAATCAAGGAAATTAAAAATGATTAAAAATCAAACTGCTTTCACACAATAACATGACTGCTGAACCATTTCCTGGAATAACTTTGCTGACTTGAACAAACATTTAACTTGATTAATCAGGCTCTGATATTCAATTAGACCCCTGCAATTAGTTAAACTGCTTTTTCAGTAGACCTTGTCCAGTAGTGTGTACTTTGACCTCACATAAGTACAAACAGTTCTGAGATTATAACAATAGTAAAATCGGATATAGTGCTTCAGATTTAGGTTTTCAAAAGGTTACAGGCACTTACACAGGTGCTAGAAAAATGTGAGAAAACATTTTGATACATACTAGTTAGATCCAGCTCTGACATCACACTGCAAAGGGAATTTGCCATTTTCCCCATATGACAATTCAAATATTATGTGAATATCTGCAGATCTTAGCAAATTACCAATCACATGGAGGAGTACATCTGCACTATCTCTCTATCATGGATAAACTTTATGACATACATGTAAAAATGGAATTACATAACTTCATTTCTGTAGATTACCAGGGCAACATTAGCATCATAACCTGTTAATTTGATTCTGATATCACGAAGATAGTGCCAACACCACCACCACTGAAATTTCTTACAAAGTGCATACAATTATATAAACATGGCTTAGTGATTATATAACCCATTGTATAATGTTTGGCTAAGGCCTCAACCTCAGCTAGTTTAATGTTTCTGAGCATCTTAAGCAACAAGTATGGCTCTTTGCTAAACATCTGAAGCACTCCTCTGTTGGGAAATGCAATCAACCAAGGGCACTGAAATAAACCTCCCAAATCAGAGGAGCACAGCAAATCTACATAGATTTGTTTTTTCATTTTGAAAGTCAGTCCTGCTCTGAAGAAATCCATGACTGCCCATTTTGATCATTCCTCTGCTTCCAGATGCAGAGAGGCTGCTTTAGTCGCTGTGACCTTAGTCCGTGGCCTCAGACTGGGCGCTGACATATTTAACCAGGGCTGGCTCTGGGGGATCCTCCTTGGCTTTCCCTCATGCATTCTGCTCTATGGCTGCCACTGTCCTTCTGCTCCCCTCACATCTCCATGCCCACAAGGAGATCAGATTGGAATCCATGCCATGCCCCCAGTCCACCACCTCTGGGCCCCTCCTTGCTCCTTTCTTATGATGAGCCACCCTGTACAGTGAACAGCACCTTCCTCATGGGAATTTCTTCAGGCACCCTCCCCTCAGGGACCTGCCTCCTGACCTTCTGTTGTCAGATGGCAGCCAAGTCTGGTTGCTATGAATCCGTACCCTCCCCCCACCCTCCATCATTTCCCACCATGGTCCTATTCTTCTTTGGCCTCTCTGGCTTCAGAGACCTGTCTCCTGCCTTCCCCTCCTCCCTAGCAGCTTCCTTCTGGACACCCTTGAATGCCACATTCTGTTTGAGTGGGCTCTACCCTACCAATGCTATCCTGGTGTAACCTCTCTCTCCTGCTGCGCTGTTCAGAACGCCCCCACACCACCCATGCTCCATGTGGCCCTAGCTGCTTTCTTTTTCTATGAAGCCACCAGCTGTGTCCTTTCTTGTCATATGGCTCAATCCAGGAATTTTATCTAGCTGCTCCACCAGCTAAAAGACAGCAAAATGACTTCTATATGCAATCAAGACAGGAATACAGTACAGCAAAAGGAAGGTAATTATTATTATTATTATTGAGAAATTCTATCTACAGGAGCCTATTTAAGACATTACAAAGAACAGACTTGGGTCTGCCATCAGTTGTCGCTGCAACTATCCATGAACAGAAACTGACACCCAGACTGGTGACTTCTACTTTCCACCCTGGAGAGCTGGTACTAGTCAGAGCAGACGATACTGATATTGAAAGACTAATGGTCTGATTCAGTAGAAGACCTCTTCATGTGCTCACTGCTATGTCGAGTTCTCCCCCACCTCCTCTATAATGTGCATTTCAACATGCCTCATCATCTGACATCATTATGTCAAATACTTTCCTGCCCCGTCAGTCAATGGTGCAAAGCAGCAAGGGGGAGAAGGAGCCATTCAGAATCACAGCACAAGACAAGTGTGGGGGGAGATGGGGGAACCTGACACAGGATTGCTTGTTTTCAACAGCAGCTCTGGTTTCCAAAGTCTTTCCTCTGTCTATCTGTATCCGACCGATTAGTGCAACTTTGCCAACGTAAGTTTGTCATGTTCATATTCAATCTTTATACTGTACTTATCATAAAATCATGTTTCAAGAGTTGACTGCTACACATACTACTGCATACTTCTTGCTACCATCCAGGGCACACTGCACAATCCATTGTCCTCAGCCAAACCTGGGACCATAATTGCATTTGTAGGTCAGGAACAAACACCTACAGAATGTGTATCAGGCATTCCTAAAATTGCAGTACATGCCCTGGAAACTGAAGGAACAGGCTGAGAGGCCGGATGAGCACTCAGGAGTCACCTTTTACAAAACAGGCCTGGCTGAGAAAATGACAGCGCTTGTTGATCCCCACAGCACTTGCATAAAAACTTTTCAGTTGGACATCAAGAATTTATAGGCCACCTTGGAAGGCCTGCAGTTTTTTTTAATCAATTGCTGACTTTTTGTCCTGTGGAGGAAGAAGCTACTCACCAACAACAGTGGACCCACCAAACAGTGATACAAACTCAAGAACTACCCCTTCCAACAAACCTCAGTGCCATCTTTGTCCCTATATCTGCCTTGCAAAACAACTACAGGACAGAACTGCATGAGCCATACGATCAAGGATTCATTCACCAGCACATTTTCTGAAGTGATATATATCACCTACCAACAGTGCCCTTTGTCACCGAATATAGACACCAAGAAGGTCAACTTCAATGAAAGAGAATAAATGGACACAAATAAAAGATGAAAAACATTAATTCAGAAACAAGTGAAGCAACATTTCCTGTTCCAGGGCACTGTGCAAAACTGTTAAAGTCTTTATATTTTAACAAATATAATTCAGTCTCTAAGGAGAAGATGCTAAGTTTGCATTGATCAGCAAACATGACATTTGGACTCAATAAAACTGAGCATGTCTTGCTCACAGAGGAGAGTAATTGTCTCTCTTTCAATCTTTATTTGAAGATTAATCTTGCTATGCCAATTCCTCTCTAGTGGGAATTGCTCAAGAGTGAGTCTACTCACTGGTTCTTGTATTCAGTTGGCTGGATCTTTATTTGAATAGTAACAACATAACAACTACTGCTGTCTCTTTTATGGCAGAACTTTTGGGCTTCACATTGTTAACAATGTGTGTACGTATACCCTACAGGGCTGTAGCCAACAGAGGGATGCATGGGGCGGCATCCCCTATTGTATCTGCATTGCCCCCCACCCCAATCTTCCCTTAAGCTTCTTATGCCAGGCCCGGTGGGCAGTCGCCAGCTCTTCCTGCTTCCTCTTCCCTCACCCCGCTTCCCTCCTCTCTCCCTTTCTTGGTGTTCCAACAGCATCATGCCTTTCCAGTCCGGAGTTGGCCCAAGGAAGCTGGATATGGCAAGCGGAGGATGTTCACAGGCTGACCTGTCCAGCTGGGAAACATAAGAAGGTGCAGTTATTCATGTTCCTGGGAGCTGCTGCCCAGCAATAAAGGCGAGAGGCAGCCATGGTCAGAGCACCAGGTACAGGTTTGCAAGTTCTGGTACAAAGGCACACCTTTCTGTTTCCTGCCCTATTCTGGGCTCCCTGTCCCCCTTAGGGTAGGCCAGTGGTTCTGTCCCAATTTTTAAAGTCTAGGGTGGGCACGCTTGAAGGTGGAAGAATGTTTGTTTGGAGGACTTCACTTGGCCCCACCCACCAGCTCTCTTTGTATATGCTCCTATCTTGTTCATGCTTAAGAAGGCAACATGCACACATGTATGTAAATAAAATGTTTCAAATGAAATGAAAATGGCATAGGGAGCTTAAAAATGGGGTAAGGATTTAAGCAGGTGAAAGGGAAGATCAGGGAAGATTTGGGTGGAGCGGGGGTGCTGCAGATCAGCTCATTAAATTTAATTTGTGATTCCTCCTCCCCTTGTCAATGATGACACCCACTAGGTAAAATAGGTTTCTGGTCAATGTTAGGAAAGCTTTTAGAAAGGTCTGAAAAACAAAACTATCTAGACAAACATTCTGCTGCTGGTAGTTCTGTAGAAGGGATCTGCTTTTGATGTTTTTTTAAATAATATTAATGGTTGCCATTATTGCCATTATTGTTTTTATATTAACACTTTTAATTGATTTATAATCCACCTTGGGTCCTTCGGGGACAAAGGCAGATTGGGAACAGTAATATAAATGTATCTCTCTTTCAGTCGTGGGGTGGAAAAACATGAGGTACATATGCAGCCCAACTGATCACTGCAGTTTGCATGTATTCCACATATACAGATCCCCCCTCAAGTCTAAACCACAGATAGAAACAATAATTCCATCACCACTGTGGAAAGAACAGTCTGCATGACTCATGTTGCAATACTGGCATAAGGCTGTTCCAAGACCACGGCCATACAGCCCGGAAAACCTACAACAACTAACTGTTCCATACTGTATGTGGGGAGGCTGAACCATTATTTCGCTGACCTCTATCATGGTGACCTCCCTTATAAGCAGTGGCGCAAAGCAAGAATGGCCCCAAGAGTGGACCCAAGCACGGCTTCTTGCACCAGTACAATGCTACAAACAGATTATGCTACATGCACAGTATCAAACAAGACAGCGTGGTTCTACTAATTAGTGCTCCCACTTAACATGATACAATTGTGCTGTGTAAGAACTATCATAGATCAGAAGTGGGTGAAAAAATTTATAGCTGGGGCAGGATGGGGAAATTACAATACTGTGAATAACATAATAACACAAGAAGAGCCATGCTGGATCAGACCAAAGGCCAATTTAGTCCAGCTACCTTTGGGAAGCCCACAAACAGGAAGATTGCAACAGCATTATCCTGCCTATGCTCCCCAGCAACTGATTTAAAGAGACATACTACTTCTGGTACTGGAGGAAGGAGAGAGATATATAATGATCTGTAGCCACTGATAGCCCCATCCTCCATGAATCTGTCCACTCGCCTTTTAAAGCCTTCCAAGTTGAAAAACATGGCCATATCCTATGACAGCAACGGCCACAAATTAACTATATGCTATGTGAAGAAACAGGAGCTGCGGTGGCTCAAGTGGTTAAGACGCTGAACTGCAGGCTGTGGAAGGTCAGTAGTCCAGCAGTTCAAGACCCGTGAGTGCCGCATGATGGGGTGAGCTCCTGTCTCTAGTTCCAGCTCCTGCCAACCTAGCAGTTTGAAAGCAAGAAATTGCAAGTAGATAAATAGGTACCACTTCGGTGGGAAGGTAAACGCCTTGGTGTTTCTGTGCACCTCGGTTCTGTGCGCCTCGGTGTTTAGTCATGCCGGCCACATGACCACGGAAATGTCTTCGGACAGCGCTGGCTCTTCGGCTTTGAAACAGAGATGAGCACCGCAACCCTAGAGTCGGATTCGACTGGCTTTCGAGCAAGGGAACCTTTACCTTTACTTATGTGAAGAAACACTTCCTTTAGTCTGCCCTGAATCTTCCACCCTTCAGCTTCAGTGGATGATCCCAGGTTCTAGTATTATGGGAGAGGAAGAAAAGTTTCTCCCTGTCCACTGTCTTTATGCCATGCATAATTTTATAAGCCTAAATCATGTCTTCCCTTACTCACTTTTCTAGGCTAAGCAACCTTAAGCATTTTAACTGATCCTCATAGGGCATCTGGTCTGGTCCTCTGGTTGTTTTGGTTACTCTTTTCTGCATCTTTTCCAGCTCTACAATATCCTTTTTCAAGTGTGGTGACCAGAACTGCATACAATATTCCAAGTGTGGTTTCACCATAGATTTATATAAGGGAAGTATGATAGTGGCACTTTTATTCTCTATTTCTGTTCTAATTATGTCTAGCATGGAATTTGCCTTTTTCACACCAGCTGCATACCGAGTTGACATTTTCATAGCTCCATCCTCTGACACCCCTAGGTTTCTTTCTTGATCTGTTCTAGTCAGCTCAGATCCCATTAGTGTATGTGGGATTATTTGACCAATATGAATCAATTTACACTTGCTCACTCATTTGCCATTTTAATCTACATTCCCCCAGTCTGAAGAGATCTTTTAGGAGTTCTTTGCAATCCATTTTTGTCTTTCTTATCCATCCTAAATAATTTGGTGTCATCTGCAAACTTTGCCACTTTCTCCACCACGGGTAAGAAGAGGAGTTGGTTCTTATACCCCAGTTTTCTCTACCCTAAAGTGTCTCAAAGCGGCTTACATTTGCCTTCCCTTCCTCTCCCCACAACAGGCACCCTGTGAGGACGATAGGGCTGAGTTCTGAGGTCACCCAGCAGGCTTCATGTGAATGAGCAGGAAATCAAACCCAGTTCTCCAAATTAGAATCCGCCACTCTTAATCACTATACCACACTGGCTCTCAACAGCCTTATCCATGGAAACAAGATCAAATAATCCCCCGGCATCATTTCTAGCCAAACAAGGACTAAAAACTAATATCCCAAAGAGACCACAGGGTGTTGAAAGCTAATTGGTATAGAAAGCTCCCACAGAAAAGAAGACAATTGCACCTGGCAAGCTGAGAAATATAGTTTCTGATATTATAAAAATGGTTAACTTTGAGCACAAATGGGCTCGTAAACTTGTAAAATAGTAAACCATATGTAGCCCACTTGCTACATACAGTAGCCTAAGAGACTCAGCGAATCTTCTGCCTTTGGTAGCTGCTGAGACTGCAAGAATGTGGGACGGAGTAATTAAGAACCTGGCAGGCCATGATATCTAGTGGGTGGGACTTCATTGGGCTTGGTGGGTCAGGCGGAATGGCAAAATTAAAATGCAAAACACACATTTATCTTAGCTCTGTCACAGCAGGCAAATGTGAGAAAAGTTGATAAATGGGTGGGTGTACAGCTAAAAGGTGAAAGAATGAAAGGAACATGATAAAGGAAGTGCAGATAAGCCCTATGGCTTGAGAAGTTTTTGCAGTAAGAAGGCTGAACATATATGGAGGGATATATTTTTGTTTGTGAATTAAAGAGGCATTACACACATGGAACTCAAAATGACACCTTTTAAATATAAGTGGGACACCTACAAAGACTGGAGGGGGGTCATCTCATTTCCCTCTGTATCCCCCTCCCCACAGTATTTCCTCTTTTTCCTCCCTCTGGCATCCACCACAGAACCTCCCCTTTCTCTTCTTCATTCTCTCCCACTGACCTACCAACCAACCTGACCTTATACACCCACCTCACTCTTCAGTTTTCCCTTATTCCTTTCCCCACGTAACCTCTTCCCTTTTTTCCCTTTCACCAACTTAAATATCCTTTTTTTAATTCCCCCTTCAGCTTTTCCTCTTTCTCTTTTTCCCTAGTTCATTCCCTTCTTTCCATCTTTCACCTTTTTCATTCCCCTTAGACTGACAGAAACCAAGGCTTTCAAACGTCACTAATATTGTTATGATTGCTTAGCAACTCCTAAAATTGTCTTCCAATAACTGGATGGGCATTCATTTCTTAAAGCTACATATATTGCTTCTGTCACTGGTATGTGTGTGGGAGGGAAACCACCCTATCTGTTTTTTGAATGTTTTCTTCACATGTAAACCTGGGGCTTCAGACATGTTTGAAACACCCACCCACTGTACATCTGTCCCTGGCTCTACTGTATGCATTTTTTTTTTATCCATACTCTAGGAGCGAATTCAGAATTAAATGAAAAATATATTTCAGGTTAGAATCCATCATATCCATACTCTATACTTAAGGGTATGTCAGGTATATATTACCGCAGAAGAACACTCATCTCCTTGGATACAGATGTCCTGGATTAAGCTCAGAAGAACAGTGGTAAGGCGATATCATGAAGCAAATATCAAGAGCAGTGGTGTGTATGTGAGTTTCTAAAATAGATGAATACTTATGCTGGGGGTCATTTGGGGCTGGAGTGTGCCAGAGCATTGCTCCCGCAGCCCCACCCCCACAGCCCCACCCTCCACGCTCCGACAAAGGCATGGGGAGGCATTTAAATGCCTCCCTGCTCTCTCCTCGGGCCTTCCTGCCTTGCCTGCTGAGGCAGGAAAGCCAGGAGAGGGTAGAGGGGGCCTCTAGAAGCTTTCCTCAGTTCGCGAGCGAACCAAGGAAGGCACGGGAAGGCATTTAAATGTCTCCCTGCTCTCTCCCCGGCCCTTCCTGGCTTGCCCACTGAGGCAGGCGAGCCAGGAGAGGGCAGGGGGGCCTCCAGAAGCAGACCAACTGGGGAGCAGAAAGGGGGGGGCATTTTCAGAAGCCTCCCCTTCCCTTCCCCAGCTGGCCTGCCAAGGGGGATGGGGGGAAGCAAAAAGTTTAAACCCCTTCTCTCTGGATCTTTCCATTATATTCTATGGCCCCATAGAATATAATAGAAAGATTACTTAGAGAGAAGGGGTTTAAACTTTAACCCCCTTTTCTCTTCGCTTCCCCCCTCAGCCCGCCTTTGCAGGCTGGCTGGGGAAGGGGAGGCTTTAAGATGCCTCCCCTCCCCTTTTCTGCTTCCCCTTCTGACATCACTTCTGGTGATGTCAGGGGATGTGGTATATGCTAATGAGCTATTATGCTAATAGCTTATTAGATATGCTAATGAGCTCCAGCAGCTCTTTTTCTATGAAATGACCCCTGCTTATGCTGCGTATTTAATAAGTTGAATTGGACAGCCAGTCTGAAGACTGGGGAGGAACAAGTCAGACAGGTGAAACCGCCATCAGGATCACTGATTATAGCACCCGTAGAATGTGTTGTGAAGGCAGAAGGAAGCCATGTTCATACTACAGGAGAAAAAAAATGTGAGTTCTGTTGAGTTATGTGTGTATACACCTTGAAATAGGATTTTGATACCTGCCTCCAAAGCAGAGGTTCAACACCACAACCTCTGGCCATGCCAGCTCCCATTAGAGAGCACAAATGTACATCACCAAGTTTCAGCTGTTATTTTCAAATTTTGCCTGCCCTGTCACGGCTCAGAAAAGCCCAGGAGCAACTAAGCCAGGTGTCCATATGTTTTGTACCAGCACAATTCCTGGACTGGCTGAATGCCACTGAACACATTATAAAATGACACTACTGCCTTTCTCACTGAGGGGTCAGAATGCTTTGTTAACACTCATTAATTTCAGAGGTGTCCTCACCTTGCATAGTTGATAAACTGAACTGCTTTAGCTGCATACTTTGTAGCCATGCTAGTTAGGTTCACAGGCTGCTGGATGATAGTAAGATTTTCAAAGAGTGGAAGTGCCACTTCAGAATAACATTCTCTCGGGTGGCTGCTGGATAAAAACATCAAACATGTTTCAAAAGAAGTTATGAATCTGAAATTGGAGACAAAAATCAGAATTTTGTTTCAAATAGAATTTTATGGGGGGGGCTATAGCATGCAGGTAGAGCATCTGCTTTGCAAGCAGAAAGTCCCAGTTTCAATCCACAGCATCTCCAGTTAAAAGATGATATGAAAAGGCCTCAGACCCTGGAGAGCCACTGCCAGTCAGAGTAGGCAATACTGACATTGATAAACCAGTGGTCTGACTCAGGCAGTTCTTTGTGCAAGTCAAAATTTTGTAGTTTTAAAGGGATGATGATGATGATGATTATTATTATTATTATTATTATTATTATTATTATTATTATTATTATTATTATTGGCATGTATAAGGAACAATTATTTATACAAGATAGACAGTTATAAAATAATTCACAGTATGGAAAGGGTGAATAAGGGGCAACCTCTCTCTCTCTGATTGTTCAGGATGGATAAAACAAAATATATATTTTACAGAACACCTAACTCACTCATGGAATTCATGACCATGTAACCCCTAGCTTTATAAAAGGGACTGGACAAATTCAAGAAAGATAGGCCTGCCTTTTGTATATCTCTGACTACCTAATATGAAGAGGGACAGCTATCTCCATTATGCTCTGATCATTCATTTCCAAGGGGATTCAGCAAAACAATGTTCTTATAAAGCAAGGAAAAGAAGCACACACACCCTCCCATGGTGGTTGCTATTTAGAAAAAAAAAAACCCTTGAGAATTCCAGACATGGAACTTGCAGCGTCCTCCCTCGTCTGAACCTTAAAAAAATGCCCTTATGTGTTTCCTTGCCTTTTATACCCTTAGAAGCTCACTGATTCACAAATCTTGAGCAGCAGAAAATCCGTATTTCTTATTTTTTGGATAGGAGGGCTAAAAGGACAGAGACAAATTTTGCAGTTGCTGGAGTGTGCTTCTTAGAACACATACAGCACTAAACTGACTATGACAATAGAAACAGAAGGATGCAAGTAGCAGACAGACAAAGATCTCACTGAGCAACACTGATGACTAGAATGCCATTGCTCCTCACTAGGGAAGCCATACCTGGTGGTGGTAGAGTGCTGGGGGCAAGCTGGGCAGGGAGGCAAGTTATAGCCTGGTGTGTCAGTGCACCCCATATCATGGCTATAGGGTATTCCAAAGTAATAATCGAAACCTAGGATTAAAACCACAGTATTAGGACATTTAAGGTCATCTGCTGTTATTGGAAAACATGTTTAGCTGTCATAAACATCCTTGCTGCAGATTCAGTTTGTAAGAACAACACCATTTAATCCCTGTTTCTGGCTAACAAGTAGGTCTGTGCAATTCTTATTATTGCAGGAGTAATTTGCTAGAACAAGCACAGAAATGGAAACTGTAACAGGGGATGTGGTCCATAAAGGGTTTTTTTCCCATCCTTCTTGGTAAAAATCCAACAACTGTGCAATAATCTTTAGTGCTATTATTATTACTAATTGCTTGGAAAGTTTCATGTGCCAATAACATTTTGTATCTCATTCATAATCAAAACAACCTAGCAAAGTATGCCATTACTACTCCCATATTACAGATATGGAACTGAAGTTAAGAAAATGCAGCCTGACCAAAGTCGCCCAATGAATGAATGGATTTTGAGTGTAAAGACTACTTTTCTGAGCATTAACTAAAACTGGATCTTCTTTTATGTTTACACAATTCATCATCATGCTAGAGTCATCACAGCACACTACCTGAAGCTCGAAAAGAAAAGAAACTAGTCACGGTTACAAACCGTAGTTCAACAGAGAATATGCTTGGCCTTCACTGCAGATAACATCAGTGTTTATATGTCCTTTAGTTAGCACAAGAGGAAGGGTTCTTGGGGCGGGGGGAGGTGCTGCTTACATTAAGCCTTGGCTAGTATCCAATAAAATCTGCTCATGGAGACAATCTCACAGAATGGTACTTTTCTACTTCATCCACCCACTGAAGCCACCCCTCATCCATCTTGGTCCTTGGTTTCATCAGAACCCTAAGAGCAGTGTGGGGGAGGGCAAAGTAGGCAGGAAAAACTGGCAGAAATTGCTCTGTCTTCCTATCATTATCTTTATGGGCAGGGAATTGTTTGATATAGAGGAACATTCAGTTGTGTGCACCACACCTGCAGCCTGGATGTGAAGCTTATGTCTTTGTGAGTTCTTTATATTGCAAGAGAAGAAAAATAATACGAAGTCCTTACCACGAAAACTGGGATGATGGAGACCATTGTGTCCTAAGTGCCATTTGCCTGCAAGGAAGCCATTAGGAACAATCTTTAGTAGAACAGCTCTACCATATACAATTCATTTATACCAGTGAATGAACAAAATACGTAATGTTTTCTAGCCCAACTTAGCATGCAGATGTTGGGAGGCAATCTTGCTCATCGCACCCTTAAACCTTTAGCCATGTCTGTGAAAAGTGCTCTCAAGTTGCGGCTGACGTATGGCAACCCAGCTAGAGGCTTTCAAGGAAAGTGAGAAGCAGAGGTGGTTTGCCATTGCCTTCCTCTGCAGAGTCTTCCTTCCAAGTACTGACCCTGCTACACTTCCGAGATCTGATGAAAGCGGACTATACCATGCTGCCTTCCCTCCAAACCTTTAGCTAGTGACATGAAAAACAGTCCATACGAAACAAACTCAGTTGGCTTTGAAAGCAAAGCATCTTCTTTCTGGCCTTGTGATAATGTTGCTCTAAAGCATGATCTAGGGAATGGAAGAAAATACCCAACCATTGTTCTCCATGCCAAAGCAGAAGAGGGGAAGGTTTTGCATGTAAATCAAATATCAATGTAGGACCTAGATTTGCAATTATGCCTCCCTTTCATTGCAATGTGAATGCCTATGTATATCTTTCTACTAATTACTAATACTAATATCATAGAGTCTCACATGCTTGCAATATTGGTGCCTGAAATTGGCAGCCTACTAAAAACGTACCAGAAACAATGCTACTTTTATAGATACTATTGACTACTTATCCTGTCAGAAAAAGAATCCATGAAGAGGGGAGCACCTTTTGCCTCAGATCCCCCTATGATAAGTACCAAGAAACCAACTGTGCTGACTAACCTCCATCAGCCATGCCAATCATCCTGCACAACCAAGGGCCTTGGTTTAGTTTGAAGAAGAGGAGATTGAGGGGGGACATGATTGCTCTCTTTAAATATTTGAAAGGCTGTCATTTGGAGGAGGGCAAGAAGCTGTTCCAGTTGGCAGCAGAGGATAGGACCCGAAGCAATGGGTTTAAATTACATGCAGAAAGGTATCAGCTGGAGAGTAGGAAAACCTTTTCCATGGTCAGAGTGGTTCAAAGGTGGAATCAGCTGCCTAGAGAGGTGGTTAGCTCCCCTTCACTGACAACTTTCAAGAAGAGGCTGGGCGAATATTTGTCAGAGATGCGTTAGGCTGGTCCTGCATTGGGCAGGCGGTTGGACTAGATGGTCTGTATGGCTCCTTCCAGTTCTATGATTCTATGATCGGCATCAAATCCCCCTGCACAGACATTCCAACAGCTGCTACATTGCAGTGTCCTTCACCGTTGCCACTAAGTGGGATCCAATTCAGCAGACTCTGTCCTTGTCGGGGAAGTCATTATTCTTATACTCTAGTGCAGAACTATTGTGACTAAGAGCCTGAGATGTTTCTGGGTGGTAGAAAAATATATATTCTTGTCCAGGATTTCCCAAAATTCCTCAAGCAGACAGCCTTGTCAAAGCAGTTTGTTCACACAGATTCTGCCCTACTCATCTTAACCTTTAGCCTTTGTGCAGTTTAGGCTGAAATGGCTAAACCACCCCTCCTGGTTAAACTTGTGCTAGTGACATTCGCCCCCATTCCTTCTCTTGCTGCACTTGTAGAAGAAAGCACCCAAGGAAAGTAGAATCAGGCTTTTTTGGGGGGGGGGGGAATTCACCAGAATGGAGTTCCAAAACCTCTTTGACAAAATTATTTTCAAAATGTTTAAAAGTTCACAATACAGATTGAAAACTTCATTTCCCTCTTGAGCATTCCGGCACCTCTTTAAAAAAGAAAAAGGGGGGGGGAAGCCCCAGGTAGAATATACATGTTGGCTTCCTAGAACAGTGATTTTCAACCTATGGCTTGGGTGCAATCATTTTTTAAGCTGTTTTTTGGAAAGACATGCTGCTAGTGTACATAAGTGAATATGAGCACAATAGGCAAACTTGGTGCCCTCTTGCAGATCCCTGATCATCCATTTGCCCATCATAAGGGGACAAAAAGAGGTTTCTACTAGTATCAGGAGAAGAGAAGAAACTCTAACACTTGATATAGATCATATTTAGAGCCATCTTAAGTTAATTTTTTTTCTGTGAAATCCTTAAAAAATAGGAGCAGTACATAAATCATACTAAGTCAGGCCCTAATCAAATTCAATCAAATTGAATTTATACCACATACAGAAACTTGGACAGAATAAATACTGGATCTTGCAGTGACGGAAAATGAGTATTTAATAGACAAAATACAAGCATGAAATATGATACTTGGGCTGAATTTTTAAAGTTCTATGAAACCAGATACAAAATTTATTTTAAAAATGTGAGGGAGCACTGGAGAAACTCCTCTGAAATATTTCTACATTGAAATGAGTAAAATGCTTTTAAAAGCAAGTAAATCATATATTTTCAGGGATATGGACTGTGACTGATTTTGTTGACAACTGAAATACTGTAATGTGTATGATAACAACATGCAGTTGAAGAGTTCAGTGTTTCCAGTGCCATTGAAAACAACCCTGAAACTTTTAATTAGTAACTTCAGTTTTTAGCAAGCTGCCTTGGCCCCCCACTTTTGGAGGAAAAATGACATACATGTGTGTAAAATAAATAAATAAGACTGCTAAAAACCATCCTTGTAGCCTTCCTGTCCTTGAAGTTGTACTTTCAAAATCATAATTCATTTTCCGGGATTGAAAAACCGTGGTGGTATTTGCTGCTGAAGACACAAGATCTGATCCAGACTCAGAGCTCCCTTAGCAGAAGGCGGTGAGAGATGCAGATCCTTCCCTTGTTCCCCTCCACCCAGCACTATCCTTCCGAAGATGGGAAAGTTGACTTCCAGGGATGCAGGTCCCTCATGAACTAACAGCCCTGAAAGCCAAGGGCTATGTCAAGGGTGTTTGGGTGGGAGACAAAATTACCCTTCTGCCTCTTCTGCCATTGAACCTGTGCCGATGGGAGTATGGGGAGACTTTACCCCCTTCTCCCTCCACATCCACATGGCTATCTGTTCTGTGGCGCTGGGTTTTCACAGGTCAGAAAGGACTGCTGGTGAAAGGAGAACAAGGGAAAAATCTGTGATCCTTTCACCCATGTGCCGTGGGATCCAACCCATGTTCTAAACTTTATGCCCTTACTAAATGGGGTAGAACCTACCCTGAATTCCACCTTCCACTGAGCAAAGTCTGAAGGCTTCCTTCAGCCTTTAATGGCTCTTCTGCTGGAGGAAGAGTAACAAGTTCGAGAAAGGCTCTTTGCAGGACGGCTGGCTCTACCCCATTATTTCCAGACTCTGAAGAGATTCTGACTCCTTCCATACATTTAAGTGAACTACTGCTAATATTCCTTGACAAAGGGCAAATAAGTGCTTGTAACAAAAACTGCAGTTGGTTGAGACGCAGGCAGGTAGCCTGCTGGTATGAAACAAAAGAACAAAGTTTGAGTCCAGTGGCAACTTTAAGACCAACAAAGTTTAATTCTGGGTATAAACTTTCATGTGCATGCATACTTCAGATATATTAAAATAGACTTCGCCAACCATTACATATAAGTGCGTTGGGGGGTGGGGTTTAGTTTCCAGGAAGGGCTAATTGGAGTCAAGATGCATAAATAACTGAACGATAAGTATAGCTAAGATTGGATTAAAGCAGTTGGTACAACTTGTGAATAGCAGCAAATTAGCATACAGATAAAAAAGAGTTATCAAATAGATGCAAGAACTGAGTGATTTTGCATGTGTAATGAGATAAGAACCCGATATCTCTGTTAAACCCTGGGAGTTCCATTGTCCTGAGTGTTGTAATAACTTGTAATTCAGCAATCTCCCATTCTAGTCTGTTTCTGAAATTCCTTTGCAACAAAACAGCTACTTTGAGGTCCCTCAGTATATTGAGTTACCTATCATAGCAGTAAGGTAGCCAGCTTCCTTCAGAACTTCAGCTAATGTTGTCTCGTTCAATGGGAGGCCACCCACTGAAGTCACAGCAAAATTGTGGGTCACTCCATTGCGCAGGCCAAGACGTCCTGTGAGCAGAGAGGCACGAGATGGGGAGCAGGTGGATGCAGCAGAATGGAAATCTACAAATCTAGAAGCAGTACAAATAAAAGGTTTCATTTGTTATTTACAATTCGTCACATTTTATTTTTGATGCAAGGAGCCTTAAACCAGTTCCGCTCAACGTCTGAGCTGTAGTCTTAATAATGACAATCCTAATCTCTATGCCTCCTACTTAAAAAGTCATTGGGGTTCTTCAATAAATTTGTGGCACAACAATTTAAAAAAAAAATAATGTTGGTCCTTTCATGTGGTGGCAGCAGAGCTGCCCTTGCCCTGTTCTTCTTCTTATGCTCTATGTTATATCAACTTTGTTCTGCAAAAGGGTCAGGTTATTATCACCTCTGCCATCTCTCTGGCACTGGACTTCCAATTCTTATACTTTAGGGAAAGTTTAGCCTTCTAGGATTGTCTAAAAATGACAGGCTATGCTGTCGACACCTTCTTGGTAACCTACAAGTGGACGGAGAGAAGACCCTGAAATTGGTAGGCAGGCACATAGAAATATTCTTATCTCTCAGAACTGGGAAAGTGAGGGTCCTGTAACACAGTTACAAACTTGGGACAACACAGGTACAAACTAGATGAAATGTGAGTAAAAACAGAATCAGTCAATGCCATGAATATCCCTCTCTTGAAATTACTAGGTGACATTTCTAGCCTGCTGGGAATGCTCTAAGCTTCCTCTGCAAATGCAGCCCCAAACAGATTGTCTCAATGAAGGTGATTAGTGTGGAAGTATCATGTGTTTCCTTATAGACTTTGAGATGTGCAGAAGAAGTACATAAATCATTGTGTTTATGAATGGAAATAAAACAGGTTGCTTACCTGTAACTGATGGTCTTCGAGTGGTCATCTGTGCATTCACACCTCTGGGATATAGTGTGCCTGCGCCGACCTTGATCAGTTCCTCTTGAAAGCAAAAGGGATTTTTGTGCCCACTCCCCCGTCACATGCCAGCCCCACTGCGCATGACTAAGGGAGGGGCACAACAATCCCACCAGTTCCTTCTGACCGCTGCCATCAGTCTCAGAGTAAAAAGAGGAGAGGACCGAAAGCAGAGGGGAAGGAGGGTGGGTGGTGTGAATGCACAGATGACTATTCAAAGATCATCAGTTACAGGTTTATCTGTTTATCTTCTTCGTGGTCTCTGTGCATCACACCTCTGGGAGATTAGCAAGCAAAAACAGGCCTACCTGGAGGAGGGAGCTGAAGGTCCTAGACTTGCGGCGTCTGCAACACTGCCTGAAGATGCACATCCAGGGCGTAATGCTTCACGAACGTGTGGGGGGTAGCCTAGGTTGCTGCTTGGCAGATGTCAGTGAGGGTTGACCCTCTCAGGAAGGCTGTGGATGTAGCTACTGCCCGGGTGGAATGCGCCCGGAGCGGGCCTGGGAGTGGCCTTTTGGCCAGTAAGTAGCATAGTTTAATGGTTTCCACAATCCACTTGGACAGACGCTGTGAAGAGAGCTTCTTCCCTTGCACAGGTGTGTCATAGGAGACAAACAAGGCTGGTGACTGCTGGAATTACCTTGTTCTATACAGGTAGAAGAGTATGGCCCTCTTGATGTCCAAAGTATGGAGACAGCATTCCTCGTCATTTGTAGGAGATGGGAAAAACATCACAAGGGCAATGTCAGCTTGCAAATGGAACTTGAAAACAACCTTGGACAGGAAAGAGACATCTGGGGCCAAGATGACACCATCATGGTGAAAAACAAGGTACAGAGAGTTGCAACGGAATGCAGGCAATTCACTCACTCACCTAGCTGAGGTAATGGCTACCAGGAAGGCAGTCTTCCAGGAGAGAAGCTGCAGACTAGATGTCACCATGAGTTCTAACGGTTTGCCCATGAGTCTGGACAGCACCAGGGGTAAGTCCCAGGAGGGAGTCGGCCCACGAGCCGGAGGAAAAAGACAAGTAAGACCCTTCAGAAACTGTTATGTTTGAGGGTGGGAAAAAACAGAGTAGCCATCTACCGCAGGATGATTGGTGGAGATGGCAGCTAAAGAGACTCTTAAGGAGGAGCAACTAAGACCCAGGTCTAGGCGGGTCAACAGGAAACCGAAGATTGCCCTCAAGTCCGTAGGGGATGGTGGCAAATCCAACAACTCAAGGTAAGCCAGAATTTTTTTCTACTTCCCTTCATAGGAAGCACATGTAGTCGGCTTACGACAGTTCAACAGAACAAGGTCTATCCTGCTTTTAAGCTGTGCTAGGGGATCTCCCATGCTGTGAGTTTGAGGTGTGGTACATCGTGGTGCAACACTCGGCCCTCCTGAGCCAAGAGGAGATCTGGTACTGGGGGGAGATGTGCATAGGTACCCTGGGACATGTGAAGCAGAGTCAGGAACCAGTGTTGACATGGCCACCAGGGCGCCATGAGGATGCACTGAGGATGTTCCCTCATGATTTTGCTGATTACCTTGGTGAGTAGAGGAATTGGTGGGAACAGGTACACGTACCTGTGGGACCATGGGAGAAGGAAGCCGTCCCCCAAGGACAGGGGGTCCTGTCCTGCTCTGGTGCAAAACAGACAACACGTTGCATTCTGATGTATCGCAAACACATATATCTCTGGGCAGCCCATCTGTGAAAGACTGGTTGGAGGTAGGTCCAATTGAGTTCCCACTCATGAAGGGATGCGCCTCCCTGCTCAGAAAATCCGCATGGATGTTGAGTGATCCGGGTAGGTAAGTGGCAATGATGAATACACCCCAAGATTAACATTTGGCCCAAATTTTCAGGGCCAATCAACAAAGTCCCCTGGACACCTTCCCGCCTTGTCTGTTCAGGTAGCACAGCGTGGTGGTGTTGCCCGTCAGGGATACAAAATGACGAAATGACCTCAGGGCATACTGGATGGTAAGTAGCTCCAGGAAGTTGATGTACTTGTGGGTCAGATGCGGTTCCCACTGGGCGCCCACACAAACACCTCAGAGGTGAGCTCTCTATCCCCACAGGGAGGCATCCGTGGTCAGGGTCATTTTGGGGCTGGGTGCATGAAATGGGACTCCCTGAAGGAAGTTGACCAGATTTTCCCACCACTGTAGGGAATCCAGCACTTGTACAGGGAGCACGAACCATTGAGATTGGGGCTACCACTGTGGATGGAAATGCTTGAGGAACCACAGCTGAAGCAGCTTCATCTGTAGTCTGGCGAAGATGAGTACCACTGTGGTGGCGGCCATCAGACCCAAGAGTCTTTGAATCTGCCTTGCAGACACATCCCTCTGTGCCCTCATTAGGCTGATAAAAATTATAATGTTGCTTGCCCTCTTGCGGGGGAGAAAGGTTTGGCAGACAGTTGAATCCAGAATTGCTCCAATAAACTGGACTCTCAAGGAAGGAAGGAGCATGGACTTTTTAAAGTTCACTTTCAAGCCCAACCCCTTTAGGGTGACCAATGTTAGATCGATATGGTTGAGCAAAGTCTCTCTGGAGCTTGCTATCAATAACTAGTCGTCTATGTATGGAAAAATCTGCACACCCTGAAGGCGAAGGTATGCCACAACAATGATCATCATTTTTGTAAAGACTCTGGGTGCTGTGGAGAGTCCAAAAGGGAGGGCTTTGTATTGAAAGTTGTCTCCCGTGACCACAAAACGCAAAAACTTCCTGTGGATTGGGTGGATAGTTATATGAAAATATGCATCTTGCAAGTCCAAAGACACCATCCAGACACCCTTGTTGAGGAGGGGAAGAATACTTTGCAAAGTTGTCATATGGAATTTCTGGTATGAGATAAACTTGTTGAGTCCCCTGAGGTCCATAACAGGATGAAGGCCTCCATCTTTTTTGGGGATCGTAAAGTAATGGGAATAGAACCCGTGTTGACATTGCATTGTTGGGACTGGTTCAATAGTGTCCTTTTGAAGAAGGTTCTGGATCTCTTCCAGGAGCGTGATGGGTGGTGGCGTAGGTATGAAGTTGGGGGCCTCGAGTATCTGGATGAATTCTATGAGGTACCCCTTCTTGATGATGGAGAGTACCCACTGATCTGAAGTGATCTGTTGCCAAGCAGCCAGGTAGGGAGACAGGCAGGTGGGGGTGGGATGACAGGAGTCAAAGTCTTTGCTTGGGGGCTTTGGGAGTCTTAGCCCTAGGTGGAGCGATGGGTGAAAATTTTGGTTTGTGCCCATAGGGGCGCGAAAACACAGTGGGAGAGCGTTGCCATTGTGCTTCCGGGGACGACTTAAGAGATGATCTGCGAGACCATGGCTTGTTCCAGGATTTCACTTTGGACAGTTTAGGAGCTGATGTAACCCCTAAATTCTGTGATGTTTTTATGCTCTTGTCTAGGTCTTGCAGGACCATGTCAGTTGTGGTACTGAAGAGGCCCTCACCCTCGAAAGGGAGATCTTCAAAAAGAGTCCTGGTGTCCTGCAGTAAAGCTGTGGAGTGTAACCAAGCATGTCACTGGAGGGTAACGGTCGAAGTCAGCGTTTTGGCTGCCGCATCCAATGTGTGTTTAGCAGCACTGAGCTGGTGTTTGGCCAGGAGCATTCCTTCTGTTTGAATTCTATGAGCCTGGTGGTTAGAGTTCTTAGGGAACGTTGCAATGAATGCAGACATCTGCTCCCAAAGAGCAAACTGATATCTCCCCACACATGCTGTATAGTTCGAAGTCTTAACGCCGAGTGCTCCGGCAGAATAAAATTTTCTTCCAAACAAATCAAGTTTCCTCCCTTCTTTCTCAGGGGGTGGTGGTGGTGGAATGACTGCATCTATGATCTACCCTCTGGCTCGAGACAGGGGTAGATGCCAGATGAGACCATGGGATTTTGGCCGCCTGAATCAGGACCAAAGTCATCGGTAAGGCAATCGGGGTAGAAGTGTCTATTTGGACGATATCGAACACAGAATCTGTCATGGTAGGCAGGGGTCGTACCGTAGGCAGGGTCAGTGTGTTGGCCATCCATTTGATGAAATCCCCATAAGATTTCAAATCTTCAGAAGGGGAAATCAGGAGATCATTGCCCACTTGTTGAAGTGATGAGGGTTCCACCGGAGGGTCGGGGTTTTCGCCTCCTGATCGGGAAGATGTGTCAAGGGAGGCAGAATGTTCAGATGGTTCACAAAAAGACATAGGCAACATCGGTGTCGATAGGACCGGATTCAATGGACCTTTAAACTTGGGTATAGGGTTCGATGGTTTGGAAGGTCTGCCTGCCGGTCTTGACGGTTGTGGCCTCATAAACTCCGGTGTCGATGGTGGATCTTGATACCGGAAGAGTCAGGAGGAGGTGGACTGACAGTCCCATTCCATTGGTTGGGGTGGGAACCACGGCATGTTGCCCGAGAATGGATAGGCCCCATACATATATTGCCATTGTCATTGATCCCAAGAGGGTGGTGGGTGAATCAGTGCTAATGGCTGTTCTTGATCATCAGGTTGGAGTTGTGGAGGACAAAGACTTCAGCTCCGCGGTCGGAGTGTAGGCTTTCGAAACTGGAAGATTGGAAGATCTGTGTTAAGTCCATATCATGCTCAGAGTCAGTGAGCTGGACAGGACGCAGCAAAGGCAACTGAGGTACACCTTGTAGCTGCTCTCAGCTCAAAGAGTCAAGTGAAGCAGCCCCTGTGAGATTCAGTTCTGTGGCTCTTTGAGGGGGTCAGTGGAGTTTGCGTAGGGGGAGTTTTCTTATGCTTTTTAACTTGACTGGCCGATTGTTCTTGCCCTCCCTACGTTTCTTGAAGTATGGGCTTTGGACTGAGATGTCTGAGCCAAGCGTTTCAGCATTGGGCGTTTGACATCTGAATGAGCCAGTATCGGGGACAGTGCAGCCATTGATGCTGAAGTGGGAGTTGACAATGATGCACGCCCCGAAGTGTCCTGTGATGACATCGGCGAGAGCACTAATTCCAAAAGTGCAATGTGAAGTCTAGCAGCTTGGTTCTTGTTTGCTTCAAGAACTTCGTGCGATGAGCACAAGAGTCCACTCGGTGCGGTTCCCCAAGGCACAAGAGACAAAGCAAGTGTCCGTCTGGGGGGGGGGGCAATTTTACTGCTGCATTTAAGGCACCGTTTGAAGAAACCCCACCAGAGGAGGGGGGAAACACACAGTCTTGTAAAAGAATACGATCAAATGAAAAAAAGTCCAAAAAATAAATCTGTAGAAACAATGTCCTTTCACTTAGACAAAACCCCCCAGGAAAAACACAAAGAAACTTCGAAGAAAAAGGGGAATAGACCTAAAAGCCCAAAGCATTACCGACCGAAGCGGAGAGGATCCTACCAGTGCGGCGGTCAGAAGAGAACTGGTGGGATTGTCATACCCCTCCCTTAGTCATGCACAGTGGGGCCAGCGCGTGACGGGGGAGTGGGTGCAAAAATCTCTTTTGCTTTCAAGAGGAACCGATTGAGGTTGGCGTAGGCGCACTATATCCCAGAGGTGTGATGCACAGAGACCATGAAGAAGATCCATTATTAATATAGATAAATGGTAACTCATCTAAATTAGTACCTTTAGCAATGTTAATAGTGTTAAGGGTCTGAGAAATCCACAGAACAGCCAAAACATAGAGCTTTGCTCCTCTTGGTGCACAAGGGCCTAACTGCACATTATTTTTTTTCAGGTACCTCCCTGGGTTGGATTAAGAACATGCTCTGGGAATTCCAAACTTCCCAGGTGTGTGGGGATTCAATTTAGAGTGGGAGTGCAGTGTGTGGGGAGAAGACGTTCCCCCCACCAATGCCATTTTCTTGACCTAAAACACTACTTGCTCCATTAGGGAGTATACTAATGATTACATATCAGTTTCCCCAATTGGGGGGGGCACCTTAAATATTACCAAATGTATTATGGTATGCTACGGCACCAGGAATCTGAGAAGAACAGTTCAGTTTTCCCAGACATTATACAGCGGACTTAAAAGTACTCTACTTCAGCAAAAAAAAAAAGTTTCAAAGAGAGATTTCAGCAGGAAGCTGCTGATTCATATGCATACAGAGCTGTTTCAGGCTGGGAAAATGTTGGGGCAAGGTCTAAGCCCTTTTTTTCCATGCAATGTGGCCCCATCCAAATCTCGCCTCCATGAATCTGAGAAGAACGGAGTTCCTAGAATATTCCTGGGATGTAACTGGGGATGCCTGAGACAGAGCTGGGGAAAACATAACATGAAGTTAGGCTTTGTAACTGTTTAAGTTTCTGAATGCAGTCAGATTCAGTATCAAAGAAAGAAGTTACCAGCCAGTCTCAGACAATAACAGTGAGAAGTTTCTCCTCTGGTATTAAAAGAAACAATATAGAGAATGTGTTGAAGAGGGGGGAAACAAGTTCATCAGTAGTCATCAACTTTTTATGTGAGACTCTGAATAGCTCATATATTTTGAGCTCAGGCCATGCCTATAAACCATACAGATAATACGCCTCATTAAATTTTTGTTTACACTCACATAATATTATCATTTCTTTGGTTGTAATAATTAACAGCAATTTGTCTTTGAAGATGACAAATCCCTTGTAAAAAACCATGACCCAGCCTCCAACTGTAATGAAAAAAGGCAAGGATACAGTGGAACCCATTTAAGCAAGGACATTTGTTTATACCCCCACCCTTCATAAAATACAGCTGCCCTGAAGGCACTCTATTATGCATATTTCCATGAACAGCATCATCCCCATGTAAATGAAAGCAAATCCAAAGTGAATAGGAAGGATAACAAATTGACCTAAGTACTATGGGCTTAACGTGGGTGTAGGGAATCTGTTCTGAAAATTACTATGTGTAGGTATAAAGGACTTGGCCTAGAGCTTTACTAGTAGCAGAGACTTGCCTTCTAAGGTGAGTGTGACAGCATTTGATTAATTTAAGTATGAAAGGCTTCCCTGCATGTTTAACCAAAAAGAGTCTTATGACTGACACCTTAAAGACTAACAGATATATTATGGTACATTCTGGCATCAGGAACAATGGGAGAGTTCAATTTTCCTGGACATTAAGCAACAGACTTAAAGTTCTGTGTTTTTGTGTGTTAACTGCCATCAAGTCACTTATAACTTATGGCGACCCTATGAATTAATGTCCTCCAAAACATCCTATTGTTAACAGCCATTCTAAGGTTCTCCAAACTGAGGGTGATAGCTTACTTACTTGAGTCAATCCATCTCATGTTGGGTCTTCCTCTTTTCCTGTTGCTTTCAACTTTTCCCAGCATTATTGTCTTTTTCAGTGTCTCTTGTCTTCTCATAATGTGACCAAAGCACAATAGCCTCAGTGTGGTCATTTTAGCTTCTAGGCTGAGTTCAGGCTTGATCTGATCTAGAACCCACTTATTTGTCTTTTTTGGTAGTTCATGATATCCATAAAACTCTCCTACAACACAACATTTCAAACGAATCTTCCAATCAGCTTTCTTCATTGTCCAGCCTTCAGACCCATAGTAGTAATGGGGAATACTATGGCATGAATTAACTTGATCTTGGTCACCAGCAACTCATCCCTACACTTAAGGATCTTTTCTGGTTCCTTCATGGTTGCCCAACCCAGTTTCAATCGCGATCTGATTTCTTGGTTGCACTCTCCCTTTTCATTGATGATGGAGCCAAGGAATAGTATATCTTGAACAATTACAATTTCCTCATCATCAACCTTAAAGTTGTGTAATTCCACAGTAGTCATTACTTTTGTCTTTTTGACGTTCAGCTGTGATACTGCTTTGGTACTTTCTGCTTTAACCCACATCAGGAGTCATTTCAAGTTGTCAGTGTTTTCTGTTAATAATGTGGTATCATCTGCATATCTCAAACTGTTAATGTTCCATCCACCCACTTTCATTCTACTTTCATAAGAACATAAGAGAAGCCAATGTTGGATCAGGCCAATGGCCCATCCAGTCCAACACTCTGTCACACAGTGGCCAAAAATACCAGGTGCCATCAGGAGCTCCACAGGGGACCAGGACACTAGAAGCCCTCCCACTGTTGACCCCCCACAAGCACCAAGAATACAGAGCATCACTTGCCCCAGAGTCCCTATCTATACCTTGTGGCAAATAGCCACCAATGGACCTCTGCTCCATATGCTTATCTAATTCCCTCTTGAAGCCATCCATGCTTGTAGCCACCACCACCTCCTGTGGCAGAGAATTCTATGTGTTAATCACTCTTTGGGTGAAGAAGTACTTCCTTTTATCCGTTCTAATCCGACCACTCAGCAATTTCATTGAATGCCCACGAGTTCTTCTATTGTGAAAAAGGGAGAAAAGTACCTCTTTCTCTACCTGTTCTACCCCAGGCATAATCTTATAAACCTCGATCATGTCACCCCTCAGCCATCGATTCTCCAAGCTAAAGAGCCCCAAGCGCTTTAACCATTCTTCATAGGGAAAGTGTTCCAACCCTTTTATCATTCTAGTTGCCCTTTTCTGTACTTCTTCCAAAGCTATAATATCCTTTTTAAGGTGTGGTGACCAGAACTGCACACAGTACTCCAAATGAGGTTGCAGCATTGATTTATACAGGGGCATGATGATATTGGCTGATTTGTTTTCAGTTCCCTTCCTAATAATCCCCAGCATAGCATTGGTCTTTTTTATTGCAGTCACACACTGTCTCGACATTTTCAGTGAGTTATCTACTATGACTCCAAGATCTCTCTCTTGGTCAGTCTCCACCAGTTTGGACCCTGTCGACGTGTATTTATAGTTAGGATTTTTTGGCTCCAATGTGCATCACCTTGCACTTGGCCACATCGAACCCCATTTGCCACGTTGACGCCCAGTCACCCATCCTCGACAGAGCCCTTTGGAGTGCCTCATAATCCTCCCTGCTTTTCACCACCCTGAACAACTTCGTATCATCCGCAAATTTAGCCACTTCACTGCTTACTCCCAACTCCAAATCATTAATGAACAAGTTAAAAAGCATCGGACCCAGTACCCTGTGGTATCCCACTGCTTACCAAATCGCCCATTTATACTCACTCTCTGTTTCCTATTAATTAGCCAGTTTTTGATCCACGAGAGGACTTGTCCTTTTATCCCGTGACTATTGAGCTTACTTAGGAGCCTTTGATGAAGAACTTTATCAAAAGCTTTCTGGAAGTCAAGCTAAACAACATCTATTGGGTCCCCCTTGTCCACATATTTGAGACAAGATCTTCCCTTACAGAACCCATGCTGAGTCTGCCTCAATAGTTTTTGTTCATCAATGTGCTTACTAATTCTTTCCTCAATAGCAGTTTCCACCAATTTACCCGGTATCAATGTCAGACTGACTGGCCTGTAATTTCCTGGATCTCCTCTGGAACCCTTTTTAAAGATGGGAGTGACATTAGCTATCTTCCAGTCCTCAGGAATGGAGGCAGATTTTAATGAAAGATTACATATTTTTGTCAGGAGATCCACAAGTTCACATTTGAGTTCTTTCAGAACTCTCGGATGTATGCCATCCGGGCCTGGTGATTTATCAGTTTTCAAGTTGTCTATCAGTCGTAGGACCTCTTCTCTCATCACTTCAATCTGATTCAGGTCTTTCAACACCCCTCCCAAAATCAGTGGTTCTGGAGTGGGCAAGCACTTCTCATCTTCCACAGTGAAGACAGAGGCAAAAAATGCATTCAGTTTCTCAGCCATTTCCCTACCATCCTTCACTACTCCTTTTACCCCTTGGTCATCCAAGGGCCCCACTGCCTCCCTGGCTGGTTTCTTGCTTCTGATGTATTTGAAGAAAGTTTTATTGTTGGTGTTTATGTTTTTTGCAATATGCTCCTCATATCCCCTTTTTGCATGCCTGATCACAGACTTGCATTTTATTTGCCACAGTCTGTGTTCCCTTTCATCAGCCTCACTGAGACTTGCTTTCCACTGCTTAAAGAATCCTTCTTACCTTTTACAGCTTCCATTACTTTGTTTGTTAACTATGCAGGATTTTTTCTATACCTATTTCTGCCTTTCCTAACCTGCGGTATATATTTTTTCTGAGCTTCTAGGAATGTAGTTTCAAATAGTCTCCAAGCTTCCCCGATCATTTTGACCCTTTCTACTTTTCCTTTCAGTTTCCTCCTCACATGTCCCCTCATATCAGAGAAGTTTCCCCTTTTAAAGTCAAAAGTGGTTGTGTCAGTCTTTTTGGGCAATTCCCTATTTATACAAATGTTGAACTCAATAACATTATGGTCACTGTTCCCAGGTGGTGTAATCATTTTTATATCTCTCACCAGGTCCTGGGCGTTACTTAGGACCAAATCCAGGATCACCTCTCCCCTGGCAGGTTCCGTTACCATCTGCCCCATAGCACAGTAATTGAGAGTGTCTAGAAACTCAATCTCTTTTTCCTGACTAGAACACATATTGACCCAATCCATGTGTGAGTAGTTAAAATCACCTATTACGACACAGTTTTTTTGTCTAGCCACTATCTTTAATTCATTCATCATTTTATAATCCTCCTCTATCTTTTGATCTGGTGGGCGATAACAAACTCCCAGTGTTAAGTTTCCTTTTAGGCCCACTATTTCAACCCATAGCATTTCCAGAAACGAATCCAATTCACTTACCCTCTCAATATTACTGGACTGTATACCCACTCTGACATACAGAGCCACCCCACCTCCAACCCTTCCCCCCATTCTTATGATATAATATATAACTGGGAATCACCGTATCCCACTGATTCTCCTCATCCCACCAAGTTTCTGAAATACCACAATGTCTATTTTCCCCCCAACACCAAGCACTCCAACTCCACGATTTTACCTTGGACATTTCTAGTATTTGTACAGATACACCTACAATTTCCCATGTATGTTAAGCTCTCAAGCTTCCTCTTGCTGCCTCAAGACCTTGTCAGGCAGTCCATATCACTAGCCACAGTCTCAGTGAACAATTCCAATCCACCTCCCTGTAGAAAAGCAACAGCTACCCCCTCATCTCTCCGAGATGAGCCATCCCGAACGAGAGACTTTTAATCTCCTGTCAGCTTTCCCCCAATATTCAGTTTAAAAACTGCTCTGCCACCTTTTTGATTCTAAGCGCCAGCAGCCTGGTTCCTTCTCAACACAAATGGAGACCATCTCTTTTGTACAGCTCCCTCTTGTTCCAAATAGCACCCCAGTGCCTAACAAACTTGAACCCTTCCCCCCTATACCATCATCTCATCCATGCATTGAGACTCCTGATCTGTGCTGTCTCTCCAGCCCTGCACGTGGAACAGGTAGCACTTCTGAGAAGGCTACCTTGGAGGTCCTGGCCTTGAGTTTCCTGCCCAGCAGCCTAAATTTCTCCTCTAGGACCTTGCGACTGCATTTCCCCACATCGTTGGTGCCGACATGCACCACAATCATTGGCTCCTCCCCAGCACTATCTACCAGCCTATCTAAAACACACGTAATGTCTGCTACCTTCGCACCAGGCAGGCAAGTCACCATACGGTCAGTATGTGGGTTCACCACCCAGCTGTCTACCTGCCTAAGGATTGAATCACCAACTACCAAGAGCCCCCCTCCCTCCCTGCCAAGGGATGGTTCCTTGGTGTGAAAGGATACCCGTTCACCAGCTGAAGAAGATGTCCCTTCTGAGGGCACATTCCCCTTATCCTCAGTACGGTGCCCTGTTTCCCCTTGACCCTCATGCTCTCTGACAGCAGTGGAGCTGCCAGATCTGGAGTGGGACATATCTAACAAGTCTCGAGAGTCTTCTCTGCTTCTCCAGGTCAGCCACCTTGGCATCCAGGGAGCAAACTCGTTCCCTGAGAACTAGGAGCTCCTTGCACAGAGCACATACCCAAGACTTCTGACCAGTGGGCAGACAGTCATACATGTGGACACTCCATGCAAAACACTGGATAGCCCCCAACCCCCTGCTGGCATTCTGGCTTCATAATTGCTTTTTAAAAACACTTTTAAAACCCTTTCTATTTATGTGGTTCTCCTTGTAGAAGTCTACTTACCTTACTGGGAACACAAGGAGACTAGACTAGGGCTCTTCCTGAGCTTCTTACAGAGCCCCTAGGGTAAGAGTCCCAAGCCAAAGAGCCACAGGCAAAGAGCCCTTTAGCTCGCCCTTCAGCTTGTGCCAGAAGCTCGTGCCTCTGGCAAGGTGCTTCCTTGAAACAGAAGCCTCCCCCAGGAGAGGGCAGGGCAGCAGCTATTCAAATTCACCCAGGCACTCAATTTACATTCAAACAATGACCCTTTCTCACCCTATCTCATGCAGCCAGGACTCTGCAACAACTCTAATCTCTTCCACACACTCCCAAACACAGTCCTCCCACGCAATACCCTCAGCTGAAAGCAAATATAAAACACTCACCCCTCTAGCAGCTCTGTCTCCTGCTCCCAGAGCTCAGCTGGGTCCAATCTAATCCAGCTTTCCTTATGATACATTCCAGCTTTCCTTATGATACAGCCAAATGGAAACCATTGTTTCTCCATATTCTGTCTTAACAGTGGCCTCTTGTCCACACAGTACAGGTTGTGCATCAAAATAATCTGATGTTGTGGCACACCCATTTCTTTTAAAACCAACCATATCTTTTCATGATTCATACAGTCAAAAGCTTTGCTGTAATCCATGAAACACACATGGAATTTCTTCTGAAATTCTCTCGTAACCAACATAAATTGTCTTGTAACCAACATAATTTTGCAATATGATCTCTAGTGCCTCTTCCTTTTCTGAATCCAGCTTGATCATCTGGCATTTCTCATTCCATATATAATAAGAGTCTTTGTTGTAAGATTTTGAGCATCACTTTGGTTCCGTGAGAAATTAATGCGATGGTCCAATAGTTGCTGCAGTCTTTGACTTCTCCTTTTTTCAGAACTGAGATGTAAATTGAGCATTTCCAGGCTGTGGGTCATTGTTTTGCTTTTCATATTTGTTGGCACAATCTTACTAAGGCTTTGATGGAATCTGTTTTGTGGCCTGGAATAATGTTATTGATATTCCATATACTCCTGGTGATTTGTTTCTCCCAACTTATCCCAGTGCAGCCCTCACCTCACTTTCTAAAAAAAAACCCAGTTGCACTTTCTTGTAACTGATATATGTCAAGTGATTGTCTGTGCTGGCACGCATGGGACTGTTGCAAAGAGGAATTCTACAGACTTCTAAGTTTAGAGAGTGCTCCCCCACCAAAATTGGCACATGACAGAGAAAAAGGCAGCAGTATTGCCTCAGTCTTCCTTCAGCTATCGTGAGGAAATGGCCTTGAATGCAGAGCAGCCCACAGTGGGGAAAGAAGGGAGAGATGTGTACCTGCACAGAAGACCATTGAACAAAAATCAGTTACACACAGTGCAACTATGTTTTCATCTTTATGGCTTCTGTGCAGTCCTACATGGGAAGACAGCAAGCCCGCCCTTACTGACAACCTCTGGAGGCATCTGGATCGGAGTGGTTCGGCAGTGTTGTTGTTGTTAGATCTGTCGGCTGTGTTTGACACGGTCGACCATCAGCTACTAGCTCACTGCCTCGTCAATGTGGGGATACAGGGCATGGTGTTGCAGTGGCTTGTCTCCTTTCTCCAAGGTCAGGGACAAAGGGTGGCGTTAGGGGAACAGCAGTTCCAGAGGCACCTGCTTGAGTGTGGAGTGCCTCGGGGGGCGGTGCTTTCCCCAATGCTCTTTAACATCTATATGAGCCCCCTTGCCCAGATTGCCCGGAGGTTTGGGCTGGGGTGTCACCAGTATGCGGATGACACCCAGCTCTATCTCATGTTGGGAGGCCAGTCATGCTCCAGACTGGAAGACCTGGACTAGGCATTGCATGCCGTGGCTGGTTGGCTCAGACTGAACTGGCTGAAGACAGAGGTCCTGTGTCTGAGTCGTGGCAGTTCAGGGTTGGAGCTCCCACTCCCGGCCTTTGATGGGATACCATTGGTGCCTGCGTCAGTGGTTAGGAGTTTGGGAGTGCTTCTGGAACCCTCCTTGGCAATGGAGGTCCAGATAGCAGTCACTGCCAGGTCGGCCTTTTACCACCTGTAGCTGGTTCGGCAGTTGGCTCCCTTCCTTGACTGTGACGATCTGGCTACAGTGATCCAAGTGATAGTCACCTCGAGGCTAGACTATTGTAATGCTCTCTACATGGGGCTGCCCTTGTCTCAAATCCAGAGGCTGCAGTTAGTGCAGAATGCCGCGGCCAGGCTATTAATGTGCCTCCCTAGATGGGAGCACATCCGGGCTGTGCTGAAGGCACTGCACTGGCTGCCAATAGCATATCGAATTCGCTTCAAGGTGCTGGTACTCACCTTTAAAGCCCTATATGGCCAAGATCCAACATACCTGAGGAACTACCTTTCCCCATATATACCCCAGAGAGCACTACGGTCGGGGATGCAACATTGACTGGTTACACCAGGCCCCAGGGAAGCCAGGCTCGCGGCTACGAGAGCCAGGACCTTTTCAGTGGCGGCTCCTTACTGGTGGAATGAGCTCCTGGAGGAGATCAGGGCCCTGAGGGATCTTGTGCAGTTCCGCAGGGCCTGCAAGACAGAGCTTTTTCACTAGGAGCCGCCCATCACTACCATCAACGGCCACGAGTAATTCCAGTGGCCGTAGCTGAGACTGAGCCACACTACCTTGAAGAACTGGAGACTGCTGAGAAGAGTGCTTGAGTCCTACATTTTAAATACACCATCTTGTTTTAATAACTACTGCTGCACTTTCTGTGCAATTTGTTGATTGTTAAATGGTTTTAAATGTTTTAACTGTTATATGAATCTTGACATGTTGGGGCCAAGTAATGTGAGCCGCCCTGAGCCCGCTTGCAGGGAGGGCAGCTATAAATGCAATCAATCAATCAATCAATCAATCAATAAATTTATCAAGGAGGAGTGTGTGGGCTGATCAGTGAAAGACTGACTGAAGAACTGTTTTTTCTACAGCTGCCTCTTTCCTGGAGTCCACAACAATCACACAGTGCTTCATGAATGTGTATGGATTCAACCATGTAGCTGCTTTACAGATGTCCACCATGGAGACCCTGCTCTTGAATGGTGCTGAGGATACCTGAGCCCTGTTCAAAGGAGACTTGAGAGGGAATTGACACTGCACCCCTGCTGAGCTATAAGCCAATTTAATGGTTGAGACCACCCAACATGACACAGACTGTGAGGTGACCAGTCTACCCTTGTTGTAGACAATAAAGAACTGTCTCTCCTGACTCCTTTGCAATGTTCCCTCTAAGCAAAAACTCTACTTTGTGAGCTACTGCCATTAAAGTTGTGAGCAATCAATCTGGCTACTGCATAAAGTAGTTTGCCCTGGAGCCATCCTTCCTGAGCCAAGACAAAAATGTGTGAGTTGGAGGCTACAAAACTGTGAGCTAGTTCACATTAACTCAGCTCAGAGGGAACACTGCTCCTTTGTATGATCTAAATAAAACAGACATCTCCTCATGCCTAGTGCATGCAGTGATTGCTCAATGGGAGAGATGAGATTAGGGAAGAACAAGTGGAGACCCGCAAGAAACTTGCGGGACGGTTATCTCATTCGTCACACCTTTGCTTCCTCTCCTTGCCCCCTACCTCTCTCACACTTTTTCTCCCCTCTGCCCCCTTTTTCTTACTCTCTATTTCTCCTTCATGCATGTGACTTCCTCTCTCTTTCTGACCTGTCATCTTTCTCTTTGTTTTTCTGCCTCCCCACTTCATCACTCTTTCTCTCTCTTTCTGCCCCCCACCCCATCACTCTTTCTTTTTGCCCCCATCACTCTCCCAGCCTCCTTCCTGCTTCGTCCCCCATTCCGCAGAGCAGCAGCAACAGTGGTGGCAGTGCTCTCAGCCACCCACCTGCTTCCTCTCCCCCCACAGCAGCAGTGGCAGCACTCTGGGAATCACAACAGATCTCCCAGCTACAGAGATCAATTCACCTTAGGGCTGCCAGCTCCAAGTTGGGAAATTCCTGGAGATTTGGGGGTGGAGCCTTGGGACAGTGAGGCTTGGGGAGGCACGCAGCCTCAGCAGGGTATGATGCCATAGATTCAACCCTACAAAACAGCCATTTTATCCAGGGGAACTGATCTCTGTCGCCTGGACAACAGTTGTAATTCTGGGTGATCTCCAGTCCTCACCAGGGGGCTGGCAATGGTGGTTCTCATGGAGGAAATGGCTGGAGGGTGGAATCTATGGCATTACACCAGTCTGAAGTTCCTTCCCTCCTCAAATCCCACCCTCTCCAGGCTTCACCCCTCAAATGTCCAGGGATTTCCCAACCTGGAGTTGGCAACCCTATTTCCTTCCCAACCAACGGCCAACCAACCTTTATCTGCCTCTGTCTTCTGCTTTCCATCTTCACCCCCCAGCCTCTACCTAGGAAAATTACAGTCTTTCTTCACAGTGAGGGCCAAAGCAGCTTTCATTATGCCCTCCTCCTTTTTATCTGCACAACATCCCTGTGAGGTTGGTTAGGCTGAAATATGTGACTGGTCCAAAATCACGCAGTCACCTTCCAGTGCAAGATGGGGATCTGAACCTGGGTCTACTTTGAAGCTCCAACTACTGCACCTCACTGGCTTTCATAGGGTGGCTGCTGATGAACGGGAGCAAGCAGCCGAGGCTAGGTGAGTCATGCAAATCAGTGGGGACCTGGCAACCCTAGACTGCTGCCAGGCCTAGAGTTGCCAACCTCCAAATGGGAACTGGAGAGCCCCCAGAATTACAACTGGACTCTAGATAGCAGAGGTCTGTCTCCCTGCAGAAAATGGCTACTTTGGAAGGTGGAGTCTGTGGCCTCTCCCTTCCCAAACCCAGAACTCCTCCTTAGAGTCAACCACAAAATCTCTAGGGATCCCCCAGCCTGGCACTGACAACTCTTGTGAGGCCTGGCCCCAAGGCTCTCCCTCCCTCCCTCCCTCCCTCCAAGGCCGAAAGGACAGAGCCAGTTAGAAGCCTCCCCCCCCCCGAACATTCTAATATCTCACCATTGATGCCTGAAGCAGGTCCCTGCAGAGGCCATTTCAAAAGGTTTTTTGGGGGATTCAACCGTCCCTGAAGGGATTTTCTTAGTTTTTGGATTTTTCTACAAACCCAGGAAGTCTACCGACTACGGAGGAAAAGCTGTTGGGGGTGAGTGAGGCCCCTGTTGGTGGTCATAGATATCCGCACATTTTGGCTATTAGAATAAGGACAAGTGGAGACCCGCAAGAAACTTGCGGGATGGTCATCCCATTCCTCACACCTTTGCTTCCTCCCCTCTACCCTTACCTATCTCACACTCTTTCTCCCTTCTGGGGGTGGAGCCATAGACTCAACCCCCCAAAGCAGCCATTTTATCCAGGGGAACTGATCTCTGTCACCCGGACAACAGTTGTAATTCTGGGTGATCTCCAGCCCCCACCCAGAGGCTGGCAATGGTAGTTCTCATGGAGGAAATGGCTGGTTTGGAGGGTGGAGTCTATGGCATTATACTGGTCTGAAGTTCCTCCCCTCCTCAAACCCCACCATCCCCAGGATCCACCCCTTAAATGTCCAGAAGTTTCCCAATCCAGAGTTGGCAACCCTATTTCCTTCCTACCCAACAGCCAACTTAACCTTTATCTACCTTTATCTGTCTTCAGCTTTTCGTCTCCACCCCCCTCCCCCACAGCTTCTACCAAGGAAAATTATAGTCTTTTTCCACAGTGGAGACCAAAGCAGCTTACATTATTCTCACCTCATTTTTATCTGCACAACAACCCTGTGAGGTTGGTTAGGCTGAAAGTATGTGACTGGTCCAATATCACCCAGTCAGTTTCCACCGCAATATGAGGATCTGAACCTGGGTCTTGCAGACCCTACTCTGAAGCTCTAACTGCTGCACCATTGCTGGCTTTCATAGGGTGGCTGCTGAACAGCAGCAAGCAGCCAGGCCAAGTTGAATCATGCAAATTAGGTGGTATCAAGTCACCCAGAGGGTGCTGCCTAGGGATGCCAGCCTCCAGGTGGGATCTGGGGATTCCCTGGAATTACTGCTCAGCTCCAGACTGCTGAGATAACTTCCCCTGGAGAACATGGATGCTTTGGAGAGTGGACTCTAGGGCACTGTATCCCACTGAGGTCCCTGTCCTCCCCAGGCTACATCCCCAAATCTCCAGGAGTTTCCAGACCTGGAGCTGGCAACCCCACTACCTCCATCCCCTGCCAGTGCCCATGGGGGGACCTGGCAACCCTAGACTGCTGCCAGGCCTAGGGTTGGCAATCTCCAAGTGGGGCCTGGAGAGTGAACTCCAGAGATCTGTGAACAACAGAGATCTGTCTCCCTGGAGAAAATGGCTGCTTTGGAGGGTGGATTCTGTGGCATGATACCCAGCTGAGGCCTCTCTCTTCCCCAAATCTTGCCATCCTTGCACTCCACCACAAAACCTCTAGGAATCCCCCAGCCTGGCCTCAAGGCTCCCTCCCTCCCCCACTCCCTCCAAGGCCGAAAGAGGCCTGGAAAGAAAGGGCCCTTCCCCCATCCTTTACTGACAGAGCCAGTCAGAAGCCTCCCCCCCCCCAAAAAAAAAAAGTTCTAATCTCTCCCCGTTGATGCCTGGAGTTAGGTCCCTGCAGAGGCCATTTCAAAAGGTTTGGGGGGAATTCAACCGTCCCTGAAGGGATTTTCTCACTTTTTGGATTTTTCTACAAACCCAGGAAGTCTACTGACTATGTAGGAAAAGCTGTTGGGGGAGAGTGAGGCCCCTGTCAGTGGGAATAGATATCTGCACACACACAAACACACAAAAAGTCTGGGAAATAGAATAAGGATACTGGTAAAATGTCTTGTGAGGTGTGAAAATGAAAGATCACCTTGGACAGAAATGATAGACTAGTCCTTAGCAATGTTCCCTCTAAGCTGTGGAGCCTTGTCAGCAAAAATTCAACTTTGTGAGCTGCCGGCATTAAAGTTGTGAGCGAGCGATTGGGCTCCTGCATCAGTTAGTTTGCTCTGGAGCCATCCCTTCCTGAGCTGAGGCAAAAATGTGTGAGCCGGAAGCTCAAAAACTGTGAGCTAGCGAGGAGCGCGCCCACCAGGTGGCTGCAGCCCCGTGGAGCGGCGGGACTCAGATCGGACTCAGTGGGACCCAGGCCAAGGCCCGCACGGGGGGCAGGGGGAATCAGCGCAGCACGGGAGGGGCCCTTCCTTTCCCTCCGGAGCAGCGCCCAGACCCCGACAGAGCGGACTTCAGCCAGACTGCCATCCCTGATCCCCTGGGCAGCTGGACTTCCTTTTCTCCAGGCCCCGCCTTGAGGTTGGCAACCCCATGACTGGTGGGCTTGTGGGGGGGCACCAGAAGGTAGCCCCACCTAGGGTGCAGAAAACCCTAGGGCTGGCCCTGCTACCAAGAATGCTGTCTTGTATGATACAAAGGATAGGTTAGTGGTAGCTAGGGGTAGGGGTTCAAAGGTTTTACTAAGTAGGCTGGATAAAAACAGGGATAAACTCCATGGGGGTGTGGAACAGATGGTGGGAACAGGTTAAGAAGCCCCCTGAAGAATCTCTTAGACTGAGGAGTGGAGAAGACCTCACAAGACCGCTGTCAGAACACTGGTTCTAGGTACTGCGGGTTCAAGAACCATTTGTGCTCAGGGCTTCGCTCCCTGCTCAGCTAGTCTGCTTTGACATTTTTGACTCCTGCAATGTGGATGGCTTGGATGGAGGTGTTCATCCTACAGCCTCATGCCAGATGAATGCAGCTTCTTAGCAAAGGGAGAGAGACCCCATGCTTGTTTATGTAAAATCTGGCGGTGGTGTTGTCTGTTATCACAAGGATTCTCCCCCATGCAGGAGAGCTGAAAAAGATTTGAGAGCAAACCTGATTGCTCTGATTTATAGAAGGCTGTTATGAAGGGAAGACTCCCTTGCAGACCAGAGTCTCCATATGGAAAATTCTCTGCAATAAGCTTCCCAGCCCATAGAAGAAGCATCCAAGAAGACCTGGATGTCATAGGCACAGGATCCAAACCAAGTTCCCCTGGATAAATTGCCCTCATCTGCCCACCAAATCAGACACCAGAATAGACACTTCCATGAATGAAGGTCTACATTGACTTTGAAAACCCTGAGGAACCAGTTCTGAAGGTCTCTCATTCTGAACCTAGCATACAACACCATGGTTGTGGATGCGGCCATCATGCCTAGCAGCTTCTGAATACGTACCGCCTTTTAGAAGTGGTTCGATGAAAATCATGCCACCACAGCTTGAAAGGCCAGAACCCTATCTAGGGTGAGGAAGGCTTTGCCCTGGATGGAATCCAATGTGGCTCCAATGAAATCCACCCGCTGCAGATGGGAGAGGTGGAACTTATCCCAGTTGATTAAGAGGCCTGAATCGGAAAGGGTTTGGACGGCCATATACATTGATGACTGTAGCTCCTGATACGAGGAGGCTACAAAAAGCCAGTCATCCAATAGGGGTACACCACACAACCTCTCAATCTGAGATGTGCCATCACCACCACCATACATTTTGTCAAGATCCTGCAGCGCACAATAAATAGTGTAAGATTCTGCACTAAAACCTGAGGAACTTCCTGGAGTTCTCATGGATGGCTATGTGGAAATATGCATCCTTCTGGTCTAATACTGCAAACCACATGCCTAGGTATAAAAATGGGAGAACATCTTGCAGAGAAACCACCCTATATTTGGCCATGTGTAGAGATTTATTGAGGGCCCGCAAATCTAATATAGGGCACAAACTACTACTTTTTTTCTTGATTGGGAAATACCTAGAAAAGAAAGCCCCAACACATTGAGAAGGTAGGATCTCTCTACTTGCCCCCTTTTGGAGACCCCTCTGCCTCAGCTCTCAACTGGGGAGGGAGATTGGGGGGGGGAGGTAGTAGGAACATTAAAAAGTGGAGGTGATACAATTTTTTTTAAAAAAATAGCCATAACAAATAATGGATAGTACCCAACTGTTCTTAGTAACTGAAAACCAACTAGGAACAAACTGGGATAAACCACTGCTGAATGGAGAGTTGATTAGTTGTACACATGATTTTCCCCTATTGGGTAACTCCTTTTGAGGGGCTAGACTGGGCTTTTCATATGATTTTCCCCTATTGGGTTGCTCCCTTGGGGGACCAGACTGGGGCTTTCCTTTTTGCATTCTGTGCTGCTTTCTGCTGTGCTGTGCTTGAGCGTAGGAATGGCAGAAAGAACAAAATTGTTGTTGGGTTGGTTGATAACGGTAGGGTCTAGAAGACTGGAAGGAATGTCTTGGGAAGTACCTCAGCTTCCCCAGGAGGAATGGGCTGCTGGTCAGCCCAGCAACCTAGCCATCAGTTTGTTCTTCTGCATCAGCTCCAAGGTGGAATCTGTTTGGCTGCTACACAGCTCCTTCCCTTCAAAGGGCATATTTTCCACTTTCGCTCTAGTGTCTGCTGGCAGAGCCAAGGATCGAAGCCAGGAGTGTCAACACAGAACTATGCTGGAGGCCCTGGCACGGCAGTCAAAAGAGTGTTGGGAAACATTTAATTGCTGTTTCCCAAGCTGCATCCCTTCAGTCTGGAGGAGTGTAGCTGTGGCTTTCTTGTCTTCAGGGAAGAGATCCAAATACTGCCCCATCTGCTCAGAGGAGCATCTGGTACCTCCCCATGATGGCTGTAAAACTGACCATCATGCCAGAGGTGTAAATCCTCCTGCCTAGGGAATCTAACTTATGCCCCTCCTTGTTGAGGGGCAATACATGAGCACCTGCCCTTTGCTTGAATGGGAGGACCTCCACCACCAAAGAGTTAGGAGGGGAGTGTTGTGTTAAGAACTCATATCTGTCCTCTTTAACCCTGTAGTGGTTCTCTAGCTTCCTGGCAACAGCAGGGATGGACACTGATTTCAACCAGACACAAGTTGCCATATCCAGAAGATCCCGAAGCATGGAGCAGGCAAAAAGGTGAACAGGTCCAAGTGCTGACAGTTCTGATGCCTTTGACCATGAAGGAACTGAAGCCAAAGGTGGAGCCAGTGCCTCAAAAAGTTCATCATCCGATGAAGGCAGTGACACGCCTTCCCTTAGTGATGGTGAGGGTGTTTTGGACTTTGATACCTGGAGTATCAATTCTGATAGAACCAGCGATCGGATCTGAGGCAGAGAGGCCAGTTGGTGCTGAGGGGACAGTGAGCCTCTCAATGGCGATGGTGATCAACATAGAAGGGAAAGGAGTTTGGCCTTATTTTTCTCCTTGGCCAGTGGTTCTGACACGGCACTGATGATCTCTTTGGAGACTTCCTGGTCATTGGATCCGAAACAGCCAAGGACAGTGCTGACGCCAAAGAGGGCATTTGGGCCTGTTTTGCTAGGGGAGTCTAGCATTTTTGGGGCTGAAGCCGGGCCCCTAGTACCTTGTCCCCAAAAGCCGCCTTCAGCCAGGAAGCCCTCTCATACTGTGCCTGATGGCAGTGCTCACAGGCCAAAGTATTGTACTACTCCCCCAAACAGAACAAACATGAAGAGTGCTCATCAGACTGGGCTGCAGTTTACACATTTTTTAAAAATAGGGCCATTCTCCTCAAAGCCTCAGGAGAAGGACCACCAAAAGTTAGGAAAACTCACAGAGATGAGCAGCTCTAGATCAATGATCGTCTCCTCAAAGCAGTGAAGAGAAGACTGTGAGAAGATTGCTCCCCTTTCCCCCATCATGTGCCAGTTTAGGTGGGAAATGCCAGCTACGGATGTGGGGGAGCACTCTCCATGGTTAGAAAGCTCTAGAATCCTCGGGAGGTGGTGGATGCTCCTTCGCTGGACGTTTTCAAGATGGCTGGACAACCATCTTTCAGGTATGTTGTAGGTATGTAGGGCTATCTTTCGGCTATGTTCCTGCAGAGTGCAGGGGGTTGGACTAGATGACCTGCAAGGTCCCTTCCAACTCTAACATTCTATGATTCTATAGAAATCTGTAGAATTCTTCTCCGCAGCTCATCTGCACAGTCCCATGTGGGAGCCGCAAAGACAAACTGTAGGTACTTCTTCAAAAGAGTCTTCTTGGAAAGACCTTTTGGTTCTTTAGTTCTTCAGTATAGTGGTTAAATGCATGGACTCTAATCAGGGAGAACTGGGTTTGATTCCCCACTTGCAGATGCTGGATGAACTTGGGCAAGCCATAGTTTTGTCAAAAGCGCTCTCTCAGCCCCACCTACCTCACAGGGTGCCTGTTATAGGGAGGGGAAGGGAAAGGAGATTGTAAGCCACTCTGAGACTCCTTTGGTTAGTGGAGGGTGAGGTATAAATCCAATCTACTCCTCCTCCTCTTCTTCTATTGTTCCCATCCTTTCTCTATTTTGTACTGTTCAGTTAATGTATTTCAGTGTTTAGTATGCCTTATCATGATTTAAATTTCCCTTTGAAATTTCCCTACTTAGCTTCCCCCCTCCCAAAAAAAACAAACCCAAAGAGAGCTGACCAACAGGAAGCTGCTGATTTATATGCATATTTGCCTCTATCAGACTTGGGCTCAACAGAAAGTAAGATGTGCTTGCACACTATATAAATCATTTCCCCTCTTTTGCAGATGCTGTTCAACTTACTTTGCCAGTTCATCACTAGTTGGGGGAGTGGTCCTTACCTACTCTGATTGAATTCTTTCTCTTTGGACCACTGCCGGCTCGCTCACTAGGTGTTCGCCTAGAGCGGCGGGCTCTTAGGGGCGGCAAATTGCCACCCCTGCCCCTCCCAAAGCCACCCCCCCCCTGCAGCCTCTTTCTTCCTCCAACAGCCCTGCGGCGGCAAGAGCGCTTTCAGGGGGCGAGCGGGTCGGTGGGGGGGGAGGGGGCGAACGGCAGTGGTGGCAGGGCGAGCAGGCTGGTCATGGGGGGGGGAACGGCAGCGGCGGGGCGAGCAGGCTGGTCGTGGGGGGCGAACGGCGGCGGCGGGGCGAGCAGGCTGGTCGTGGGGGGCGAACGGCGGGGCGAGCAGGCTGGTTGTGGGGGGAGGGGGCAAATGGCGGCGGCGGGACCCCCGCCCCTTCCCGGCTTTCCTGGGAGTCCCACAGCCGCGGAGCCCCCAGGAAAGCCGGCGCTGGGAGGGAGGGGCGGCGGCTAGACCCTCCCGCCCCCTTCCCTGGCTTTCCTGGGGGCCCCGCAGCTGCGGAGCCTCCAGGAAAGCCAGCACTCCGCCGCCACCCGCCGGTCTCCAGGCCCCACCGGGAGGTTGGCATCCCAGTGGGGGGTGCCCCAGGCTGTCCTGCCTAGGGCACCCAGACACCTGGAGCCGGCCCTGCTTTGGAACCACAACTGTTTTCATCTTTGCTCTGCCTACGAAAAATGTCTTGGATTTCTGAGACCTTCTGACCTCCCTTTGTTAGTAACACCTTCCCTCATACACACAGAGAGACTGTCTTTTGTTTGTACCAATGTGTATCTGTATCTCTGCCAAATCAGTATAACAAGTCACACAGCTTGGGGAAGTAGGCTTGGCCAGTTCGGTGTAGTGGTTAAGAGAGGCAAATTCTGTATGATGTTGCTCTCATAAATTTCATTACCTTCCACATTTTTGGATCTAGATCTATATTATGTCCTATAGCCTGCATCCATGTAACCATCATTGTTTTAACAGCCTCATCTTGCATCTAATCATCTAGCAAAAAATTATAAACTTTCTGAATCGTTTTTTCATTTGTGGTCAGCCAAATCTTGTCAAATTCATTTTTTGTTTCATAAAAGCCAATTCTTCCATCTTCATTATACCTTGTTTTTAATTGTAAGTTTTCCCACCAGGTTAATTTTAAATTTTGTGAAGACAAGATCTCATCTGATTTTAATTTATTATTTTATCTAGAAGAGCCTCATAACTTACTCTTTTTTCATGAGTAACCAGGGTAGGTTTTATGAAAGCTTCAAGCGGAGATACCCATTTTGGAATTTTAAGACAATATCGTTCTTTTATCTTCCTCCAGATTTTTATTAATGCCTCTCTTATCATATGTTGTTGGAATTTTGGATGCATTTTATCCTTCCCATACCACGTGTATCCATGCCATCCCATGCTTACCTTCTAGACTCAAACATCTTGTGTTTTCTAAATTTAGCCAATCTTTTATCCATCCAAGGGCAGATGCTTCATAGTATAAATTCCAATTTGGTAAGCCAAACCCCCCTCTTTCTTCCCTGTTCTGTAAGATTTTCCTCTTAATCCTTGGTCTTTTAAAATGCCAGACAAATTGGCTGATAATTTTATCCAGGTCTCTAAAGTACTGTGGCATTTTAAAAATTGGTAAATGTTGAGCTAGAAAAAGAAACCTAAGAAGTACATTCATTTTTATCATTGCAATCTTACCCATAAATGACAACTTGAGGTCTTTCCATTTCGTTACATCTTTTTTTTATTATTTCCATCAAAAGTTTGTTATACTAAGGTGCTGCTTTTATTGGTCAATACTATACCTAAATATTTGACTTTTTTCACTATTTCCACAGAAGAAATTTCTTGTATTTGGTTTATTTGATTCTGTGTACAGTTTTTGGATAATATCTTTGTCTACTTGAAATTAATTTTAAGGCCTGCCACTTGCCCATATTCTTGTATTGTTTTTATCAAATGGATAATCGATGTCTTTGGTTCTTCCAATATAAACACTAGGTCATCAGCAAAGGCTTGTAATTTAAATTCTTCTCCTCTAATTTTCAGACCTTTTATCTGTTCACAGATGGCACTGGTCCCCCGACAAAATAGCCAGGTGTTATTCAACTGTTAATGATAAATGTTGGAAATGTAAATCCAATGTGGGAACATTTTATCGTATGTGGTAGAGATGTGGGAAAATTCAAAAATATTGGCTTAAAATACATAATATAATACAAGAAATACTGAATGTTAACTTAGCTGTAATACCTGCATTTTTTTGTTAAATATGATGCCTGATGGTTATAAACAAAATGAATTGTATATGATAACATATATTTTAACATCAGCTAGAATTTTATTGGCTAAATGCTGAAAAACAGAGAGGACCCCCTCAAAAGAGGAGATAACCCATAAACTGCTCGAAATAGGAGAAATGGACAGACTGAATGTGATTCTACAAGGAAAAGATGAAGTATTTAGAACAATGGTCAAGAGTCTATAATTGGATAGAAAGTAAACTAGATAAATAGACTTGAAAAAATCTTGTAAAATGCAAGCTATGTATCGTTTTTGTCTGAAAAATTATAACTATAATGATAAAAAAAGAGAGGCAGACTCTAATCTGGAGAACTGGGTGACACTGGGTCAGTCACAGTCCTCTCAAGAGCAGCTCTCTCAGCTCCACCTACCTCACAGGGTGTCTGTTGTAGGGGGGGAAGAAGATTGTAAGCCACTCTGAGACTCTGAGTGAAGGGAAGGGTATAAATCCAATTCTTCTTCTTCTTAAGCTACATTAATGTCTTAAAGGAGTGATCACACTCTTTGTAGTTTGGGCTGCAACAGCGTAACACGGCTACCCTTCTCTGGATCTTGCTTTTTAAACTAGGTCTGATGCAGTGTCATTGCTACAGCTATGAGCATGGAACTCCTTGGTTCAAAGTCTACCTTGGACACAAACTCACTGTGTGACCTCAGGCAGGCTGCTCCTTGCCTCTGCATCCTACATAAACTATGGGGAAAGTAATAATGATCTACCATTACAAAGTTATTATAAGGATGACTGAGGCCGTGTATGCAAACTATATTGTGCTGTTTAACTAGGAGTTTCATACAGCTGGCCAAGCATCATTCATGGGTGCTTATTGTAACTGAGAGACTACTGGTTAGCCGAAATACTTTTGATCTAATGTTTGTGTATGTGCCATGATGGAATGAAGATACTGCACTCTTGGTGAATGACACATGATAAAAATGCACACAGTAAGTAACAAAAGTCCCCATCACTGCTACTATCTCAGCTCCTGTCTGAGCAGGTTTTACAAGCCAGTACTGATGTCTTTGAGGAGCTATAAACTCTTCAAGATATTGCAGGCTTTCACCATCCTCAAAACACAACCACTAACTAACAGGGAGAATTTCTATATTTTTGACAAAACCATTTTTTAGTTCTTGCAGTTACAGGGGAAAGCTTGAATATGTGATTAGGAAACACAGAAAGTAGGCCTCTCAGATTTTAAATGACAAACAAAATGCCATCTGCGATTAGTAAAAACCCCATGTCTTATTAAATAGATAAAATGCATTTTATTAAATAGCTTAGATCACTGCTATTTTGGAAAAAATGCTGATACTTTGGAAATAATCACCAATACAGAAGAGGACCGAACAATTATATATAGGCTAAACTGGCTAACTTTATAGAAATTAATGAAAATGTAACTGCAGAAAATAAAAGAGTGTTTTTGTTGATTGCTTCACTTGAGTTTTAAGAAGAGATTCTTATGTTTTACAACACATTTTTCTGGAGCCAGTTACAAAAGTGTTTGTTCTATTTTAAGCAGAGGAAAAATGGCACTCTCAAGATTCTTAGAAAAGCCATAAAGAAAAATCTATCCAAACATTTTTATCCTACCACTCCTCCAAGGAGCTCATGGCTGTGCACATTTATTTATTTATTACATTAATTTATTTTGTATCCCATCCTATCCTACAAGCGGGCTCTGGGCGGCTCACAACACATAAATATAACAATTTAAAAGATTAAAACATAATATAATAAAATATTAAAATTCAAATCCATACATAAATCACAAGATGGCAATAATACAGTTAAAGTGCTCTCAGGAAGTTTTGACCCTTGTATGTGTGCTCATATACACTTGCATATCACTGCACTGATGGCAAGTACACAATCAGATTAGAAGAGCATAACAATGCCATCTACATGAGCATCCATTAATAGACTGGTACCATACAGGCATTGTGGTGTAGCAGTTAGGGGTTTTTTTTACCTGATCATGTATTGAAATAAACAACTAAACTTAGGTTAGTATTTCAGACTAGGATCTGGGAAATGTGAATTCAAATTCCCCTTCAACCATGATGCTCACTGGTTCTTGGTCAAGTCACTCTCACTCTCACGCGAAACTACATTACTTGGGTGTTGTGAGGATAAAGTAGGAGTGGTAGAGAGCTAGTGAGGGTAGATGCTATTTATGCCCCTTCACAATTCTACTTTCCAAATCAATGGGAATTGGGAAAATAGATACTAGGTGCCAGGTTGAAGCTTACCTCATTCCTTCCATTGCCATCTTATCCAAGTTAGGAGTGTCTTTTCGTTTGCCCCAGTTGATGCCAAGGTCTCCCCATCCAATATCATCTGCTAAAATTATTATGAAATTTGTTTTTTGGGAGCGGGATTCTTTCCCACCCAAAGAGATGCCTGGATGGTGACAGGAGAAGAGTTCCACAAAGCAGGTGACCAACACCAATCCTTTAATGAAGAGAATCCCCATGGCATCAAGAATACTCTTCTAGAAGACATGGCATGAAGGTTAGCTCCAAAATATCCTCATAATCATGATCAAACTCCCATGGTCTTGGCTTCTTCATAAGCAGCATAAAACTTCATACTTCTTCGAGTGTCTCCACATTTCTGCAGAATAAGAAATCAGAAGCAAATATGAAGAAAACCTAGCGATGGTAGCAACACTGACATGCCTTTGCAAAGCGAGCATAGAGGGGATGCTCTGGAGGTCTCCTCATAACAAGTAACTTGTTAGGATAAAAGCTAAGTTAAACAGATACTCAACAAGTATATTGCTTACTAACATTTTCATACTAACAGGGTTATTTAGACAATGAAATTAAGATCTCCTACTCTTGGGGTTTTAGTTAGTGTGGGTTTCTTTACTTTATCCCTTAGATGTAGTTTCCCTTTCCCATTTCTGTTGTAGTTTTTTGTAGTTATAAAAAAAATCAATAAAAATCCCCTTTGGGGGGCTCAAAAAACCCCCAAAACATGACAGTGTCATCTAGGCAGGGTGTATTGTGGGGTTTCTGACATAGCACCTTGGAGACAGGAATCTTCTGGCACCTTTTTATTCCATCTAAAGCTCACATATTCAGAAGCAATCTTCTTTTCATCTGAAGAACTGGGCTCTAGTCCACAAAAATTTATTCTGGAATGCCAGTTCCTTTGTATTTTGCAGATGTTCGTTCCAAATATAAAATTAAATTGCAAGAGTAAGAATTATGTGCTTCTACCCCCTCCCAAGTTTTGCTGCACCTTGTCTATTAATGCTGTTCCTCAAAACTATGACAACAATGTCTGATATTCTTGATGTCATCTTTTCACCTTTATGATTCAGAAAGCAACAAGAAACCAGAATTCGGGTTAGGGAGGTTGTTTGTTTCAACAGACATAGGAATGGCAAATTTTCAAATACACTCATGAATGTCTTTCATGTGCACTTTCATGATAAAATTTAACCCAAGGTGAACACAAGAGCAGAAAAACAACATCGAATCAAGAACAGCACCTGTTATTCCTAATAATCACCTCATATGAGTTACAGAAGATCTAACTTCTGTAACTGATAAAAGTCATACCTGAACTCTCCTCTATACTCTTAAGAGCTGATGGTGATTAGACAGGCAATTTCATCTGCAGCATGACTGAAAACAGTATATGAAAAGAATGGGTCTGACAGGAGTCTTTAGTCTTTGTGCATTTAGCCTATGGGCAAGCAAACTCAGTAAACATAAAGACTTAAAATTATTTTCAAGAATTTACAAAGGCTAGTACACGATAGCAATTTCAGTTTAGATACATGTGTATTAAGTATTCATAGTGAACAGACATCATCATTCACTAGGAACCAAGCTGAACTTGCACTGTGCACATTAATAACTCAGAGAGAACTGAGGGGGCTGTGGCTCAGTGGTAGAGCATCTGCTTGGCATGCAGAAGGTCCCAGGTTCAGTCCCCGGTATCTCCAGATAAAAGATCTGATAGTTGGTGATATGAAAGATCTCAGCCTGAGACCTTGGAGAGCTGCTACCAGTGTAAGCAGATAATACTGACTTTGATGGACCAAGGGTCTGATTCAGTATAAGGCAGTTTCATGTATTCAACTTAATCTAACGTTTTTGATACTCAGGTAACTCAGTCCCAAGCAAACTGACAGACAGACAGATAGGGAGGAAAATTCTGTAACTGTGCCAAATGGTTACTTGTACAAGTGACTGTCAGATAATAGACCCAAGTCTACTCAGGCCACATTCAGATACTACAATACATTGTCATTTATAGGCCATGATTTGTTCTAAGTTCAGCTAGCTGTGACATCTGGATGCAGCTACCCCAAGAGAACTCTGGGGTTGGCAGCAAAGCATGGTTTCAAATTATGATATGCAGCTGTATTGTTATCCACAGTTTGCACTCACCTCTGTTGTGATGTCTGAATTTACCAACCTACATTGATTGAATAACAGTGACCTGCCTGTATACAGAGACAGCATTATAGAAAAGATGTCCTCCCTGGAGGGAAGCAGAGAGGAGGCAAGAAGCAGACACCTGGGGGGTGGGATTTACACACAAGCTAGGATGTTTGAATGCAGCTTTAGTGAAGTAATAGGTATTTTGTGAACAGTGTCAGGCACTGGGTGACACAAGGAATGCCTCCCTCCCCCAAAACCTTGTGTTTGCGCCAGGAAACCAATTGTATGAGATGATGTGCATCTTTCATCAGTCTCTGTCAGCTATATGGACCAACAAGAGCCAGTATGGGCCAAAATACCACCTTGCAGGTCTGAAACTGTACTTCCAACCCACCCTTCCCCCAGGCAGAAATACCCAGTTCAGGTTTTGATAGAGAAAACTAGCTGTGGCTGGCTTAGCTGTAGCAGCCAAACTTCAATGAGAGGATGCAACACAAAACAAAGTCAAAACAATGTATCTCTCCAGGGCTTAATAGGGACCTGAGATTTCTAACTCACTTCATGTGCTAATATCTTGAAAGGTCCACCCTTTACTAATGTTAATTACCTCAGTTATACCTCCATAGTTTCCTATTGTGTCTGCTTATCTCATGTCATCCTGCACTAAGTTTTGCCTATCTAACAAGAGTGAACTGATTAGTTTTTTCAAATGGATCTTGTTTGGAATCAGCCTCTCTTTGTTATATTCCCTCCCCCCTTCTGTTGCATATATAAATTGGCCTGATGGATTCACACTCCTCTGACTTGTGAAAACTTATACTGGAATATGTTTGGCTAGGCTTTAAAGTGCCATCCACTTTTTTATGCCACCTACTTTATGCCCAACAATAGCATTCCTTAGGCCATACGGGATTTTATTTTGAGACTAACAGAACAATCACTTTTATAACATACACACACAAATATATCACTCAGGCAGTGCCTTCACATGCTGCATTTTTGCAAAGTGTTTAACAATTTGATCTGCTGAGAACTGGACAAAACTGACAACTTCCAGGGCTGGAGGCTATTTATTCACAACCGTCAGCATCAGCCTAATCTGCAAGGACAATAAGAATGCTATCAGAGGGTGACACTTAAAAGAAGAACGAACCAGCTTGAATATCAAAGACCCAAAAATAAGCCGTTGGAGGTAGATGGAACTGGCAGGCTGAGTCCAGCTAAGACCAGTATTATGACAGATGTTTCCAGTTGTGTATCAATGACCTTCGAGAAAGAATGTGCAGCTGAAGATACAAATTTGGTGGGTCAGTCAACACTACAAAGGGGGGGAGTGACCTAGATAAGTGAGGGGCATGAGTAAATACTTGGATAAACAAAACCAACCAGAGCTCTGAGATAGCAAAGAGAGAATCCAAGGAACACCCTCTGCAAGCCAAGAATCCAGCCTGTTCTCAAATTAAGTTCACTCTGAATGAATGGGCGTATGTACGCTTATGAGAAACGTCTGCGATTAACTAATTAAAGGAACCTGAGGGTGTCTCCGAATTGGAATTTCCTCCTGGTTTTATGTTTTATTAACACAATGAAAGTGGAGAAGCAAAGATAACTCATACAATGCAGTGAGCCGAGCCATCAGCCCCCCTTTTTTCCCAGCTATCTGCCCAATTTACTCTTTTCTTGCTTTCCTTGCCAGAAAGTGAGAAAAGGAGGCAGAAGCAGAGAGAGGAAAACAATATGTGAAGGGTGGCCTTGCAAGCATCTTCTGTTCTGCTGCTTGAATATTTGCTGGCTACTAGGTTCGGAATATGCATTGCCAAAGGGAAGTAGCTGTGTGAGTCTGCTGCAGAAAAACAAAAGTCCATTGGGAAAATGTATAGAACCCAGAGCTTTTGCTAGTCTGTATGATTCACCCTCACTATTCCAGGAGAAGATAGGAGAAACAGCAGTGAAAGCTGCTGTGGTGGAAGATTTCTGGCGTACCACTTTGAATGTGGACTCCCCCAGTCCCTCCACAGAAAGGTTTCCCTGTAAAGTCAGTTACCAAACAGGGTCTTCTTCCCCAATGTTTATCCTCCTGGGGCACAGAACACCTCCAAGGGCACATTCTCACCAAGAAAGGGATCCAGGGGCAGAGTTATCCCCCTTCTGCCTGACATCTTGGGTCTTATCTAAAAGTACCCTCCCTGGCCCTGTGAATGCTATTCAGAGAAGTTTAAAGACATGAAGATCCATTCACAGATTTCCAGCTTCTTGGCTCAGTTTGGCCTTTGGGCTGATATACACCCAGCCTTAGGACTTTCTGCTGTACCACACATCTTCCAAGCAGGCACCAACAATCCTTCAGTAGTTGCTGTAGATTTTCTGGGTTGTGTGGCCATGGTCTTGGCATTGTAGGACCTGATGTTTGTAGCTATGACTGGGATCCTCAGAGGTATAACACAGAAAGATGGAGTATTCTCTGTTTCAAGGTGGCATGAAGAGTACTCCATCTTTCTGTATTATACCTCTGAGGATGCCAGCTACTGGCGAAACATCAGATCCTACAATGCCAAGACCACGGCCACACAACCCGGAAAAGCTACAGCAACTAATGAACTCTGGCCATGAAAGCCTTCAACAACATATCAGTCCTTCAGTACATTAGGAATCACCCCCAGTGCAGGAGGAAAAATCTGACTTCAGACTGTGGCACATCAGGATATCGCTGGATATGACTCCTGCCCTGCTAGTAATCTGGCATGGAACTCTTCCGACAAAGTGGAGGGGCAAATGTTTGGGAGGAAAGCCTAGGCGCAAAGTTGGACAGCAGCAGCTATACTCTCACGCTAAGTGTTGGGATATTTTAGTCTGAGCTTATGAACTGTGGGGCTAAGTAGGATTGAGTTAGAAGACAGTAAGGCTGAAATCAAGCGCAATAAGGATGGACTCGGGACAGCATCTCACAAGTTCTGGGAAGGGAGACCCAAGTTCCGTTGCAATGTCATAGCCTGCATGGGCAACAGTGATGCTCTTGCTGCATGTGCACTTGAAGAGCCATCCTAAACAGCCCTACACCCTTCTAAGTCTGCTGAAGTAAATGGGTTTAGAAGGGCCCAGAGTACGTTTGATATTTCTCTCTGCCTGCCATCAAATCCAAAGGAAGCAATGAAAGTTTGGAAGCAGTGACTGAGGACGTCAGTGAATCCAGAACACTGGATTGCCAAATTATTGATATGTTCCAACTGCCAAAATCATGTATCACCAATTCTACATCAACATCACTACTTAACAGTTAGTTCAATCCTTCAAGCTTTAAATGGTCTTGGACCAGCATATCCCAAGGATAAAAGCCTATCTAGAGAATGAGGTATTTTGGAGAGACCCTTACCTGTGGATGACCATTAAAAGAGAGGGCTGTTTCAATAATGGCACTTGTGAAATGTCCTGCTGACAAAGGTCTGTTTTGCCCCCTCTTGCCTGTGCTTCTTTGGATGGTGAAAACTATTCCCTTCTGACAGGCTTTCTGATGGTTTAACGTGTTGCTGCAATTATTGCTGGCTGCTAGCCAGTGTTCTCTCTAAGCTGAGTTAGTGTGAGCTAGTTCAGTTTTTTACCCTCTGGCTCACACATTTTTGTCTTAGCTCAGGAAGGATGGCTCCAGAGCAAACTGATTTATGCAGTAGGCTAATTGCTTGCCCACTACTTTAATGCCAGTAGCTCACAAAGTAGGGTTTTTGCTCAAAAGACTCCACAGCTTAGAGGGACATTGCTGCTAGCTGTTATTACTCAATAATAATTGATTTTTAAATGCTATTAGATCACCGCTGAGTATTGTTGTTCTTATCTGTTGGTTTTATTCCCTTTTTGCTTAGTTTCTAATCTCTGCTTTGAACTGCACTGGGATTCCTATTCAGGAAGGAAGACTGGATAGAAATGTTTTAAATACATAGATATGGTTTGTTTTTTTACAAAAACTGTAATGCCTTGGTCATTATTAATAATGAAGAGACACAGTGGAAAACCTAAAAAGACATACATATATGCGTGTGTGTCTATATCTTCCCCCCACAGCTGACTTATTGTGACCACACAGAAACGATATGATCTAAGGTGGTTTGCTATTGCCTGCCTCTGCGTCACAGTATTCCTTGGAGGTCTCCCATCCAAATACTTGCCAGGGCCAACCCCACTTAGCTTCTGAGATCTGACAAGATCAGGCTAGCCTGGGTGTGTGGCTGTTTGGTACAAGTGGATTGAGAGCATGTTATTTTCAGTTACTGACCCTGGAGAGATGTGCAGCCATCTGAAGACAGGATATATCTTACAAATGCAGGTCTGCTGCTGAAAAGCATCTCTGTGTTGAGTTCTCCCTGTCCCTCTCCATAACATGTAGGGATCAGGACTTCAGACTGCAATGTAATAACATTGTATGTTTCCCTGATCCTCTGATAATAGCACCCAATGAGTTGAGCATGGATAAGGAAATGCACAATGTGATGTCTCAAAAGGTAGCAGCATTTTCGGGAAGGTAAGACACCTGCCATTTTCAGCAGCAGCCCTGTCTCATTCACAATGCATTCTGCTCTGTTGGGATAGATGAAAAAGAGAAGTAGAAGTGTATGGTGACTCTATGGGAATGAATCAATTGAGGAACATATGATTGCTGTTCACAAGGGGGAAAGCCAGATAGCTGGTTCAAGACCCAGAATTATTTCAAATCAAATATCATCAGCCATATTAAAAGGACCAAACAAAAGAACTCTTCAATACCAAATGACAAAGATGTTCCTTTCCACAGAAACCTGTAATAAAAGGCAAAGGATTTATATGATCTGACGTTGTCCTCCAAATGAGTGATAAGCCAGAGTTGGCCCAAACTTTTGTCAAAAGCCTGTTGGCTGTGGTTTATAAAATTTATTTCTTTAAAGCAACACTGTGATCAATCTAGATTGTGTACCTATTAAAGGATCAGAAAGATTGTGACTTGTTGTTTGAGAAAGTTCATCAAAAGTTATGAAACCATTACCAGAATGAAAGAATAGGGAACCTGAAATCTATAAATAGTTCATGTCAACTCCCCATTTGCCTTTTGTTAATCAATCCAATTTAATTTGCCAGATAAATATTTTCTGTCAGTAATCCTATTTATGCTTCCATTTTTCTAAAAATCTGCTGCTGTTGTGATAATGCTGAGTCTTAGACTGAACAAATGTTAATCATACCCAGCACTAATATACTACTTTTGGATGTTCAAAGCACTTTCATGTACACTATTTACAAACTGCAGATGCATTGGAGGGGGCGGGCATTGAGGCTGAAAGAACAGTTTGTATGCCTGATCCTCAAGCCCAAATGATTTAATTTATGAAAACATTTATACCCCACCTTTCCCTGTTGTTCAAGATGCCTATACACAACTATTCATTGTGTGTAACACATGATCACAACAGAGACTAGCAGCCATTTGGATTTAATTCTGATGCGCTGTGTGGGCCCAGTTCTGACTGGGAATGCAGCACAGAAGAGGGGCTTCAGCCTTCTCACCCTCACCATCTTCCCAACCCAAAAGATTCCTTGTTAGGGCTGCATGCAAACTGAATAATTGCACAAACTAAATAGTGCCCCCAGGGCCATTTCAGGTTGTGAAAATGGCACAGGGGGAGTCTGAAGCCACAGTTCTAATCCAAACTTGTCCCCTGTGGTGCTTCAGAATTGAGTTCCCACAGGGAACTCACAGTTGACCTCTTGCTGCAAGTCCCAAGACAATCATGTTTTGCGTATAACACACTGTCTGGGGCTCAATATCATGTGCATAACACTGTCATGATTAGCATACACAGAATAAACATGCATAGCTAGCACAAGGCACAGAAGTTCACTGCTGAAAATCATTTGTGTTACCCTTGTATGGGATGGCTGGCTGGCTCAGACTGAGCCGGCTGAAACTAAACCCAGAGAAGACGGAGGTCCTGTGCCTGGGTCGGGGCGGTCTGGGGATGGGGATTCCTCTTCTGGTCTTTGACGGGGCGCCTCTGGTGCCAGCGCCAGAGGTTAGGAGTTTGGGAGTGCTCCTGAATCCCTTCTTAACTATAGAAGCCCTGGTGGCAGCCACTGCCAGGTCGGCCTTTTACCATCTTCGGCTGATTTGGCAGTCGGTTCCCTTCCTCAGCCGCAATGACCTGGCTACAGTGACCCATGCGATGGTCACCTCAAGATCAGACTACTGCAACACTCTCTACATGGGGCTGCCCCTGTCAAAAATCCGGAAGCTGTAGCTAGTGCAGAATGCTGTAGCCAGACTCCTGATGGTTCTCCCTAGATGGGAGCACATCCAGCCTGTGCTGAAAGCACTGCACTGGCTGCCAATGGCATACCGAATTCACTTCAAGGTGCTGGTACTTACCTTTAAAGCCCTATATGGCCAGGGTCTGACATATGTGAGGGACTGCCTTCCCCTGTACATACCCCAGAGAGCACTACGGTCGGGGTCACAACATTGGTTAGTGATACCAGGCCCCAGAAAGACCAGGCTCACTGCAACTAGGGCCAGGGCCTTTTTAGTGGCAGCTCCTACCTGGTGGAATGAGCTCTCAGAGGAGATCAGGATCCTGCAGGACCTCTTACAGTTCTGCAGGGCCTGTAAGACGGAGCTCTTCCACTAGGCCTTTAATTAGGAGCTGCCCACCATTAGTAACATTGGGGTAGTGGGCTGGCCCTTTATGAAGATCAAGCCACAGCATCATGATAGGTCGGTTTCCGCTGAATTGAGACTGTATGTTACATCTACAGCACGCCATCTTTAATTTGATTGAGGGACTAACATCACTGAGCACTTTAATTGTAAGAGATGGTTGTTTTATCTTGTTTTTATATGTTTATATATTTTGGCACATGGTGCCCTGAATTGTAAGCTGCCCTGAGCCCATTCGCAGGGAGGGTGGGATAGAAATTTAATAAATAAAATAGTAATAATAAATAAATAAATAAATAAATAAATAATAGATATTAGTTTTGCATGCTACAGCGTCATGTGTCAGGAAATGTGTCTCTTAGCAGGTGGATACTTCAGTAGGAATTTGTAAACCAACTACCCAAGGACAAAGGTTTAAAAGTAAACTATTGTAATTTGTTTACTGGTATTGAAAGAGGTGGATATTGTATTCTCTTCGCACAAACTGGTTTGCGAGAACGCACTGGCAGCGTAGGGCGAGAAGGAGATTGACGCTCCCTTTTCCAAACCAGTTCCCAGCCACAAATGTAAATTTTAACTTGCCTAGCAGGTGCTAAGTAATCTGATTCCTTGAAACACCAACCTATATTCACTGTGAATCACCAAACAGCTACATTCATGAGTTCTTACAATCACAACAGTTAAACATATAATGCTGCCTGGACTGTCTGTTGAAAGCTACATGCCCTTGACTTGACTTGACTGGCTCTTCCCTGTTCCCTACTACGAAACTGCAAAGCTCTGGGCTTTCCCCCCTAAAATAAATCTATGTGGTAAACCTGCATATATGCACAAAATACACACATCTTGATTTGCTAAAAGGCATACCCAGAACTTTGAGACAAGACTCTGAAGTGACCCTATTAATTTGCAATGAAATTAGCAGACAAAATCAACACACTGTCTACTGTACATTGGTACAAATTCCAACTTTCCCTCTTCCACAAAACAAGCATGGTGCAATGACTATGAAGAATTACAGCAAACTCCCTATCCAGACCAGGGGAAGAAAATTTTTACTTCCTCTTCAGGCAAGAGTCAATGGCAGATGATGCAAAACTAGCAAACAACTTGGAGCACATTTAAGAACATCTTTCATATCTAATGCTTAAGAGGGGTGGGTGCTTGCCTAGATCATGAGAAAATTTTCTGGCTGCTCACCCTGATGTCCCACAACAGGGTGAGAGAGATGAGACTAGCCCTATCAGGCATACATGGTGAACATACATCCCTTCAAAGGAAGCTAGAGGGGCCAGTTAAGACAAGCATGTCCGTGGGGGATGATGACTTGTTATTACTTGTGCAACATCAGAAAGTCTAGAAAAGAATGTAAACGCAAGCCTCCTCTGCCCCAGTACTGGTGGCTGGGGCAATCCAACACACACACACACACACACACACACACACACACACAAACTGCCATCTTTATCAATAAACATCACTAGATTTTTAAAAAAAATTACTAAGAAATGCAGCTGACAAAATTCAGATGGCCTGTGGACAAGCGTCATGCAATTCCTGTGAACAGACACACTGAGAATCTACCACCTTTGCCATAGAGGATGTTATTGGCTTTTCTCCTGGAATCATGACTCCCCTAATGCTAGACATTGTGAAAATGGTATTTCTAAGAATGATTAAAAAAAATATTTAACAGATGTGTGGATTGCTGATGTGACATCATTATGTAGAATAAGTTTCCAAAAATTTGGATTCAAGCCACAGTCTGTGGTCAGTACTGTCACTTCCCTTGAGATTATTGGCACATGCGAAAATTTGGATGAGAAACATGGGAAGGGCCTCTTGTGTGCCACTCTACTTTTGAGTAGGCAGAAACTTTGGCCTACTTGTCACCAGCACAGAGGCACTATCCCCTCCTACACTGAGCTCAACAGTAGGTGGATACATGGCTCTCCAAAGTTCCCACCAAAGAAACATCACAAGGGTGGTTCTGAAGTGCCAGTGACAGTTCAGAAATGGGTTGCACATGGGCCACAGCACAGATGGCATCTCCTCCAGCTATGGTTTTGTGGCTTGTGCCCTCTTTCTGGATGAGTGAGGGAGGCACAGGCCAGGGAACTGAGCTATTACACCCCACCTGCAGTCAGGCTGCTTTGTCTGTCTGCAGGAGTAATGGCAAGCTGGAGCATGTTGCTAATGAGGGCCAACCCTAATTTAACACTTTATTATTTCCCAGTGCTGGACTTAAGGTAATTGTTGTGTCCTGGGATCAGAAGGCAGAGCTGGCGAAATACAGCCAAGCTTCACTCTCTGAGAACAATAGGGACTAGGTTCCTGAGCTCGCCAGTAGTGAACCAATGGCAGCATTGGCGGGCGATTCAAACCCGCCAATAGGAATATAGGGCCGTCCCCCCTAACTGTATATAGTTGGCCTCCGGCCGTTACTGTGTGTTCTTGTCTTATGTGAAGTACGAATAAACGCGTCTTCTCTTATGTCGTCGTCCGAGTCATGAGGCCCGAAACCCAGTACTTTACAGTGGCGACGAGGATGGGATTCCAACGCCTTCCGTGACTCCATGAACGACGAAACGGACACCGCCGAGCAACGCATCGCTGACCCCGAGAGCAGCACCGCACCGCTCGCCGAGCATCGCATCGCTGACCCCGAGAGCAGCACCGCACCGCTCGCCCCGGCACACGCCGTTCCCGACAGAACCATGGCCGCTTCCCACGTAACACTGGAGCACTTCGACCAGTCGCAGCCAGAAACCTGGGACGCATGGGTCGACCAGCTCATCAGCTACTTGGAGCTCAACGAAATCCGCCACCCCGACCAGAAACGAGCGATCCTCCTAAACGCATGCGGCACCCGAACCGTCCGCCTAGCCAAGAGTCTCTTGGTGCCCCGCACGGCCTTGGAGAGCTCGTTTGGAGAAATCCTGGACGTCCTCAATGGCTACTTCAGCCCACGGCCGACTTTCCTGGCCAAGAGGATGGATTTCCAGAGGCGAGTCCAGACCCAAGGGGAATCCATCGCTAACTTCCTGGCCGCGCTAAGGGCGCTCGCCGTGGACTGCGGGTTCCCGAAGGTGGAGGACAACCTGCTGACACAGTTCGTGTGGGGCCTGGCGGACTCCAAGCTGCGGCGCAAGTTGGTGGGACACCGGAAGCTCTCCTTGGACGAGGCCCTCGACGCCGCCACTGCCCACGAGGCCGCAGAAGGGGATCGCCCGGTCGCGGCCGCGCAGGTGGTTGGAAGGAGCCCAAGCCCCGGAAACGAAGAGACGGACGAGGTCTTCGCCCTCAAACCCCAACAACGCCGGCCGGCGCCGTTCCAGCAGGCCAACAGAGAGCAAGCCAAGTATTCCGGCAACCGAGCCGTCTGTGCCAGCTGCGGGGAGGGCCACGGACGGAAATCCTGCAAGTTCCGGGATGCTGTCTGTCACGGGTGCGGAAAGCAGGGACACCTCGCACGGGTCTGCCGGTCCAAGGGCCCCCGGAATTCGAGATCGTCGGTCCCCCAGTACCGCGCATCGTCCACCGCACACGAGACAACGGAAGAGGTCGCCGAGTTGTACCACCTCACCGACCAACCACTGCAGGTACTTCGCCTCCCCAACCCCAACCTCTCCTCTGCCCCGAAGATCCAAGTAACCGTGCGGATCGAGGGGTCCCCTGTTGCATGGAAGTGGACTCGGGATCGGCGGCGTCCATCATTTCCCTGGACACTTTAAAAGACTTTGCCCACTAGGGGGACCCCCTCTACGTCCATCGCCACTAAGCTTGGTGGACTTTCAAAAGAACCCTGTCCCCATCCGGGGAGTCGGCACTTTCCGAGTGCGGTACCGAGACTTTGAGGGGAACTTGGACTTGGTGGTGGTAGAGGGAAATCTCGCGAGTCTCCTGGGGCGGGCGTGGTTCGAGGCCCTAGGCATATCGATTGGGGGAGTAAATAAATGTGGGGTGCGGGACTGGGGGGCGGTGTGCAAGGAATTCCCGGAGGTCTTTGACGGGAAACTGGGATGTTACAAAGGGCCCCCGGTGTCGCTCCACTTAGACCCCACCGTGACGCCCATCCGTCGGCGCTTCCGCACCGTGCCCCTGGCCCTCCACCCTAAAATAGAGACCGAACTAGACCGGCTGGTGGCCCAGGGAGTCTTAGAGCCCGTCCCGAACGCCAGATGGGAGACCCCGATTGTGACACCCGTCAAGCCAAACGGGGAGATCCGCATCTGCGCGGATTATAAGTGCACTATTAACCAGGCACTTCAGGCGCACGCATACCCCGTACCCGTGGTCAGCCATGTCCTAGCAACACTGGCGGGGGCGCGCATATTTGGAAAGCTGGATCTCGCGCAGGCGTACCAGCAACTCCCGGTAGATGAGGCCACGGCCGAGGCACAGACAATAGTGACCCACCGGGAGCCTTCCGGGTGAAGAGGCTGCAGTTCGGGGTCAGTGTGGCCCCAAGGATCTTCCAAAATCTAATGGACGATCTGTTAAAAGGGATCCCTGGAGTGACGCCGTTCTTCGACGACGTCCTCATCGCCGCGACCACCCCGGAAAGCTTCGCCGCCCGCCTCCGAACTGTATTGGAACGCTTCCAAGCCGCGGGGCTGAAAGTGAAGCGGGAAAAGTGCCTCCTCGGGGTGCCGGAGGTGGAGTTCTTGGGATACCGGGTAGACGCATCAGGCCTGCATCCGGCGAGGGACAAGGTGAAGGCCATCGTGGAGGCCCCCGCCCCGAAGTCCAAGGCCGAGCTCCAGGCGTTCTTAGGCCTCCTGAACTTTTACCACTCCTTTCTCCCCCACAAAGCCGCCGTGGCCGAACCCCTACACAGGCTGCTGGATAAGGCGACACCTTGGGCATGGGGAGCGAGGGAGGAGGCGGCGTTTCGGGGGTTAAAGTCCTCTTGATTTCAAACGCGGTACTCGCGCACTTCGATGAAAAGCTCCCGGTCATCCTTGCGTGCGACGCATCACCGTATGGGGTCGGGGCAGTCTTGGCACACAAGCTACCGGATGGGAGGGAGGTCCCGGTGGCTTACTACTCCCGCACGCTGTCCCCCGCGGAGCGGAACTACGCCCAAATCGACAGGGAGGGCTTGGCACTGGTGGCGGGGGTAAAAAAGTTCCACAATTTTGTGTACGGGCGGCCCTTCACGCTCGTAACCGATCATAAGCCGCTCCTGGGACTGTTCGTGGCGGACAAACAAACGCCGCAGGTTTTGTCGCCCCGGGTGTTGCGCTGGTCCTTATTTTTAGCGGGTTACCAATACCGACTGGAGCATCGGCCGGGCAAGGCGCTGGGTCATGCCGACGCCTTGAGCCGCCTACCGCTGCCGCAGACAGGGGAAGATCCGGCCCCAGCCCCCGCTGTCTTGCTGATGGAGGAACTGCCAAACCCCCCCCTTCAGGCTGCTGACGTGGCCGCCCGCACGTCCCGAGATCCCATTCTCTCCCGGGTCCTAAACTGGGTGGTGAGGGGGTGGCCAGCGGAACAGACAGGGCCAGAGTTCACAGCATACAAGGCCAGGCGGGAAGAGCTGTCCGCATTGAAAGGGTGTTTACTATGGGGAGACAGGGTGATCATTCCGGGGCCCATGAGACAAGGGGTGCTAGAAACGCTGCACGAGGCCCACCCGGGCATCGTACGAATGAAAGCTCTGGCAAGGAGCTACGTGTGGTGGCCCGGGGTGGACGCAGAAATTGAATCCTGGGTCCGAGGGTGCACACGATGTCAGGAAGTCCGCCCCAATCCACCGAGAGCGCCAACCCAAAGCTGGGAGTCTACCCACAAGCCGTGGTCACGCCTGCACATAGACTTTGCGGGGCCGTTCCAGGGGCTCCAGTTCATGGTAACGGTAGACTCTTATTCGAAATGGGTGGAAATAAGCCCAGTGTCCACCACCTCTACCAAGGCGGCAATAAGGGCCCTGCGGAAAATATTCGCAACGCACGGGTTACCCGACACAATCGTGTCGGACAACGGGGCAGCGTTCACATCTGCTGAGTTTCAAGCGTTCCTCGAAAGGAACCTCATCAGACACATACGATCAGCGCCTTTCCACCCGGCAACTAATGGACAGGCGGAGAGGACGGTACGCACCGCCAAAGAGGCCCTGAGCCGCTTAACGGAGGGGGACTGGGAGTTCCGGCTGGCCCGCTTCCTTCTCACATACCGCACCACCCCAAACCCCATCTCCGGGCACTGCCCCGCAGAACTATTAATGGGCCGCCGCCCTACCACTTTATTAGACAGACTCCACCCGGACCGAGCCCCCGAGAGAAAGCGGGTCGAGAACAGGGAGGCGCCCCGAAGCTTCCTACCAGGAGACCCTGTCTACTTCCGGAACTACGGGGCAGGGCCGCAGTGGGTGGCAGGGCGCATACTAAAACCCACCGGGCCGGTGTCATACGAAGTCCTAACCGATGGGGACCGGGTCCTCCGTAAACACGTCGACCAGCTCCGGAGGCGACAAGACCCCGATGCAGAGATCCAGCTACCGGGAAATACCGCCGCCGCCCCATCATCCGATCGACCGCAAGCACCGACAGCGGAGCCAGCAAGTCCACGGAATCCGGAGGGGGCCCCGGAGACAGCTGAACCGCCGCCGCCGCTGCCGCCGCCGTTACAACCGCCACCGTCACCGCCTCGGCTACTTCCAGAGGCCCAAGCTCCTTGTGCTGGCGGACCAACCGATAGGGGCCCCGCCAGTCCGGTACCGGCCCCCGACGTTCGCTAAGAGAAAGGAGGCCACCAGCATACTTAAAGGACTACGTCACCTGATAGGAGACGAACTATGGGGGGAGGGGTGTTGTGTCCTGGGATCAGAAGGCAGAGCTGGCGAAATACAGCCAAGCTTCACTCTCTGAGAACAATAGGGACTAGGTTCCTGAGCTCGCCAGTAGTGAACCAATGGCAGCATTGGCGGGCGATTCAAACCCGCCAATAGGAATATAGGGCCGTCCCCCCTAACTGTATATAGTTAGCCTCCGGCCGTTACTGTGTGTTCTTGTCTTATGTGAAGTACGAATAAACGCGTCTTCTCTTATGTCGTCGTCCGAGTCATGAGGCCCGAAACCCAGTACTTTACAGTAATATTGTGTTGTATACCTGCCTAAGTAGCCTAGAATCCAACCAAGACGGCTTGCAGTTGGAGCCTGTGCTGTCCACCTTATGGGGAGGAACTGCAGATTGTTCCAGCTATCTCACTCACACTTTTTCAAAGTTCAGTGTGATGTAAGATTCTCCAATTTGCTAAGAATTTGGGAAAAGGGATGTGTGTGTGCTATTGCAAAGGGTAAAGGCCAAGGACTGGTCCGGATGTTAGACATTTACCTTGGGGAACAGATCTAATTACTGGATTTGGAGCTGTGTGTGTGTCTGTATAGGTTTCACATTCCTTCTTACTTATAATGATTGGCCTCCAGTGGGGTCACTAGCTCAAACAGGTGGAACCAATGGAGGCATTTTGGTTTGCTGGAGCCTGAAATCAGCAGCAACAATTGCAAAAACTAATCAAATACTAACACCTTAACAGTGCCCCCTAATCGCTTTAAACTTTTTTTTGGGGGGGGGCAAAGTGGCCCCTAAAATAACAACACACATTTCCTTCATACCTAATATCTCAGGCCTACAAAGGAGCTGAGAGATCAGACAAGGCTATAGCTGCACCAGTTGTGAGTCAACAAGTCAAGAACAGGCCACCCAGCTACTTATGGTGGCCCACCAATCATAATAAATCTCCTAGTTCTCTTGCCTCCCTGGTACTGGAAACTCAGGGGAGTTGTCAAACACTGGGTGGGTTGCAGAACACAGGTGGTAGAGCTACATTCACACTGAAGGGTCACATGATCTGCAGTCCTACTGAGGACCTTTAACTATCCTCCATCTGATCATGATCCAGAGCAGACGCAAACTGAAGAATGACTGGTGTGTCTGTGTTTCAAGTCACAAAACAGAAGTCTTGCATTTTTCCTACAGGGTGATGCATGGGGCTGAAGTAACACACCGAGGTCACGTATCAACAGAGGCAAAAGCAATGCTCTACATTTAGGTAAAGGGAAGCAAATGCACAGGAAAGTCCTTTCCAACTCAAGATGGCCTCCTTGACATTTCATTGTGAAGTCCAAAGCTACCATGTATAAAGTAGATTACTACAAGTCCTTTAATCAATAGCTCTGAGTGGCAAGGATCTCAACAGAGGAGCACCAACAACTCAGTGGCATGAATTTCAGTATTGGAATTTCAAACGGTGTCTCAGAGTTGTCAGGAAACTTGAATTGGTATACATTACATTTTACTGTTTTTGTGCTGTTGTACTTTGTTGATCTTCGTCCTGAATTTTTTGTTGTTGTTTATAAGGCAAAAAGGCAGATTATAAATATTTTAAATTATTTTAAAAAAATGTGATAGCACAATCCAATTCTGAAAAAGCATCTGGGACAGCTGGTAGCATTTTTAAGGATATCCCTTGTACTGTTTTAACAATTATTGCATGTAAGATGCACCCCAACATGTACAAAATGGGTTATCTGGGGTATAGCTGGGTTCCAATAATGCTGCAATTAGATTGTTCTAATGGAGGCAGTTCAAGTGTGTTTGAAAGGATGTGAAACAAAATTAGATTTGCTGGCTAGTACAGATTATTTTCTTCACAGAACTGTCTCTATGGGTGGGAGCAAAACCCGTGTGAAATCAACAGCTAGCTATACAAAGATATTTGAAACCTTGAAAACGATCACTGCAAACATCCAGGTGTGTGAAGACCTATCTTTGACACAGCAATCATATGACAAGTTAATGACACAGTTAGGGCTGTTCGTGCAAGAGCCCACCATTTCTTGTACAGCAGGGTGGGGTTGGAGAGAACATTCTCGGTCCTGAGCAGCATCAACCAAAACCTTCACTGTCTCTCTCAGAAGGGGATGGGTGGGAAATGGGGCTTGGTGGCAGTTTGTATGCTGGCAAGTATAAGTAAAGCCAGGAAAAGTCTGTTGGCCAAGTTTGGAGCCAGAGTGAAATTGCCCAAATGACAGTAACCATAGCCTGCCTTGTGCATCTCATCCTTAAATACAATAATAGCTTATGACACCAGTCATCCATTTAAATATTAACTAACCATAAAACAGCTTTTAACTTTTAAAAAATGACACCTAGAACCAGTTGCTATTACAGGGACTTAAACATTGTCAACCAACCTTTTTGACAAAACAGGCCACAAGTCAAGTCTAAAGCCTGCAAAAATGCTTCTCTTGAGTGTTCTAAGTATGCATACAGCCCTCCCCCCCCGGGAATTTTGCCTCTACTGTCCAAAGTCAGGGAACAACAAAGGCAGGAATGTGGACTAAGCTCTATGCTCCAGGTGGCACAGAGGCCCTTGTCTAGACATGCCACAGATACCTGCTATCTATCTCACCTGTGGTCTCCTGAGCCATAGTCTGGCTGCTCATTGATGAAAAGTGAGGTCCACTCTGGAAGCATTGCTACAGGTGTATGATACGTGAGGGTGTGTATGAACAAGATCATCTTTGTATAGATGACTTCCTAGGTTGCAAACCTGTCAAAAGGCTTGAGGATGGCAACAGGACTTGTCTCTTTCTACTGGGACTTTCCCAGAGGCTTTGAAGGAGGCAGTAGGTCATCCGCTCTTGAAAAAACCATCATTGGATCCTATAGTCCTAACCAACTACCTCCCAGTGTCGAACTTACCATTCCTGGGAAAGGTGGTTGAAAGAGCAGTGGACGAACAACTCCAGGCTTTCCTGGATGATGCTTCCATCCTTGATTCCTTCCAGTCTGGCTTCCGCCCTGGTCATGGGACAGAGACGGCTCTGGTCACCCTCCGTAGACATCTGGATCAAGGCAGATTGGCACTGCTGTTACTATTATATCTAACAGTGGCATTTGATACAGTCGACTATGATCTACTGACTCACCGCCTCACCAACACAGTGTCAGGCTCATTAGTCAGGTCACACAACACAGGGCTTCATCAGAAGAAAACTATTTATTGGTGAATCAGAACTAAAGACATGTGTACTGCTTGTGTCAGGAATGCCCAGGAACAAAAGGGCCTCCTGAGTTATACTAAAATCGAACACCCCCTTACAAGCTGAAGCCAATGAGTATAGTTCGCGCACGCGGGCAAAACGAGCAAGTTAAACTAAAAGCCATTGGTTCCCAGCTCAGGAGTTCTGCAGCTGGAGCATCTACAAGATCAAGCAAGCAATAACACACAGACAGTGAAACAGTGAGGCTCGGAGGCAGGTAGGCAGAGGAAGAGTACCCCTCCACATTCCAAAACCATGACAGGGCTACTTGACACACAGGAGTTCAGGGGACTGCCTTGAAATGGTTTTCCTCCTTCTTCCACAGTTGGGGACAGAGGGTGGCGCTTGTTGAGAGGGTCTCCCTGCGATACTCACTGGAATGTTGAGTGCCACAGGGGTTGATCCTCTCGCCAATGTTATTTAACATCTATATGTGCCCCTTGCTGTGGATGGATGGTTGCGGCAGAGTCAGTTGAAATTAAATCCATCAAAGACAGAGGTTCTGTACCTGGGTCGAGGGGGGTTAGATGTGGGCGCCAGGCTCCCCACACTGGAAGGGGCACCTTTGGTGCCAGCCCAGACAGTGAGGAGGCTAGGAGTGACACTGTATGCCTCTCTTTTCATGGAGGCCCAGGTTGCTGTAGTTGCCAGATCTGCATTTTTCCATCTGAGGCAGATCAGACTACTGAAGCCCTATGTTTTCCCCCAAGACCTAGTGACGGTGACTGATGCAATGGTCACTTCCAGACTTGATTATTGCAACTCGCTCTACACAGGCTTACCCTTGAAGTTGATCTGGAAATTACAACTGGTGCAGAATGCTACGGTGTGCCTGCTGATGTCAATGCCTGTGCGAGCTCAAGTGAGGCACGTGCTCTGTCAACTGCATTGGTTGCCAGTTGAGTACCAGATTTGCTTCAAGGTGCTGGTTTTGACCTTTAAAGCCTTATATGGCCTTGGACCAACGTATTGATTCTTCCCATACACACCTCCAAGAGTGTTATGCTCTAAAGATCAATACCTCCCTGGCCCGAAGGACATCTATCTTGCCTCAACCAGGGCTTTCTCTGTCCTGGCCCCAGCCTGGTAGAAGATGCTCCTATTGAGACCAGGGCCCTGTGGGATCTTCTTCAATTCCGCAGGGCCTGCAAGATGGAACTGTTCCGCCAGGCCTTTGGTTGAGGCAACGAGCACCCATATACGGCCTCCCTGAGGTTGCTGTCACCCGTCTATTTAATGACCACAACAGCTGGCCTTTAACTTACTGCACCATCGGGTCAGAACTTTATACCCAACTGACACTGTTTCAAGCTGTACCCATTGTTTTAATTGTTAGAATGTTTTATCATGTTTTAAACTGAAATTGTATTTATTATAATGATGTTACCCTCCCTGAGCCTGGTCACAGGATGGGTGGGGTATAAATGCAAATAAATAATAATAAATTGCAATGGTATTCCTTGTTTTACAGTAACTTCTTAATGATTTGCCTCCCGCATGTAACCAGTCAGGAAAGAAAGAGGCTCAACAGTTCAACATTATTTGAATCTTGTATAATTATTATTGAGCATTATTTTCCTTTGATGGGATCAAGGCTGGAGTGTAACAGTGAAAGCACCTTGAAGCACTCTGCTGAGCCTGGCTGGAGTGGTTTTTTTTTTTTTTTGGGGGGGGGGTAGCATTCAACACAAATTGAAATTTTGTGCCTCTGTGTCACTGGTGATACAAAGAGCTGCATAACAATGAGTACATCGAATGATCCAGTGTTGACCAGAATACTGTTTTCTCATCTTAATGTTAGTTCATTCTTTACTTCTTCCCTTTTGCCACTACACGCTGTGCAGATCAAAATGCTCCAGGTCAGTGTCCCCTGGAATTCAGCAGGTACCAGTCAGTCAATGAGCTGCTACAGTACCTCTGGGTACCTCCTCTAAAGATGCATGAAGTGCAACTCTCACCAAGACACTTACATGGCTAAGCAAGGAGGCTGGCCCTGGTATTTTGACAACTTAGGTGGCTGCTTCGCTTGCCTCTGTGGTTGGGCCAATCTTGGAGCCGGTATAAGAAGATCATATACTACAGCCAGGCAGGGTTAGTTATTAGCTAATTTTGTAAAGAAACCCTTGACTTCTTAGCTGGGGAATAAATAACCTTTCCAAAGCTATTTCTTTCTGGAAGGATCTTAAGCCTTTATATATATCCACTTTGTTGAAGAACAATTTGGTGCAGGTTTCCCTTTCTCCATCTTTGTCATCTACTTGAAAGCTGTGGAGAATCACAGGCCAGTCTTCTTTCTACAGATATTTAGGAGGTCTTGCAACCTTTAAAACTTAGTTCTGCTGCCTTTGCCATGGGGTAAGTGTGTTATTTTTACTCTTCATATTTAAGAAATCAAGAAAACTGTTTTACCCTTCAGTTGGCTGAGTCCATGATGACCAAATCCAACACAATCCCCCTGATCCACATTAATATTATACTGAAACAATTTTAATCAAAGCATTTAAAATAGTATGAATGACAAAACCTGATTCTTATCTGGAAGCCTGAGGAATAAAACTTAAACCTATCTGAGTGCAAAGAAATGTTCATATGTTGACAGCTTTTAGACTCATATGGCTAAGAAACAGTTACAACAGTGCAGTGATATAGCTGCTGTTCTGATTCCTGTTTGAAGCATTTCCACAGCAAAGTATTTTGGTGTGTGGGCTTGTAAAGAAGACATGTTAGAAATATCACAGAAGTATAATGCAGCCCTTCCCTTCCACCTCGTTCCAACCCCTTCCTTAACGTACTAAGGTTTCTTTGGGAGCAGCTAGGAGAATGTTTGCATGGCATCTCACGCTATTTTGTCATTGATATGCAGTGTTAGGATATCCAATCGGAAGTTCAGGTAGAGATCTTGGAGTGAATGAAACAGAGAACTAAGCCAACAGGAAGGGCATGAAGACAGGGGCACGCCAAGTTCTCTGCATCAGGTTTCCCTGGGAGAGCTGAAAATAAGCACTCAGATGCTTTCTGACCTCCTGTTCACTGACTACTTCCAGAGCAAGAGATACAATTGAGAATGGAGTGAGCACAGAGATACAATTCTCTAAACAACAGAAAACCACACTCAAACTGGGGTTCTGATGGTCAAAGTATACTTTCAAGGTTCCATTTCCTTTGTACTTGCATACCTTTTAGCCCCACCGATCAACTACAATAATGTAAATCTTACATTCTAATAGCGAAGTTGGCCAATAACTTAAATCTGGTGATTGAAGCTGTATACAGGCAAGACAGATCTTTCTACAAACCTGAAAAGGGCCCCAAGTTTGCAGGAAAATATGAAATCTAAAAAACATACATTGAAGAGTTTTTAAAAGTAAAAAAAAATTAAAAGGAGTGTCTGTAGCTTTAAACAACAGATTCCCTCAGTGCTACACAGCCGCACTGGGTTTCTCTGAGTAAAAGGCAGCACCATGGGAGGCGGAAGAGCCCTTTCCAGGCCTATTTTGGCCTTTGAAGGATGACTCATTAGGGCCATGGCCTGACTAGGGTTGCCAGCAACAGTTGGGAAGTTCTAGGAGATTTTATGGTAGAGTCTGAGGAGGATAGGGTTTGGGGAAAGGAGAAACCTTAACCAGATATAATACCATAGAGTCCACCTTCCAAACCAGTCATTTTCTCCAGGGGGACAGATCTGTTATCTGGAGTTCAGCTGTAATTCTGAGAGATGCTGGCTGTCCTAGGCCTGGCAGCAATCTCTGGGTGACTTGATACAACCTGACTTCCATGACTCAACTAGGACTAGTTGCCTGCTACTGTTCAACAGCAGCTACCTATGAAAGCCAGTGTTGTGTAGCAGTTAAGACTTCAGAGTAGGCTCTGGGAGACCCAGGTTCAAATTCCCATCTTGCTGCGGAAGCTCACTGGGTGATTTTGGAACAGTCACATCCTTTCAGACTAACCTACCCCATTGGTTTGTTGTGTGGATAAAAAGGAGAAAACGAGAACAATGTAAGCTGCTTTGGTCCCCACTGTGGAGAAAGGTGGGGGTATAAATATAACTGAAGATGGAAGGCAAATAAAAGGCAGGTTGGTGAATGGCTGAGAAAATGAGAATGAGTCAGGAAAAGGTGACAGGATATGCCAGGGGGAGGGGGAGGGAAAGGGAAAATACTGTGTGGGGGGGACACGGCAAAGTGAGGCATCCCTCACAAGCAGTGTTCCCTCTAAGCTGAGTTAGTGTGAGCTAGTTCACAGTTTTTTACCCTCCAGCTCACACATTTTTGTCTTAGCTTGGGAAGGATGGCTGCAGAGCAAACTAATTTATGCAGTAGCCAACTCGCTCACTCACAACTTTAATGCCAGTAACTCACAAAGTAGAATTTTTGGTCACAAGACTCAACAGCTTAGAGGAAGCACTGCTTGAGGATTCTCTACCATGCAAGTGGGCCTGGCCAAGTGGCCAGCACTACACAACTGGACCACAGTTTTCCTAGGCAGAGGCTGCCAGGGGCGGGAAGGGACACCTTAGGAGAGAGGGGCAGATAATGGTAGGCTGGCTGATGAGTTGGAAAGGAGACTGGCTTGCCAACTCCATTTTAGGAAATGCCAAGAGATTAGGGGGGTGGAACTTGGGGAGGATGGGGTTTAAGAACAGGGACATCATATAATGCCACAGACACCATCCTCCAAAACAGCCATTTCCTCCAGAGGAACTAGGCTTGCCAACCTCCAGGTGAGGGCTGGAGATCACCCAGAATTACAACTGCTGTCCAGATGACAGAGATCAGTTTCTCTGAAGAACATGGCTGGTTGGAGGGTAGATTCTATGGCATTATAACCTGCTGAGGTCACTGCCCTACCAAAGCTCCACCCCTAAATCTCTCGGAATTTTCCAGCTTGGACCTGGCAATCCAAAGGGGAACTGATCTCTGTAGCTGGGGGATCCATTGTGTTTCCAAGAGATCTTCCAGTTGGCAATGGCAACCCTACTGGGAGAGAAAGAAGCAGGAAAAGGGGAGAGGCTATGGAGGCTTTTAGGAAAAAGGAAATAGTAGGGGAGGGGGAAATGAGATGCTCCCGCAAGTCCTGGCAGGTTCCCATCTGTGAATAAATAAATCCATTCTGCTTATTTTGTTGGTCAAAACACTGCAGAGTACTCCTTGTCAGAAACCAGAACAAAATGCACAAGTTTTGCAGATTTTAAATACAGAATTTAGATTTTCTTGGCTCTGATAAGTGATAAGGAAGAGTTTTCTCAATTCATCTGCCTTGAGCAGTGTCAAACAAGGAAGCTATGAAATTCTACGAATAACTGCCATCTGAAATTAAATATTTTCTGCATATCATCAGCTCTGCTAATAGCCCTGTAAGACAGGGAGAACCAAACTGAAAAGGTAAGCATTTGCCTAAGACCACTAAGGCAATTAATAACTGTGAAAGGAGTAGAACCCAGGTGTTGCTGAAGCATGTCCGGTTCCTTTGGCGGACAAGACACCAGTCAATCAAACTGCACTAACAGCTATTTAAACAAATAGATTGGTGTTCTTTGTGATTACCCTCACCTGAATTATCTCTCCCATGGACTAACACTAACATGTCTAGAACTCTGCAAACAAGCTCTGTTCTGAAGAAAACACAGTGGACAACCTAAAACTGATTTCTGAGCCTAAGTGCACTGAACTATCCATTCTGGCAACTAGTTTCAAAGATAAAGGGATTTTGCTTGAGGGTACAAGGTGAAACTCTATGAATGCAGGCAGGCAACAGAGAATGGGAGACTGGAATGACTGAAAATAAACTTCAATAGCTAAGGGACGCCAAATAACGAGGGCAGGGCTACCTACAGCTATTAAGCCCAAGAGCAAGGTGTTGGCCTCATATACTGACATTTTAACAGCTTGAAAACATTTGTATGCTATTTCTCACCTAAAGCTACAAACTTTTGTTGTTAAATATAATACACACAGTGCCTAACAGTAAAAACCTACAATGAATTCCTCAGGACCAAAGATCCTTTTCATGCAATCCTGAACAGAGAAGTGACACACCATAAAAAAGCATCAGGGTTTTGATTGCCAACTAAAGTCCACCGCTATATAGCAGACTGTCTCCTGAGTTATCCACCATGAAGCAACATTACCAGAACGACTGAAGTCTTAACAATCTATTTAAACAGATTGTGGGACTATTGAAGAGTTACTTAACCCCTTTCTCACCTTTCCAATTGGTGGCAACAAATCACTGGAATCTCAAGGCATAATCCTCAAAGATCCTGTACTGAGGAGGATATAGCCCATATTTGGGTGTGATTTTTTTTAATATGGCTTTGCTTTAAGAAGTCTTCTCTGTCAACATCTCATCAACCACCTGTTTTATACGCATATATATCTGACCAAATGCCATTTGTCCCAGCTCCTTTGCCCAGTTCAGTGGCAGGTGAAGATAAGACTGGATTTTATGTATAATAAGTACAACTTATTCTGCATTTAAATAAGGAATTTATTTTCCCAGCAAGTTTGGCAGATTATTATTTTCTAGGCTGCAGAATCTGTGTGCATGCACATTTCCATTTTAAGTAAATTAAGGTTTCTAGTTCGATTCCTTAAAGTTCTACTAGTTCTCATCAGTTAAGCAAAGCCGAAGCTAGCTTTGCAATAAGTTTTGATCAACATGAGAGTGTATCACACTTCTGAAGACCACAAACACTGCCAAACAAGGTGAGTTTAATTTATCGCCATTCCAAGATGAATGTGTTACCTCTTATTATAAGAGAGCAAAAAAAGCCACAGAGTTGCAAAATATATTCATGATTAATGCTCCCAAGGATCAGGAATCCAGAGCTTTAAATTGCAAGGGAGTGGAGAGGTATTCACTCATGTACGTCTATACATTTGCGTATGTTTGTGTAAGAAAAGGATTCATTAAAAAAAACCAGCCTAACCAGAACTTAATCTTCAAGCGATGCCATTGCACACACTCCAGAGAACAAGAAGTTCAACAAACGCATGAAAATGGTATATTGCGTCATGATTTTTGTCTGAACTGCAAATAACCAGCCAAATGGTGTTCTTTTCCTGGAAGTTGAACAAACATCTGAAATCAGCTTCTGAAATTTTTGACATGACCCGGGGAACTACACATTAGCAAGCTGAAGTCCAGTTCTGAAGTCAGCCATAGTCCTGTTAGCAGGCTGTGGACAAGCTGCTGCCTCTCAGAAGCTGGAACATTTAAAATGCTACAGAGATAAGGAACAACATCCCTCAGGAGGGAATATACTGCTTACTGAGAAGCATAATCTCTTCAGCTATAACCTGAGCAAGAAAACATGGCTCTTTGCATTATTGCCTTAAGAAGAATGAAAATAAGCAAGCATTATGTAACACTTTAATATGTTCAAAACACATCATGTACAACATGCACACGTACACCATGTACGCATCATGTAACTGTTACAACAATCACTACATTATAGATAGAATCGGAGACTGAGCAAGTATAGCTTATGTTCATGGTAAAGATTTCCAGACTGCAGCTACCCCCCAAAATCCTAAATCAATTTTCTGGAAAATCCATTTTCTACTGATTCCCATTGTTGGTGCCAATAAGTTCCATGGTGCCCACAACATTTTTCCAGCTACGCACTTGCTTCTTCCCTAAAGCCTGCCCTGGCTTTTTCCCACCTCAGCAGAGGAAAAAAGAGTGATTAACACATGGAATTCACCGCCGCAGGAGGTGGTGACAGCTACAAGCATGGACAGTTTCAAGAGGGAATTAGATAAACATATGGAGCAGAAGCCCATCAGTGGCTATTAGCCACAAGGTATAGCTAGTAACTCTCAGTCTGGGGCAGGTGATGCACTCTATTCTTGGTGCTGGTGGGGGGCAGCAGTGGGAGAGCTTCTAGTATCCTGGCCCCACTGCTGGACCTCCTGATGGCACCTGGTATTTTTGGCCACTGTGTGACAGAGTGTTGGACTAGATGGGCCATTGGCCTGATTCAACATTGGCTTCTCTTATGTTCTTATGAAAAGTCTCAGAACAACCCAAGAAGTAAGGAGAATTCAGAAACAGCTGCTTCTATCATAGGATGACACTTGGTTTACAATCTCTCAAAACTTTGTAATTAGCCCTACCTCCCCCCCCCATGCCAGCCACTTATTTACTTACAAAATGTATACCCCTCATTTCTACTAAGAATGTAAGAACATAAGAAAAGCCAATGTTGGACTTTCGGTTTCGGCGGAGCGAATGGCGGCCACCTCTCGGGACGCTCCCGGAGATGGTTAGCCCACGCGCAGTTTGGGGGGTCTTCGCCTATGCGAAAGACCCTAGTGAGCCTTAGGCAAAGGCTCCGAACCAGGGGCGCTTGGGGAGTAGCCTCTTTGCCGGCAAATAGCCGGGAAATTGAGGCTTTCTCCCCGCCCCAATTGGCCCCGCTGCGTTGTGCCCGTAATGGGACTTAGCAACGCCACCGACTTCCAGGAGTGAACAAAGCGATCGAATTAAAGTTAAATGGAAAGACTTGGCATCGAACCGTGAGTTGGAGATCTATTCTGAAGCGAAAATCCGAAACCCCCCGCAAGCGTATAAGCGGATGGGAGGAGGGAGAAATCCCCACCCCCCTTGAGAAATGGGACTTATAAAAGAAAAGCGGAGGGGGGTAAAGGGGAAAAAAGAGTTGGTGAAAATACCTTTGGGGAAACACTGAAGATTAAGAGTTTGTTAGTCTCCTGAGTGGCGCGGCACGAACTTTGATAAAGTAAACAATTAAAAAGATGTCCGCATTGAAAAAGGTCCCGCAGAAGCCGGAAAAGAAGGGGGGAGGGACTTCCGGTCTGAGCACCCCCCACCGGAGTTAGCTGTCAATCAACAGAAAAGCGAGTCACTGCGCCCTCTGCTGGATCAAATGCAGAAAATCAGCGAAACTCTGTGTAACATGGAAAGTGTTCTCAACAGTCAACAAAAACAATTAACAGAAACATCAAAGAAGATGGAGGAGATTACGCAAAAATGTTTGGTCTCAACGGAAGACACCAAGAAAATAAAGAAAAAGGTCAATAAATTAGAAAAACATCAGGATATGCAAGAAAAAAGAATTTTAATGTTACAGATGGAAAAATCAAATCGGACTCTCCGCTTTCAGGGCATCAAAGAAGAGGAAAAAGAGGATCTCAGAACTACATTGGCGAATGCCTTGGCACCTCTAACTGGCAGAGAAGCGTTGGAATTGAAAGAAGAGATGGATATGGCCTACAGAGCCTATTCAACCTTTACAAAGAAAAATAATCTGCCAGCAGAAGTGGTTGTCAAGTTCACAAAGCAGCGTACCAGAGATCAAATTCTGCGTTCAGTTTCAGCGGTGCCCTTGAAAATTGGGGAGCAGACCATTAGAACTTTGAAAGATGTTCCCTATGAAATCCGTATGAAAAGAAAAGCATATAAAGGATTGACCACGTTCTTACAAAGACATCAGACAATTTACAGATGGTGCATTCCTGAAGGACTAATTTTTAAATATAACGACAAAAGAGAGAAGATAGACTCCGTCTTCAAAGCACAAGAATTTCTGAAGAGACACGCCAGTACAGAGGAAGATGCAGCACTCGCAATTTGGACCGATTCAAGCAGTGAAGAAGACAGCGATCAGGAAGAGGGAGGTGCTGGAGTGGGAGACAAGAAGCCTAAAGAGGGCCCATCTTACAACTTGAGAGACGTAAAAGGAAGATATCCAAAGAAGTAGTTCATGGAACGTCAGAAAGGAGCTGATTAATAACTAACCCCAATGGACTTTACTAACTTTACTAACAGAGTTATTTTGGACTTTTGTAAGATGAAAAGAAGATCTTCCAACCGTGGTGGTTGCCAAAATTTGTAATTATACTAACTAAAACTAATCTTTTAACAGGAAAAATTCACTCCACTCTTTTTCTTAATCCATCTATATACCTTCCCCTTTTCTTTTTATAAAAAGTAATAAAATTCTCTCCTTTTTAGGAGAGTTCATTCAAAAAAAAAAAAAGAAAGAAAAGCCAATGTTGAATCAGGCCAATGGCCCATCTAGTCCAACACTCTGTCACACAGTGGCCAAAATATACTAGGTGCCATCAGGAGGTCCAGCAGTGGGGCCAGGACACCAGAAGCCCTCCCACTGCTGCCCCCTCCAGCACCAAGAATAGAGTGCATCACCTGCCCCAGACTGAGAGTTCCCATCTATACCCTGTGGCTAATAGCCACTGATGGACTTCTGCTCCATATGTTTATCTAATTCCCTCTTGAAACTGTCCATGCTTGTAGCTGCCACCACCTCCTGTGGCAGTGAATTCCATATGTTAATCACTCTTTGGGTGAAGAAGTAATTCCTTTTATCTGTTCTAACCCAACTGCTCAGCAATTTCATGGAGTGCCCACGAGTTCTTGTATTGTGAGAAAGGGAGAAAAGTACTTCTTTCTCAACCTGCTCAATCCCATTCATAAGCTTATAAACCTCAATCATGTTACCCCTCAGCCGTCATTTCTCCAAGCTGAAGAGCCCCAAGCATTTTAACCTTTCTTCATAGGGAAGGTGTTCCAACCCTTTTATCATTCTAGTTGCCCTTCTCTGCACTTTTTCCAATGCTATAATATCCTTTTTGAGATGTGGTGACCAGAACTGTACACAGTATTCCAAATGAGGTCGCACCAATGATTTATACAGGGGCATGATGATACTGGCTGATTTGTTTTCAATTCCCTTCCTAATAATCCCCAGCATAGCGTTGGCCTTCTTTATTGCAGCTACACACTGTCTAGACATTTTCATTGAGTTATCCACTACGACTCCAAGATCTCGCTCTTGGTCAGTCTCTGCCAGTTCAGACCCCATCAATGTGTATTTATATTTAGGATTTTTGGCTCCAATGTGCATTACTTTGCCCTTGGCCACATTGAACCCCATTTTGCCACATTGACGCCCACTCACCCATCCTCGACAGATCCCTTTGGAGTGCCTCACACTCTTCCCTGGTTTTCACCACCCAGAACAACTTCGTGTCATCTGCAAATTTAGCCACTTCACTGCTTACTCCCAATTCCAAATAATTAATAAACAAGTTAAAAAGTATCGGACCGAGTACTGATCCCTGTGGTACCCCACTGCTTACCACCCTCCACTGAGAAAGTTTCCCATTTATACTCACTCTCTGTTTTCTATTTATAAGCCAGTTTTTGATCCACAAGAGGACTTGTCCTTTTATCCCATGACTATTGAGCTTACTTAGGAGACTTTGATGAGGAACTGTATCAAAAGCTTTCCGGAAGTCAAGGTAAATAATGTCTATTGGATCCCCCTTGTCCACATGTTTGTTCACTCCCTCAAAAAACACTAGCAGGTTAGTGAGACAAGTCTGGTCTATAATTTCCCGGATCTCCCCTGGAGCCCTTTTTAAAGATGGGAGTGACATTAGCTACCTTCCAGTCCTCAGGAATGGAGGCAGATTTTAAAGAAAGATTACATATTTTTGTCAGGAGATCCAGAAGTTCACATTTGAGTTCTTTCATCCGGGCCTGGTGATTTATTAGTTTTTAAATTGTCCATCAGTCGGAGGACTTCCTCTCTTGTCACCGCAATCTGATTCAAGTCTTTCAAACCCCCTCCTGAAATCGGTGCTTCTGGAGTGGGCAAGCACTTCTCTTCCACAGTGAAGACAGAGGCAAAAAATGCATTCAGCTTCTCAGCCATTTCCCTATCATCCTTCACTACTCCTTTTACCCCTTGGTCATCCAAGGGCTCCACTGCCTCCCTGGCTGACTTCCTACTTCTAATGTATTTGAAAAAAGTTTTATTGTTGGCCTTTATGTTTTTTGCGATATGCTCCTCATATTCCCTTTTTGCTTGCCTGATCACAAACTTGCATTTTATTTGCCATAGTCTGTGTTCCCTTTTAGCAACCTCACTAAGACTAGCTTTCCACCGCTTAAAGGAATCCTTCTTACCTTTTACAGCTTCCATTACTTTATTTGTTAACCATGCAGGCTTTTTTCTATACCTATCTGTACCTTTCCTAACCTGCGGTATATATTTTTTCTGAGCTTCTAGGACTGTATTTTTAAATAGTCTCCAAGCTTCCCCAGTGGTTTTGACCTTCTCCACTCTTCCTTTCAATTTCTTCCTCACATATCCCCTCATACCAGAGAAGTTACCCCTCTTAAAGTTAAAAGTGGTTGCATCAGTCTTTTTGGGCAACTCCCTATCTGTACAAATGTTAAACTCAATGACATTATGGTCACTGTTCCCAAATGGTGCAATCACTTTTACATCTCTCACCAGGTCTTGGGTGTTACTTAGGACCAAATCCAGGATCGCCTCTCCCCTGGTAGGATCTGTGACCATCTGTTCCATAGCACAGTCATTGAGAGTGTCTAAAAACTCAATCTCTTTTTCCCAACTAGAACTCATATTGACCCAATCAATGTGTGGGTAGTTAAAGTCGCCTATTACAACACAGTTATTTCGTCTACCCGCTATCTTTAATTCATTCATCATTTTATAATCCTCCTCTATCTTTTGATCTGGTGGGCGATAACAAACTCCCACTGTTAAGCTTCCTTTTGGACCCACTATTTCAACACATAGCATTTCCAGAAGCGAATCCAATTCTCTTACCCTCTCAATCTTACTGGACGGTATACCCTCTCTGACATACAGAGCCACCCCACCTCCAACCCTTTCCCCCCTATCCTTCCGATATAATTTATAACCAGGAATCACCGTATCCCACTGATTTTCCTCATCCCACCAAGTTTCTGAAATACCTATAATGTCTATTTCCCCCCCCCAACACCAAGCATTCCAACTCCCCAATTTTACCTCGGAGACTTCTAGCATTTGTGTATAAATACTTAGAGTCCCACGTTTGTTAAGCCCACAGCCTTCCTCTTGCTGCCTCGAGACCTTGCCAGGCAGTTCCTATCATTAGCCACAGTCTCAGTGGACAATTGTAATCCATTTCCTTGTACAAAAGTAATAGCTACCCCTTCATCTCTTTGAGATGAGCCATCCCGAACCAGAGACTTTTCATCTCCTGTCGGCTTTTCCTCATTATTCAGTTTAAAAACTGCTCTGCCACCTTTTTGATTTTGAGCGCAGCAGCCTGGTTCCTTCTCGGGACAAGTGGAGATCGTCCCTTTTGTACAGCTCCCTCTTGTCCCAAAAAGCATCCCAGTGCCTAACAAACTTGAACCCTTCCCCCCTAAACCACCATCTCATCCATGCATTGAGACTCCTGATCTGTGCCTGTCTCTCCGGCCTTGCGCGTGGAACAGGTAGCACTTCTGAGAAGGCTACCTTGGAGGTCCTGGCCTTGAGTTTCCTGCCCAGCAGCCTAAATTTCTCCTCCAGGACCTCACGACTGCATTTCCCCACATCATTGGTGCCGACGTGCACCACGACCACTGGCTCCTCCCCAGCACTATCTACCAGCCTATCTAAAACACGCGTAATGTCTGATACCTTCGCACCAGCCAGGCAAGTCACCATACGGTCAGTACGCGGGTTCGCCACCCAGCTGTCTACCTGCCTAAAGATCGAATCTCCAACTACCAAGAGCCCCCTCCCACCCTTCCCAGGGATGGTTCCTTGGTACGAAAGGATACCCGTTCACCAGCTGAAGAAGAGGTCCCTTCTGAGGGCACATTCCCCTTATCCTCAGCGTGGTGCCCCGTTTCCCCTTGACCCTCATGCTCCCTGGCAGCAGCTGGGCTGCCAGATCCAGAGTGGGACATATCTAACAAGTCCCCGAGAGTCTTCTCCGTGCACCTAACTGACTGTCTCTGCTTCTCCAGGTCAGCCACCTTGGCCTCAAGGGAGCAAACTCGCTCCCTGAGAACCAGGAGCTCCTTGCACCGAGCACACACCCAAGACTTCTGACCAGGGGGCAGATAGTCATACATGTGACACTCGATGCAAAACACTGGATAGCCCCCAACCCCCTGCTGGCATTCTGGTTTCATAATTGTTTTTAAACAAATACTTTTCTATAACCCCCTTTTAAAACCCTTTGTATTTATATGGTTCCTGTTGTAGAAGTCTACTTACCTTACCTTACTGGGAACCCAGGGAGCCAAGGTCCCTGGCTTTCTGGCTCTTCCTGGGCTTCTTACAGAGCCCCTAGGCTGAGAGTCCCTAGGCTAAGAGCCACAGGCCAAGAGCCTCACTCTTTTGCTCTCACCGTTCGGTTCGTGCCAGAGGCTCATGCCTCTTGCAAGCTTCCTGCCTTAAATAGAAGTGTCCCCCAGTAGAGGGTGTGGCCAGCAGCTACTCAAATTCACCCAGGGCACTTAATGACAGGCAAACAATGACCCTTTCACACCCCAACTCCAGCAGGCAGGAGTCTGCTATTCAATTTCACCCAGGCACTTAATTACAGGCAAACAATGACCCTTTCACACCCTAACTCCAGCAGCCAGGAGTCTGTTACAACTCACCCACACACTCCCAAATACAGTCCCCCACACAGTACCTTCTCAGCTAAAGCACCTCAGCTGAAAGTAAATAAATAAAAATACCACTCACCCCTCTGGCAGCTCAAACACCTTGCTCCTTCTCAGAGCTCAGCTGGGTCAGCTCCAAATCTAACTCTCAAAGGCAGTTAGATTAAAAACTGGGGGGGGAATTAAATCCCACATAATTAAAACAATTCAAACCAAGCTAAAATACACATACAAAAACATAAAAGCAACTATTAGAACACAGAGTAGGAAGAAAGGATCACGGAGGAAACACCAGATGACCTCTTTACCTCCTGGCAGAACAGTTAAGGACAAGAGGGAACAGACAGAACTCTCTGGGGAGAGCATCCCAGTGTTTTGGTGCCATGACGGAGAAGGCCCTCTCCCAGCCTAATTTCAGAACATTAGGCCAGGCCACCTCAGGAGATGACCAGAGTGATTAAGTTCATGTGGGAGTAGGAAGTCTTTCAGGTACGCAGGTCCCAAGCCATATAATGCTTTAAAGGACAACGTTAGGACCTTCTGTGGTGGTATCTACTCCCTGTTCTCAAAATCCCAAAACTGCTCAGTCTAAACAAGATTGGGTGGCCCTGTTCTAGGGAGTAAGGCCCACTGAACTCAGCTAGATATACTTGTGTTATTAAAGTCACATAGCTGAAAAGAGCTTTATAGGCCATCCAAATTCCTGCTCAATGCAAACTGGCAGCTACCAGTCCCATAGGTCAAACTAGATGGTTTAAACAGAAAGGTAATAAGCAGCCCCAGGAAGCTGCTGCACAGACTGGGAAGGGGCACCCTGGGAAAGGGTATTTTAACTCTTTTCTTCCACAGCTCTTGCTGAATTTAAATAGACCCTTCAATGCTGCAATTAGTCTCCATGAGGAAAAAAGAAGATACATGCATGGGTCTGACTTCTTCCAGCCAGAGGGCTAAACTGCAGCTTTGGAAGGATCCAGGGCTGTAGCGATGGGGGGGGGCATTTGGAGGCAATGCCCCCCATAGATGAGCACCACCCCAAGAGGAAAATGTAAGATCTATTTAAATTATAGAAGATGCTGCAAGGAAAAGGTTAACATTCTTTTCCTTGGGGTGCCTTCTGGAATCTTTGAAGCAGCTACCCCAGGCTGCTAGCTGGCTTTAAAAGACATTCATCTAATTTGCCCACAACATTGGCCCATAACAGCCTATTTAGCTAGTTGCACTTATCAAGCAAATTCACAATTATGTCTCTGGCTTCTATAATCCACAGAATGGACCCCTACTACTCAAGGGTGTCAGTTTTGGCAATTTAAGACTTTGCTCATTCTCTAGAGCTCACAAAGTATTTGAAAGGCAACAGTATAAGTCTGTTTGGTCTCAGCAATGTAAAACACTTGTTTCACACACACCTTCAAAATCTCAAATGGGTTTTTAAACGTTTTACTCTGATGATGATGGTTGGCGTTTCTGTTCCACTGTAAGTCTGTATCTGAGGAAGTGTGCTTGCACACAAAAGCTTATACCATAAATAAAACTTTTTTGGTTGTAAGGTGCCACTGGGCTCAAACTTTGTTCTGCTGCTTCAGACCAACACAGCTACCACATGTTCAGCAACAGCCCAGACTCGAGCATTTTCTGTGGTTGCCCCATGACTCTGGAACAGCCTCCTGTAAGAGTTCGGGGGGGGGGGAGGACTCCTGGTTTTCTGGCAAGGCTGCAAAGCAGCTGTTCTGGAGGGCTTTGAGGGCAACCTGAGCCTGGGAAAAAGGAGAATACCTATTGGTGGAAGGGCGTAAGATATTTTTAGATTGGCTTTAATGAGTTATTAAATCCACTGCTTTACTATGTTTCATAAAACTGTTTGTAGACTTCAATTACTTATCTTAAGCCATGAGATGATGAGGAGAAGGTGGGCTTATACATATTTTATAAATAAAGTTTGTTCATGGTTCCTTCTTTCAAGGAACTGTTCCTTATTTTACCAGAATAGAAATACTCATGAGAAATAAAGGGATGCACTGTAACAGCAAAGAGCTGTCAACATAGTATTATTTATTTATTGTTTCAATTTATACCCCACCCTCCCCGCGAACAGGCTCAGGGTGGCTTACATTAATTGGTACTAGTACCATAAAACCGTATACAATATTAAAACATTTGAACATTAACATTAAAACAATCCAATACTTAAAATGCTAGTGATGGTAGTTAAGATGGCATACTATATAGTATACTAAGAGCTGTTTCCAGCTCAATGGTCTTCAGCATAGTGTGATGGTACAGCAGTCTCCAAACCAGAGCCAGCCCGTAACCTCAGATGTTGGTGGTAGTGGTGTGGTGGCTCCTAATGGAAAGCCTGGTGGAAGAGCTCCGTCTTGCAGGCCTTGTAGAACTGTAAAAGGTCCCGCAGGACCCTGATCTCTTCTGGGAAATCATTCCACCAGTATGTAGCCGCCACTGAAAAGATCTTGGCTCAGGTGACAGCAAGCCTGGCGTCCTTAGGGCCAGGGATGATCAGTCAATGTTGTGACCTTGACTGTGGGAGACCCATCAAAAGCCTGGCCAAGGCATTCTGCACTAGCTGAAGCTTCCGGATTTGTGACAAGGGCAGCCCCACATAAAGAGCGTTACAGTAGTCTAGTCTTGAGGTGATCATCACATGGATCACTGTAGCCAGGTCGTCACGGCCGAGGAAGGGAACCAGCTGCCGAATCAGCCGAAGATGATAAAAGGTCGATTTAGCAGTGGCTACTACCTGGGCCTCCATTGTTAAGGAGGCATCCAGGAGCACTCCCAAACTCCTAACTTCCAGCGCTGGCACCAATGATGCTCTGCCGAAAGTCGGGAGTGGGATCCCACCCGAACCATCCCGACTCAGGCACAGGACCTCCATCTTCGCCAGGTTCAGTCTGAGCCAACCAGCCACAGTTTGCAGAGCCCCGTCCAGGTCTTCTGGTCGGGAGTCCAACTGGCCACCCAGCATCAGATAGAGCTGGGTGTTGTCAGCGTACTGATGACAAGCCAACGCGGGCCTCCAGGCGATCTGGGCAAGGGGGCGCATATAGATGTTAAATAACATCGGGGACAGCACTGCCCCTTGAGGCACACCGCACTCCAGCGGGTGTCTCCTGGATTACTGTTCCCCTAGCATGACCCTTTGTCCCTGACCCTGGAGAAAGGAAGCAAGCCACTGCAAGGCAAGCCCCTGGGTTCCCATGTCAGTGAGGTGGTGGATCAGCAACTGGTGGTCGACCGTGTCAAACGCAGCCAACAGATCTAACAACAAAAGCACTGTTGAACCGCCCTGATCCAGATGCCTCCGGAGGTCATCTGTCAGAGCAACCAACGCCGTCTCTACCCTGTGTCCCAGGTGAAAGCCAGACTGAAAGGGATCTAGTACGGAAGTGTCATCCATAAAGTCCTGCAACTGTATCGCCACTGCCCTCTCAATTAGTTTGCCCAAACAGGGCAAATTGGAAACCGGCTGATAGTTGGCCAATTCGGCCGGCTCCAAAGATGGTCTTTTTCAGAAGAGGGCAGACCATCGCTTCCCTGAGTGCCCCCAGGAACAGCCCCTCAGAGAGGGACTTGTTGATAATTTCCCTTAGGGCACCTTGAAACCCTTTGTGGCCAGCTTTAATAAGCCAGGAAGGGCAGAGGTCAAGGCTGCACATGTTTGGGCGTACAACTGCAAGCAATCTGTCAACTTCTTCCAGACTGAGTGGGCTGAAATGGTCCAAACCCGAAATCAAAGACGTGCTCAGGGCCTCAAGCTCGCTCACTGTTTCAAGTGTGGTGGGGAGGTTGCAGCAGAGCGCCAAGACTTTATCAGCGAAATAGCTCGCAAATGCCTCACAGCCAATATCCAATTCCCTAGCGTTTGGTCTGCCCTGTGGCAGAGCTGTTATAGACCGAATCGTTCTAAACAATTGGGCTGGGCTTGAGCTCACAGACGCAATCGTAGTCACATAGAACTCTCTCTTTGCGGCTTTGACTGCCATCTCATAGGATCTCATAAAGGTGCTCTTGTCATTTCGTCTCAAGCACAGCGCCACCGTCTCTCTAGAAATCTCAGCTTCCACTTCATATGCCGCAACGCCTGGGTGAACCAGGGAGCAAGCCTAGTGCGGGCACTAGGGCAGCAATCTCGTTGATGGCTGCAGAGAGCAGACTCTGCCAGTCCTCCATAAGCTCATCTAATGAGCCGCCAGGGGGCATCAGGTCCCGCAGGGCCATCTGGAGCCGCACTGGGTCCATCTGTCTCCGTGGGTGAGCTAAAATATGCTCGCCGCCTAAACAGGGTTGAAGTGGGACATTCAGGCGGGCCCTCAGGGCATGGTGGTCCGACCATAGAACTACCGAAGCAGTAACCCGGTCCACTGTTAGCCTACTGCAAGAATCAAATTGAGCTTGTGCCCAGACCGGTGAGTGGAGGTCATTATATATTGGGAGAGTCCTAGAGCCACCATGGACGACACCAGATCTGCTGAGTAGAGGTCGCGTCATCAGCATGGACATTGAAATCACCCAAGACTATCAGTCTAGGGTGCTCCAACGCCCAGCCTGCTACGGCCTCCACCAGAGATGGCAAGCTATTGGCTAGTGCGTCAGGCAGTCGGTACACCAGCCAAATCGCGAAACTCTCCCCAGTCTCCCATACCAAGCCAGCACACTCAGTGCCCATGATCCTTGGAGGCAGAAGCACTCTGAAGGAGTAACCCTCCCGGATGAATAGCACCACTCCTCCCCCCGCTCCTTAGTCCGTGATTGGTGAAGGACTAAAAATCCAGGAAGGGCAAGTTGGGAGAGAGCTACTGTCTCCCCTTCCCACACCCAGGTCTCGGTCATGCATGCCAAGTCTACATTCTGCTCTTGCAGAAAGTCCCTAAGGACCATGGTCTTATTTATAGACCTGGAATTGCACAACACCAATGTCAGACAGTGGTTCTTCTCCTAGCCCCACTGCCAACATCCCTCGGAATGGGATGCAGGCTGGAAGAGGGCTGAGCTTTCCCATTTCTCCACCCCCTTCCCTTAATACACTGCCCGCTCCCACTGCTACACTGTTACCAGAGGCACTGCCTTTTATTCTTGGGTAGCCCCAAAACAGGGGTGCCCTACTTTCTAACCTGAAGTCCAAAAAGCCAGGCACTTTCAGCTTGACCACAGAGTCGGGCTGCAAGTGGTCTGCAAAAAGATTTCATATTCAGGTTTCATAAGGTGACCTCAGAGCAAGCCTCCAGTCTTCCCCCTCCACCTAGCAGAGATTATGCTTATGGAATAACAATGAGTTCCAGAGGTAAGTCTTTAGAAGCCACCTGGCAGTCTCCAGCACCTCACCCAGCCTTTTGTGTCCTAAGTGTAAATTCTTTGTCTTTCTTGCCTCTGTCCCTCAAGATACCGGGATAAACCAATCAATCATTCAAATGTTTAGCAATCCTTCCTGAGCTAATCAGGGATGGCTACCACCTTTTGTCTACCCCAGGCCAGGACCATTAGTGAGTCAGATAATCCATTTAACTAGCCACCCAACACCTAGCTTCTATTGTTAAATCCAGACCCTGCCTCTCTGGAAGCTCATTGGTCATACCTAAGGTCTGCCCCTGCTGGCATCACACACCCCTGGGACCCATCATTGGTCCAGGTAATCTATTGTTCTCACCTGAGACCAGCCCCCAGGGCCACGCATTGGCCTGCATTCTTTGCCAGTGCCTATATCCCAGCACACAGATGGCCTTAGACCGCGTGTTTTCTGCCAAGATCCAAAATGGCAGGCCACCCCTGAGTTTAGACCAGAATCCATGGACCTCTGCACATCTGAACAGGTTGTATCACCCCTCTATAACCCATCAATCACCTCTGCTTCCTTAGTGCTATATTGTGTGAATATTGTGTGTATGTTTGAGAATATTTAGTAAAGAAATCATTATTTTAGCCACCCAATTTCTGTGTCTGTTCCTGGGTGCTTGGGAATTCTAACTCTGGTATACAAAGGTCAGATCCTATAGATAAGCCAATTGCATATTAATAATTATAATTCCCCATCTTTATTAAATAATAGAGCAATTTGGCTAACAACACGGATGGTATAATCTAATAAAGGACACATACTGAAGATGTCATTTCCTACAATCTCTTATGTTCCTTATTTTGCAACTCTTCAGGTAACATCCCTAACAACAGAAGGATAGAAATAGTTCAGAATCAACAGCCCTTGTTAGCTTAACCAGTGATTACTTGCTTCTGCATGGTACATCCATCCTGATGTTATTTATTCACTATCTGTACCAATGCACCAGTAGTTAACGTTAGCCAGTGAAGTGATCCATACCACTTTCACTGCTCCCACAGGCAGTTTAGCAATATGTACAAGTGTGAAGATCATAGTATATTCATTTTGATTATATCCTACTTTTCCATTCTCAGGACATCTAACAAAGGCACTGCAGCAAAAACATTGTAATTTTATAGCAAATGTAAGCATCATCATATGGAAAGCTATTCTTGATGGAAAGGGCTTTGGCTCCAACTCCTGTCCCTAGCAGTTGTAGCTGTCTCACAGAAGCGGCTAGATAGATCCTGGTAGCCAGCTGTGTTGGTCTAAAGCAGTAGAACAAATTTAGAGTCCAGTGGCACATTTAAGACCAACAAAAGTTTATTCGAGGTATGAGCTTTCGTGTGCATACACACTTTTTCAAATACAATGGAATGGGAGGTAAGGTTCAAACTTAAAAAAAAGAACTCAAAAATCTACATATTCTTCTCATAACAAACTGGGATTTGTGAGTAGAAAGAACAGGTAAGGAGTTTGGAGGGGTTGCTCCATCTGAGAAAGTTTGGAAACACTTTCCTTCTGAGCTCACAAAGCCAATATTTTACATTTCAAAAGAAATTCTGTTTTAAAATAGCCTTAACTGGATCCTACATAATTGCATCTACAGCTTTATAAAGCCCTGCCTCGTGATTTTTGGTGATTACTTGAACTTGTCAGTTTTATCACACAACCTTCCCAGTATATCTAAATTGCACAAACCAGTTGAAGCTGGAATGGTAATGAAATTACTAGTTTTAATACAACTGTAATTTAAACTCACAAGGTGGAGAAGAACTCTTCTTGATTTCAAGGAGACATTTTGCAGCCCTGTAACAAAACCCATGTAATCTATTTTACTAGAACCAACCAAAAACACAAAACATTATACAAGCTTTCACATGGCTGGATGTTAAAACACAAAGACACGAAGTGGGGAGAACACCCAGTGTTTCAGGCCCTGTCTGCATCCTGTGCGGATTTCCAGGCAGCCTTGAACAGATTGGGTATTGGTGAGCGGAGCTGGTATCAGGATGCAACTTCAGTATTCTAGGAAGAAGGAAAAAGGCAAGTCTCAAACTGAACACATAAACATGTGCTAGTAATTGATCAAATGTCTGTTCAACAACAAACAAAACACAAAGGTCCCTTAAAAGACAGCAAGTAGAAGAAAAGCTATGGTGGTCATATTAACAAAATGGGAGATTCACTTTAGATGATGTGTTAGGTAGAAGAATCAGTGGAAGTCAAATAATGTGTTTACAAATATTACTTAGTGGAGGGGGGGATTTCCTCAGAAGTAAGTCCACTGATTTTAGTTATTTCTATATAAATATATGAGGATATTAACTCCATAAAAAGAAGAAGAGATTGGATTCATACCCCGCCCTTCACTACCCAAAGGAGTCTCAAAGCAGCTTACAAACTCCTTTCTCTTCCTCTCCTCACAACAGACACCCTGAGGTAGGTGGGGCTGAGAGAGCTCTTGACAGAAACTGCTCTTTGTCAAGAACAGCTGTGCCAGAACTATGGCTTGCCCCAGGTCATCCAGCAGGCGCAAGTGGAGGAGTGGGGATGGGGAATCAAACCCGGTGCTCCCAGAATAGAGTCCGCGCACTTAACCACTACACCAAACTGGCTACACCAAAATAAATGCCTCTAAATCCCAGAAATATAAAGCTGTTGTAAATATTGCCTTCCTTTCTTCATGCAGCTCTAATAATTGGGGTGCACATTTGTTTTCATTATAAAACAAAGTACCATGGCTCCTCAAAAGGAAGACAACCCCCAATATTACACACATAAGATTTTTATTATTAGACATAAGTGTAAATTGTATGCATATTTAGGACAACCCCGTTTTTTGTTGGTGGTGGTGTTCCTGGGGGGGAACAGTCTTGCATTTGAGTAAAAACAGTATCTACAAACACTTTGACAGAAACCTCTCCACCCCCACACCCCTCCAATATATTCTCCACTTCTGTCTACACACATAAGAACACAGAAAAAGGGATATTATTGGATTAAGTTCTCTGCAGTCTTTTTTAATAGTCAGGATGTTCTTCCTTAGAACACACTCCATTGTAAAATAAATAATTCCCTTCCTTTTGCATACACTAAATAACACAGTATTGGGGGGAAATTAACTTCTCCTCCACCTTCATTAATAAAAGCAGAAAGCCATTACTATGATTAATCTGGGTCACATTAACCTCGTTTTGTGGTACCTCTGCACCCCAAGTGGTAAGAGCATTTAACTTTGCCTATGTGAAGAACAACTTGGTTTTCCGCACATGCCCGGTGTAAAACACTCACAAGAGAGCTACGATGGCAATAATGCCACAGAAGCTGTCTTTGCTCCAGAGCCATAAAAGAAAGAGCGTCACTAATAAACGGTCTTCAGACACAAATTGGAGGGGGGGAGGGGAGTAGCAGAAATGCAAGCTGACAAAATCGAAGGTTCAAGGCAGGGACTGCAAATCGCTGACGCCGGGGGACAAAGAGAAAGACTCGCAACACACGTGGCTCTTTACAGGAAAGGATGCTGTTGGCTTAAGCCCTGCGCGTTGCACCCATCGCCAACCCACTGAGTCATCAGCATTACCCACGGCAACAAGGAGAGCTCAGCTTCCGGGAGATTACGAGTCTCTAGCGCATACACAGCAGCAGCCAGCCACACACCCAAACTGGCAGAAACCTGTTCTGCCCGGCTCCAGCAGCAGCAGCACGAGCCTGAACCTGGGGAAGTGGGACGCGCTCGCGCCGCCGCCGAGAAAACGCACGCGCCACGCCGCTCGCACCCGAGACAGTTCCGCTGTACGCGCCAGGCACTAGGAGGCGTTTAGCCGGGTCTCACGGCTCCAAAGGAACGCATACGTAACGGAGGCGAGGGCTCTGGCTGGGGTGTGGACGTGTGCGCACAGGGCGGAGGCGTCACCCGCTCAAAACTGGGCTGCCTCTGCATCAACCCGGCGGCTCACTCGCAAGTTTGAGAACGGCTTGTTTGCTTCCCTCGCACCTCCACAATTGTCCTCGGAAACAACAAGCAAATGGGCGCCAGAGTTTTCTTTCCAAGCTCTTTCCCTGGCCAAAACGGATCTTCTACAACGTGGCGGGCGACTCTTGCGTGGGGAGAACGTGCGGCCGAAACAATCTGTAAACAGTTGTCAACCTTTCCAGGCCGCTCAAGAGCCCACTAGCCAGTTCAGCCGGTAGATTCGGAAGGGGGGAGGGAGGGATACCGTCTCAACCGCCCGGAACCCGAACAGTTTTCTAGGAAGAGACAGGAGCAGGTTTCCCTCGCGTCTGCCCAGGATGCCTGGCGGAAGTGTATTCCTGGCCAGGGTCTGCCGCCGGCAGATTCTGGCAAAGGATGACTGCAACGCACCCGTCCTTTCTCTCCGTTGCTATCCGGGACTGCACAGCGTGGCTACCAAGTCTACATAGTGCGTCCAGGAAAAGAGCATTGGACGAAATATAGCCGGTCTCGTTGCTTTTATGAAAAGTGTGCGAGATGAGGGGACGATTGTGAGCGAATCAAGTGCAGACTCCCCTTAAGCGGCAGCCTGCCTGTCTTTTCTAGAGTTTGCCTTAAATGACCTCACCCATCAGGTAGAGATCGCTGCTGCGAAGCGGGAAAGCCCATCGCGGCAGCACTAGGGGATTAATCCGTGCCACAATCTCATCCCTGAGCCCACCCAGGCAAATTCATGCTGCTGAACTTGGGGAGAGGGGCAGGCAAAAAGAAAGGACAGAAATGACACACAGGAAAGAAAGGGAAGGCGCAGCATGTTGTGTTTGAGAGACCGCCAAGGCAGTAGGGGAGCGCACACCCACAGTCGCAGTACCCCGACTGTTGGCAGAAGGGGAAGGGTGTTTTCATGCCGTCGGGATAAGGGAAAGGTTCTGGCCAGTGCTTCCCCTAGCCGAGGGAAGCCTTGGCCCAAAAAAGACAGCAATCCCCAGACCCAGAACACTCTGGCCTTGCCCGCACTCCTGCCCCTACCGCCTCGCGGCGCGCACCCCGTGCGCCTCTCTCTTCTTCCTCCCCCCACCCGAGCGCGCGGAGCCAACCAGCCGGCTCTTCTGCTGCAATTGCAAAGCTGAGCCCGGCGCGCACATGGGCGCTGCTGAGCTACAGCGCGCGCCGGGTCCGCCGGCAGAGACCGGCTCCAGCCGGTATAAAAAGCTGAGGTCGAGAGTAGGGAAATACAGGAGACGGTAGCAGTTGGAGAAGCCAGAAAAGCGGCCAACCTGGCAGGAAAGGGGGCAGCAGGCAAAGACTGGGGGTAGCGGGACAACGACCCTCTGGAAGGCCAAGCGCACCCAGTTGGGTATGGGGCAGCCTTGGCTTCGACAGCGCGAGCCTAGCGTTGGATAGGGAGGGAGCGTCTTCCTGCTCCTCTGGCCGAGCACAAGGGGTCTCCTTACCCCGCAGGCACCACCGCCAGTCGGAAGCCACAGCTTCCCTTCCCGGGTGCCTTCCCCGAGCCACTTCCTTGGCTCTGGCTTTTAAAGGCGCAGGGTTGCGTGCTGTACCCAGCCCCCTCAGCATGTTACTGACCAGGTCATAGCGTAAAGCTGCACTTCTCAGCGGCTGGGGAGGGGGCTTTTCTTCTTCATCTCTCTCTCTCCCCAAGTTGCAGCAGCAACACCTTCTACTGACCTGGTAAGTGACTTTTATTTTGGACCCTGAAGTTTGGTTGCTTTGCTGCTGTCGCCTTTTAAAAAGAAAACGCTATTTCCTGTTTTTCTTCACCTGGAGAGCGTCAATGTCTGCACTTTTTTGGAATGGCGCAATTTTGAAGCCAGCTACAACGTGCGTTAGAGGTGCACAAAGTGATGGAGAAATTGTATTTCCTCATGAGCGCTTATTTCTCCTACCTCTCCCACAGCCAACACAGAAAGTAGATGGGATTTTTCGGTCTTGCGGAGGTTTAGTGGTGTGCCCCCCCCCCGAAGAGACCCCCGCCCAGAAACTTTTTTTGCCCTTTTTCTCCCCCCCCAAAGCTTCCTGAGAATTTCTTTATTCAGCGCTCTAGACCTGCGCATCTCTGCATTCCACAGAAGGTGTCAAGGCGCTTTAAACCGGATTGAGGGTAACTGCATGGTGCAACGTGGCCACCCAAATTCTGCTTTGAGAGACTGCAGATTTTGCAGGCATCTGGACCGGACTCAATACTCACCTCGCATATTGCTTAAATCCCGTTGCCACCCAATACTTCTCTAAAAAACAGCAGTGGGGCCTCAAGTACAACAAAGTGCTTTGCTGAAATGGAATCATCTGAAGAGCGCTGACAATATCATGCACTTTGCAGAAGTGAGCAAACTAGCATTAGAGCCTGCCTGCTGTGGCCCAGATTAGAGCGGGCATTTTAATCAACCATCCGTCTGCTTTGCAGGGACCTCTGGAACACGTTGGGGGAAGGCTACACCCACCCTATGGCCAAGCATACTATAAAAGCTATATCTGCCTAATGCAATGATGGGGTCCCCTTCCCTAAACCAAGTGATGATAGGTTCAGTTGCAAATCCCTGTTTTTGGAAGGTTTCTGGCAATTCTAACCCCTTTTATTCATTGAGGGTTCATTGAGAAGAAATTTTTTAGCCAATTTACAACAAGGTAGAAATAACAGGTTTTATTAAAGCCAATTATACACTATGCTTGAAGTACTAGACTGCCATTAGAGTTCCTTGAAACATGAGTTCCTGAGGGCAGAGATTGTCCTGTCCTATGTTTCATAAGCACCTGCACATTGCAGGCATTATTAGGAAAAAAATGTTTTTAGCCAGTGCATTCTTTGGCTAAATGTTATGTATTGCAATTTGCACATATCTGTCTGGTGTCACAATGGCTCTGGCTTCTCGCATAGATGTGTTAGATTGAAGGGAAAGAAAGCAGTCCTCCTTCAGTGAGGTTCTTCTTAGCCAAGTTTGAAAGTCAGCCTCCACTCTGCAACCCTGACTCCATGTTTCATTCCAGTGTGATTATTTTCAGAGGACAATATTATGATTTCTCAGTGGAACACCTGGGAAGTACCTCCAAAGACAGTTGCTGACTGGCATCAAATGAATTAATAATTTAATGTTTCCTCCGTGTGAGAAATCCTGATTTATTTATTTTTTACAAAATCCTATTGGTGCTACTTTACTCTTATGCATCACTAAATTGCATTAAAATCATGTTGTCAGTGAGATAACTATGAATTCCTCCATACAGGTACTACCACTGTTTAGACAAGATTACCTGTACAGAATTACAGACAGCTAAAGTTAAATCAAATTTTCTCCCAATACAAAAAGCCTAGCCAATTAGGTTAACCACCATGACATAAGATTTTGTTTTCAGAAGAGCACTGGAATCATATGCAGAACAAACTTTGCATAGCTACAGTTCTGTAGTAACTTGCCCATTACTAGAATTTCAATATATACTTATTTATTTAGAAGAGTTTTCTCCCACCCTTCTTCCGAAGAGCTAGAATGGTGTACATCATTCTCACTATATCCATGGAATACTTACAACAACCCTGTGAGGTAGGTTAGGCTGACGGAGTGACTAGCCTTAGGCCACCAAGCAAACTTCCATGGCAGAGTGGAGATACAAACCTCGGTTAACCAGATCCTACTCCAACAATCCAACACTGTTTTTCCTCTTATGAACATCAAACAGGTTGTCTGTCTGAGACAGCTCACTTAAAGAGCTGAATGTTAGCAGTTAATAGTTCTACGTCTTTAAAATCCCTGTATAACAAAACAAACACTCTGGAGAGGAAGAAAGATTGCAGCACATCTGCAGTGGACAAAATTATTACAATAATGCTGGAGAGTGTGGAATAAAAAGCCAGGTGCTTGACTAGACACTTTCTAGAGAGGCAGTTGATAGTCAAACATAAAGTTAAGGAGAGTGGACATTCGTACCTGTACTTTTCAGGCTACACAGTACCCAGCCTGCTATTGCTAGGGTTAACATTTTGCCTTACAATAATGTTATGGTTTATTATTATTTCTTTTTAAAGCATGCTGCTTTTTTCAGAAATGTCTGCAGTATGTAAACAGCCTAAAATGTACAGATATTTCCAAGAACCACTAGAGGGCAATGAGCAAGACTAGCCAAATAATAAATTTGAACTATGTAAATAAATCTGATTGCTTTTGTTGCTCTCGAGTGAAGTAGGTAAAACTCAGTGGAAGTTCCCTTACCAAGTACCAAAGCCAGTGCTTTGTATAAAAATATCCTTCTCTGGATTGTTTACATAACTTTCCAGCTATGCCGAAAATAAGTAGAACTGCCTGACAAACTTGAGCTGTGACAGGACAGCAAGAAGGGTTAGGGTCAGAAGCCTCTTGATTTTCTGTTAAGGTGTACACATGCAGCCAAAAATTGCGAATAAGAGCATCCTTCTGCAGCATTTGGGTGAAGTCATGGGTTTTCCATAAAATTGCCTCTTTTCCACTGTATTTAAGTCAGATGACTGTTTTCTTAATTGCTCCTTCTTGAATTAAAACAGCTGATCCTTTTGATGAGATACATTTTTCTTGTTCTAGATTCAACTAGTCCACTGATCATAAAAGTAGAGACATCTGCTAGGATACTATATTTAAGCCCAAAGCATCAGTCAGATATTCTCTGCTTGTCAGTACTGTATGCACTATGAAAGGGCAGTCACGCTCTGTAATGAAATCTGCAACCCTAATCCTGTTTACTAGGAAATAAGCCCCACTGAACTCAGCAGACATCCTTTCCAGCAGACATGTTTAGAATTGCGTTTATGACACATTTTAGATGATGTCTTGATTTTTTCCCCTTATGCTTTGTATTCCAGATCAAAAATGACTGTCAAGCCTGCAAGAATGTCATGCATCACTCCAAATATTTATGATAAAGTGCCTGATGGAGGATGGGGCTGGATTGTGGCATTTGCTTTCTTCTTTATAGAAGCCCTGACATATGGCATCATCAAGTCTTTTGGAGTCTTCTTTACAGACTTGGTAGGAAGCTTTGATGAAACGAACAGCAGGATATCATGGATAATCTCAATATGTGTATTTGTGTTAACTTTCACAGGTGAGTATACAGTACATCCTGCATTTAAACTGTGTCACTAAACAATAGAATTTTGTGCAAAGTACACCTTACAGTACACCTGAATCTCATTTCAGCAAGTTTAATCATGCCTTACTCTCTATAAGACTGTTAGGGCTGTGTATCATAACTAAAAACTAACAGGGTTGGCAACTATGCGTATGTTTCTCACATATTTCTTTTAACTAAAAACCCTACAGATCAACCTAAAAAAAAAAAAAGCAAATCACTCAAATTCTGGGTTCCACCTAATTTGTAAATCCAGCTCATTTTTTTCATCTGCAGCTAATTCTGCACTCACTTCATTATGGGACTGATGCAATGATTTATGGGACAGCTAGGTTTTGTATTAATCACAAGTACAGGCATCTGCTGGCTCACATTATGAGACAAGTGCCACTTCAGTAGTGAAAAAAGAAATACCAGGAAAGAGAGTGAGAGGTATAGGAAGGGAGGAACACAGAGACCTAAGGCACAGAAGAAACAATGTCAGAAGTGCAGTGAAAGTGTTTTGGGCACAGTCCACTCCTTGTGCACGAATTGCGTAAGGACAGTGCTGTTGATTTCAAGTTTGGCTGGAACAGGAGAAGTGCACCCTCCCTTTGGATTGTTCTTCTTAATGTTTATCCTAAATCAGACAACAGTCTCTTCAGTTAGACCAGCTTCTCTTTATAACGAAAGATATACTGGGATGGAGAGCCCAGAACAATGAGGGCTTTTTTCTGATACAGAGTTGTTTTCTGATTTAATCCAGTTAGCTTTTTTGAGAGGCACCACTTCTAATATCCATTTAAAAAATCTGTTCCATGTGGCAATTAGAGTTTATTGATACAGGAGGAGGAAAATATCACTTCCATAAAAGGAAACACAGAGCAACTACTTACTTTTAATCACTACTGCTGTGATCCAGATGTCAACAGTTTTCTTCACTCACATTTCCTTCCCTTTTAATTCAGATTACTCTGGGGGAAGCAGGTAGATATCATGGAGCGTTATTAATCTAACACATATCTTTACAAAAGAAGAAAGTTGCTGCTTGTGCTTTGTTTTCCTTGCAATATCAACAGGCATTGCTTTGTGCTAATACACAAGTATGCCTTTTACTAAATCAAGAAAAGCTCCTTCTCCATGAGAAACACATCCATTCCTGAAGCCCAAACTGGGAACCTCTGCTATAATTCAAACAAGCTAAGCTAAAACACATTCATCTGTTTTATCTTCTGTAGCTCCCCTCTCTACAGTTCTGTCTAATCGTTTTGGTCACCGTTTGACTGTGATGCTTGGAGGGGTACTGATCAGTTCCGGAATGGTTGCAGGCTCCTTTGCACGCACAGTTGTTGAAATGTATATTTCAATTGGCATAGTTTCAGGTGAGTTACACTGTCCCTCTTTTAGTGAAATTGCCAGCTACCCTAATTTTGCAAGATAAACATTTAGGATTGGGGAAATCCTGGCCCCCTAGTAGCCAAGTGAATTTAATGGACACCACCTTTGCTTAATAACTCTTTGTGGTCTACAAACACAATGGCCTGAACACAATTTGTAATTTTCCCTCTCATTGGCAGTGTGCATTCTGAGATTTTACCATTAAGAAAACTGTGCCCCAAGAATTTGAAAATCCCAGTTATTGATGTTATTGAGAAGTGAACAATCCACAAGAATAACACACAGTCCCAAAACAGTCTGATATGAAAAAATATAGACTGATGTGTACTAGAAGCCCACAGAACAATACAACAACGAATGAGGCTAAAGCCGTAACAGCGTTTAGTGTTTAGTAATAAAGAACAACATATTCCGTCATAGAAAAAATACAAAGGTCGATAGAAATTCACATAGCAGTCTCTCTCAATCTATATCCCTCTAACAATCTTGTATCCTTATCCAAATTCACAAAAGCAGTCTGCTCCAAACTCAATCAATCTGTGTCTCTCTTTCAGTCAACACTTTTTCTGGATATCTAAGTGTTTCAGACCTCTGGTCTTTCCTCAGGAATAAATCCTATATAGGAATCTTACATTGAGTCTTACACTCAAGTTGACACTTTGACTGATTTATTTTTCTGTTAGTCTATTTGGGCAAGGTCTCCTCCCTTATTTCCAAGCGTGTTGATGCTGCTGCCAAAGTAAAATGGACTCACACTAAATGATGTTGTGCCTTTAATCTAGTCTCATTCGTTGTTGTATTGTTCTGTGGGCACCTAGCACACGTTTGTATATATTTTTTTCATACCAGACTGTTATTGAGGAGTGGCCAACATAGTGTAGTGGTTAAGAGCAGTGGACTCTAATCTGGAGAACCAGTTTTAATTCCCCATTCTTTCACATGAACCCTACTGGGTGACCTTGGGCAGTCACACCTCTCTCTGAACTCTCTCAGCCCTGCCTGCCTCACAAGGTGCTTGTTGTAGGGAGGGGGAAAGGGAATGCAACTGAGAACACCTTAAGGTAGAGAAAAGTGGGGCATAAAAACCTCTTCTTATGTGCTAGTTCTCAGGAAGGAGACCACAAATGAAAGTCTGTAGTGATAAAGTGCTTTATACCACAAGCAGAAGGAAAAATTCTAGGGGTTTAATCCAGTATCTTTCTTGCACTAATGGCGCTTTTGATATTTCTTCATAGGCTTTGGATACTGCCTTGCCTTTCTTCCAGCCGTCACTATTCTGTCACAGTACTTTGACAAAAAACGTTCATTAGTCACAGCCGTGGCTTCTACAGGAGAATGTTTTGCTGTCTTCTCTTTTGCACCAGGTACTGAAAAACACAATTCTGTAACTTTCCTACTTGCCACATGATGGCCTAAATTTGACATGCATCTACTTCTGCTCTGTTGACTTCATGGTTTAATCTTTCAACATGGGCATTTTGTCAAACTTGTTCCCACCTGAGTGTTTATTCATTGAGTAAGGGGATAATTTATGTGTCCTAGCTAGGAAAAAAACTACAGTCTTGGCTGTGTTTTCCAAATTATTGTTTGGGTGTGATTGTGGAAGCTCCCTAGGCCCACGTTTCCAGGTTACAAGGTTTCTGTGGCCCACTTTGCTCTTTATTGTGACAAGCAGCTGGAATTGAGACCGATTCTGAGTTCACAGTACAATAGGATAAGTCCAAGGTAAAAGGGATCTGAACCCAGGTCTGCTTAGTTCCCAGTTCATCCACTAGACAACACTATGTTTCTGCACTCTGTCCTTGAACTAGATGCTTCATATAAGGCACTATCATTTCACATGCAAGCAGAAGTGGGAGAGGGCAGAGATATTTTGTCACCTCCATAAAAGAACCACTACATCCAATGCTCCCTCTAAGCTGTGGAGTCTTTTGAGCAAAAATTCTACTTTGTGAGCTACTGGCATTAAAGTTGTGAGCGAGCAATCGGGCTATTGCATAAATTCATTTGCTCTGGAGCCATCCTTCCTGAGCTAAGATGAGAATGTGTGAGCCAGAGGCTAAAAAAACTGTGAGCTAGCTTACACTAACTCAGCTTAGAGGGAACACAGACTCCATCTCTTAAGAAAATTGTACAAGAGAAGATACAGGCAAGGCCATTAGAAAGCATATTCTTTTGCTAGAGAAAGGGGTCCCTCATCTGAGCACAAGGATTTCCTTGAAGGCGAGATTAAACCCAAGGTAATTATTTACTGTCTCACTTTACGTTGGAAGAATGCAAAAGAGACCTTGCAAAGGAAATCATACCCCCTCCCACACACACAAAGTGCATACTGTCTAGTGGCATGATCGTCCTTTGTTATGGTGGACATAAATTTTCAGGGGAAACAACTCTGCCTGGCATTATTTTCACCATCTTTGCTTAGCAAAATGACCTGTTACACAATCCAGTATAGATTTTTCCAAGCTGAGCAGTAACTCCAGTTCCAAGAGGATAAAGCAAGAGTCCGCCTGGAAAGATATTTGGTGTACATGTATATATAGGCCACAGGGTTCATCACCTATGAAACCCAAAACCTGGGTCATGAAGAGTTGAACTCCTTTCTCCTAGTACTTTTCCAGTCTAGAAAATCCACTTTTGCATTTAATCCTTATGATTCCAAGCTGTGCTACAGAAGCCTTCCTTGCCTTCTGTGATCATTTAACCAATCTTTTTGTTAGTCTTTAAGGTACCGCTGGACTCCTGCTTTATTTAGGAGTGCAGGAAGCATATGTTTGTATTAACTCTGGGACAACTTGTACACATTTAGGCATAATTTGATTCAAAACCTGAGATTTAAATATTGTTAAAATGCAGTAATTGCTATTCCATTAATGGAAGATATGTATTAATTTATTCCCTTCTGTAGCTATTACAGCTTTGAAAGAACACTTTGGTTGGCGAAACAGCCTCCTGTTTGTTGGTTTACTGCAGCTTGGAATCGTTGCTTGTGGATCACTGCTGCGACCCATCGTAATCAAAGCACAGGAAGAAGTGAAAGTATTGCCAGGGGAAGAGCAGAGAGAAACAAAGTACATGCTTGAAAATGAGCAGACACGCACCTCAATAGATTCCATTGACTCAGGAGTCGAAGTAACTACCTCACCTAGCAACAAGCATCGAGATGCCAAGTTGGAACTGAAAAGTGAAGAAGAACCAAAGGAAAACACAGAGGTGCTCATAGAAGCTAGTAGCATCCCTAACAAGGAACCAAAAACTCAACTCCTAGACTTCTCCATAATGAAAGACTATAGCTTTATTTGCTATGCACTTTTTGGTTTATTTGCCACTCTGGGATTTTTTGCTCCTTCCCTATATATAATTCCTCTCAGTATGAGCCTTGGCATTGACAAAGATCGTTCTGCATACATACTGTCAGCAATGGCAATTGCTGAAGTCTTTGGCAGAATCAGTGCTGGCTGGGTCCTCAACAAAAAGCCTATCCGAAAAATTTACATTGAACTCATCTGTGTCATTCTGCTGGATGTTGCCCTCTTTGCTTTCCCTTTTGCTTATGAATTTTGGGGGTTAATGATGTGTAGCATCTTCTTTGGATTCATGCTTGGAACTGTGGCAGGCACGCACATTCCTATGTTGGCCGAAGATGATGTGGTTGGTATCGAGAAGATGTCTTCTGCTGCAGGGGTTTATGTCTTTGTTCAAAGTTTGTCAGGATTGGCTGGACCACCCCTTTCAGGTAAAAACAAATAACATATGACTGAAATACTCAGATGTTCTGTCATTATGAATGCCTTGTTTAGTGTTCAAAAAGTAGGATTAGATAGTAGCATATACCAAGTAAAAGCCACAAAACGAGACAGGTGCTTTCAAATGTCTTGTGTAAGCTAAGAGTACGTGGATGACAAAAAGTAGAGCACTGCTGGACAGTGACAGCATTAAAGAGCTGGCCGGTGCAAAAACAGCTTATACGAGTTTTCAAAAGCACTGATGTTCCATCAGCTTCCGTAAATAATCTTGCCTGCTATCACCCTGATAACTTTCACTGAAACCAGGTGGATTAAAACCATTTATGCAGACTGGTGGAAGATATTCAGTGCCCCCACAATACTGCGATGAGACCAAGCATTTAGCTGTCGCCTAGGCCCCTCCCCTGCTAAAGACAATCATCCAAACCATCAGTGCAATCCTTGCTAAGAATAATGAAGACAAGAGATATCTGGAGCATCAACATAGCTATTACTTATTAATCTAATTTGCATGTGCTTTAGAATTTGTTGTGCATTATTATTCACAGCAGCTATATAATGAGAAGTGATTTTTGCCCAAGGTAATGCCTCAGGTCTCAAAAATCCAAATCTCTGTTTTCATCCACAGAGTTAAAATCCTTGTTTGGGGTTTGAGTAAGAACAGACTAAAAAGACTAAGAACAGGGAAGGAATAGGACCAATTGGAACAAAATCTTCTTGAAGGTTCACAAAGAGGAAGCGAGACAGGAAAGGGGTATCAGCTAAGCTATCTGACACACAACACTGCACTGACAAGAACCGGTCACTGTACCTCCTTGTCCAGTAACTACAAACAAAAACTGATCCTTTCTTTTAGCATCTGTTCCTTGTTTAAGGAGATCTCCCTCGTCATGAAAGCCACAATTAGTTCTATGTAGACATTAAAGTGTCACTGCCACCACAACACATTTAATCTTGAAATATGATAGTTTTTTTAAAAAATTATTGTTGAAAAAGCCCACGAAATATAGACTATATGAAAGTTATAATTCTGTGCAATATTAGTAGCAGGTTTACTTGGTAACTGCAGTCCAAGAAAGCAATTCCACTGTATTTTTGACACTGTTTACAAGCTTAAACTCAACTGGATGATATCCAACATATATTTCCAACTACATTTCGCTGAAGTCAATGGGACATAGTTCCTAGTATATGTGTATTTTCAGCTTGTAAGCAATTGGGATGGGTGTGGCTGCAATCCACAAGGGGGGTACACATAAAATGTTGTAGGGTTCCCCTCCAGAAACTGTTCTTATGGAATTGCTCTTTAATTTCTTCCACCACCACACCCAGCTTAGGGATTTAGCAAAACAGCAAATCAAAGGGCAATACTGGGGAAATATTGTGCATGCATCTTTGCTACCTTTCCAGTAACACCCCCCATGTTTCTCTTTAAACTGCTCTTACACAAAGTCCCTGATTTTTTAATCTGGGGAATAAATGTTGGGTGTTTCAGTTGAGAGCCCTGAAAAGACAGTCAGCACAGGCTTTTCTCCTTGGAGCACAGTCTGTAGTTTTATAAATTCTTATATGCCATTTCTAGTGGGCTGTGCAAGGCAGCGCTACAGATCAATGTAAAATTAAGGTTTTAACATAAGTTTAATGTTTCTCCTGCACAGGTATGCTAGTGGATACCACAAAGAACTACAAATCTGCATTCTATTCATGTGCTGCTGGGATGCTGCTGGCTGCTGTGTTCCTTTCTTTGGTGAGGCCTTGCAAGAAAGTGGTGTGTCAAAGTAAGAAGCAACCAGCAGATGAGACTGTTTCAGAACCTTTACACAATGTACCAGATGACTTTATAGAACCTGACCTTGACAAAAATGAGGGTTCTGTAAGAGGCTGTGACAGCATAGCTTAAGTAGAAAATACAGACTTGGGGCGGGGAAGCAAAGTTAGCTCTGATCTACCTTCTACAAAATACACATTAAAAGGGAATGCAAAATCTTAAATGTGAACAGATCCTATCAATCCTTTCAGAAAGATCAATTATCTTTACATAACTTTTGTCAACGCATGAAACGCTTACTTGCATTGACTGACCACAAAAAAACACTCCTATCCTATGTAAAGATGCAGCTCAAATTCCTAATAAGCAATAGATAACATACAAAAACAAAACAAAACAAAGAACATCAAATTTGTGGTGTACAAACAGTTAGTTTAAGGAAAACCCAAATACTGGCCATGTAACTAATATGGTCATTTTACAATTTTCCTGCCTGCTAGCATCTTACACCAGATACCTTGCTCCATCACACTAAAGTAGGGATGAAAGAGAGTTTATTTAGTAAAACCAATTCTGAATTTTAAATTTTCTTACAAGGTAAAATTTACTTTTTAAAATATTGATGTTATTAGAGCTAAAAGAGGCTGGACTGAGAGGTAGACTTAGGCAATTACTAGACAGTTTTATTTTTTAAAAGTTCACTTGAATTTTATATAAATGCTGGTAAGTTGGAGGTTACCACTTTTATTTTTATGGCCAGTTATTATTGCAAATATTTCATTACAAGATGCTTTCATTCCAGTTTTTAAAAAATCTTGAGATTTTTACTCCTCCATAGTCACCAGACAGATCAATACTATGGTATCATCTTTTAATTTAAAATAGTATTTATTAAGTTATTCTAAGAGTATTAGAGGGGGGGCTCTTTGGGCAATTTAAAAAAAAATTCTCCGCAATATTTTCAGTGCGTTTTGGATTATGTAACATTTTTAATTTTTTAGAAGGCATTGGTTACAGTGAATGTGTTCTTTTTTCCTTGTTAAAAATAAAGTTTTGAGGTAACCTATGCTTTAAAAAAATATAGTCTGGACCATAGTTCTCAAACACCAGGACTGTAGTCCCAAATGGGAGAAAGCTATTTAATTCTGAGCAGGGTTCCTCATTTCAGTAAAGATTTCAAGCATATTAGGCTTTATATCTATTTAGGACCATAGGTTAAAACCAAACCCATGCTTACATGTTTTGTTGAGTAAGTGAACATCTGGGATAAAATGTAATTCACTGGATCTTTTAATATGTTTCAGTCAAATCTTTAGTTTTCATAAAGGGCCCAGTTCTACTGATTTGTTGGGGGGGGGTGGCAGGGAGTGGCTAGTGCTTGCATCAGCTGAGACTGTATGATTCAACCCCTGTGATTCAGCCTAGTTCTTAAATATGGCTGTCCTCATCTGGGAACACGCAGGGTTGCCAGGAGCTCACCACCTGACTCAAACAGGAGACACAGCTTGTGTGAAATGGGACCTTCATGTGAGGAAGCTGATGGCCCCTGCCATTGATGTGACCAGTTACCCCTTTCTAACACTGGTCATGCCAAGAATGGCAGGGCCTATATATGGAGCCACCCTTTCATATAGCCTACTTGTTCCCAGCAGGGCATGAACATGCCAGCAGTCCCACCAGTGACCACACGGGGGCAAAACCTATGAATTGGGTCTTGACGTCTCTTAAACTGTCCATGTGCAATAGTAGCACTAATCTTTGTATTTGAATAAATAAAACAGAGCAATCACTGTAGCAAACAGAAAACAGCAAAGAGGGAGCAGTCTGAGTATACAAGTACAGAAGTTTACAATATAACATGCATACTTAATAGCTGCCACAGGTAACTGGTCCTAAAAAAAAATTTAAACCACCACCCTGGAGGCTAATCTAACTCCCATGAAAGCCAGTAAATTTTTTACCACTTACTTCAGAGAGAGCGGAACTAGGCCACATGGATGGGATTTTTCTCCGGTGTTCATTTCATTATATGAAAAGAAAGGGAATTTTTGAAAGATGGCAACACTAGCTGTTCACTTATTTACAACACATAATTACCAATGGAAACATGAGCTTGCTTGCCCCTCTCATATGCATTCTTTTTTGTCACTAGACAACTCAGGGGGAAAAAAGTTTTTAAAGGTATGTTTTAATTCTGAGTACATGCAGTACAGGTGGACAGGTTCCTCCATATTTCAGTGGCAATGGCATTGCATGCTATTTGCACTGTTAGAGTATCTGTGTATTATGAGGGACAATCTGGTTTGCAATGTAGGCTTTGCGTAAAGCTTCCTCTGTAAAGAAGTTTTTTTTAATGTAACTTTCCGGTACCTGAATTCAGAATGCACAAGTGTAGACCCATAATACTCATGGGGGGACGTTCTCTCTCTCTCTCTCTCTCTCTCTCTCTCTCTCTCTCTCTCTCTCTCTCTCTCTCTCACACACACACACACACACACACACACACACACAAACTTTCTCGCCAGGCCCGTGTGTCTGCTGTTTACGGGCCTGGCACAACTCCTGGGCTGTGACACCAATGGTGGTATGCCTAACACGTCTCCCGGGCAGCAGTATGCCCAATGCGTTTCCTGGCCTATGTCAATGGCAGCATGCCCAGCACAGCTCTCAGGCTATGCAGGGAGTGCTGGGCAAAGTGTAGAGCTCTGGGCCACTTCCATACTGTCAGTTTTGTCACTCATTTGTCCCTATTGCTTTGGGGCCCCCACCTTTTCCACATGTGTTTTGCTCCTTCCGGGACTACTAGAGAAAGCAAAGCATTGGGGGGGGAAACCCTGAAACAATAGGAACAAACGAGTGACAAAAATAACAGTGCGGAAGTGGCCCTGGGCTGTGTAGCTACTGCCAGACCCAGTGCAGAGTTCTGGGCTGCACATCTGCCACCTGACCCAGTACAAAGCCCCGGCACCACTGCTGCCGAAAGCAAGTGTATTCTCTGCGTTTGTGCAGAGAACTCTACTTTTGGGAGACTTAAGCCTCCCTGTATTTTTTTTTTTATTTTCAGATTTTTCTGCAAACCTGGGGAGTGCCCCAAGTTTGCTGAAAAATCTGTTTAGCCTCTGTGTGGCCCCAAAACTTGGATTTAGCTATCCGAAGATAGGGACACATGTGGCTAACAGTATATAGGTTACATCCTTGCAGTTTCATTACGCTTAGGACTTCTGGCTGTCACCCCAACATATGTATGGGGATGCTTGTAGCTTTTCAGTGGCCCATACACTTGAATTAAGTGTCCTTAATATCAAAGTCAGTGACCATAAGCATACTTACTTGGAAGCATGTTCAACTAAAGTCATTTCCATCTAGGGCTTCTTAAGATGTCCAAAACACCAGAAAAGGTGCTTGTGTCCAAGTGACTTTAGCAATCTGTATGCCCTTACTGCTTGAGTACAGAGATCATGTTGCAGTTTAGTGTTCTTTGTATACCTTCAGCACTTTATCACCTACAGTAGAACCTCGATAAATTGCACCCGTAACTGGAAGACATATACCACCTTCTCTAGAGGTGGCTGGCTTGTCTTTCACTGAACTGATGAGTAAATGAACAAGCATGAGAGTGTGTTCCCAAAAGTGTGTGGTTTATTTGACAAACCTTTATTCACCATTATACCTCTAACAAAGCAGTAAATATACTGTATGTGTTCTGTAAAATTCATGTAGTTTGAATAATACAAGACAGTATTTTTACTACTATAACTGTACTGAGAATATTATGGCGAGGAGCATATTACATGAAAACATAGCTGCCCTGCAGATTAACGAGGTTCTACTGTAATCTTTTTTACAAGGATTTCCAGTATGAAATAATAATGTATACAACTGACTGCACAATATTACTGTTTATGTACATAGCATATTAGCATGACCAAGAATGTGTGTCTGTGTGCACAAAAGACCCCAAAACCAGGATTAAACATGGTCATAGCAGGATCGCTGGATTGTTCTGTACTGTAATTAGTGAACTCTAGAAGTGCTACCAAACACAAGAGTTTTGCAATAAACTTTTTTAAAGAAAAGATCTCATATTTCTGTTTAATATTATTTTATTTTCAGACTCCTAGTTCAGCTTTTAGCAACAGCAGTAGTATTCAGTCTGACACATGTATATCAAAAACCTCCACTCCCTGTTTCAAATGAATAAGGATGCCCATAAATGAACTGGAGCTTCATGTAAGCACTGGAGCACCAACAGGGCTGCGGGCTGATCTGTTCTCACTCACAGTGCAGAGAGATAAAGTCTTCTCTGCATTAATAAAAAAAAATTATAATTCCAGAAGGGTAGTCATGTTAGCCTGCTGCAGCAAAGGAAAATCAATGAACAAGAATCCTATGGCATCTTAAAGACTGAAAAGTTTTTATTTCTAGCTGAAATTTTCTTGGACTGTAGTCCACTTCATCAAATGTAGAGTGAGCCCTCACTAGGCTGACATAAACAAGGTTATGAAGGGAACAAAAGGCTGTAAATAGAGAGGACAGTGGAAGAACTACAAGATGTAATTATGTAAAGTCCAAAATGTAATGATAAAACCATTCATGATAGCAGTAATTAGTAATAATATAATTTTCCTAATTTTGCTAAGCTAGTTAACAATAGAGGTCTCCAGTGCTTACATAAGGCTTTTGTGCATATGTGGGCATCCATATTCCTTTTGCAATGATTTTGCCATTGGAAGAAAAGGAAAAGACGTGGGAAGTAGAGAGGCACCCACCTAAGTCTAGACTTCTCAGAATGTAAATCTGTATAGTCACAGCCGTGAGAAACACTGAGACTTATTTGCTTTCTATATTTTAAAAAAGCACCCTGTCCAATCCTTTGGAAGTCATCCTTTTAAAACCATAACAACATGATGCACATTCTACTTTAGAAGTTAATTTTAAAAATTAAAAACCAAAAAAGCTGCTACACAGAGCGCTGCAAGGTCTATATATTAATACACAAAAATGACAGGTATGTGTTATACAAAAACTTCATTACCTTCAGCAAATATGCCCGTTTTTGAGTGTTATCATGACTAATGGATCCAGGACCAGTATTATTATCTTTCTAAGTGATTGCAATCTATGAAAGAACAGAAGACACGATTTTGTTTACTTAACAGTTCGGAAGAAATAACCACGAAACGGAAGCGTACTCCAGGGAATTTCGTCAACTCTTCTACATCTCCATGACTTCTTAACAAGGACTTTTTGTATAACACTTACCTGTCATTTTTGTGTATTAAGATATGTAGTAGCTCTGTGTAGCAGCTTTTTTGTTTTTTTGTTTATAGCCTCATTGTAGCTGTGACCTTTGGTTTTGGACATTTTAAAAATTAAAGCAGGCAGCAAATTTTATTATACAGATGTAAAAGTCGGGAGGAGAACAGATAAAGAACACTTTTGTGTTCACTGCAAGAAGGATTCCATTCGTGTTTCCTTGACCAAGAATTATTTTTGGTACTTAGGATATTGAGCTTCATACAGAAGTTTTCGGGGGGAGGGGGGCTTAAAATCTTATACTGTACCTTCTATAGAAGAACACAGAGCAACAACTGGAAATATAAGTAGTAGGCACGGGCACAGACTGGGAAGACTGGGCTCGGGAAGTTCGGGTCACGGTGCTCCTAGAAACTCCAAAACAACCGGGCATTTCCAGCTGACTCTCCTCTACCTGCCCACCAAGTTTGGTGATGACTGGACTTGGAAGGTCCAAGTTACAGAACCCCAAACAAGGTGCCCCCAGGAAAGTGCTTTTCAGAGAGATGTCAGGTGCAAGTTCAGGAGGGTACAGAACAGGCCCAGCGCGAGCTAGAGGCATCAAACTCGCGGTGGACCTCCCCCAGATGCCCCCGTATATGCCCTGACGTGGGGTGTCTGAGTTACTGCCTGCCAAAGAAGGAGCCCCCCAGGAAAGTGCTTTCTGGGAAAATGACATCAAGTGTGGATTCTGGGCCATAGAACAGACAGGAGTGACCCTATGTGACCTAGCAGAGGGGAGGCGTCAAACTTTCAGCAGACCTCTTTGGGAGACACACTTCCCTCCCCCCAGAAGCATGTGGGAGAGAACTGTTGCTGGCACTATTAAGGATGGATGCGCCCTTGGATGGTCCCACCCTCCCTCTGCTGACAGACAATGTGATTATGGGGCAGGGTCTACCCTTCCACCCTGCCTGGGGCCCAGGAGCCACCTGGACAGTTGTGGGTGGCTGTGTCTCCCCAGGTCCACCCTCCCACTGCAGTCAAGGTGATTACAGAGTAAGGCCAACCTTCCTCTCCTGCCCGGGAGCCACCACACTGTGGAGAAAAAGGTTGGCCAATCAGCATGTCTCTTGGCCCACCTTCCCACCATGGTCAAGGTAACTGTAGGGCAGGGCCAACCCTCCCCCCTGTCCAGGAGCCACCCACACAGCAAGTGGCTGCATCTCCCTGGGCACACCCTTCCACCACAGCCAAGGTGATGGCTGGGCAGGGCCAACCCTCTCACCCTGCCTGAGGCCCAGAAGCCACCTGCACAGTGAGCAAAAAGGGGCAGCTTGACCCTGGGATGACGAGAAGGAAAACCTGCCAGCCAAAACAAACTTCAGGGGGAAAGGTTGGCCAGCTGGCAATCACCTGGACAGCGTTATGAGTGAAGGCTGATGGCTGTGAAGCGCACCCCCCCACAACACCAACAAAACAACATCTTCTAGCCTGCTCCAAAAAAAGGCCCTTGCCCCTGCCTGGTCTGGCAAGCAGCACCTTCACAGCAGAGTGCTGCAGCCATGTCAGTGGGGAGCATGAAAGGGGTTGGCCAGGACCCAGGGAATGAAGGGCCTGCTTGGATGAGAAAGGGAGCCACCAAGCACCAAAACAAGCACCCTGTATTGATGTGCTGCTTTGAACAACCATAAGCCACTGCAGGCTAGGAGGATGCCATAGCACACATGCTTGCGGATGTAATGGCTCATGCCACTACAAAGGGTCTTTTACACGCACCACATGTTCTTGCCAGTAGACCAAGAGTGCAGGCCTAGTAATCACCCCGACCATTCTGGCTGATGGCTAAGATCTCTGGAGAAAAGGTGGGATAAAAAACATAATAAAATAAATTGAGAAGCAACAGCTTTAGTACAAAGAAAGTATTTCTTTACACTGCATAATTAACTTCTGGAATGCACAGTCACAAGATATGGATTAGACAGTTTTAAGTGAGATTAGATCAAGTCACGGAAGGTATTAACAGCTAATAGCCATGACAGCTAAATGGAAAGATCTGTTGCTTTCATACCAGGCATTAAGCATATGGCTTGCCTCTGTTGGAAACAGCATACTGGACTTGATTAACTGTTAGCTTGATCCAGCCAGTTCTGGTCAACATCATTTTGGCCTCTTTTAATAAAAGATAAAAATCAGAAACCAGGAGGTGGAGTACAACCCAGGCAACAGTACCGCTTCAAAACCATTTGTACCTGTACAGGAAGAGTCTTACAGGCATAGCCGGCTCGCCCACTAGGCGAGCTAGGCGCTCGCCTAGGGTGCGGCAGCCGCAGGGGCGCCAAGAGGCGCCCCCCCCGCGTCTTCCCAGGCTTGCTTGGGCGCCCCGCAGAGCGCCCAAGCAAGCCGGCGCTGGAAGGGAGGGGACGGCGGTTTAAACCTCCGCCACCTTCCCGGCTTTCTTGGGGGCCCCACAGCTGCGGAGCCCCCAGGAAAGCCGGTGCTGAGGGAGGGGCGGAGGTTTAAACTCTTTATTTTATTTTTAAACCGAACCCCTTCCCTGCGCGCTGCTGGCCTTTCCGCCCCCTGGAATGACTTCTCTGCATTGTTGGCGAGAATTGCATTTTAATTGACCGGCTTCGCACAAGGCAGCCCCTCATAGGCGCGCGTGACCCTCCAGCCCTAGTCGGGGAGGGGGGCGGAAGAGTGAAAGGCTGCCCAAAAGGAAGACGGGCTTGTGTGTGTGTGCGTGTTGCGCCGCGGACCCCGGGCTCGCCCTCTAGACGAAGAGCGGCTCTTTCTCATTGGAGAGAACCGGAGAGGCAGCCACCAGAGGCGAGCACTTCTCCGCCGAGACCTAGGCAGGGCTTTTGCGTGGTTTCGGGGGGGGGTCACGGACAGAAGGGAAAAAATCTCAAAAAAACCCCACAAAAAAACGGGGGGGGGCGGAATTGGCACCCAGGAAAGACGCCGTTTCCAGCCTGGACCACACAACTTGCTGCAACTCGGCCCCGAGAGAAAGTCGCCCCCTCCCCGGAAGCCTGCAAACTGGAGGTGGACCAAGAGAGGGTCCCCTCGATAGCAGATCCGGATTCGCAGGGCCGAGTTGATCGGGAATCGCGGGATCGGCTGGAGGTTTGGGCGCCTCTTTTTTAAAAAAGGCGAGAAATGGGTCCCAATCGCCGCTGAATGGATTGCCTTGGATAAGGAAAACGGAGGCCGGAGAAGGGGCCGTTGGTGCCATCCGCATTCTCTGGTCTGATTCTTTCGGCCGTCCATTCCGCCTGGCGGGCTCCGGCTGTGTTTGTGTGTCCCCAAAAGCTGCCAAAGCTGGATTTGACAACAGCAATTCACCCCGCTGTGTCGTTGCCTCATTTCGACCCGAATAAAGTCGTTGGCCTGGGGGGGGGGGGGGAAGAGGCGAATAAAGTTTTGACTCGGCACTGGGAGGGAGGGAGCGGTGGCTAGACCCCCGCCCCCTTCCCGGCTTTCCTGGGGGTCCCGCAGCCGCGGAGCCCCCAGGAAAGCCAGCGCTCCGCCGCCACCCCCAGTCTCCAGGCCCCACCGGGAGGTTGGCATCCCTGGTGGGGGCGCCCCAGGCTGTCCTGCCTAGGGCGCCCAGACACCTGGAGCCGGCCCTGCTTACAGGCAGGCTGACCATTCAGTTTACAAGGAACAAGTCTGTTCCAGAGTCTGCCCACCCACCCTACAATGGGAGATGGCATGCGCCTGCCAATACACCTCTAACGAGTCTGCACTAGCCCCTCCTTCCATGTTAGATTCTACATTACAGAAATTCTACTGTCATCTTACTCTACAACATCATATTCTCTTTGGTCTTCCACCAACCAAAGGGATAACATTTCTTTAAGAGTCCTATGTAGGTTACATATCCCAGGATCCAGTCCCTAACCACGTGCAGTCACTTTTATGCATCTTTCCTAACAAGCAAGTCTCACTGCAATCAATGATTAATTTACACAAACATACATGAAGCTGCCTTATACCAAATCAAAGTCAGTACCGTCTACTCAGACTGGCAGTGACTCTCCACAAGATTTCAGGGAGATGTTTTTCACATTACCTACTGCCAGATGCTTTGGATTTACAGGGATTGAACCAGGGACCTTCTGCATGCCAAGCAGATGCTCTACCACTGAGCCACAGACCCTCCCATTATATTTATAAATAAGTGCATAAAATTGCAACCTCTATGTGTAAAACAATAGCTAGGATAGTGTCACAGGTGCATATGAAACACAAGTCACATATAGTATGACACTAACTTCCCTCTAAATGATGGCTTTCTTACTGACAAGAGAAATGCACTCTGAGGAAACAGTTCAGCAACACAGACTACTTGCTACATTAAGAATATGTATATCCGGTTAGTGGGATCTAGTTTTCCATCCTGCAGACCGGCGCATCTGCTTTAGGAAGTGCGGCAGACCAAATGCCGGTCTTAATTAATTACTCCCTCCCATCCGGTGCTGCGCCGCCAAGAGCCACGCATTTCAGGCTCCCACGACAACGCAAAGCGCACTCTACAGCGCCCCGCAGCCTCTGCAGGCCCGCTCGGCTCGCTGCGCCACGCCCCCCAAAGGCGGAGGAAACTCCGAGGGGCCACACCCGCCAAGCGCTTCGCTTGTTACCAACTCGGTGGGCTGAACAAAAATGGCTGCTATGGCGGCGCCCTCCAGCTCCCTTATAAACAGAGCAAGCACCGCGTTACCCACGAATGAATTCTCCCCTCCTCTCCAGTTAGCATTTAAAGTGATTACGGCCGCAATCCTATGCACACTTCCCTGGCAGGACGTTCCATTAAACTTTACTGCCGAGTAAGCATGTATTATGATCGGACTGTAAGTGTCCCTTATTTTAAGGGGCTTTTTTTTTTTTTAAGTACGCTTCTTATGCTACCACAAACCGATCACATAATCTGTTGCAAAACCGTAGCCCCTGGGAGTCCGCAGATAAGAACTCCTTACATCTCCTTTGGATTCGGGGCCGTCCCATAATCTGTGCCCTTCCCAGCCTTGGTTCATCCGGTGGTGTCTATCAAACTACTCAGTTTGGATTTGGTCCCACCGATTGACTCCGGTCCCTTCACAACCGTTAAACCCACCTGCCAGCCCAAGCCATTACTATAAAGGGAGAGGGGTGAAACTGTCCCAAGGGGGGGGGGGAGTTTGTTCACTCACTAGTTTCCACCATTGAAAAGCAGTCGACCACCGCAACTTGCAACCGTACTGCACGATTAACGGCACGTGTAAACCCGGTCATGCTCCGCCCCTTATGATGGGCTGCGTCAGATGTGCGAGCACCGAGCCCTCTCTCGCTGTTGAGGGGGGATAGGCAGGCTTTCTGTAGTCTTCCTGCTAGGGGATTGGTTTGCAGACGATTGGAAGCGCACGTGACGGTAAGCGATCAACAAACGAGGGCTGGAGGCAGTGCAGAAGCTTCCCGATTCCGCAAAAACCTGGATACCAGAAAGCGCTGTATAGATGAAATCGGACGACAATCACAGATGGAGGCTGCATTTCTAAGGGCGCTTTCCTGGGACTAACCGCTATTGAATAACATTAGACTTCTAAGTCAGATCAGTTTAGATTCTGGCTGGTGCGTCTCATGTTGCTCCATTAAAACCAGTGTACTTGGATGTATCTGATCTAGCCAACAACGAAGGCAATTGGAGCAGGAAGCAGCCTTCTCCAAATACTAACAACTTTGTCTTTCAGAATAGGCCTCTTCCTTAGAATTGTGGTGTGTAGACAAGGGCAATGAAACTCATGTGCTTGTTTACAAATCAAAGTATTCTGAAAAGTAACAATGGCAATGAAAAATCATGGTGGAAAATCTAATGTGGAATTGCTATGCCTACTCATTCTCCTCTCCCATTTGTCTGTCCCAACATATTATGCTGTTGCAGATTTTCTTCAGAGAAACAGTTTCTGATGCTTGCACTGAGAAGAAAGCAAAAAACAGGAAACTGGAAGCTGAATCTGCAATGTGGTCTCCTGAGCGTATCATCTTTTTAACTTCCATCTGATCAGAGTTCCTGTTCTGATCTGCACACCAAACTAGTTCAGCATAATTAGAAACAATGGGAACCAGGAATGCCAATTGACTTGCATGGGCTCCATTGAAATACATTACAGCACAGGGAGAGTTGCAAAGAAAACGCAGAATGGATTTTCCATTGAGGGGCTCTTCTGCATTCTTTTTTTCATCACTTCTGTATTCCTATTGCTTCAGGGTCCCCCCCCCATGTGTTTTGCTCTCTCTAGTAGTCCCAGAGGGAGCAAAACATGTGGAAAAGGGGAGGACAACACCAACGCAATAGGGCCTAAATAGACTACTCTGGGACTGGAATGACAGGCCCCAGAGTGAAATGACAGCCCCTAGGGATAGCAGGAATATGGGACTGGAATGAGAGCCCCCAAGTGAAATGACAGCCACTAGGGTTAGCAGAAGTATTCTGGGACTGAAATGACAGCCCCCAGAGTGGAATGACAGCCCTTGAGAGTAACAGATGTGTTCTGGGACTGGGATTACAGCCCTGAGAGTGGAATGTTAGCCCCTGGCAGGCCCCTAGCCAGAATTTTTAAATTCAGGGGGGGCCTTAAATAAATCAGGGGGCACCCCACACACACACCCCAAGGGAGCACCTGAGCTGGATGGGAAGTCGGGGGGGCCTTGGCAGTAAGAGGCCAGGCCCCGAGATGCCCTACTGTTGCTATGGGCCTGGCCCCTGGGGGTAGTAGAAGCATTCTGGGACTGGAATAACAGCTGCAGAGTGGGATGACAGCCCCTGGGGGTATCAGATGTGTTGTGGGGGGGCAGGGAGATGCCAAGCAACTTAGCGCATGCCTAAAATGTTATCTCCAACCCCGATCTACCCCTTCTCCAACCATATGCATTGGCAGATCATCAGAATCCCTACTGAACTATGGCATTCACCCTTGGCCAGACAATACAGGGCAAGACCCACATGCTACAAGGAGAGTCTCGGGCACTGGGACAGGGTTTCTTAGCTAGAAATGACCCTGTGACAAGGGAGCCTTAAATTTCAGGGAATACCTGAGGGCCATGAAGGAAACACTGATCGCATCTGCTTCATTGGCAACTGGATAGCCTCAGAACTGGGGGCAGAGTATGGTGTTTTCCCTGTGATTCTCAAAGCTTTCAGACAGGGTTCACCTAATGCCCCAAACAGAAAATACTCGAGAGACATCATAGTAACTTTTGCAGACCTCCGGGTACGTAAGGCAATCCTCCATCTTGCAAAACAAAGGGGCCATCTCTCATTTCAAGATTTCAACATCTCAGTACTACCGGATGTTCCCCCGAGGCACTTCATATCTGAAGGATTTTAAAGCCAGTGACTGCAAGATTGCAAGAAGCCAATTGCAAATACTGGTGGACTGCACAAGGGAAACTCCTTGTACAATACCAAGGGCACCAACTTCTGGCTCAAGATGAAGACAGCGGCTTCTCTCTCCTACGGGCTCTACGACTAGAGGACTCCACGGATCCTGACAAGAAATCATATAAGAGGAAGCTTGTAAGAAAAAGTTGCATTTGATGTTTCTCACTGAATCCATTGTTGTATGTTTCCTACCCCCGCTATGCGCTTGCGTAGGTATGCAGGCAGAAACGTGGGAGCTTCTTCCCTGCCGCTTCTCCTTATCACGGTGGCCTTGAATGTAGGCTTTGGGCTATTCTTGTGTAGCTGAGAATTTTCCAGTCCTGGGAAGGCAAGGGGAGGGGGGGAGTAGTCTCCCGCTCATGAAGTATTTCTCCCGCCGGGAGTTCCCGCGCGAGTGCTCAAGTTCTATTTGCTAGGCGCTTCATTGCATCACACTATAAGTTAGCTTGCTTTGCTTTGCCCCCTATTCCTGACAATGACCTCCTACTGTGGGTTTATAGCAAGATAATCCAATAAACCTTTCTTTGTGCAAGAATGACTGGATCTACTTGATTTTCATAACCTGACAGAAATTGTCAGGAATCATCATCATTCCCACTACCGTCAGTTTCCGCCGTCTACCAAGATGAGCGGAGCGGGTACGGGAGCCACGGGAGCAGCTGCGGCGGCTACCAGTCCAGGAGCCACAGGCGCAGCGACAGCATCAACTACTCCAGGGGCCACGGGGGCTGCAGCGGCGACAGCCACTCCAGGAGCCACAGGCGCAGCGGCGGCGGCTGCCACCTCAGGGGGCACGGTTCCTGTTACCACTGTGGCGGCTGCAGTGGTCACCCTCCCGACCACCACTATTGTGCCGGTGACTACCACCACAGTTTTGATCGCACCAGCATCACAATCGGGAGCCGGAGTGTTGACCCCGCCAGTACTAAGCACATTGGGGGTTCAGTACGCTCTCCCAGTCTATAGCCCGGCCGGGCACCTGCCGTCTCAAGGAGGAGCGCTTCCCCGAACCTATGTGCCCGGAGTCCCAACGCCATGGGATAAAGGGGTGACCTATCGTAGGTCACGCGATTGGTCAAAGAACCTGTTGGATACTACCCAGTCGACATGGACTTTGCCGGGGAGCCAAAGCCGAGACAGTTTGATTGATCCCAGAGGTAGTTTTGGACTTCCCCAGGGGAGAGTACCTCGAGGATCTCCCAGAACTGGGTCGGGGCCAGATACCGACGCTCGCATGGACTCTATCCAAGAGGATACCCGACGTCTGGTGAAGGACATGAGCAAGCTAATGCAATCCCTACCACAGATGATGGACCAAGCTATTCGGGCGCATCCGCTGACACAGACTAGACCAGCACCAGCCCCGGCGCCACCGTTGATACCGGGACGACCACCTCCTGCTCCTCCGGGCCCGAGGCCAGGCCAACCAGCACCTCCGGGTCCAGGACCGGGTCAACCAGCACCTCCGGGTCCAGGACCGGGCCGGCCAGCACCAGCTCCGCCTCCACCAGTCGGGCCAGCACCAGGTCCAGGGCCAGGCCAACCAGGGCCACTCCAGCCGCCTGCTGCACCTCCGCCCCAACCACCTGCTCCAGTCCCTCTTATGCAGCCGATCCCGGTTATGGCGCAGGCCCCCCAGTAATCCGACCTAAGGATATGCTTGAAATCACATTTGATGGAGATCCAGAGACTGTGTCTTTTTTCATATTGCAAGTCGGAAAATTTGTCCAAAGATGGGGCCATGTTTTCCCAGATGAAGAACAGCAGGTGGAGTTTATCGCATCCAGATTCCGAGGGAGTGCTACAAGCTGGTATGTTGCTCTCCATGATCTGGAGGCTGCGGAGCTGGGGAATGTAGATGACTTCATGTGGGCTTTGAGAAACCGCTTCGAGGATTCGGGGGCGGCGGAAAAGGCAGAAGCTTTCCTTCGTACCTTCAGACAAGGTAAACTCTCAGTGCGAGAGTATTCCAGGGAGTTTCAAAGGCATGCTGTGAAAATTCGGGATTGGACTGATGCGGTTCTGGCCCAACAATATCGAATGGGTCTAGCAGTAGACATCCGCAATAACATCCTCAGCTCTCAGCAGCCTCGCACCCTCCAAGGTTGGATGGAGGAAGCCGAGAAGGCCGAGAGTCGTCTACGCATGATGAAACTGGACTCATCGTTCGGTTACCACCGTCCGAGTTCGACGGCGGGCCAAGCCAAGTCCAAACCGGCAACCACCCCAAGTGGAATGAGGGATCAGCGTATGCGGCAGGGACTCTGCCTGCGGTGTGGGGAAAAGGGACACTTTGCAGCTGCTTGCCCGAAAGGAGACCCCAATCGGGCCCTACAACAAGAAGAACCCAGAAGATGGATGAACCCCACCCCGAAGAAAGGCACAGCAAAACCACGCAACCCACGGGCCCTTTTCGCGGGGCCGGACCAACTGGATACCTTCTTGCTGGAGGAAGAGAATGAGGTGCAGGGAAATGAAATGGTCCTGTTTGTGAATGGCGCTACACAACAGGACCCAACACCTGAGGCGCCTAAACTGGTGAGCAATTACCCCTCTTCTTCTTTGTGACTGTCCTAGTAATGAACCCAGCAATGATGACCCACATTCGGGTTCGAGCCCTCATTGACTCGGGGTGTGGGAGGGACCTCATAAACCCGTCTATGGTGGTAGGGCTGGAGGCAGCCGTGGTCAACTTGAAAGACCCAATAACTTTCACACAGATGGATGGGTCTCCAATGAAAGAACCATGCCGATTTGAGACTGTCCCGTTAAGAATAGGCATTGGTGCCCACTGGGAGCTACGTTCGTTTGTGATAGCTCCTCAAGCCCAATTTCCCTTAGTATTGGGTAGCCCTTGGTTGCATGGACACAACCCTTACATTCTATGGGAAGAGGGGGATGTTCAATTTATCTCACCGAAATGTACAGAACACAAATGGGACCCAGGGTGGGGGAACCTTCCCTGCAATGAACCTCCACGCGCTTGCTTAGCAATGGAGGACCTGAACCGCATCCCTAGGGATTACCAGTATTTGACTAGAGTTTTTGAGGAGGAGGAGGCGGATGAACTACCCCCCATCGCAACTCTGACTGTGCTATTGAAATTCTTCCGGGGCAGAAATTGCCAAAAGGGAAAATTTATGCCATGAGTCCTGGTGAGAAGCAAGAACTGCGCCGCTTTATTGATAAAAATCTGGCTCGTGGATTTATCAGGCCAGCGTCGTCCCCTTTCGCAGCACCTGTATTGTTTTGTAAAAAGAAAGATGGGGGGCTCAGACTCTGCACGGATTACCGGGGTCTTAACGCAGTGTCTGCAACCAATGCCTACCCAATGCCCCTCATTAAAGACTTATTGGCAGAGGTGGCAAAAGGGAAAGTGTTCTCTAAACTGGATTTGAGAGATGCCTATTTTCGAGTTCGCATCAGAGAAGGGGATGAGTACAAAACTGCATTTAATACCCCGCTGGGGCAATTTGAATATCGGGTGATGCCATTCGGTTTACAAGGGGCACCAGGGGTCTTCATGAACTTAATCAATGAGGTCCTACACCCCTACTTATTCAAGGGGTGGTCGTTTACTTGGATGATATCTTGGTCTATACCCCAGACCTAAAATCCCACACCATCCTCATGCGAAAAGTACTGGAAAGGCTTTTAGACAACAAACTATTCGTTAAACTGTCAAAGTGTGAATTTCATCAGGAATGTATTGACTTTCTGGGGTACCGCATATCCTCTGAGGGGTTGGAAATGGACCCAAAGAAGGTCCAGGATGTTGTAATGTGGGAGCCCCCAAAACCAGACGACAGCTCCAAAGTTTTCTCGGTTTCGCCAACTTTTACCGTCAATTCTTACCCCATTTTGCCCAAGTTGCCCTTCCCCTTACCGAACTTCTAAAGACTAAGGGGAAGGGATCCAAGGCTTCAATGCCGGGGGCCCCTTTGAACTGGACGCCTCAGTGTCAATATGCATTTGATCAATTAAAACGGCTGTTCACGTCTGAGCCAATACTAGCACACCCCGATGAGACAAAGAAATTTGTGGTCCAAGTTGACGCATCAGATACTGCTATGGGTGGGGTGATTTTACAAGAGAACGCGCAGGGACAGCTACAACCCCTAGCTTATGTATCAAGAAAATTCAATGATACCGAAAGGTTCTGGCCCATTTGGGATAAGGAAGCTGCATCTATACGTTTAGCATTAATCACATGGAGACACTGGTTAGAGGGTTCCCAAGTACCGTTTGAAATATGGACTGATCATAAGAACCTTGAGGTACTGCGGAAACCCCGAAATTTAAATGCTAAACAATTTAGGTGGGCTGAGTTCTTCTCCAAGTTTCAATTTACTCTTCACCACTTTCCAGGGAAGGCTAATCACCTGGCGGATGCTCTTTCCCGTCTTCCCCAACATTTCAGTAAGAGGGTGGAGGTACAAGAGTCTATGTTTACCCCAGAACAACTGGTTGGTGCAGTTGTAACCCGCAAAGCCAAACGAACCTCAGAGAATCTTATCCAAACCTTGCCCTGGGAGAAACAATTTCTCACTGACATCACCCCGCAAGAAACAAGTGAGTTGCAAGGCAGGGATGATGTGAGATGTGATCCAAACGGTTGCTGGTTTAAGGGGAATAAGATGTTTGTCCCTGCAGCCACTCGATCCCAAATGTTGCAAACAGTTCATGACTCAAAATCTGCAGGGCACTTCGGATATGTGAAATCCTTAAAACTTCTGCAGCGTGGGTTCTGGTGGCCCCGAATGAAACAGGATCTATCACTCTATATACAGTCATGCCCAACATGCAACCGTTGTAAAAACCGACCGGGGAAACCTCCAGGTCTCCTACAGCCTCTCCCCACCCCGACCCGACCCTGGGAAGTAATTTCGATGGACTTTATCACTGATCTTCCCCCTTCTAGACAGATGACGGTCATTTGGGTGGTGGTAGACTTGTTCTCAAAGCAAGCGCATTTTATACCGTTCCCCGGTTTGCCAACTGCCAGGGCTTTGGCTAAGGCATTCCTTCAACACATTGCCAGATTACATACATTACCACTGAAAATAATATCCGATAGGGGAAGTCAATTTGTTTCTAAATTGTGGTCGGAATTAATGACCCTCATGGGTATTGAACGTGCTCTCAGTACTGCCTATCACCCTGAAACTGATGGGCAAACGGAGAGAGTAAACCAGACATTGGAGCAATACCTGAGATGTTTTTCTAATTATCAACAAGACAATTGGGTTGATTTACTGCCATTAGCGGAGTTTGCATACAACAATTCATGGCACGCTTCAACGAAGATGTCACCATTCAAAGCGGCCATGGGTTATGACAGCCCCCTCTTCCCTTCTTGCAACCGGGGGAAGGTGAGGGGAAAGCTTCAGCATGGTGTAAAACTTTCCGCGAGTCTTGGCCCCTAATTGTTGAGACTTTGAATGAAGCCAAGGCACAGTACAAGAAACAAGCAGATAAAAAAAGGGCAGGGGGATGGAATCTGAAACCAGGGGACTCTGTCTATCTATCTACAAAAAACTTAAAGTTGCAGCAGCAGTCCAGAAAACTGGCTTGGAAATTTGTTGGTCCTTTCAAGGTGTTAAGATGTATAAATCCAGTGACTGTTCAGCTAGATCTGCCTAAGTCTCTTAAAGCTATACATCCAATTTTCCATTACAGCCTCCTCAAACCTGCGTTACCCCGAATAAATGGCAAACTACGATGCCGGAGCCTCCCCCCTCTGATGATTGATGATGAGGAACACTACGAGATTGCGGATATCCTTGACTCTAAGATTTTACGTGGACAACTTCTGTACCTGATCCAATGGGTACATTTCGGGCCCCAACATAAAGAATGGGTGAAAGTTTCAGATATCAATGCACCTGAACACTTGCGAAACTTTCACAATCGATACCCTCACAAACCCGGGGGCCCACGTTCTCTCCTTCCTAAGTGGCGGGTGGGTGGTGTTTTGGGAAGGGCAGAATGTAAGAAAAAGTTGCATTTGATGTTTCTCACTGAATCCATTGTTGTATGTTTCCTACCCCCGCTATGCGCTTGCGTAGGTATGCAGGCAGAAACGTGGGAGCTTCTTCCCTGCCGCTTCTCCTTATCACGGTGGCCTTGAATGTAGGCTTTGGGCTATTCTTGTGTAGCTGAGAATTTTCCAGTCCTGGGAAGGCAAGGGGAGGGGGGAGTAGTCTCCCGCTCATGAAGTATTTCTCCCGCCGGGAGTTCCCGCGCGAGTGCTCAAGTTCTATTTGCTAGGCGCTTCATTGCATCACACTATAAGTTAGCTTGCTTTGCTTTGCCCCCTATTCCTGACAATGACCTCCTACTGTGGGTTTATAGCAAGATAATCCAATAAACCTTTCTTTGTGCAAGAATGACTGGATCTACTTGATTTTCATAACCTGACAAAGCTGTCCCCTGCTGAATTGCCGAAGGAGACAACCAAGGTCCTGGCTCGCTCAGCACTGTGACTCCAGTTTGCAAGCATTAGTTAGCTTTACCTTGTACTGGGTTCCTCTGTTGATAGAACTGCAGGTCTTGCCTTGATGATGAACATGAACTGAGTAACAGACTGAGCTCCATATTCTATAATATGCAGACGGTAGTAAATGATTGCTCTGTGATTCTTTCCTATTCTCATCCATTTTTGGAGGGGGGGAAGGCTAACTCTTTTGACTACCTTAATTTTAGATTTTAAAATTTTGTTATTTTAATATTTTGATCTTCTGGTTACTAATTATTTGCTGCTCCTTAAGAATTCTCACTCATCTGACAGACTCAATTGTTAAGTAATATATCTCACTAAGAGTACTCAAACTACAGCATAGTTAAGTCTTTAGGTTAAATAACACTCTAAGAGAATTTCAGGACTTTAGGATAAACATAATTCTTTAGATTAACTTACAATTTAGATAGGCTAGGTCTTTAGGATACATTTAATTCTTTAGGATAATTCAATGTACAGAGTAGTTGAGTCTTTTAAAAAAAAATTTCCCCTAGGAGAAATCACGTTTTTACCCACAACTTTCTAGGAGAAATCACTCTTAAGGTAATTTAGGTCTTTAGGATAAATATAGCTCTTTAAGATAACTCATAAATTAGACAGGCTAGGTCTTTAGGATACATTTTACTCTTTAAGATAGCTCTATTTACAGAACAGTTAGGTCTTAGGGTTAATATAACACTCTTAGATTACCTTAATCCAAGGCAGGCTAGATCTTCAGGAACACTCCCAAGTTCCTCGTGCCTGCAAACGTCAGATCTTTAGAATAATTCCAATTCCTTAGATTAATTGCATTCTACTACAGGCTCAGTCTTCAGGATAACTTTACTACATCAGATTGTTTTAGTTTACAGTCTGCTTATACATCTAAACCATTATTCCAATTTAACAAAGTTTTTTCAGATTAATACACCTTTGGGATATTGCCTTCTCTTACCTCTATTAATTACTGGTGAGGTGGTTGTATTGTGATTGTACTGTATATCAAACCCTCTAAATAGAAAACACATTTTTGAGAGCTGGGGCTGAGCACCTGGAATTCATAGGAGTATTCTGGATCAATAGTATCCTTAACTGCTCCTGATTAGCACACACAATTGCCATAGACATCATCCATATACACCATGTCTCCTGTTAAAATTATGTTATTCAATGTATGTGGATTGAACAACATAATCAAACAAAAATGCATTACATCACAAATTCAAAAGTCCAAACCAGACATACTATATACAGGAATCCCATATCGAATCACCAGACCATCCAATCCTGAAGTCTTCCTAGTACTCTACACAGTATGGAGTACCCAGTATATCTAAATCCCAAGGCATGGCAATCCTCCTGGTGAAACCTTTAAGATTCAAACGTGGACACCTTGCAAGACCCCCAGAAACGGTACATATTTGTAAAAGGGAAACTGGATGGACATACGGTCACTCTTGGCTCAATATATGCTCCCAGCTCTACTCAAATCATGTTCCTGGAATGAACCTTACGTACCCTCCAATCCTTCAAGGCTGAAGATGTCATACTGGGAGGTGACCTAAACTACATACTTAATAAACACCTAGACCAATCACACACCAAGAAATCCAGGACAGACACTTCTATTCCTACACAGAACTACATACCATACTCAAATGAAATGGCCTCTGCGATATCTGGAGATTCCAAAACCAATTTTCTTGAGATTATACTTATTGTTCTGCAAGACTCGGCACATATTCAAGAATCAATTACATTCTGGTTTCACAAGCTCTCTTACCACTTACAACTGATGCCTTTATAGGAATAAAAATCTGGTCTGATGATGCCCCAGTACACTACACCTTAAAGGGATTTTAACAAAAGCCAACAAAAAGATGATGGACATTCAACTTTTCAATTTTATTACATGATAGCCACAAAGACAAAATAATTCAAGGAATACAAAACTATTTTAAAGACAATGAGAACTGCGGAGTACCGCAAATAACCCAATGGGAAGCACTCAAGGTGATAATCCGTGGCCAAGCAATATCCCTCACCACACACCTGAAATGAGAAAAGGAACCAAAAAAATCTTATTAGATAATATAAAACACCTAGAAAACCTGCACAAATGTTCAGGCAGCTCCCAGGTATACAAGAAACTACTGGCTGAAAGAAAATTTTTAGAAGCTATTGAAACGACAACTATTCAATTAAACTTGCTTTATACAAAACAACATTTTTGGCAAAAATCCCCCAAATCCCTGAAACTATTAGCCTGTAGAGTCAAACAAAAGAAGGCTATCAGGTGCATATATGCTCTAAAAGATCCCACTGGACAAATACATGGAGACTCTAAGAAGATACTTCAGCTATTGGCTGACTATAACTCCAAGCTATATGCAACTACAAATCCTGACCAGATATTAATCACAGAACGTCTAAAGAATAGGAAACTATTGAAGACCCTATCTTTGGATCACAAATACCTCCTAGATTCCGCAGTAACCACAAAAGAGGTGCTGGACTCCATTAATCAATTTAAATCAAACACAGCTCCTGGTAACAATGGATACACAACAGAATACTATAAAACCTTCAAGGCTGTACTGACTGAACCAATACAAAATCTCTGTAATGTTATCTTGGAATCTGGACACATGCCTCCCATATGGTCTGAAGCCATACTAACACTCATTCCAAAAACCAATAAAGACCAGTCAGACCCAGCTTCCTTCCACCCCATAGCTCTCCTGAATGTTGACACAAAAATCTTCACAAAAATTCTTGCCAACAAATTGAAACTAATTCTTCCACATTATATACACCAGGACCAAACTGGATTCATCTTTCAGAGGAACATAACAGACACCATCCGCCACTCCTTAAATCTCATCAGTTATTTCAAATCAAAGCAAACAGAGGCTGTGGTCTTGTAATTAGATGCGGAAAAAGCATTTGATTGTGTAGGGATACCATACCTGAAGTCTGTCCTCAACACAATGGATTTTGGAACCAAATTCCAAAATGCTATTAAAGCAGTTTATCGTAACCCTACAGTACAGATACAGGTCAATGGAAGTTTATCACATAAAATTCACTTACATCGTGGAACTCAACAAGGTTGCCCTTTATCCCCATTATTGTTTGTTTTGGCCATCGAGCCATTAGCTGAGGCAATTTGGCAAAACCCTGAAATTAAGGGCATTACCATAGGATCCCAAATGCATAAAATCAGACTGTATGCTGACGATCTAACACTTTGACTGACCCATTAAATTCCTTACAGAACGTACAAGTTACCACCTCCAATTTTTCTCCAATTTCAGGACTTAAGTTTAGCCAACAAAATCCAAAATCTACCCTATCAGATCGGGCCATTGGTACTTACCCGTGAAGGGCTCTTCTCCTCTGAGATTAAGGAGGACATCTTGCTGGGTGTTTCCCACCCTATCCTTAGGGAGGCAGGAACAAACTTGACTTCCTGTCCTCTTGGTGGGACACTCCCTCCAGCTTCAGTTTAGGAACTCCAAATAGCAGTACGAGCTAAAAAAACTAGGATAGAACTAAGAATAATATGAATTTATAATGTGATAACACTTGCATAGCTTTAACAAGAGGGACAGGAAGACACAGGCACAATACCAACAGTCAGAACAAGGATAACAATCAGGAAATGTCACAGGAATTGAAGTCAGGATCCAAGAATCAGGAGGATAAGACGATGAATTCGGGAGGGCTCAAGATGTCCTCCTTAATCTCAGAGGAGAAGGGCCCTTCACGGGTAAGTACCAATGGCCCGTTCTCCCCTGAGAGGAGGACATCTTGCTGGGATCTCCTAGAGCAGTGGCATAGATCGGGCGGGTCATTGTCTAATCCTCCAGAACCTGTTGTAACACTCTCCGACCGAAGGCGGCGTCAGCTGAGTCGAAGATGTTGATTCTGTAGTGTTTAATAAAGGTAGAGGCCGATGACCATGTAGCTGCCCTGCAAATTTCAGTCACCGATGCACGATTAGCAAATGCCGAAGAGGTAGCCGCACTACGAACGGAATGTGCTGTGATACCTGCTGGAGGTACCACCTTCTGGGATTTGTAAGCTTCCGTGATGCATAGCTTTAGTGTGGAACTGATTGTAGAGGTGGACATTTTGTGTCTCTTGTTAGGTGGAGAAATCGAGATGAATAGGGACCCCGATTTCCTAAAGTCTTTAGTACGATGAAGGAACGTCTTCAATGCTCTGCGGACATCGAGAGTATGCCATAAGCGTTCCTGTGGGCGACTCGGATTTGGACAAAAAGAGGGAAGACAGATTTCCTGGGATCTATGGAAGTAAGTATTTACCTTAGGTCTAAAGGTCGGGTCCGGAATCAAGATGACCTTCTCTTTGTGGAATACACTGAAACGAGGGTTGGCTGACAGTACTCCCAGTTCCGATACCCGTCGAGCCGAAGTCACTGCCACTAAAAATAGAGTCTTCATTCGGAGCCAATGGAGGGGAACATCTTTGATGGGCTCGAAAGGAGGTTTAGTTAAGGCAGATAGAACCAAGTTGAGTCTCCAAGTCGGAAATCTGTGGACGACTGGAGGGTCAGTAGATGCCGCTCCCTTCAAGAAACGTCGAACATGGGGATGGCGAGAGAGAGTCCAGCCTTTAAATAGTGGTAGGACCGTTGACAGAGCTGCGACCTGCCTCCGGAGGGTAGCCGCCTTAAGCCCTGAATCATGGCCGTCTTGGAGGAACGCAAGCATGTTCTTAAATTTTGGCTTCAGAGGATTCACGGATTTTCTGTTCGCCCATCTAACGAAGGCCTTCCAGCTGGTATTATAAATACGGCAAGTGGAATTCCTCCTGGAAGCTAGGATCGTGTCTGTTACCTTCTCTGAGTAACCAAGTTTGAGCAAGGTTTCCCGCTCAATCGCCAGGCAGTCAGTTGTAGCCACCCTGGGTCTGGGTGCCAAATCGGGCCTTGCACTAGCATGTCTGGAGAGATTGGTAGACTCAAGTGAGGAAGCAGTGTCAGGCGCTGGATCTCCGAAAACCACAGTCTTCGAGGCCAGTATGGTGCCACCAGGATTACTTCGGCCCTTTGTTCTTTGAGCTTGCAGAGGAATTTCAGAATGACTGGCAGAGGCGGGAAGGCAAACATCAGCCCCTGAGGCCACTCCGACGTAAGAGCATCCGTTGCTTCGGCTTGATGATGGTAAAATCTCGTGAAAAACCTGGGTAGCTGGAAATTGAGCGGGGATGCAAAGAGGTCCACTAGCGGGAGGCCGAACTTCTCGACTATAAGGAGAAACAGATCCCGTTTCAGAGACTACTCGGCTTCCTGGATCTGGCGTCGACTGAGCCAGTCAGCTTGTATATTCAGAGAGCCCTGTATGTGTTCTGCCCTGATGGAGGCTAGATTGTTCTCTGCCCATTGAAAGAGATGGGCTGCTTCCTTGCGAAGACGCTCTGATCTTGAGCCGCCCTGGTTGTTTATATATGCCCTGGTGGCTATATTGTCCGTTCTGACTAATACATGGTGACCCGAGAGTAGATGTTGGAACCGGATTAACGCTAGCCTGACTGTTCTGAGTTCCAGTACGTTTATCGGGAGTCTGCTGTCCTGGGCCAACCATACTCCTTGTGTTGGGACGTTTAGGTGAACTGCCCCCCATCCTCGGAGACTGGCGTCTGTCATCACCTGCTTGTAATTGGATATGTAGAAGGAGCGACCTTTGAGCAGATTGGAGGTCATTGTCCACCACCGCAGGCTGGACCGGACCATGTGAGTGAGGTCGATCAGGACATTGTCGCGGTTCATGATTCTGAGTTGAAAGGGACGTAGTAGCCGTTGAAGTGGTCTGGAATGGAGTCGGGCCCAGGTGACAGTGTCTATGCATGAAATGAAAAGTCCCATTAATTTTGCCAGCGTCATGAGCTGGGACCGCTTGCTCTTGAGGATCTGTAAGGAAAGATCTCTGATCGTGTCTGCCTTGGATTTGGGTAGGAACATCTTCTTGTGGGATGTATCCAGAATTACTCCCAGATGTTGAAGTGAACGAGATGGGGTCAGGCAGCTCTTTTGCAGGTTTACGATGAACCCATGAGCTCGGAAGCAATGAATTGTAGATTCTGTGTCTTGGACAGAGCTGGCGAGAGAGTCTGAGCGGATCAGGAGATCGTCTAGTTAGGGGTGAACATGTATCCCTCTTTTTCTGAGTAGAATCACAGGGTGGATCAGTAACTTTGAGAAAACCCTGGGGGCAGTAGAAAGACCGAATGGTAGGGCTCTGAATTGCCAATGCTGGTTTTGGACACAAAATCGTAGGAACTTTCTGTGACCGAAGATGGGGACATGGAGATAGGCTTCTTGGAGGTCTATCAAGGTGAGGTACTCTCCTGGTTGCAAAGCCTCTGCTATGGATCGTAGAGTTTCCATTCTGAAATGTCTGAGGTGTACGAATCTGTTCAGAAACTTTAAGTCTAGGATGGCTCTCCATGATCCGTTCCTTTTGGGGACGGTGAAGAAAATTGAGTATACTCCCTGGCCTTTCTGCTCGGGAGGTACAGGTTCTATTGCAGCAATGTCGTACAAGTTCTTTGTAATTTGATCCGATCTTTTTGAGGTGGAGAGGGGATGTAACGATTTGGAGGTTTGGTTCGGAATTCTATGGAATATCCCCTTTCTGTAATCTCTAAGGACCAGGCGTCTGCTTGAGTTTGTTGCCATGTCTGATGAAAGTCTAGCAGCCGCCCTCCTACTCGAATGTGGTGGTAGTCATGCGGAAGGGTTCTTGTTCCCCCGATTGGACTTGTCATCTCTGGGTGAGAAATGGCCGCCTGTCCTGTTATGAAAGGGATTTCTTCTGAAACTGTGTCGAGAAGTCCCCCAGGATTGTCGTCTGCCATCTCTGTAGGATCTAAAGAAGGTCCTGGAACCACGAAAGGAATAATTTCCGGTGCCTCTGCGGTCAGAGGTACCCAGATACCGTGGCATAGCCTTTTTATCTTTTGTCTCTATGAGAATCTTGTCTAGAGAATCTCTGAATAGGCAGTTGCCTTGAAAGGGGTAAGCCGTAACTATACCTTTGGCTCGAAGGTCCGCGCGCCAGGCTCTGAGCCATAGGGTCCTTCTAGCAGCCACCATGGAGGCTAATGCTCTGGAGGAGAAAATCATCGAATCTAGGGTGGCATCAGCTGAAAAGGAAGAAGCCTGAAGGAGCCTATTCGCTCCCTCAGCTAAGCGTTTGTTGGAATCCGGGATCAGTTGAGCCATCTTTTTTGACCACGCAATGGATGCCCTAGCCACAATAGTAGCCGTGGCTGCTGCTCTGATGGCCATTGCTGTAGCCTCATGAGGCTTGCGAAGCGCAAACTCCGCTTTTTTGTCCAGGCCATCTCGAACTGATCCTTCGCCCTCTTCAGAAAGGAGTCCTGATGTCTGCAGAGCTGTAATTGGGGCGTCCACCGGGGGTACCTGCAAAAGCTTGTCTGTAAAGTTAGGCAGTGCATACAAATTTCTGACATTTGCAGGACAGTGTTTATTAGCCATAGGCTTGGCCCATTCTTTAATTAATTGTTTTTCTAAATATTCAGGAAATGGAAAGACTTTTTCAAAGCCTGGGCTTCTTGGAAAATAGTCTTTGCTGCCTCTAGGTCTGAGGCCATCCTGAGAATCAGGTGGGGGAGGGTTCTCTGTATTTATTTTTGGAATTAAGTCTAAGGCAGAAAGGGTCTTTTTTAACAGATATGTATAGTTTTCGGGCTTAAAGAAACGCATGGAAGTGTCAGGGACCTCCATTTCCTCTTCACGTTCCTCTTCGTCAGAAAGGAACTCTCCCTCCTCCCTTTCCACAATGACGCTGTCGCCTGACTGAGATTCATCCCATGGAGCCTCGGCTCCTGCCAAACAATGATGAGTTTTCCTGGCTGCCTTAGTAGGCCAGCGAGGTCTGTTCTCTTCAGAGCAATCAGGGCAGTCAGAATAGGAATAGGAATCCCCCCGGGGGTTGATTTGGGAAACAATAGGGTCTGTCTGTTTGCTAATCTCATGAGATCTGCCTGACTCAGCCAGCTCCTCCCGCACCATGTTTCTAAAAAAGCACATGACTTCTGGGGTCAATAAAGCATTACCGCGGGTATCTGGTTTACTCACGAGTAGGTCTGCAGAGAGATTGGCGTCGCTTATTGCTTTTGACTCAAGAAGGGAACTTGGCCCAGTCATTTGCTCCGTGACATTTGGCGCTGTATTATGGCTTATGGGAGTGGCGAGAGCCGCCCCGCAGCCTTGTGCCTCCTGTTGCAAACGAGCTTGCTTTGCCGCGGCACTTAAAATGGCGCCCGCATCGTGCTGGAGGGAGTGTCCCACCAAGAGGACAGGAAGTTCCTGCCTCCCTAAGGATAGGGTGGGAAACACCCAGCAAGATGTCCTCCTCTCAGGGGAGAATTAGCTGAGGCAATTTGGCAAAACCCTGAAATTAAGGGCATTACCATAGGATCCCAAATGCATAAAATCAGACTGTATGCTGACGATCTAACACTTTGACTGACCCAGTAAATTCCTTACAGAACGTACAAGTTACCACCTCCAATTTTTCTCCAATTTCAGGACTTAAGTTTAGCCAACAAAATCCAAAATCTACCCTATCAGATTGGAGCATCCTACAGAAAGAATAACGAAAACACAATTTCCATTTAACTGGACAAAGACCTACTGGCATCATTTGGGAGTCTGCATACAAGCAGACTTTTCAAATCTGTATAACCATAATTTTAAACAAATATACACAGACACCAAAGCTCAGATGTCAAAATGGAATACCCTTGGTCTCCCCTGGCCAGACAGACTAACTCTCATAAAGAATTTCATCCTACCTAAATATCTCTTCCTATTCTGAACAATCCTAATAGAGATCTCACAATCAGATCTAAAAAAATGGCAGAAAAGTGTTAATCAGTTTATGTGGGCATACAAGAAGCCCAGAGTCAACTTCAACATGCTGCGAAAAATATCCCAGAGAGGCGGCTTGGACCTACCCGGCCTTAGTAGATATTGTGAGGCCTCTAATTTGTCTGCCATGCTTCATGCCCGTTCCCTACCACACCTAGAATGGGTACAAATTGAAAGTCATTATCTACACCCACCCACACTATTAGACACTTTCTGGAATCCATCTCTAGCTAAACATTTGAACTGGCAAGAACATAAATACTTTAAAAAATCCCTCAAGATCTGGTACAAATATATAAAAAGTGGTTAGCCCCTCCAATCTCCATACAATCAACATTTTTTAACCAACTCTGGATCCAGCCTGGACAGGAAAACACATTGTACAATTTCTGGTGTAATGCTGGAATCACACACATTTTTTACCTACTTCACAACAAGAAATTTTTAGAGAAACGAAGACTAGAACAAAAACTAGGAAAAAGAATACATTGTTTTCAATACCTACAAATTAAACATATGGTGGAATCACCTCAACTGACAGAAATGCTACAAAGACCCCAGATGGGTTTTGAACAGCTTCTACATAACCTGGAGACGCAGTCCTTGGGCCTAGTGTCCAAGGTTTACAAACTCCTGAACACACTGGATGATACTAAGACTCTAAAATACCAAAAACTGTGGCTCGGAGACTGTGAAAACCGGCTAACGGAAGAAGACTGGGACCTCATTTGGGCTTCTCCCAATCTATCCTCTGCAATTTCCAGACCATCAAAACCCTGTTGAGATGGTACATACCACCTGCAACCTTCCATCATATAAAAAAAGGCACGGATCCCTTTTGTAGAAAGAACTGTGGACAGAGAGCTGACTTTATCCATTGCTGGTGGACCTGCCAGCACATACAATCATTCTGGTCTCAGATATCCCACCAAATACAACTGATCACAAATGTATAACTACCATTCTTATCAGAAACGTTTCTCCTAAACAATTGAACAGACCCACATGGAAACAAATGCAAGACTGAACTCACTCATACTGTTCTGACAACAGCTCAGAACACCATAGCTGTAAATTGGCTCAATAAATCCCCACCACGATTCAATCCTAACAAAACCATATATGGGATCACTTCATTATGTGCAAAATATCAATCACTACATTCAAACTCTCCTCACGTAAATTTGAGGAAAAATTCATAGCGTCTTGGTCCCACTTATCAATTATATGACGGAAGCCAACATAATTCCAGTAAACCCTTTATCCAGCTCACTGATATACTTTTGATACATAATTCTAAAACCTTGAGTTTAAACCCTTGAATAATAAGCAATGGCATTTCCAAACCACTGACTGATTTGTAAGATTTAATAGTATTCTGTTACATTAAGTCTTGTCTATTATTACCGACTGCCTATAGATTGTAAACAATATTGCAGTATATTAGTATACTAAGTATTATTCAACAAGGACCTTACTGAATATAATTTACTGCTCACGATCAACTTTCTGTATACTTACCAGTTGCATTGATTATTGTATGTTTGTATTATTGTTAAATACTTAAATTAAAAATATTATTTTAAAAAAAGATGTGTTGTGGGACTGGAATGGCAGGCCCCAAAGTGGAATGACAGCCCCTGGGGGTAGAAGATGTGTTCTGAGACTGGAATGACAACCCCCAAAGTGGAGTAGCAGAAGCTTTCTGGGACTGGAATGGTAGCTCCCATAGTGGAATAAGAGCCCCTGGGTTAGCAGAAGCATTTTGGGACTGGAATCACAGGCCTCAGAGTGGAATGATAGTCCCTGGGGCCTGCCATTCCAGTCCCAGAGTAGTCTATTTGGGCCCAGAGACCTTAATGGAAAATCCATTCTGCATTTTCTTTGTAACTCTTCTTGTGCTGTAATGTATTTCAATGGAGCCCTTGCAAGTCAGTTGGCATTCCTGGTTCCCATTATTTCCAATGGGCATTCAAGCCTCTCTCATTGTTTCCAATGGGCAATTCTGGTATAAAAAGTACTACAAAATCACAGTACCTCTAAAACTTTTTTTCACAATTCAACTTCAACCAGACCAACACAATGTATTGCAAACATAGCAGAATGTTATACTCCCCCCCTGAAATCTGAAATTATACTCCCACTTGGTATGATTAGAGGCCAGGTTTCCAGGTCATAGGAGATGGCTTTCAGAGTCTTAAACTTTGTAATCTTAGAAGTCAACCATAGTTTACTTCCACACTACCTTCAGGGAGGAGGTAGTCTGCTAATCAGAATCCCTGTAATGTTTACTAGCCATAGTTTCTGTAGAAGGGCAGAAGTAACAGGTTGACTGTTTGTAGCCATGTATTTATGACAATGCTGTGTTCCTTAGTGGTCTTCTATGTAAGTGGCAGATGAGTATTGTAACAGATACCAAAGTTACAGTCTTGGGATAGAGACTTATTCTTTAAAGTTGTTTTAGGTGGTTGTTAAACTTGTGCTAAGTGAACATAATACACTGATTTAGGGGGCCCTTCTGATATTACTTCAGCAACACAGAAATTACTGCAATGTGTCTCCTTCTCCCCCTGCTCCAGTACTGGCAGTGTGAATTCACATCATCATCATCACAGTACCTGTGCAGTCTCACATGAGTTACTGTGCACATGCAGGCCTGCCATGGGGAGATTTTGAAACTCCAGAATTCTAGAGGGTGCTCCTTCCCCTCCTCCATGCTGCTTTCCCACCTTTCCATATTTGCCGCAATTTGTAGCCAAGGTGGTACAAAAAGCGGCCGGACTCCATCAATCATTTGTCATGCCCCTCCAGTCAATACTAGGGGTTGGTGTGAAATCTGTCAAAAGTCTTTCAAGTGTAAATTCTCTACAGAAAAAAGGAAGGAGTTGAGGTTAAAAGTGTGGATCCTGTCCTAAATCTTCAAAGGGTGAATTCTTTATGCAATTGGCTAGAACAGAATTAGCAGTTAGCAGGGCTGAACAGTCCTGATTTTAAAAGCCTCCTAAAATGAGATGTGACTAAATGTTGTGTTTGAAAGCTTCTCTGTGGGGAAAAAAACTTTTGTCTGGCACTGTTTCCAACAATCATCCAAGCACAATACCAAGACCAAATCTGGAGGGATGGATCTGATCCTTGTTGGTTCTCACAGGGCCAAGACTAGTTTCAGAGCCCTTGGCTCCAGCTACAATACCCAGCATCTCCCAGGAGAAGTGCTTTGGAGCCTTCCCCTCAAAAGGCCCATAACAAACACAAACATGCAGACAAGACATCATTGGAGTCATCCAAGGCCATGGTTCTGACATGGCCTTCCTTCAGACTTGTCACTGAATGCTCGCCGATTCTGAGAATACCTATACCATCAGGCCACTCTCTAATGTTGGCTGTGTCAGAGGGTGAACACCACACCACCTTGTCATCAACCCTCATCATCATCTTGTTGATTGGATCTGACGGTGTATCCCCCTATTTCTTCCCTGAGACCTCTGTTAAGAGATCTGTATGATGCATACTATGAGGACTTTAACTGAGATCCACATGCCAGTTCCAACCCAACTAATGTCATACAAGACTCCCCATGAATGAATGAAATCAAAGCCAGAATGGAAGACCTCCCATTTGATGGGACAGAACTATCAGTAGTAAAACTAATGAGGTTCTCACTAAAATGAGGAAAGCCAAAACTTTAGGGCTCATTCCTGCTCCCCAAAATACTCAAAGGCCCAGACAGCCCTTATCATAGCTCTTATAGATGCAGAAGGCAGTACCCTCCATGAGTCAACCCATCCTACAGAACTCCTCAACAACCATACATTCTTCCTATGGTTCACCCTAGGAGAAGGCTCCCCCCTCCAAAAGGAAAGTCCATCAATCTCCAGAACTGTCTCATCCACCAAACCAGAGCTTTTGTTAATTACAGACTGAGCCTAGAACAAAATCTTTCCTGCATGACATGAGAGAAAGTTTGTCAAGACCAATGAGTCCTAACAACCATGTCAAGAGTTCTTCAATAGTCAAGGTCACTCTTCATCCACCTCCAACCCAGAAGTAGAGGCCCTCCTAAGCAAAAAGGCAATTACAAAAGTACCTCCAAAAGAGCAATATGCAGGTTTTACTCAAGGTACTTCTTAGTTGAAGGGTATATGTGTGAGATTGATAGTTGACCTGAGAAACCTAAATAAGTTATTGTTAACAAAAATAGTTTAGAAAATTATCTGTTGCAGACATCCTTCCTTTAGTTTATTGTGTCCAGGCATATGGTTTGTAACCTAGACTTATTAGATGCTTATTTCCACATAGGGATCTGGCCAAACATCCTGAAATGCCTTTTCCTGCAATCCACTGTCCTATCATTCAGACTAGCTACTGCCCCCAAAGTGTTCACCAAGGTCATAGCAGTGGTGATAGCGTACCTGTGCAGATCTACTCCTATTTAAAACACTGGTTGATAGCAGCAGATTCCAAGATGAAACTATCAGATGTCCAACTAATATTGAAGGGCCGAGGAACTCTGCTTATGAGTCAACTTCAGAAAGTTCAGACTAGAACTTACACAAAGGGTGTCCTTCATAGGAGCAATAGAAGACTCCTCCCTGGCTAAGGCCTTTCCACGCCCAGACAGAATCCTAGCAATATATCTAGGGGTATTTTGTTGCAGTTGTCTCTGCTCCAACCCACAATATTTTCCCAAAGATTACTAGGGCTAATGGCATCTAGCACAGCAGTAGTCCCCTATGACAGACAATGCATGTGTACTTTGCAACTGTGGTTCCTAAGGGTCTTCAACATCCTCCATCACCCCCAATCCAGAAAAAGTGAATGCCTCAAGACTTGTCATATACTCCCTGTTCTGGTTGACCCTTCCTTCAAATCTCTGGTCAAAGGTTCCATTCCACCACTACCTCATGCCAGAAGTCACCTTTACTACAGATGCCTGTCAGGCTGGGGTGCTCATGTAGCACTTTCAGCCAGCAGTGTTTGGTCCACTTGTGAGAAATTGCTTCACATAAATGCCTTGAAGATCAAGTCAATTTACTTAGCACTCTCCACCCTTTGGCCCCACCTAAAGAGGAAGAGCATCCAGGTTGCACCAGAACACAGCATATAACTAAACAGGGCAGTACAGCCTCATCAGCCTTGTACCTCGTGACAACCAAAATATGGGAATGGTGTACCCATCACGGAGCCACGATCCAGGTGGTGCACATAGCAGGAAGCAGCAACTATGTATCTGACTTCCTCAGTCACACTCCCTTAGTACCTCATGAGTAAGATCTGAATGATCACGTCTTCCTCCTGATTTTCCAACAATGGAGCACAAGAACTGTTCCCTATTCTGTTCCCAAGCACCCTGGCATCACCATTCACTGGGAGACACCTTCCAAATTCAGTGGAGAGGGAGCATATACTACAATTTATCCCTGCTTCCATTGATTGTACGAATGCTGTCCAAGATGAGAGCAGAGACCATGACAGTCACAGTTAATAGCTCTGTTCTGGCTCAACTTGGTTTGGTTTCCCATTCTGCTGAAGCTGTACCGAGGCAAATATTACATCCACCATACTGTGACAGGGCCTATCCCTGTACCTAAAGATACAAAGCCTGCATTTGACCGTGTAGTTCATTCACTCCCCAAGCACTGTTTTTCAGAACCTGTGGAACAGGAATTACTGAATGCTAATATTCTGCAAAATGGAAGTGCTTCTTGTCAAGAGCTAACCAGAAACAGACCCAGAATTGTGTCCCTTTGGTCACATTTTTTAGTACCTCCAACTCAGCTCAACTGTATGTCCTCATCCTCAGTCAACCTGCCAATATTCCTTCTGCAGCCACAGAATGAGACTGACCATGACCTCCACACTTTGGAAGTCTGTAGGGCTTTACAGTATTAGCTGAACCAAACCAAAGACTTCAGAAAAGACTATAATCTATTAATTTCATATTCAGGCCCTAAATCAGGCCATAAACCTTCTGCACAATCCATTTCCAGATGCACTTTCACTAAGAACTATTTCATAGACACTGGTGCCAGAAAAGATGCAGCAGTCACACTTGGTTTCTGTAATTTTGTTAAGAATCATAACAAAAAGGAAAATTTAGAATGTTATAAAGCTGTGTTGCCATATTGCTCTCTCATTCTAACAACAGACTGATTTAAACTTTTATAACAGAACCTTGATAATGAACAGAATCTAAAATTCTGATATAGGGCACCAACAGTTCTGTAATGAACAAAACTTGACCTTGAAAATTATGCACAGTAAGAAAGTGTTATTCAGATTACACAAAGAAATGGAAATATAACTGGTCCCCAAACCTAATTAAAACCTCTTTTATACAATAGGAAATTAAATGCATCACACCTATTATATCTTAGTAATTTAATAATTTTTGCCTGGAACAGATCTTGCCAATGCAGGAAAAAACTATCCAAGCTGCCAGTTAAAGCCCTAACCTGCTTGGAATAAGGAAATTTCCTCCCATATGCCTGACAGCTGAGCTCCTCTTCAGATGCTTCTGCCACTTTCAGAGGTTAAGCTAATGGGTACTAGAAACGGGGCTGTCTCCGTACCTTACCTTAGAACTCCCTCACTACACCCATGTCCTTGCATGAAGCTCGCTGAGGTTTTGACATGAAGATATCTTTATTTTTGCTTTTGCTCTTAGGATGTATAAACATGACTACTGAAATATTTAATTACTAAGAATAAGGCCTGTTGTGGAAATAAATACAACGAGCTCTAGAAAGAGGCTCTGGGCGGGTGCCGCAGTCCTGGGCACTCAGTGTCAATTTGCTGTGGTGACCTCAGCAGGGTATAATGACACAAAGTCCACCATTTTCTCCAGAGGAACTGATCTCTGCTACCTGAAGAACAATTGTAATTCTGAGTGATTTCCAGCCCTCACCTGGAGATTGGCAACACTGGTTCCCTCACCTGGAGATTGGCAACACTGAGGGAATGGCTGTTTTGGAGGGTGGAGTCTATGGCATTGTACCTGTCTGAGGTCCCACCCCTCCTCAAACCCCACCATCTCCAGGCTCCACCCCTCAAATCTTCAGGAATTTCCCAACCTGGAGATGGCAACCCTATCTCCTTCACAGCCAACCATCAACCTACCTTGATCTGCCCCTCTGACTTCAGCTTTCCATCTCCTCCCCGCTGGAGAGTAGTTGTAATTCTGAGTGATCTCCAGCCCTCACATGGAGATTGGCAAGTATGGTTCCCCATGAGGGAATGGCTGTTTTGGAGAGTGGAGTCTATGGCATTGGACCTGTCTGAGGTCTCACCCCTCCTCAAACCGCACCCTCTCCAGGCTCCACCCCTCAAATCTCCAGGAATTTTCGAACTTGGAATTGGCAACCCTATCTCCTTAACAGCCAACCATCAACCTACCTTGATCTGCCCCTCTGACTTCAGCTTTCCATCTCCTCCCCCCTCCCTCCTGGAGAGCAGTTGTAATTCTGAGTGATCTCCAGCCCCCACCTTGATACTGGCAACAATGATTCCCTGGGAGGGACTGGCTGTTTTGGAGGGTGGAGTCTATGGCATTGTACTTGTCTGAGGTCCCACCCCACCTGAAAGCTCACCCTCTCCAGGCTCCATCCCTCAAATCTCCAGGAATTTCCCACCTGGAGTTGGCACCCTATCTCCTTCCCAGCCAGTCATCAACCTACCTTTATTTTCTCCTCACTCTTCAGCTTTCCACCCCCCCCCCACCTGCAGCCTCTACCATGCTCTGAAGCCCTGACTGATACATCCCACTCACTGTCATACAGGGGCCATCTCAGCAGGATATAAGGACACAGAGTCCACGATTTTCTCCAGGGGAACTGACCTCTGCCATCTGGAAAGCAGTTGTAATTCTGAGTGATCTTCAGCCCTCACCTGGAGATTGGCAACAATGGTTTCCCCAAATAAGGGGAAATGTATTTTACCTCAGAACAGCAACAGCAACTGTTTAGAATGTTAGAGGCAAAGGCCAGTGAGGCCGCATATGCAAACGACCTCTGTGTTCTGACTGGCTGTGGAGGGGAGAGGAACAGCAAACTGTTTAGAATGTTGGAGGCAGGACTCAGGCAAAGCAGCCAGTGGATAGGGAGACCTTCTGAATGACAGATCAGTGAGCGAACTGATTTCAGAATGTGTTGGAATGTTCAAGTGAGTCCATGACCAAAACAGAATTATATATACTGGAGGAGGGTTTTACTGTTACTGCTGATTTTATGCTGTGGCTTTTTATTGTTCATTTCACTTAAATTATGCTACTAATTTTATTGTTGATTTTAAGAAAACTGCTTATTGTATTATGAGTTTAGTTTCTGTGAACTGCCTTATAAGCTTTTAGTTAAAAGTACCAGGTATAATTTTTCAATATAAATAAACAGGGTTGGGGTCATCTTCTCCATTTCTATGACTGGCTATATTATGCCCGAAGGCTATCAAATATACATCAAGTAAATGTTGAAGAATCTAGAAAGATAGTACAGAACTTCTGTTTTCTTAGCGTGTCTATACTAATAACTGGCTGATAGAATACATTTGTGTTTGGTGAAGGCCAAACAGTCACTGCAGTTTATTTCAGAAAGCTAAGGAAATGATGCACAACTATGCTTCTGATAAATAATGGTAAGACTGCAAAATCAAAATCTTAAATATATGTACCTCTGTGGCTGGCTGCCATCCAGTCAATATAGCTGGTATGTTTTGAAACAGGAACAACCAATCATATTGTATGAGCCTGCATTTAATATATTGGAACAAAGGATGATTCTCCAAAAATGGAGATACATGAAATTCTATTCACAAAATCAACATCACTACAAATTTAACATGGTATTTAGATTTTAACTTACAGAACAGATAATAAATTTATCATCATGATGCTTTAGCAGCAGTGTCAACCATGTAAATATGATTCTTTTTGATACTATTTCATATATCAAAGGATTTTACTTCTGCAAAACCTCTAGGCATTTCACAATCCAGTCATAGCTTTCTTTAAAAGCTTCCACAGGTTTCTGCAAACCCAGCTGGGCTTCACTGCTGAGTTCAGCTTCAGTTCCATTAGCCTCTTCCTCCATCCATCTTTTCAGTGCCTAGAAGAAATACAAAACCTGATTTTAAAAGTCTGATTTTAGTGGGCATGTATAAAAAAGAGACAACATAAATCAACTAGTTTGGCATGGGAGCATGATTCTTGACCAACAACGACTTCTTTTATGCATACTTCAAATCACAGTTCTTCAGGGGCTTTCAGCTTCTTTACATCTTTATTTCTTGGCTTTTGAGTACAACACACAAAATACGAGGAACAAAAAGAAACAAACTATAGCCTCTTTTCCATCCCAAAAAAGTGGCAGAAATCAGTACAAAGAAACAATTCTCCACACTGTGTGTGGTAGATGTGTGGAGTTAGCCCCATATAAAGAGGGAATTGTGTTTAAAGTACAACTGGACCTTGAGAAACTCATAATAATTAATACTTGTGTCTGTAACATGCAGAGCCTTCAGGATATTCTGTCTTATGATCTAACAGAGTTGTGGACTGAGAACTAAAGGACTGTGAAGCAAATTTCATAAATGTGCACAGTGTTGCTTAAGGAATCACAGGGATTTAGCAGGAGAGAAGGTAACTTTTATATCATCTTAAGTTAAAAGTACAGATCCACTAGTAGTGTTAATGAGACCTGCTAGGTTAAGAAGCACCTCATCTCTCCTTATTTCTCTGAAGCTACAGAGATCTCTACAGTTAGATGGGAACTGGGATAAACAAAGTGCCTGAGGCTGCATTCTGCATTTGATTTCCATTGCCTGGACTGTGCTGTGTTTATGCCATCCAAACAGAACACTTACCTCATGTTCACAGCCGCATCTCTGATAAGCATTTCTGTGTATGTTTCCCCCAATTGTTCATGTGTGCACAGGAATCCTGTACTAGGATCCTTCATTTCAGCATGTTTCTTCAAGTCCATGCCTAAATTGACTTAACTTTATTCATTGAAGAGCCAGTGGGCTTATTTGGAGAAAATCAAATACTTCTAATAGTAGAATATGGCAAGATAAGGGGTGGGAGAGAGCACAGGCTTTACCACATTTTGCCTGTATTCTTCATTTTGTTAAAAAATAGGCCACTATCCTACACCCTTTTCCCCAACATAATCCTGGTGACACAAAGGGATAGATGGGGGCGGGGATCACTGTGCTTCCATGTGCCCACTCAGTCTGAAATTTGAGACGGAAGGTCCCTAGAGTAAGAAGTAATTTCATTCCAGTTGAGTGGATGACAAAAAAAAAAAATTACAGGTGGGAATGTGTTCTCCACTGAAACCAATGTAAATGTTACATAAGAACAGCTTGCTAGATCCGACTGGTGGTCCATCCAAATGAATATGAATACAATAACAACCCCAAGCATGCGACATAGCATTATAGGACCCTAACAAAATGCTCAATGAATAAAACAATTCAAATAAAATTTCTGTGCATTCCTTTTGTGGCTAACAAAGAGAGAACATTTGACTGTAAAGGATCCTGCTGCTTCATGGCAAAGGGATGATCATGCCTCTTGAGTGGGCTCTATTGCTTCTTGTTACACTGTCAAGGAAAGACCACATAGGAGGAGCTGTATTTGTGGACTCCTCTTATGTTGTCTGGAACTTCTCATATTACACTACAGCATGGGAAAGAGTGGTGTTACTGTAGGTCCCATGCTGCCTGTGCAACTTGCATGCTTGGTTTTGGTCCCACATTCCCACATTTAGTTCTAACATTCACTAGAAAGGTGTGAGATCAGAAGTCTGCATAGATCCATCCTGAATGGCAAAACAATTTGTTGCAAATCAGAGGCTCTTTGTACCTTATATCTTTCTGTAATATTGAAGCCAAGGGCAGACTGTAACTTGCGCAAACAAATGGGACAAAGATCCAGTGGGCGTCGATCTGATTCTTCCAGGTGATTGGACCCCTGCATGACACATTGCAACCACTGGCAGTGACAGAGCCCAAAAATGTGCCCAATTTCATGAGTCAGAGTCTGAAATACAGATATGGCCAAAATAAGAAATGAAGATAAAGCAGATCCTGTCCAACTGTACTGAAAATATATTGTGCACCAGGGAATGTGCCTCTGTTGATTCTCCTAGACTTCTCACTGACTTCTGATACCACTGATCATGGCATTCTTCTGGATCACCATTATGAGATGGGACTGAGAGGCACTATTTTCATGGTTTCCATCCTACTGGGAGTGTAGGTTTCAGAAGGTGGTGCTGAGGGACAGCTGCTCAGCTCCCTGGCCACTTGGCTTGTAGGGTCTTGGCAAGGCTCCATTTGGTGCCCTATGTTCATCATCTACATGAAACCACTGGATGAGATCATCCAGAGATTTGGGCTGGACTGTCACCAATATGCAGATGACACTTAGCTCTATCTCACACTTCCAGCTGATCCCAGGGAGGCAGCAGAAACCCTGAACCAGTGCCTGGAGGCAGTTTTGGAGTGGAAATGAGTTACTGAACTGAAGCATAATCATGACAAAATGGAAGTGCTACTAATGAGTGGAAGGTTTGACCTGGGACTTAAGTTGTTACTCATTCTGGATGGCGTTGCACTCCCCTTGAAGGAACAGCTCTGTTGTTTGGGGGTGCTCTTGGACCCAGACCTGTTGCAGGATAAGGAAATGGCAACTGAGGCCATCAATGTCTTTTACCAGCTTCAACTGATTAGCCAGCTGCTGCCTTTCCTGGGCAGAAAAGATCTGGCCATGGCCATGCATGCCTTGCAATGCACTCTATGTGGGGCTGCCCTTGGAAAGTGTTTGGATACTTCAATTGTTACAGAATGCTACAGCCAGGACATTAACTTGAGTGGGTCGTAACAACCATAGCATTCCAGTCTTGGCCCATCTACACTGGCTCCTAATTTGTTTATGGGCATAATTCAAGGTGCTGGTATTGACCTTTAAAGACTTACATGGCTTGGGACCAGCATACCTGAAGGACCACCTACTTCCTTACAAATCTATCTGACCACTCTGGTCATTTTCAGAGGTGCTGCTTTGAATGAACCCAGTTTCTGAAATTAGCCAGGCTGCAATCTGGGAGAGGTCTTCTCGTTCATGTCACAAGAACTCTGGGGACGCCCCCCCCCCAGACTTGACTGTCCCTTTCTGTTGTCATCTTCTATGAGTGGGTAAAAACTTTTTGTTTTGCCTGGCATTCCCTCAGTGATCCCGCCTTCTTGTCCTATGTTTGTTGTTTTTACATTTTTGTACTTAAGCTTAGTTTTAATTGTTTTACAGCAAAATCCTAAGGTGGGGGGGGGAGGCCAAAAGCACTCAGGAAGCTGACTGACCTGTATGCCGGTGTATCTCTGAGACAGGCCAGCATAAGAACCAGTTACAATGGCGCAGGCCCCCAGCGCCTCTCTGTGGTTCTTGGGCTCCAGCAGCAACCCACGGCTGCTGCCTGTTGGCGCAACTGAGGCATAGGCTCCTGCGCTGGTGTAGCTGTGGGCAGTTTTGGGGCATGGCCAGAGTTAGTTGGCTCCTTGAGCCCTTTCAGCCTGGGAATGCCCCCTTCCAAAGGCAAAACTGACAACAAAAAAACACGGCGTAGCCTATAAGTGCCAATTAAACTAAAAAATCAGGTGCCCCCCCACCATCGTGGCCATGCCTATTGGAGCTCAGGATGTCTACTACAGGCTTGACTAATCACCTCCCTCCCCAGGGGTGGCCAAGCCACCAATCACAGCCCCCTCCATCCTACAAAAACCTCAACCAGGACATGCTACAACTCAGAAGTTCAGGCACGTGGCACAGGACTCTATTTGTGAGCTCCCTGCTGTGCAGAATTAGAGCAAGCAGCAAGGCACTTTGATGGTGAGAAAAGCAGAGAGGGCACTTACCACTACAGGGTGAGCATTTTGCACTAAGACCCAAGGAGGAGAGCAAAATCCATACTCTGGCTGACCTCTCCCATTTCAGAACCCTAACAGGTATCCCACCTATGGAGGCTCAACCCAAAGGGGCAGCCACACACTGACAGGTAAGCAAGGGCAAGGATTCCAAACCTGCTCCTCCATTGCCTCCCACACTCAAGCCCAGCATGGAGATCATGCTGGGGCAACACAAGCCACGGCCTCACAGTACCATGGCCCCTAGCATGACATGGGAAGAGATTCCAGGAAAGTTTCCCAAGAGAACTGCGGGGAGGTGGTGGTGGATGTAAGCTCTGTCATTTGCCTGTTTCCCACCCTCGGCAGAAGACAGGGCATGTCGGTGTTGGGGGAGGGGGGTGTCTGGCAGCTGCTCCACTGTACATGGTGAACCAGCATGGCAGGTGATCCTCTGACGCATTTCCTTGCAGGATCAGAGTCTTGAACAGCAGCTGCAGGTGCTTCCGTGGATGGATCACCAGCAATCTCTGAGCACTTCAACACAGGAAGGGTGATTGTAATTCAGATGGCACCATCATGTGCCCCAAGGGGGTTGCATTTGCAGACCCTGTCAGGACAACACATCTATGGCTGAGCCCAGCACGGCAGTTGTGCCCAGTTGCCACAGCTGCACGTATCTATTTTGCTTTCCTGCAGATGAGGATTCAACAGGGAGACTTGTAGGTGTGGCCAGTCCTACCTCCCCCCAGCACTCTGCTCAGTCTGCTGTCCCAGCCCTCCTCTTGGGAGTGGAGCATTGCACCCAGCCAGCCCTTCTAAGTTCCACCTGCAATTCTATCCCACTCAGACACGTACCGTGCTGGGGATCCTCAATCCTTTTCCCCACGGCTCCTGGGAGGTAGCAAATGGAGTCTTCACACCTCACCATCCTTTACAGTTCAGCAAAGTCTGTGTTGTGCCACAACTGTGTCTGACCAAACAACAGGTTCCCTCCCTCACCTTGCTGGCTGCTGTGTGAAGGGAGGGAGGGGCCAGAGGCTGGTCTGAGTGAATGAGCCACCTTGGTGTGGTGGTTAGAGTGTGAGGCTAGATCTGGGAGACCCAGATTCCAATCCCTACTCGTACCATGGAAGCTAGGTGGGTGGCCTTGGGCCGGTTGCACACGCTTAGCCTAACCAATCTCACAGGGTTGTTGTGAGTATAAAGCAGGGGAGGGGGGAATGATGGAAGCCATTTGGGGTTCCCATGGGGGAGAAACATCAGAAATTACTAGAGTGAATGAATGAAGTTCATAACTGTGTGTCTGCTGTAAGAAGGGGGGGCTTCTGTCACCCAGGGGGAAGACATTTATGAAGGTGTCACTGAGGCAGCAGGTGATCATGGGGGTCCCTGGAGTCAATGGCTGGAGGAGAGCCAATGCCGCAGGTACACTCAGGGTCTTTGGAGGGGTGGTGGGGAGGGCACTGAGAGGGGAGGCAGCCACCTAAGTCAGATCCTGCATGCTGTACCAAGGAAGTCAGAGCCCTTGCTGTGGTCCCGTAGTGGCAACTGAGTGGCAGCAGCTACAGGCCTACTACGAGGGAAGGATGCTTTCTCCTGGGGCATGGAGGGGTTGTGGAGGGTGGCAATGACAACTCCCCTTCTCCTTCTACCCTTCAGGGACCCTGTGCTCTGTGTGAGGTAGGTGTGAATAGCTGTGGGGTGGACAGCTTGAACCCCCTTCCCCACTGTCAGGTGCCTAGATCTGCTGACAGGAGTTGGTCCCTAAAGGGGGTAGGTGTGTATACTGCTGACACTCCTGTGGCCTGCCTCTCTCTGCCACCTGCATGAGATGGACACTGGATTTCCACCCCTGGCCACATGGCCCCTGATTGTTCCTGGCTTCCCTGTCCTGGCTACTGCCTCCACTGACTGCAGTGGCGTGGTTGCTATGGACGCTACCCAGATTAGGCTCAGAAACACAGCAAATTTGTCTGTTGGCCATCCAGAAAACTGAATTTGTCTGCTGGCTGCTGCATAACTTATTCCTATATGGAATGGACTAACTTATATCTATAGGGAATGGACTAGCACCACCGTAGTTATGCAGCCACTATAGTGCAGACAGAGAACAGGATTGTTTTTGCCCATTATGTGTTATTGTTTGGTGTTAACCATTTTTAGGACATGTTTTTATTACATATATTTTTAATTTGTTAGCTGCCTTGGTGGTCCTGAATGAGGGCAAAAAGATGGGGTATAAATATTGTAAATAATAATAACTGTAGTTAAGGTGTACACTTTCAATTCAGCAAGGGGACAATCATTTCATAAGTAAATAACTTTGGACTAAATCCTTGCAGAAACTGAATGAATTTACAAAAGCCACACTACAAAACTTGTTCCTTCATCTTTAAAATTAGGGTAACAATGTTCTTCTTCCCATTCTTAACTGCAATTTTATCTCCAATTTATTTTGACTATCATTAGATTATCTTTCCATCTCTTAACATTCTACCTAGCACAACAATGGTCTGCTTTCAGCTGGCTCACTTTGGTCCCACTGCAATGTAACTTTTCCTTTTCTTTTGAGATTGCAATAAAAAGCTTTTTAACAGGTTAGAGCAGACCAAGAGGTCAAAAAGAACAACACCAAATTTTCCCAAACAAGTTCCCTGTATACATCCAATTTCCTACAATACGATGGTCCAGCTTAGTGAGGATGACTTCAACTGGCTAAAGATAGTGCTCACTGTCCTAGCTGTTAGGCAAGAAAATTCAGCCACATCAGCCCCCTCCCTCCCCACCCCACCTGAAGAAGACCCACCTGGGACTGGACTGGTCCCCAATCCCAGTGCAGTCAGATCAGGAGCAGTATCTGCCAAGGATGTCTCTGTCTCAGAGAGACATTGAGAATGGAGAACCTGTTAGGGGTGGGTGGGTGGGAACACTGATCTCAGAAGAATCAGGAAGAATTAGAAAGTCACCAATTCTACTTTGTTTGGAATTCTGGGTGGGCATAGACTCAGTCCATTCTCTTGTCTCAGTCCATTATGTGCCCCCATGGCTTCCTCCCCCAGTAAAAAAGAAAGTCCAAAATAGTTCAAGGTGAGCTGAGCACAGGTGAATCAGTTTACTGTCACTCAAGATGCTAATTCTCGAAGCAGACAGCAAATTTCACTCACTTTCAAGATCCTTACAAGAAATTTTGGCCATATTCCGAATCCCTTCTGCACTCTTCAAAAGCCCACAGTACAGTGCTTCAAACAGCTGCAAACGGTAGATGGCTCCACACTGGCAGATGACTCAGCACTCTTTGCTAATGTATAAGCAGAAGCAGAAGGGTCCTTCCAGAAGATGGCTAACTGCTGATGCAATAACTCCAGTGTCGCTAAATAAATCCAGAGGATAGAAATTCCTCTGGATTGCACCAGATATCCAAGTCCAGGACTCAGGAAGAACTAAAGGAGGAACCAGAGTGGAACTCTTTCCTACAGAGATCATATCTAAAGGATAGATATTGCCCAATGAGGTGCTGCATAAGCTATTTTGGACCTCAGGCAGGCAGTGGCTGCAATCTTAGAGCCACTTTCCTGAGAATAAGCCCCGCTGCATAACATGGGACCTCAGTAGACCTGCTTTGTGTCCTCAAAGAAATTATTCATCCACTGTTAAGCTAAGTAGTCAATTAATTTATATTCCACTTTTCTGCCCAAGGGGCTTACAAAATCTCTCCTACATTTTATAACAGCATCCCTGTGAGGTACATTAGACTGAGTGTGCGCGACTGGCCCAAAATTACCCAGCAAGTTTCCATAGCAGACTGGGGATTCAAACCTGGGTCACCTGGTCTCCTAATGACTACATTGTACTGGCTTTCAGTAAAGAATTAGAGTTTCTCAACAACTGCAGCAGCTGGAAAAAGAAGCTACTCCAAAAACAGATTTCAACATGTTATGTTACATCAAACACACATGGGTATGAACTAAAAACTAGCAAAATGACCAGGATATCAGGAAATACAGATGTAGCCATAGATGGACTACAGCTGCAAGTGCTGATGTTGCTCACTTATGTATGCCCATATTCATTATTGATAATTTCTTTTAATGCCTTTTAATATAGCTACCTTTGCTATTTTCCTTAAAGTGATTTGTGATAGCTTGCTAGCCATACAAGAAGACAACAAATGAGTGTGGGGCTTAGTAAAATGGCTGCTACTACCACTATGGTGCAAATGATCCACTGAATCAGGAGAAACCAGTGATACTGTCATAGCTTAGTTCCTAGGGGAGAGGATCAGTTGGGGAGACTTTCTCCAAGGAAAAAGATTCCTCAAATTGCCTCCCTCCCTCTTGCTTTTTGAAAGCATCTCTCCCACTCACTTCAGCAAAAATGTTTCACGAACAGAAAGAAGATCAATAGATTTTCAGAGACCAGGACTTTTGACCTGGATGGCCAAGCTAGCCCAGTCTGGTCAGATTTCAGAAGCTAAGCAGGACAGGTCCTAGTTAGTACTTGGATGGGAAACCACCAAGGAAGTTCAGGGTTGCTACGCAAAGGCAGGCAACAGCTAACCATCTCTGAACATCTCTTGCTGTGAAAACCCTACAGGGTCACCATAAATCACCTGAGACTGGATAGCGCTTTCCACCACCGATCACAAAGCAGATAGCACTTTCCATCATAAATTAAGCTTGCACTGGTCTAACCTTACTTGAACACACGAGTCAGACCACTGGTCTGTCAATGTCTGCAAAGGTCTGTACTGTCCACCCTGACTAGCAATGTGAGGGGTACAGTCTTTGAGAATGTATGGGGGGAAAAACTGTAGCCAGTGAAAGTAAAAAAAATCCTAACTGAACAACTGAAACAAATTGCTTTAATAGTAATAACTAACTTAATGCAACCAAATAAAGTTTATTTAAAAACAAACTACAGATGATTTCCTGCATGTACACATCCCTAATAATGAGACACATACGTCTTTGATTTCAATATAAAATGTAGTACCAGGAGTCTAAACAACACTCACTTTGCAGGACCTCAGAAGCAGAATACTTGTTACTTCAGGGGTATAATAACCATCAAAAACAGAATAGTCAGTTGGAGAAAGTTTTTTTGTGGTCTTCAGCTTGCCTTTGTAGCTTACACTGTAAAAGTCACTGTCATACCTTGCAAAGCTGAAGATCCCCATTCCTAAACAAAGGAAAAGGAAATCAAAGTAGAACTGCACAAGCGCCAATGACAGAGCAGTAGCAAAAGTTGTTAAATCTACCCTTTCTAGAAAGTTAGAAACAAGTTTGCATCACTGCTGCCCATATAAGCACTCACCCCTAACCCCACCCCTACTAAAGCCTGTCCAGCCAACCAAGTGATCCTGATGCTCCCTAGCTCTCTAGAAGCAGCTGTAGCTGCAGAGCAGCCGGATCTAAATGAATTCTGGTCTGACTGGAAATGTGTGTTGTGGCTAAGTGTCACATTTTGGGGGCTGTGGAGAAGCTTTAGGGGATTATGAAGGCACTGTACTGAGATCATGTGGGAGAAGAAGTACAGCCTGAGTAAAGAGGGCCAAACCCACAAGGGCCAAACTCTTATAGACTTCCATGGGGCCTTCAATATCATCACAGATTCTAAAATGTCCCACCTGCTCCATTTTACTCTGCCTATCTCCAGTCTTAGAACAGGAGTGAATACTAAGTGTAAATATTGCTGAACTTTCCATAGAAAACTTTCTAGCCATTGTTCCACACTAACTAATATTAATTAAAATCCATTGATATACCTGTTTTGCATATATGTGACTAGTTCCAGTGTCTTGGAGTGTGTCAGTCAACAGTACATGACTGGTTCAAGAGAAGAACCAGTCATGTACTGTTGACCAACACACTTCAAGGCAGCAAGGAATAAAAGTCAATTTTATAAGAGTCTCATATTATTATATTCATAGCCATTTAGCTGTGCACAAGCTGTCCTTATAGCACAGAGTGCAAAGAACAATTGCCTGATTTCTAAGGCTCCTATTTCAAGCACTCCAGTGCCTGACAATTAATTCCCCTCTCTGAACGCGGGGGGAATTGATCGCAAAATGCACATTTCTTTCTAAGCCACTTCATCAGGTTGTTATTCACACGGGTAGCCATATTGGTATGAAGCAATAGAACAAAGTTTGAGTCCAATAGCACCAATGGTGAAGAAGTGTGCATGCACACTAAAGCTTATACCCAGAATTAAACTTTGTTGGTCTTAAAGGTGCCACTGGATTCATCAGATTGTTGTGATGATAAAAGATGTACACACTGCCCTGAACTCCTGGGAGAAACCACAGGATAAAAATATGAAAACTAAATTATGATGCATAATCAATTATATTGTGTAATTCATTATTTGGAACCCTTGTTTATGGGCAAGAACCAAATTTACAGCATCCAAATTTGGACATTACCACAAGCACCAGTTATGTTGTCAAAGGCTCTCATGGCCGGAGTTGTTGTAGATTTTCTGGGCTGTATGGCTGTGGTCTTGGCATTGTAGTACCTGATGTTTTGCCAGCAGCTGTGGCTGGCATCCTCAGAGGTATAACACAGAAAGATCGAGTACTCTCTGTGTCAATGTGAGAAGAAAAATGGTAGGCAGGTAATTTATATCTACTCAGGAAGGTGGGGTAGGGCTGAGTAATTGTCTTGTAGGAGTTCCCCAGGCTGTGACATGCTAATAGAGGAGATTTCCTGAGGAGGTTCTTTTGCATATGGATTGGCTGTTGAAATTCTAATCTTATCTGTAGTGCTGTTGTAAGATGTAGAGCATTTTGTGTTTTTCAGGACTGGAAACTGTGCCCTATTTATTTTTAAACTCTCTTCTTTCCTGTTGAAATTGTGTTTATGTTTATGAATTTCCATGTGTAACCTGGTATGGTAATTGGATGTGTTGTCCAGCATTTCAGTGTCTTGGAATAAGATACTGTGGCCTGTTTGAGTCAGGCTATGTTCAGCCACTGCTGATTTTTCAGGGTGGCCAAGTCTGCAGTGTCTTTCATGTTTTTTTATTCTTGTCTGGATGCTACCCTGTGTGGTCCCGATGTAAACATGTCCACAACTGCAGGGTATGCAGTATACTCCTGCAGAGGTGTCTTTTGCCAATCTGTTGTATTTTTCTGGTGGGTCTGAATACTGTTTGTAGGTTGTGTTTTTTCATAAGTTTTCCCATCTGATCAGTGATTCCTGTGATATATGGCAAAAACACTTTTCCCGTGGGAGACTATTTTTCCTCAGTTGTTTGTGTTACCTTTGGTTTAATTGCTCTTTTTTTTTTTGTCCCTTGAAGGGGATTTTTTATTTGCATTTTTCTATAAACTACAAACTACAATGAAAAAAGGGAGAGGGAAACAACTACATCTATGGAAAAAGAAAAGATAACCACAACTAACTAAAACCCCAAGAGTTGGAGATCATCAGTATAGCTTGTACACACGTTAGTAAAAAAATGCTTAAAAACACTGAGCATGGATATTCAAGATTATACACCTTATTAACCACTTTCTCTGTTCAACAACCCTCCCCCGAGCATCTTAAAATCGAATGCTTTACACAAACTTTCAGAGTCTCAATCTTCATTTGGCTTTACGGTCTCTCAGTTGATAGCTTTGTTTGGGTGCAGCTGCCCCTTTTCAGCGTCCGAGTCCTTGTCAGAAGACACAGAGTCCAGTTCACCAGTGGATTTGCTATCCTCTTCTTCCTTTGCATCCTCTTCTGGTCCCAGTTGCAACCTCAGAAACTCATGTGCTTTAAAAACAGAGTCATTTTTTTTTCCTTTTTATCTTTTATTTTGAAGGTGACGCCTTCGGGAATCAACCACCTGTATGCAATGCTGTTTGTTTGTAAAAAAAAGAATCAAGTCCTTATACTTCTTCCTCTTCTTACTTATTTCAAATGGAATGTCTTTTAGAATTCTAATATTGTTACCCCCAATTTTCAAGGGTGTACTTGCAAGTCACTTTTAGGATTAAATCCCTTATATGCCTCTTCCAGAATCTCACCACGATCTCCCCAGGCAGATTATTCTTCTTAATGTACATAGAGTAGGCTCTATAGACCACATCCATTTTGCTTAATATATATTCCGCTTTTAAATCTGTCACTGGGCTAATGTATCGCTCAGTAATTGCTTTAGATTCACATTTTTGGCTTCAGTGATCCCTTGAAACCAGAGCACCAATTTTGCTCTCTCCATTTGTAGTTGTAACAGTTGAAATTCTTCAGAAGCTTGCATCTTTTCCAGCATTTGCATCTTTTCCCCTGCTTTTTTAGAATTGGCATCCAATTCCAAAACTTTCTCAGCCACCTGCTCTGGGTTTTTTTTGAAGTTTCCGTGAGTTGGAGTTGCTGTGCTGCAAAGTTCTGGTTTAAAGTTGTTAATTGCTGGTTAATGTTGGTCATCTGGTCCAGTAGAGGGCGTAGGGAATCTGCTAAGAGTTTAAGGAACTCTATGGTCTCTTCCGCCCTTGGACTCATGCCACCTGCTGGTTTCAGTTTCAGTCCTTTCTCAGGCTTTCTCCCTGCCATCTTTCTGGATTGTTTACCTTTACTGAATTGAAGTCTCTGAAAGCCTCCAAAACGCTTGGACATACACTGGAAAGGTACTTAAAACAGGATTCTTAGCTTTTCTCTCTGCTTCCCCCTTGCTGTAATGCAGCTCTAGATCCATATGGACGCATAGCGGCCGGACTGTTAGAGTGCCTCAATTCCCCAGTATCACGCTGGCAAAGAGACGACCCCTCAAAAGCCCCATGGCTAGGAACCTTTATAACAAGGCTCCTGGGGGGTAGTGGACAATCACCCCCCCTCCAAACCGCTTGCGCGCAGATCAGGCTCCCGGATCAACCGGGAGGCATGTCTGCTAAGCGAGTCCCCATAAACCAGAAGTCCGGGTTTAATCGCTCTTCTGATTTCATTATTAGGAGTAGCCATTTGCTTGAAGTGCATGGTCTTGATGATTTAGTTCATCATTGAGAAAATGCAGTTCACATATCCGTCTTGCACGGTCTACTAATGTTTTGATTATGCCTGTTTTTTGCCAAGGGTGGTGATTAGAGTTTTTGTGTAAATAACGATCCATGTGAGTTGGTTTTCTGTAGACCTTGTGACCTAATTGAAGGTCAGCTTTGTGGATGACCATGATATCTAGAAATGGGAGTTTACCATCGATTTCTTTTTCCCAAGGTGAATTGTGTGTTTGGGTGGATGTTGTTGAAGTGGTCTAAAAACACCATCAATTCTACCTCACCATGGCTCTAAATGATAAAGGTATCATCTACATACTGGAACCAGACTGTAGGCTTGTGGGATGCAAATTCTAAAGCTGTTTTTTCAAAATGTTCCATGTAGAAGTTTTCTATAACCAGCCTGAGAAAGCTTCCCATGGCAACCCCATCCATCTGTTCATAGAATTCATTATCCCACTGGAAGTAACTGGTTGTCAAACAATGGTGGAATAAAGCTGTTATGTCCTCTGTAAAAATCTGATTAACAAGTGCAAGTGTGTCTTTTACCAGAACCTTGGTAAAAGGCACCAGTTAGTTTGCCTATTTCCTATTTTAAGAACTCTTCAGTCTCTGCATTGTTTGTGAGGAAAGAGGAAATGCATGAACCCAAGGATTTCAGCCTTGTTTGTACTGTAAATAAAGTACAATTTGTAAAGTCTAAATGCAGCTGTAGAGAGCCCTAGGTCTATGATGTCTACATTATAGAACTACTTCAAATGTGCTATTACTGACCCCTTGTGGTCCATAGTAGCCCTCATAGTAAAGATCTTGAGAACACAAAACTCTGCACCTTTCCTGCACTGTTGCATTAAGTAGACAGAACCCACCTGAAGATCTTCATGGCCAAATTCACATTTTCATAACTTTGCTGCAACAGACTAACACCGTGCCAGCCTAATACTCTTTGCTTCTGCCTTCACAGTACAAATAACAGAGGTACTTATCAGTGATTTGAACACTGATTCATTTTTCTGTTTTGCATCTCCCTCCAACATGCTTCAGTCAACTAGTCTACTTTTTTAAAAAGAGGAGGGAAAGCATTACTTATGAACACCCTTACACAAAATATATCTATGTTTCCAAATGCTCGTAATTTTTTAAAGCAGTGCTTTTATTTAAGTGCCTTAATATTAAGGCTGAAAAATTGCTCTAGTAATGGGGGAAGATGGTGTGAAAGAGAAAGATTTGAGTTTGAGCTGTCACAGAGCTGTCAATCATTGCTGCACAGAGTCAGCTTTTGCTATAAACTCATAAACCCAATCTTCCTCTGAGCTTTGACCAGAAAAATAAAATTGGTCATTTTCACAGTTCACAGTGCAGAATGGCTCAAGTAATGTTTTCTTTCTATGCAATGTCAGAGTTTCCTCACGCCAGGAATAGAAGCAGCTTATCATAGTATAAAAAATATCGAGCCACATATCTCAGTGGCTGAAATATGAAATAGTAAGCATTTGACATACCTTCAGTTAAAGAGGCCTGTCCAAAGACAAAATTCCAGGAGTCTCTTGGATAAAGATCTATCATTGTTATTCCCACAATGCAAAAAGCATCCTTTGGCTTTTTTTTCTTTAAATATTTCAAGAGGTGCCCTGTATGAACAACACAGAGAGAATTACTATAAAATCCCTAATATACATGCTATATGCATACAAACACAAAGAACTGGAACCAAGAACAAAACATTTGTGATGAGGCAGAAATACAGAATAAGGCAAGGAGTCATATTGTTATAAAATTAATATTATGTGTGGCTTTTAGCTTGATATGCAGATGCTAGCAAGTGAGATTTTTCAGTCAACATGATCTGCCCTGCCAGTTTCTGCACATCGAGCTGCTTTTAAAATCACAGTGCCTGATAAATTAGCAAATCTGTGGTATCAGGGACTAGCAACACAAAGTATAATTCTACAATGTGCCCACTTAAGATGTCATCTAGCTTTGTTCCCCTTTGTTGTCAAGTCACAGCTGACTTAGGGTGATCTCATGGGGTCTTCAAGGCAAGAGATGTTCAGAGGTGGCTTGAAACTGCCTGCCTCTGCATCACAACCCTGGTGTTCCTTGGAGGTCTTGCTTCCAAATACTGACCAGAGCCAACCCTGCTTAGTTTATGAGATCTGATGAAATCAGGCTAGCCTGGGCTATTTGGGTCAAGGCTTGCACTGGTACAATTGCTGACCTTTGCCAACATCCATAAGGTTAAAAATTCCAACTCCACTCTTTCTTTATGATCATTAGTAACACAACTGGACAGCAGGGGTTTCAATCCCAAAGGCTCAAAATCATGAAGCTGCCACAAATGCTACAAGATTTTGAAAAATAATACATGAGATACTTCTTTAAAATATGTCTTCTGATTAATGGTAATATGTATATCTATTCTTTTTTCTGCCAACAAAAATGCCATACTACTTTAAAGTCACTCAGATTTATAAAGCAGAACTGGCAAAACTGATTTAAGTCATGAAGAAATGGCCAGTCCAGCAGTACTTTATCTATGGTTAGTACCTGCATGAATCTGTAGATTGTGTGTATATTCATTGACTCGAAAAGCACAATTTGTGTGCAAGACCGGCTCTGGCCCCAAGATTCTTACACTCAGGCCATTGTAAAAGGCTTCACAGTAATCCTTCAGCCATCTCATGTAGACATCTGTACTAACTCTAGAATCTCCAAAAGAACCTAACAAAGAAAGTTCAGAAAAGCAAGTTATGAAAATGCTTTACAATCTTTACCTTCTCTGTTTTCAGAACAGCTGTATCAGATACTTCATCAATACAGTTTTTAAAGTTGGAAACTGACACTGAAAAGGCATGGCTTGTCAGCCAAATTTTAATGCGATCGTGAGATGTTAAATGAATTCAAGGCCATGATCCAGAAATGCTTAGGCAAGTCCAAATACCACTGTATTTAATGAAAACTGCAAAGTTCATCTGTGTACTTAAATCCCATTGGATATGACCCTAGGTAGAGGTGGAAAAAAGAGTCACAATACCAGACCAGCATTCTAAACAGTGAGCGGGGAAGGGTCTGCATGCATCCTGAGATTTACGGTTGCATACATACAGTATAACCTAGAATACACTAACATGCTTAAATTCTATATACTGCAGTAGGACTTAAGTACATAAGTATGTATTTAAGTATGTAAATATCTATGGGACTTCAACTACAGTAAATTTTCTCTGTACTGCATCTATAACTTGCTCTGGATCTCCTTATGCCTTATCAACTTTTTTTAGTTTCCTAAGTATACTGTGAAATACTGTCCAGTCCTCAAAACACTGGTCAGTTACAGGACATATAAGTCTTCTCTGTATTCTCATTTTAGTGGTGGTTAAATTCTTGTTTCTTCAGGAGGTTTTCCCCATTCCACATGTGTTTTGCTCCCTCTAGTGGTTGATTTGATATAAAACAGCTTTATTTCCAGTTTATATGATAAAATAAAGCTGTTTGATATTGAATCGACCACTAGAGGGAGCAAAACGTGCAGAACAGAGGGAAAACCCAAAGAAACAGGAACTTAACAGCAAGTAAAATGAGAATGCAGAAAAGCCCATATACGCAAGTACTAGCCCAAAGCCTCTAAACATCTCAAAAGTCACTCTCTCAATGCCCCTGCAACAGTCTCACAGCAGATCTGCTCTGGACCACTGTATTACACAAAAGCAGGAAAGGATGGAACAAGTCATGTCATTTCAATAATATCTGTGGTAGTATTATTGCTTATGTATGAATATAGAATATTAAATAACTTAGATGCAATCCTAAAAAAGCTTGGTACTTCTAAGAACAGTCCTTTAATCTCATTGATCTAAGATGGGATTTAGATATCACATCTATCTTTCTCAATAAAGGACCTACAAAACAGCATGGTGCCATCTAAAAAACCCTCAGACCATAAATGTGTACCACTGTTGTAATGTGCAGGATCAAACGGTTTGAATCCAAAGGTGATTTGTGCTCACATAACTCAAGGGTAGAATTACTGGGGGGAGGGAGATATCAAGGGGAAATTTTACTTGGTATAACCTTGTATTGATTACTGCTTGTAAACCACCTTGAGCAAAAGAAAGAAAGGCGGGGTATTAATGTTTAAATAAAAAAGTAAATGCATCACTGTTGCCAGCACTGTCCCACTTTTCTCTAAATCATGAAGCTTTCATTTGGGAAAAGTAAAACACTATAATGTTAATTACAACTAACATTCTTCCATGTTTAGCTTTGGCCACTTTGCTTTAAGCATGGGCAATAAATGGAAGCAAGACAGTTTTCTTAATCTCACAAGCACCTTTGCATGTATTTAGTTATCATAAGTGGTTCAACCAACTCAAAAAAGGATAGTCTCACAAGTAAAGCATATTAATAAGTGTTTATAGGTCCAGGGCTTTCAAGGATTTGGTTCACAGATGGTTAAAGGTTGAACCAACAACATACCTGAGAGTTCTAAGTATAGAATCGTTCCATAAAATGCTGGGGTTCCCTGGAAATTTATCAGACTATATCAAGAAAAGTTCAAAGCTTGCTCACCACTGCAGTCTTCCCCCTGATATTGGCAGGAGAATGATTGTGCATTTTAGATAACACTCAGTTCATGCAAGTCCTGGTAAGAACCAAGACCTGGCAGATGTCCTGCATGAACTGAGTGTGCACTTTATAATATGCCCTGTAACCTATGTGGCAGACATGCAGAGATTCTTAACCACACAAATCAGTGTAGAAAAGGCTCCCTCAAGGTAGAAAGTCTATAAAACCACCAATTTCTTAGGTGCAGATGTTGACAAATCCCAAATGCCAGGTTGCCATAGCGCCTAGTATTTTCACAAATTATATCATTTTAGGGTATTTCAGAAATCCTCAGAACTACAAAGCTTATCATTTCACATCAGAATATGTTTTGCTATATGACATTAAAAAACATGTGCACGAAGTTCTTGCCCATTGCTGCTTTTTATGTTAACTAGACCCTTCAATGGTGGTAAATATATCTACTTCTTAACCAGTTGCTTTCTATACTGGCTCCAGTTTTCAATTATATGAAGCTTAAAAAGCAATAATGGTTAAAATAGGGTTAGAAGTTAGCTTTTTGTTGTAATGAGGACAACCAGCATTACTCATTTATTTATATACATTACCACTTTTGTCATAACTTTAATAAAATAGTAAGAAACTGTAGAGCCAGGATTAGGCTTTAGGGTAGCAATAATTAGAAAAATGTGGCCATTCCAATGCAAAATCCTGAAGGCTGAAAAATCAGACTGGCTCCTAAAAATTTAGGCTAGCTCCTCAAGCCAATGAAAATGTGTCAAGTACTGTTTAAAACACAGGCATTTCATGAAAGAGGCTTATTAAAGATTTCTATAACTTGGTTTGCATACAGGGCTGGCCCGAGGTTTTTTTGTGCCCGAGGCGGGGCTACCTTCTGGAGCCCCCCCCATGCGCTCCCACCAATTACAGGGTTGCCAACCTCCAGGCAGGGCATGGAGAGAAGGAAGTCACCTTCCTCATGCCCCCCCACCTTCTTCATACACACACCCCCTGCGAAAGAAGCATGTTGGCAGCTAGTCAGTTCCCATGCTGGAGCCGGGCTGGGGCCATGCAGGAAGGTAAGCAGGCAGGAAGGGAGCCGACGGCTGGGTGTTCCTCGTGGCGGGGACCGGCCGTTTGCACCCTTTGCTGTGACTGTGGGCGGGTGGGCTGGCAGGCTGGCTGGTGGGGATGGGCTGATGCCTCCCTCCTTCCCCCAGCAGGCAAGACCCGCCCGCCTGGTGTGAGGCTTGCCATTGGGTCCTGCAGGTGCGGAGCCCAGGCTGCTGAGGTGGGCAGGTCCAGCCAGGCGAGAGAAGAGCCAGCACCAGAAGCTGCACCAGAAGCGGCCAGAGGTCGGCGGGCTTGGCTTCCCTTGGAGCTCTGGCTCGGGAGAGGCCCTGCTGCTGGCCCCGAATCCTGGTCCCTGGGGAAGAGTCAGGCCAGGGGAAGGGCAGGGCTGGTTACCCTGCCGACGCCCGCAGCCCCCATTCGGTCCCAGTTGCGGGTCTCTCTTGAGTCTTAGCAGGGACACAAACAGCAGGTCGGAATTTGGGAAGCGCCAGTGAGGAGAGCGGTGGCCCCCCTGCCCCTGCACTTCCTTCTTGGCGGCATTCCCGGAACCCCCCCAAGGATCCACCCGCTTCCCCCGCGGGATCTTTGGGGTGAGGCCCAGAGGGTTCCTCCTCTTTCCTCCTGGTGCCCAGAGCAAATTGCATATTCACCAGTAACACATTTCATTTAACTGATCAGGTAGGCATTACCAATGGGCTGGATATAAATGTGACTCTTCTGGGGAGATGGTATGTTTCTGCAAGGGTCACGATAAAACTGTGCAAAATCTTGGGTGGCTTCTGGGTGAGAGGAGATCCAATCTGAATCAGAATGTAGTGTGATGGGTTTAAAAAGAAGGCTGTCTGGTTGGAATGCTTCATTTAGCAAAAGCTTCTCCTTGGGTTCAAACTTGTCATAAAGCCTCACAAGCTGTGTGTCCTTGGAAATCAGGGCTACCTTCAGGACCTCCTCAGAATGTTTAATTATTTTCATCTAGTGATGAGAAGGAAAGACCAGTTAGAAAGTCTGTATCTCATTTCCACACAGTATGTCTTCTTTCATTCCAACATCAGTGACCCCTCATAACCCCCTATTATTCCTTAAGTAACCAGCCAACTACTAGCCATGTTTTGCATCTTGCTGCCTATTCAGTGGTCATCATGTCATCTGTGTGTGTCATTCAGCTTCCTCTTTTCCATCAAGTTTTTTCCAAACTCAACCTAGTTTCATTATCAGCTTCTGCTTTTGGACAAGACCAGCTGGCTGCAAGATCAGTTACCAGTCTAATTCCATGCATTATGTCTGTGCTTCACATTATCCTAGCTTTAGCAGCTCATGTTCTACCAAGCCTTCAGTGGTTCTTAAATCAGTTACATCCATGCAAAGTTCTCTGAATCTACTCCTAAGAACACTTCTAATTAATCAGAGCAATAGTTTATCAAACCTATCATCATGCCTGTAACAAAGCCAGCAATTAATGTTAAGAAACTCTGGGAGGGCTTCTAGTGTCCTGGCCCCACTGCTGGACCTCCTGATGGCACCTGGTATTTTTGGCCACTGTGTGACAGAGTGTTGGACTAGTTGGGCCATTGGCCTGATTCAGCATTGGCTTCTGTTATGTTCTTATGCTCTTAAACATTCAGCAGCCCAGGGAACTAAGGTGATTCTCTGTTCTCTGCCATTCAAGGATGGGTTCAAATACCCTTTCTTTCAATCACAGTGTTTACATACTGGGAAGCCTCTGCAGATAGCCTCCCCCCCCCCTTGAGGCTGCATCTTCTCAACTTCTGGCTAAAACCACATTTCCAATTCATGACAGTGCAGTAAGTCATTGTTAGATTTATTTATTTGTTAGATTTATACCACACCCTCCCCGCCAAGGCTGCTTATACTCTGCTCTAAACTAAGTTTAAGAAACTCTCTGAGCCAAGGTATTTCAAATACTACACCAAGAAATGTTGAACTCTGACATATATGCGTTATGCAAATTAAGTATCTGTGCCTGTGTTTAGCCTGAAATGCATCCCTTGTGAATGTGGACCCCAATATTGCAACCTTAGAGCATGTAACTCCCTAAACGACTCCCAACTATTGAATATCTTAGGCACAACAAAGGAGTAGATATAGGAATCACTTTTGTTATAGGAGCACTTTATGTAATTTTGTCTATTGACTTTTATTGTACGGATTGTATTTTATGGTTTTATGATTTTTTAACTATTGTATGCCGCCTTGAGCCGGTTTCTGGCTAGGCGGGATATAAATCGAAAATAATAAGTAATAAATAAATAATAGTAACATATTACTCCTGTGAGATACAAACAAATGAAACTCAGTGCTTTTACACACGTTTTATCGTTTATTCAATTTAATGTGTTGGTGTTTAATTCTGACTTTTTTAAAAAATGCTGTTGTTCATGAAAGACTCCGGGAACTTCAGAAAAGACAAATACATCAATATTAGAAATAAAACTTTAAAATCAATATTTCTAAGCACTGAGCACCAAGGCCTGAGAGGGCGCCCTTTCCTATCCAAATAGTCCTCACCTCCCCTTTCCCATAACTTGCAACTTTCCCCTCGATACCCGAGTCTCCCTCCCTCTTTCGACAGAGGTCAGAGTCGCGCGGCCACCCCTCATGCAGCCTCGCCCCCTAACTGCTCACACGAACGGCTCACCATCACCACATAACCCGCTGGCTGCTACATGCCAGCACAGCCTGCACCCTTTCGCCGTATTTCTGCCCGCCTCAGGCCGGAGTTCAGCGCCGCCTCCTCCCCGCGCTACTCAGTCGGCGGACAGCGAGGCGCGGCAGGGCACCAGCCGATGCTTCTCGAGGGAGGGCAGGGAAGACTGAGCAGCGCCTAGACGGACGCGCTCAGATCTCCTCGCGCTTCTCTCTTCTGAGCTGCCTCCGCTTCCGGATTCGATTCGCCGTCTGTCCCCGGCGGTAAAGAAAACAATCAGCGTCGCGTCAAAGACGTCAGACTACGTAGGGGGCGCCATGGCCGGGGGTGGGTGGGGAACGGCCCCTTAAGCGAGTAACTCTTCGCCTGAGCCATCGCCACCCCCAGAGTTTGCTTTTATGACTGATCTGACCGTGAAGGTAAAAAAAAGCCTTGCCCGTGGGACTTAGAGCGTCTCCTTTAAACTAGGGTAACCCACGTTATGTCTAATTAGGAACGTCCTCCTAGTTAGCACAGCTACAGATCTGCTTTGCACTTCTTGCAGCACAGTTTAAATGAAACCCTGACCCAGAATCCCAAGGTGAAGCCTCTTTAGCTTCACGTTGAAAGCAAGCCTCCCCTTGGCCTTCTAAGATCCATAACACAGGCACATAATAGAATGCCTTTGAGCCAGCCCCCTAGCTAACAACTTTTTGTTGGGGGTGGCAATGTTTTTCTCAGGGGGCTTGCCATTATATGTCTGTGTGGTACTGCCATGTCATGCTCATACCAATAAATAACAACTAAACAATAAATAAAAGTGGTGTATTGCACAAAAATACCCCCCATCCACCTCCATCCTCACACAAACCAAAATACTTAAAGCCAAATCAGCTTTGCAATTCCAACTAGAGAAGCCCCTGAACTGAAACAAGGGCCCAGCCAAGCCCCAAAGCATGCCATGCTGGAAGAGCAAGGGAGGCAGATTCAGTGGAAATACCCCCCCCAATCCACCTCCATCCTCACAAACTAAGGTACTGGAGATGGAGGCTTAGCTTAGGGCAGGCAGCAGCCACCAGGGCTCATCTCTTTCCTGGGGTCTTTTTAAAAATTACCCCTCTTCCCCCATGCACTTGGACTTCTTCTCTGCCTCCACCACCCACAGCTGCCATGCTGTGGTTGGTTTCATATCCCAAGGCAGCAATTTCATTGCACCCCCCTCCCCATCAGAATTCCAAAGATGCCCACAGGCCCATGCTGTATTTTGTTTACATGAGACTACATTGGAGGAGCCCCCCACCTCTCCCATGGAGGAGGAGGAGGAGCTATGGCATCGGGCTGTGCAGGAGGACAAGCAGAAGGCTCAGATTCTCATGCTCTGCTGCTGCTGCAGTTTGCCTGGAGTTGGAGGAAGTGGCGGGGTGGCTAGCTTAAACTTGTATTTGGCAGGCTCTTTGCTTAGAGCCCACCCACTAGTCCAAATAAGGCAGCCAATGCTGAGCCTGTGGTCGGTTAGGGAGGGAACTGGTTCCGCTCCTCTTTCTGTTTTCCCCAACAAGTCCTGCTGCGCCTCTCTCGAATTGGCCAGCAGAGTGCCGACAAGAGGATCGATCAGGGGGTGAGGGGGCAGGGGGGAACTGAGGATTGGGGGAGGGGCCCACAAAAACCACGAGGGGGGGCCTTGGTAACTACGGGCCTGCTTTGAGCATATGCCGAGGGCCTTTCTCTCACTACTGGTCCATTTGGGAGTTCGCTCTTTGTTCCTTGTTGGATGTAACTCATCTTCCAAAAATGTCTTGTATGGACACATTTCCACCATGCAGGCAAAAAATTGGCCTTTGCCTCATCACAAAACTAACAATAACTTAACATTTTTATAGATCCTTTTTAGTCTCAGAGGGGACAGGAGACATTGATGTAGCAGTATACATAACATCTTATCTAAACCAAAGGCTGAGAATGACAAACTGGTTAGGAACATAAGAACATAAGATAAGCCAATGTTGGATCAGGCCAATGGCCCATCCAGTCCAACACTCTGTCACACAATACCAAAAATACCAGGTAACATCAGGAGGTCCACCAGTGAGGCCAGGACACTAGAAGCCCTCCCACTATTGCCCCCTCAAGCACCAAGAATACAGAGCATCACTTGCCCCAGACCTAGAGTTCCTATCTATACCTTGTGGCCGATGGATCTATATGTTTGTTCCAATTCCTCTGCTCTATATGTTTATCCAATTCCCTCTTGAAGCCATCCATGCTTGTAGCCACCACCACCTCCTGTGGCAGTGAATTCCATGTTTTTTAAATAACAATTTTATTTTATATGTAAGATAAAAACAAACAAATATACATACAACGAAAAGGGGGATCCCAATTACATCATTGTTTACCATGTGTTAATCACTCTTTGGGTGAAGAAGTGCTTCCTTTTATCCGTTCTAACCTGACTGCTCAGCAATTTCATTGAATGCCCATGAGTTCTTGTATTGTGAGAAAGGGAGAAAAGTATTTCTTTCTCTACTTGTTCTATCCCATGCATAATCTTGTAAATCTTGATCATGTCACCCCTCAGCCATTGTTTCTCCAAGCGAAAGAGCCCCAATCGCTTTAACCTTTCTTCATAGGGAAAATGTTCCAACCCTCTTATCATTCAAGTTGCCCTTTTCTGCACTTTTTCCAGCGCTATAATATCCTTTCTGAGGTGTGGTGACCAGAATTCTACACAGTATTCCAAATGAGGTCACACCTTCTATTTATACAGGGGCATTATGATACTGGCTGATTTGTTTTCAGTTCCCTTCCTAATAGTCCCCAGCATAGCGTTGGCCTTTTTAATTGCAGTCACACACTGTCTTGACATTTTCAGTGAGTTATCTACTACAACTCCAAGATCTCTCTCTTGGTCAGTCTCTGCCAGTTCAGACCCCATCAATGTGTATTTATAGTTAGGATTTTTGGCCCCAAAGTGCATCATTTTGCACTTGGCCACATTGAACCCCATTTGCCACGTTGATGCCCACTCACCCATCTCGAAAGATCCCTTTGGAGTGCCTCACAATCCTCCCTGGTTTTCACCACCCTGAACAATTTAATGTCACCTGCAAATTTAGCCACTTCACTGCTTACTCCCAACTCCAAATCATTAATGAACAAGTTAAAAAGCATTGGATTCAATACTGATCCCTGTGGTACCCCACTGCTTACCACCCTCCACTGAGAAAGTTTCCCATTTATACTCACTCTCTGTTTCCTATTAATTAGCCAGTTTTTGATCCACAAGAGGACTTGACCTTTTATCCCATGATTATTGAGCTTCCTTAGGAGCCTTTGATGAGGAACTTTATCAAAAGCTTTCTGGAAGTCAAGGTAAACAACATCTATTGGGTCCCCCTTATCCACATGTTTGTTCACTCCCTCAAAGAACACTTAACAGGTTAGTGTGACAAGATCTTTCCTTACAGAACCCATGCTGAGTTTGCCTCAATAGTTTATGTTCATCAATGTGCCTACTAATTCTTTCCTTAATAACAGTTTCCACCAACTTACCCGGTATCGACGTCAGACTGACTGGCCTGTAATTTCTCAGATCTCCTCTGGAACCCTTTTTAAAGATGGGAGTGACATTAGGTATCTTCCAGTCCTCAGGAATAGAGGCAGATTTTAATGAAAGATTACATATTTTTGTCAGGAGATCCACAAGTTCACATTTGAGTTCCTTCAGAACTCTCGGATGTATGTCATCCGGGCCTTGTGATTTATCAGTTTTCAAGTTGTCTATCAGTCATAGGACCTCTTCTCTTGTCACTTCAATCTGACTCAGGTCTTTCAAACCCCCTCCCAAAATCAGTGGTCCTGGAGTGGGCAAGCACTTCTCATCTTCCACAGTGAAGACAGAGGCAAAAAATGCATTCAGCTTCTCAGCCATTTCCCTGTCATCCTTCAGTGCCCCTTTTACCCCTTGGTCATCCAAGGGCCCCACTGCCTCCCTGGCTGGTTTCCTGCTTCTGATGTATCTGAAGAAAGTTTTATTGTTGGTCTTTATGTTTTTTGCAATATGCTCCTCATATTCCCTTTTTGCCTGCCTGATCACAGACTTGCATTTTATTTGCCACAGCCTGTGTTCCCTTTTATCAATCTCACTGAGACTAGCTTTCCACCGCTTAAAGGAATCCTTCTTACCTTTTACAGCTTCCATGACTCTATTTGTTAACCATGCAGGCCTTTTTCTATACCTATTTGTGCCTTTCCTAACTGGTGGTATATATTTTTTCTGAGCTTCTAGGATTGTAGTTTGAAATAGTCTCCAAGCTTCCCCAAGGCTCGTTTATTAACTGTTAGTGGGATCGTAAAAATGTAGTGGACTTTTGGCTAGAAATATTTAAGTATATCAGGGAAATCACTGGTTATGATATTGATAAGAGACCGGAACTGGTTTTATTAGATTTATTGGGTGCTAACCACATACCCCAGATCTAGGGTTGCCAGCTCTGTGTTGGAAAATACCTGGAGACTTTGGGGGTGGATCCAGGAGGGGGTGGAGTTTGGGGGGGAGGGGCCTCAGCATAGTACAATGCCACAGAGTTTACCCTTCAAAGCAGCCATTTTTTTCCAGGGGAGCTGATCTCTGTCAGCTGGAGATCTGTTGTAAAAGCGGGAAATCTCCAGGGACCACCTGGAAGCTGGCAACCCTGCCCGGATCCAACAGAAACTTATCTCTCTTTTGCTAGCAGCGGCAAAAACAATAATCGCTGCCAGTTGGAAAGATTCAGCTCCAAAACCAATATCGCATTGGTTTGTTAAACTTTGGGAATACTTTGCAATGAACAAAATATCTGACAATAGAAACTGTGGAAGGTCTCAACTCAGATTCAACCGTGCTCGTTAAGTGGGTCCCATTTTTGAACTATGTTCATAAGAACTTTGCAGCACAATTGAAATTTATACGACAGAAATACCATGAATTAATCACTTGTCTATAGCACATACTATACTACTATTGTTCAGGCTACCTCTACATAGTGTGGTAAGCTATTATATTTTAGTGCCTTAAGCTGTGTATAAGGACTGCTTCCCCATGGTATGGTGTTTAACTGTTATTACTGAGTTGTTAACCTTTTTGACTTTGTTTTGTATTCAAACCAAAATTGATAAAAATTATGAAAAATAAAAAAGCTTCCCCAATGATTTTGACCCTTTCTTCTTTTTCTTTCAGTTTCCTCCTTACATGTGCCCTCATTTCAGAGAAGTTACCCCTTTTAAAATTAAAAGTGGTTGTGTTGGTCTTTTTGGGCAACTCCCCATTTTTACAAATGTTGAACTCAGTAACATTATGGTCACTGTTCCCAAGCGATGCAATCACTTTACATCTCTCACCAGGTCTTGGGCATTACTTAGGACCAAATCCAGGATCGCCTCTCCCCTGGTAGGTTCTGTGACCATCTGCTCCATAGCACAATCATTGAGACTTGAACACATATTGATCCAACCAGTATGTGGGTAGTTCAAATCACCTATTACAACACAGTTATTTCATCTAGCCGCTATCTCTAATTCATTCATCATTTTATAATCCTCCTCTATCTTTTGATCTGGTGGGCGATAAACTCCCAGTGTTAAACTTTCTTTAGGGCCCACTATTTCAATCCATAGCATTTCCAGAAGCTATGGAACAAAAAAGACAAGACACTTACATTCATATCATAATCCAAGCCTCCTCATTTTTAACAAACCTAATAGTTGTCTTTCTTTAATTATTCAGAATGGTTTCTACAAAATAACTCAGGAAGTGGAGCTGTGTCAGATGACTTCCTCATCTGATTTTCAGTAAAGTACAAAAGTTGCTGGTCTGGACACACCCTGAAAAAAAGCAGTGTTCAGATTGAAGTTTCAAACAGTAATTGTGAAGTTTCCACAGTTGTCTGAAAAGAATATTACAATATTAAGTGTGCTATTGTCATATTTTTCTTTGGCTAAGCAGCTGGTTATTACACTAAAGTTGCCATAGGTTTTTGTTAGCCATGTTCAAGGACATTGCAGGACACTAGTTTAATTATGCGTATTTTGTTACTGATTGGGGAGAAGCATCTAAAGTTTTGTAGATTAATAACTTTGTCATTAACTTGGTTAATAACATCGACTTGTATGTGAATAATCTGGGAAATGTCAAAGAAGAATTACCAAATGCAGTACCGACATTAAAATAATTTTGAGTGCAATCGTTTGATACTGTTAAAACAAATATTCACTATGTTTAGAACAGTATATCCTGAGACTTCTATCATACAGATTTCATCATTTAAAAGTTAGCATATCCTGTAGTACATGAAAAGAACAGAAAAGCAGGGTGGATGTTAAGTACAAATTTTATCACTATTATAAACACCTAACTTTAAAACAGTAACATGAAAAAATGTCCCTGTTGCATTTCAGATAAATTATATTTTTAGAACACCTGGAGGTAAGATAATAAACTTCACAAAAATCTTGAAGCTACAAACCAATATCCTGAAGCAGAATGTTTTAACAAAGTAAAACAATAAAGAAAATAGAAAAAAGAATGTTGTTCCATCCCCTTAAAAACAAATCAAGCCATCTACAGAGTTAATCTAATTTGACCTGAACTGGATGCAAGGCCACTACAGGTAATCAGTTTACCCCCTGGTAAAATTTCCTACCAAGTGGTTGCTTAGTAGGGTTGCCAACCTCCAGGTGAGGCCTGGAGACCTCAGAAATTATCTCCAGACTATAGAGCCCAGTTCTTCTAAAGAAAACAGCTGCTCTGGCAGGTGGACTCTGGTATTTTTTTTTTCAATCAATCAAATACCAACTCTGGTATTGGACCTGACTGAGAACCCTCCCCAGAGCCCAACTTTTCAAGCTCCACTGCCAAATCTCCAGGAATTTCCCAGCCCAGAGCTGTCAACCCTAATTCTGTATTACTGCACCGGGTATAATTTTTCTGTCATATATTCTTAGTGGTCTTTATCAAGTGGTACACCATATTATCCAAAGACAGCTATGTAAAATTTCAAGAAATTTTGACGCTATAGGGGGAGGAAAAATTATTCCCTCCCCTTTTTCAAACAGACACTGGGGGGGGGGGGAATATATGCAATACTATCCAACAAATCTAAACCTCTTTTGCACCTTTAATAAAATAAAATGCATAATTATAACTTAGATAGCATGTAAAATTTTATTAACTGACACGTATCTGGAATTTAAAAGTATAAATGCCTTAGTTCTGCAAACAAAGTTGCAAATGTACCCAATGCTAAAGCAAGAGAAAGCTGGAAACTTCTGCATCCTGTGTGACATTAACACAATTAATTCATTCCAAAAGGGGGGGGAATCTCATATTTTTTCATGCTATACATTTTGAGTGATGGGCAGAGCAATCCTGTGTGGCCAGAAACAATGGCGCCACTAGTCACCTCCCAAAGGGGAAATTTATGTGACAGCCAAAAAGGAAAACAAGATGCCCAGTCAGTGTTGCCGGGTGCTGCTGCATTGGTGTCCATGGTACTTCTGCCACATTGTTGCTATGTGGGGGTGGCAAGACAGACAGGGCTGGCAGGACCAATGAAAGTAACAAGTGGAGAAGGCTGAGCCAAGCAGATAGCACTGGCAGGGGTCAGAGGGGGGAAGCCCAAAGAAGCACTGCTCCTCCCTTGAAACACACCCCTCCTCAAATGAACCTCCTCCTGTCAGTGGGAAGGGGGCCATCCCATGAGTGCCCTACAGGCACCTCAGGTCTCTGCTGGGCACACAGAGCACAGAGGGCCCCCAGGAGCCACAACATGGGTATGTGAGTACCCTCCACTCACTGGCAGCCATGCCTATCAGCAGGGCACCCACATCAAGGATGTCCCCGTGCAATCCTCCATGCCATCCCAACTGGAGGGAGGGCTGGCAGGGTGGGGGTACAGGAGGGGCATGGATAAACTGATAGGTCTCCCAGCAGCCTCTTGATGTGCCCTTGACTCTCACTGATGTTCCTCATGATGGCAAGAAGCCCCTCCAGATGTCCAGCAGCCTCTGTCACGGATGCTACCAGCCTCTTCATCCATTGCTGGCCCTGGTGAAGGCTTCCTGCCACTCACAACAGCTCTCCAGCTGCTCCCATTCAATCACCACCCACGTGGAGGCAAGCATGGGCAGGATGTACAAGTATGGAAATGGACCCCGTACCCTGGTACCTGGAAAAGGGCCAGGATCCTCCCCCTCCCACAGGCCATTCGCAGCCATGACACTAGGCCCACGGGGAGCTGTCCCACCACTGCCACCTCTCCCCTCCCCTCTGCTTAGCAGGGCCTCTGCCATCCAAGGAAGTCAAGTCCACTCAGCTGACAGGCCCAGGGTCCCATGATGCCCAGTGATCAGAGGACAATGGAGGCTGCCGTTGCTGTATGCCTCCTCAGGCTCAGAGTGCATAGGTGATCAACAACATCAACTCCAAACTTTGGGGAATATGGATCTAAGCACAGTGGAGAGACATAGTAGATGGTGAACAGAAGCACACCCCCTGGGGGGGGGGTCGCCTTACCTTCCTCGGTCACCAGCCCAGGTGCCTGGCTGCTCCGACCCCCTCAACATCACTCAGCTCCATCTCCACCTGACTGCCAATGTGGAGCTAGGGCTCTTGCCAAGAGGAGCACCCCAGCTGTGGAGAATGGGACATGATGAGGGCAGAGTTGCCCTCCATGGGGATAGGGGTTGGTCCTTGGCTGCTGCATCTTTGGCCCTCCTCACTAACCTTGGAGGATGACTCTGCGACAGCATCCCCACCATGCGAGGTGGAAGGAAACCCATTAGAAGACAGTGCTGGCCTCAGATGGCAGCCGGTGAAATGTTCTGGGACCCGCAGCCGGGGTCAGGTGGGAGCAGTGCCCCACATACTCACCATGCAGCACCTCAACACCATGGCCTCCAGTGACTATGGGGGGTATCACCACTTGCATCACCACTTGCTCTGGGCAGACCCTCCTCCACTGGCCACTCGTAAGGGACACCTTGGCCATGAGGGTCAGATGCAGTTTTATGTGGGACCAAAGAAATAATTTCACCACTTAACAGTGGAAATCACTGTTGAACAGCATGTCCAAGGACAGAAATCCACTCTATGACCGTGCACCAGAAGGCACAGCGCTGAGAGGTGGCAGAACTGCTCCTGGCCAGGGTGACACTCGCATGTTCCACCACTAATGTGTACAGCAGTGCCTTCTCCACTTTCATTCAGTTTGGCTGGTGGTGGCCTTTGCTTCCAGCAGATGTGACAGCTGCCCTGACACCCACACACAGGGGAATATGGAGTCCATGGGAAGGCACAGATCCCCCATTCCTGTCCTGCCTCCCAGACCCCTACCTGGGCCCGCGGATGGCAGGCGGAGAGCCACTGACAGAGGGGGTAGGTGACGTTGGGGGTGGGGGTTAAGGCCCTGGCCAAACTGGGTGGCCCCATACACCTGTCACGTTTGTCAACAATGATCCCTCTCTCCACAGGGCCTGACTAGCTACTGGTGGGATGGTGCCCCCTCCTGCCCCTGCCACCCATCCCAAGGGTTCACCACATCCATTTGCTACCAGTGCTCTATGTCTGGGTTGCACAGTGATGGCAGAGGAGGTGTCAGGCCCATCGATACTAGGCCCAAATCAGCACCCTTCATCTGTCAGACAGCACTTGCCTTGATTGTTTCCAGCTCAACAGGGCAACCATTCAGGCTCTGTGTGAGGAACTGGGTCCAATCCTCCAGCGCCAAGCTCCCACTCCCTGTGCCATCCCCATCTTGCAGAAGATCCTCCTCTCCTTGCGGCTCCTAGCCACAGGATCCTTCCTGGGGTTGTGGCAGAGGTCCTTGAGGAGTCCCAGTCCTTGTCCAGTTGCTGCCTTCACAGCTTCTTGGATGCCATGCTCACCCAACTTCGGGAGCATATGTGGTTTCCTGCTGAGGAGGGGGACCTTGCGCCCATCAGGGCAGGTTTTGCTGAATTTGGCAGATTCCCCAATGTCGTGGAGGCTGTGGACTGCACACACATTGCCCTCGTTGCTGAGAGAGGTCAGCCACGGAATATGGACTGCTCTCCCTGTGGTGTTTACCCACCAAGTGCTCACCCAGTGATAAGTGCCCTGTCTGTGTTGTGTCCACCATGAAGGTGTGTGTGTGCTCACTCAAAGTCTGCACAGCAGGGAGCTTTCAGATACTATTCTGTGCCACACACTGTACCTCAGGGGTTGTGGAGAAACCTCCTGGAACCATTTGTTGGGTGGGGGGCCTGATTGGGTGCTGTGAAGGGGTGCAGCTGGCACAGAGGAGGGTGCCGATTGGGTGTGCACCTGGTCAGCATCCTGCGGTGCTTGCATTCTCATGGCTGTGGCAGCATGGGGGGGGGGGGTTGTATTGTTCAGCCAATTATGGGCGCCAATGGGCTACATCACCATTTTTACCAGTACAACTTTGCACCTGTTCTGGTGGGGGGCATTCCTACCCTGAAAATACTTTGGGAGCCATTTAACTGGCAACATCCCCCCCCCGAATGCCCACATCTATGCTGTCACAGGGGGTTGCATTGACAGTCCACCATTGTGTGGCTGTGGGGCATATGCACTGGTGGAACTGCACAGTACAGCAGCATTCATGCCCTGTATTGGCATAAATGGTCCTTACACCAAAATAAACCCCAGTTAGTCAATTGGTTCCCTGTGCTAATTGCACCCCCCCCCTTAGGATTGTGCTGTAAAACCCTCTCTTTAAAATGCTGCACTTACAACTAGTTTTTGCCCAAAAAAAGATTTTCCAGAGCTCTCCCAAATTTCCCAATAACCAAAAATTACCCAGTGGAAAAACTGAATGCTATACGATTTGGGTTCCCATTGGGGGGGGAAAGCGAGGTATAAATTTAGTGAAATTAAATTAAAATGGAGTGATTAAACTTTAATGTTTGAAACCCTGTCTTAAAAAGCATATCATTCATTTCAAAGGGAAAAAGAATAGTTCATGGTTGGTTTTTTTCAGAGCTCCCCCAAATCTCCTAATTTTCATGCTTGGAAAAAGGCCTCAGATTTTTTCCTTATATACATTTTGAGTAATTAAAACCTTGTCCAGAAAGAGCATTCTACTCATTCTAAAAAAAAAAAAATCAGATATTTTTAAGCACTTCCAAAATGTTCCATTGGAGAAAATGGAGAGGGGAGTTCTCATATATTCAAAATGCTATACATTTTGAGCAAGACCTTTTTAAAGAAGATATTGACTTTAAAACATTCAACTCTTTTAAAAGGGGAGAAATGTTTCATAGGAGTTTTCCCCCAGGGCTCCCAGTTTCCCAATTTTTCCATTGGAAAAACTGAAAAAAAATCCTTTGAAAAAATGATGAAAGGGTTTTTTCCCAGGGTCACACCTCTGTCCACAGAGCTGGTCATTTGTGTTAGTAATCCATAAGTGGTGACAATGAGGCATTCCCCCTGTGCTATAGAGCTTTATAACTAGTTTATTCTTTTGAGGAACAGCATGTGTCCCCCACATTCTGTCTAGAGTTTTCATAGTTCATATATACCAAGTATTGATTTCAATAGAAGTTTTTGTATTCAGTTCTAATTTACATTTATGTACTGATGTTTAAAATAACTATCTCGATTTTTGTTCATGTTATACAACGAGAGAATTGTGTGTACACACACATCTGATTTTAACATTTTACATGAAGTGAGGGATTTTTCCCCTCCCTGCCCTGCTATGATGGGTTGGCTATGCTTGTGTTTCTAGTACAGCTCAATACAACTTACTACAGCTGAACAGTCTGCATAAAGGAGCCAATTTATGACTAGAAAATAGTTGTAGGAACATACGGCTCCAAAAAAGATTTTTTCACTCATTGGTTTTAATTAAAAGGTCAACTGCTGTAGCCCAGAACAACTGGGAAACAAACCTTCTCCTCTGTTACTCATTAAGGGCCTGTCTGGAAGAAATGGACTAGACACAGTCCTGGGAAACACTTGCAGCTCATGTCTAAGCATTCATTAACTTCTGATTGAATAGTGGGAAACTGGGCTGCATGTATAAAGCATAGCCTTAAAGACTGAAGCTTTCAGACTGCTGAGGCCTTTTTGATAATGTTGATGGGTACAACTGGGAGGTGGGGCTACTTGAATCCTGAGCATTTGACTGCTTAAATGGTTTAAGTGCATACTACTGCATTTTTTTAAAGTGAAAACCTGGGGCTTATGAACAAGAACCCTGCTTAGGAAATCAGGGTATATGTCAAAACAGAAAGATGGAAAGTTAAGTCTAAGAGTCTAAGCAACTTCCTTGTCTTCAGATGACTCTAGGTCTTCTGTTCAAAACTTTCTGACTGGAATAAAGCACACACAGCCACAAGGAGCCTACTCCAAAGAGGCCCTTTTGAGCCTTGCTGCAAACATTGGTCTTCTGCCTCTGCTTATTGAGCAACCCCAGAGCTACTTTTAGAGGAAGGCAGGCTTGAGAAACTTCACTCAGTGCACATGGGCTTGTTGGAAAAAGTGAACCCACTTCAGATCAGTCACATGGATGCATTCCATGAGAAAGATCATCAAAGCACTTTCCAAACAGAACTTATGATTTACAAAGTCGCTCAAAATGGCTTTTCTAGGTCAAAAGACTACCCTTGTGAAGACTGTCACCCAAATACTTTCCATTGATAAAGATCAAGGCATATCTGCAGCTAGGGCTTATTTTAAACATCTTAGCTCCAGAACAGCCTTCAGAAAGACTTCTTAGTGACTTATCACAGAACGTCTTAACATATTAGAAAAATGCTCCTATGAACTAATGGGGTCATTTAGTGAGAAAATTGTTTACCAAGGAACTGAGTGTGTCATGTCTTTCAAACCAAATACCTGCAGATTCTGCAGTGATCACAGAATTTTGGCAGCTGTATTTATAAAATGCCTTCAACTGTCAAGTAGACTGTCAAATTCTGGAACTAATCAATCATCTAGTCCACTCCCACTTAAGAAACTCCTTCCTTTGCCTCATTTGCTTCTGACCTTCTCTTTGGTTGCAGGACAATGTGCCTAACTTTCAAAATTTCATGCAACATTACCGTAGCAGAAATTCAGGTATTAGTTTTAAGTAAATCTATCCACATCTAAGGAATATCTTTAGAATCATTATGCAATTTTTATTTATTTTTTTATTTATTAATTCAATTGGTACCCCGCCCCCCCCTGCAAGCAGGCTTAGGGTGGTATTTTAGAGCTTCCAAATGGAAAGGTCACATGAATCTTAGGAACAGATATTTTTTTCAGGGAGAGGCTGAAGAATCTGTTCTGCAAGTGGAACTCTGCTTGTGCTTCTTTGGCTGCAGCCAGATAGGACAAAGGGCTTTGACTCTTGAAAGCTTATACCCCCGAAACCTTGTTGGTCTCGAAGGTGCTACTGGACATGATTGTGGCTGTTCTACCACAGACCAGAACAGCAATCCTTTGAAACTTAACAGGATGTGTAATTCTACTTTTTATAAAGGGACTGGGGAGAACATTTCACATGTAGGTATATCTAGGCTTCAAGAGCAAGATGGTTCCAATGTTTCGCAGAGGACTTTCTACAGTAGAACATGGCTTAGATGTACAAGGATACAACATTTCATTTTCAGAATGAGGTTTTATATTGTTTATTTACTGTCAGTAATTTATTTTACACAAGGCAAATATTAATAGCTGGAAGGCAACATTTCTGCAAAATATGTACAGAACAATATACAACTAAAAGAGGCTTTCATCATCTATTAGTAATCGAACCTTCTTAAAATTATGTCTTTAAGACCTTTAAAAATAATTTATTGCCAATGCTGAACTAAGGCAAGGGGGAAATTTACAAAGTTAAGAGATTCTCTTTATCCCTGGAAAGTTACAGAAGTTAACACGTATATAAAAAAGTAAAGCCCCCCCCCCTTTATACAAAGCTAATACAAATCTTGGTTTCATTAGATAACGTTTGTGAGGCTGTTACAAAATATATATTTTTAGATAAGGCTTTATAGAAAACAAGCTGTCACTGCTGTGGACAGACAGGAAAGTTTTCAATAAGCGGCAATCATTTGCTTTCAAGTATAAGGTAAAGAAACTGCAAATGGCACTATTACAATGCTATTTAATCCTTATGACATTGATTGTAGAGATGGCTATGTCATAGTACCCTCATGGAGGCTTACAGAAAGCTAACAGGAGACTATGACTAGCATAAATGAAAACTAATTAATCTGGACCAGGAAGCACTGTATTTAGAGAAGGGACCTTCTGCCACCATCTTGCTACTTGGGATTCTTAAAGTCAGTTTCCAAACTAACCTTACAGTTATCACCACAGGGGTTATGAGAAACACATACTGGGAGAACATGCTCATGACTACCACAGAAATCCCTGCTCTTGCCCCAAGCTTTTTTTTCTCTCTCCATCTCAAGGACTCTTTCAAATTTTGTGGGATGAAAGATGCACAGAATCTAACAATGGGATGACAGTAGCCCCATCTTGCACCAACATTTATTTCCCAGTAAGAAAATAGGGGATTTTTTTTCAACCCTGAGAAATCAGTTCATACTCTGCAAACCCCACCCCAAGTCTAAGATAAAGGGTTGGACTATAACCATCACTGGCAGAATGAAGCTTATGGGTGGGACCTCACCTGCATTCCCAACTTCTACTGCAATCTACTGAGCCCCTTGGAGGGTCAAGGGACCTTCAGGAATAGCATGGGAGCACAACACAGGACTATGCAGTGAGAAGGAGAAGAAATCGCTGCCCCTGCCTCTGCCACCAAAAGCAATAGGAATGGCTACTTAGGATCCAATCCACAAACATACATTTAATTAAAAAAAAAACTTTTTAAGGAGAATGCCTTTTGTTGTTTTGTTTCAGATTTAAAATTATTTCCCACAAAATAAACAGACAGGCCAGTTTTTAATCCACTGTAGTCTGAAAAAACCCTAACAATAAATTTAAGATTAAAAAACCACCCTGAATTTGTAAAGTTAAAATATTTAACAGAAGAAAAAAGATTTTTTAAAATACTACTTTTCTAAGAATTTTTAAACAACTTCTGGCAAATTAGCTCTTTATTTGGAAGAGGTATCTGAAAATATGTTTTGATATTTCAAATTTACCATGGGTCTAAGGCTTAACCTATATATTGACTCAAGTGGTGGGATTTAGAAGACTGAGCAGGCTATTCCTGTTAGCAAGAAAGACATTTTGGTAAGTGGTGTTTGCTCTGGTAGGGGATTTCTGGACACTTTAAGAGCTTCCCAGAATACCTTGAGAGCACAGGAAAGTCAAATCTTTTCTTCAGGTTCCCCAGTCTGGTTTCTCAGATCCAACATAGCTCATCTTGCTCACTTATCAGGACAAGAACAAGGAACAGAAGCAAAAGCAGCTCTTCTCTGCTTTATGGGACAATCACCTTTCTGTATAGCTATGGTGGCCAAATCTGTCAACCTTCCAAGTTTAAATTACACTTCTCAGAATTTGTAGAGCCAATACAAATGCTTTTCTGGGCCAACATTCTATCTTATAGAAATCCATGTAAATCTAAATGCATATCAAACACTGACATTGGTCCTGGCCCTTTGAATGAGAAATCAGCCTGCTTATGCTTGTGTGTGCCCACAAATGTAACACAGTGATATGAACTGGCCTGCCTGCAATAAAGCGTTGCTGATTCCATCTTCTGGACATCAGCCCCTTAACCTCTACTGCCACCTCCTCCCATGGAGGCTTCTTATATTGTTGAGGATGCAGTTTCACACTTGCATATGCACACTAGCATACAGGCCCTTTTGAAATCAATGGGATTTACTGCCAGCAAGCAAACACAGGATTGGGCTGCAACCCAAAGAGGCACAGGTTCAAGCTGTAAAGACTGAATATTATTCATACTGTATGCTGAGTGAACCCTGCTAAAATCAGTGGGACTTACTGCCAAGTAAATATGCATAGGATCCAACAGTGAGGAAAGTGTTTCCTTTCTTGCAGAGTTCTTCTTTCACGAGTAGCAATGGCTGTAGGCCTGCCCAACTGAGGAGGAGAGAGGAAAGGTAAGGTGAGTCCCCCCCCCGAAAAAAGAGGTCAGTTGGACAAGAAAATTAGGAAAGCAAAGATGCATGGGGCGTGACAGACCCTACAGGGAACTCTGCATTCTTCTTCTGATCGCGCTACTCAAGCTTGTAACAGGAAGCAGTGAAAATGGTGGCTGCTAATGGGCAGCATTACGCAAGCCAAAGTGAATACCACCACTGAACTAGCTCTTCCATTCACCCCATTCCATTTTCCATATACTCATACCAATGAAAAAGGGAAGGAGAGACTGTGAGATCTTTCACGTACTTACTTCAGCTCCACAGGCCATTGGGGCAGCAGCCAGGATTACAAGAGGTTATAGCTGATGCATGAAGAGGGGGAAATGACCAAGTATATGGGAAAACCTTAAAAGACACCTAAGTGCCATGGAAGCTGCATAGGGCACTGGTTAGTGAACCATACTATAGCTGTCAAAGAGTTGCATGTAGCTCCTGAGCCACTGACTGACCACTGCTGAATATGGGGTGGTGATTGTCTGACATTATTTAATAAAGATACAAAATTTCTTTCAAATTTCTGATATAAACATTGATTTCATACGATAAATAGATACTAGTATCCATGTTTCTCTGACAGAGAGAAACATAGTGAAGGAGCATTTTGAATGAGGAAACTACTGGAGAAAAAAAGGTTAAGCAACCCACCCATCCCTTCTCTACTCACTTTTGCAGCCACCCAAGATTTTTTTTTTCGTTTAAAAAGGTGCCAGGGACAGATACATATCACTGTGCTTCATATCTAGTGCCACACATGTAAATTACCCCAAAACTTTAGTTACAATGCTAAAGCACCAGGTTTGTTCTTCTGAAAACAGTCCCTTCACTCTCTGCTTACAACATCTCTCTAGAGTACAATGGAAAATGCCTTCAGTCTACATGATCTCCATCCTATACGTTATATAAAATTGAACCAACTAAACAACAGCTGTTGTCATTCTTATTTCAACTTATACACTGTCTATATCAGTCAACAGTTTTGATGGATGCAGTTGAGAATTCAGTTGATGTATCTACTGCTCAGTACACACATAGTTAATAAAAAACATTCTGTCTCTTGGCTTTTTGATATAATTCTAAAATGCAGAAGTGGTAGAAATGGCACCAGTAGAACACTTAGGGTTCTGGTTAAGTTTGGGTTTTTTTTTTGTTTTAATTGCATATTGGGTAAAGCTAATGGCAGCCCCTCTGCAGAGCCTGGGGAATGGAGTTGTCTTCTTCCTACTCCATATCCCCCCACTCCAAAAGCCACTCACTGGGAAACTCACATTCTCATAAGGACACTGCAAAGAAAACAAATTAAGAGGCACTTTAGGTTAAAGAACTTTGAATCACTTTACAATGCTTACTGATGCTGGACTAGGCCCAATGAAGAAAGTTAAGCCTATTACATTAATGCACAATTGGCATAAGATCTTAAACTACCTTCATCTAACATATGGCAAAAGTAAAATGTTTTTCAAAAATATCTAGACTTTTACTGACTTCCACTCATCCTCGAAATTCATAATAATAGCCCTTAATGCATTTCTATTGCTCTCAAATGCAAACTTTGGCCTATGCAACAGAAAACAAACTGTGCTGCTAATCTCTGGTCATGTTAACTGTTAGACATTTATGGCATTCAAGCATTAGAACAGAAAAAGTGTCAATCCCTTTTACAGATATCTTTAAAGCATAGTATAATACCTGTGAAAATTTACTGTTAATTAAACTACATTGTCCAGAGAGTAACTGGTAATAAACAGACTTCTAACCAATACCTGAGAAATCAAAAGTCACCTCTGGTACCACCAGCTTCCTCAAAAATGAGATGAAAACAGTTATAAGTTCAAAAACTCTGTTCTATTTTCAGTGAGTATTTGCTTGCAAGGTTGAGTCAGAGTTGTGTCATAGCTGAGGGGAATACTTTTATAAAAATTTTACTTCAGCAGTACAGTAGATCTGGGATGTAATTCAGTTGCTTTAAACTTTTTTTCCCCCTGCAAAGGTGTCTTGCCTTTTTGGCTACCAATACAGTGGCCAATATTGTCTCACCTACAGCTCTATCTACTGTCAACACTGTTGTGCTACTTCAATGGCATGCATCTAATATCCATAAACACAAGCACTCTTTAGCAGGAAAAAACCCTTTTTGTTAGCTTCTTCCATGTATCACACAACATACAGAGTCTGGACTTACTGAAGGAAAAAGGGTACAACTGATAATTCATAACTGATGGATATTTCCAATGCTGTAGGCAACGAGGTGATTTAGGTTAGTTCCAAGCTGTAAAGCATAAGACATTTTATAAAACTGTTATGTTCTCACAATGACCAATCAAGATCAGAATGTCCCTTTGCATGACTGATTCCATCTGACATATTAAGTGGTAGTAAACCTTAGCTGATTTCCTTTCTGGTACCATTTGAGAGCATCTCCTATTGGCATGGAAGCAAAAATGCATTTGTAAACATCAAATACAGACTGATTATTTTAAAAAGCAGAGCTGTTCACCATGCAGAACAATCTTGGAGGGGGAAAAGGCCATACTTGGAAAGTTGTCTGCAGATACAAACATATCATATTTTTCCTAAAGCCCTTTCAGGTATCACCAAACCTCTTTAATCTATCAAGTTTCCAAAGTGGGTTCTGTCAACCACATGTCTACAGACATTACAAGATATTTCAAGAATACACATTTTATCAGTTTGGAAAGATGGAAGAGGTTAAAATTTCCAAGTTAGCTTTAAAAACTTGAGGTCTGTTAAGAAATTAGAAATGATTCAAAATGAAACTACAGTGGAAGAGATTAAAGCCCAAATTTCAAGAGAAATTGGCAATAACTTGAACAGCAGCAGCTTTTATCCATACACTGAGGCCTGACAAGACCAGAGTTTTTTTCTTCCAACTCCTGCTGTAAACGACTAACACAAAGTCTTTTTGCAGATCACTGTAGCATGAGCTGCTTGAGGTTGTCATGAAGGATGGTATCCTTGACATCACGGAATACCAGGCGGATGTTTTCTGTATTTATAGCGGTGGTGAAGTGGTGATATAAAGGCTTCTGTTGCTGATCCCTGCGCTTGGTACGAAAACAATCCACCAGGAATTTTTGGACATCTATTAAGCAGTGGGGATCCCCTTCAAATTCTGGGAAATAGTCTTTGATGCTAACTTTTTGCACTTTTTCCTCAAGCAAGTCTGTCTTGTTTAGGAAGAGAATGATGGAGACGTTGCTGAAAACACGGTTGTTGACTATAGTTTCAAAAATGTTCAGAGACTCTGTAAGGCGATTTGTTAGTCGATCTTCCATAAGTACCTGGTCAAATTCGCTTGATGAAACCAGGAACAGTATTGAAGTGACGCTGTCAAAGCATTCAAACCAACGTTTTCGCTCTGACCTTTGGCCACCTACATCAACCATCTTAAAGGGGACGTTTTTAATCTCAAAATCGTACTCATGGATCCCTTTTGTCGGTCTTCGTGCCAGCAGAATATCTTGCTGGGAAGGAAGATAATCCTAGTAAAAGAAAAATATGTGCGTCATTGATATGCTTCACTAAATGCTACAAAAGTAGCTTGTCACTTCAATTTACAAAATATATAGCTTCCAATTGTTAGAAGTTGCAAATTCAAACCAAAAGACTCTTCAGCATATATTACTTTAAGAACCCAAATAACAGATTAAACTTACCGGTTCTCCCAATTTATCCAAGTTGTCCAGAAAATATTTTACAGATTCTCCCTAAAAAGAAAAAAATATATAATTATTAATTTAAAAGATAATGTTCTTATTTAAAACTAGTGGCCAGGATAGGAGCATTGCACCCCAACCCTAACTGTACTCACTTGAAGGTAAGCTCTACAGAAACCACTGACATTTCCATCAAGTCAAAGGCCACAATGCAACAGAGAGAAGTATATTTATACTCACAGATTTCAAGAGACCTTGGGCACCTTTGTAAAAGTCCTGGCCAAAAGCTTACAAGCTCAGTTTCCATGTGACATAAACAGAAATTAGTCCAAGCTTTGTAATACTCTTCCAACAATGTTAAACAAAAACTCTAGTCCACCTCACAGTTGAATAATGTGATGTCCATTAATAACTGGAAATTCATAAGAAATACAGACATAGAAGTGTTCATTTCTAAAATGTAAGCAGCTCTAGAAGAAGCAGCTGAAGCAGAAGAAGAGGAGGAGGAGGAGGAGGAGATTGAATTATGCCCTGCCCTTCACTCGGAGTCTCAGAGAGGTTTACAAACTCCTTTCCCTTCCCCTCCCCACAACAGATACCCTGTGAGGTAGGTGGGGCTGAGAGAGCTATGACAGAAACTGGTCTTTCCAAGAACACCTCAGACAGAACTATGGCTTGCCAAGGTCATCCAGCAGCTGAGAGTGGAGGAGTGGGGAATCAAACCTGGTTGTCCCAGATTAAAGTCTGCGCACTTAACCACAACAACAAACTGACTCTAGGATGAAAAGAAACAGCAATTAGATTTAAAGGAAAAGAAGTTCTATCATGTTTCACAGAGGAGAGTAAAACCTAACATTCCAATCAAATCAATCCTGTAATAGTGCATCTTTATCAGAAGTCATAAACTATAGTTCAAGATACACTTCTGGATAAACTGTTCAGTGTCTTCTATTGCTTTTCAAATTGCACTTCCATGCATGCATGTAGCACACTACTATAACTGGATTGATGCCAAAAAAGCTCACAATTAGAGGGGGAAACCCTCTCCCTACAATGACTATTTTGTTCTAAGAACACTGGGCCAAAAAAAGGTAACCTTCTGGACAACCTAATCAAAAAGACTCAATTTTCACCTGAAATTGACTAGAAATCTTGTTAAACCAAATACTTTACAAGCAAAATGTTATCCATTCACTGTCTATGTGAACAAAAGCTCTGCACCTCACAGCTAGTCTTTTTGGACAGACTTGGTTGCTATAGAAATGAATAGCTTGAAATCAACTTTTGTGCAAGTGAAATGAGCAGCTCCAGTAGTTGATAGATAATTGTAAACCATGGCTTGGACACCTTAATCCCTGTGTGCCCCCCTCCCATCTCCAGCACCCTTCTGTACAATAATTTGCCATTACAACTGAAATCCAACAAACCAGAAGAAGAAAGCATGGTTCAATCAACTTCCATAAACCATGGTTTGCCTGGTTCTGTTGTAATGGCAAACCATGGATTGCTAAGAAAAGTTTGGGAGGGTGTGAGGAGTTTCCCTTCCACCAAATTATGGTTGAAACAGGTAACGTTATATCTAAACTGGTTCAGTACCATCTTTTGTTGTTCTCTTCAATGACTGTTTTTCACATTCAGTTTTGTTTTCACTGTCATATTATTAAGAAAAATGGCAATTATAGATATGGGGTGAAGTATTATATGTGGTACAGCATTATACACAATACAGAGCTATGGTTAGAGAATCATTGTTATTAGAACTATAAAATCTAAAAGCATCAGGATTTACCAAAAAAAAGAACAATTACGAAAAGGCCTGGAATAAAATTCAACAAGATATTAAGAAATGGAATACTTTGAATTTATCCTTATTGGGCAGAGTTCCTGTAGTCAAAATGAACATTTTACCCCGTTTGCTATTTTTATTCCAAACGATTCCAATTGTGAAAGACTGCAAAGTGTTGAATTTATGGCAAAAGGAGATTTCTAAATTCGTGTGGGCTGGAAGGAAGCCAAGGATTAAAATGAAAATTCTTTGTGATGCGAAAGAAAGAGGAGGCGTCCAACTTTTTAATTTTAGACTATATCATGATGCGGTGTGCCTAGCTTGGTTGGAGCAGTGGATCAACTTGGAGAATAGACAACTGTTGGCATTAGAAGGGCATGATCGAAGATATGGTTGGCATGCTTATTTATGGTACGAGAAATCTAAAGTAGATAACCTTTTCAAGCACCACTTCATAAGGAGATCACTATTTATGACATGGATGAGATATAAGAGATTCTTTTTTGAAGCAAGACCAATGTGGATTGTTCCGGCAGAAGTAATAAAACCACTTTCAAGGCACAAAGGAAAAGACTGGTTACCTTACAGAGACATTCTGAAAATTGAGGGGAAAAGTTTCGCGATGAGATCTAGAGAAGAATTGGGTTTTGAATATGACTGGTTAAATTATAGACAGATTTATGATTTATTTAAGACTGACAAAATGAGATATGGTTTTAGAAAAGAAAATAATGAAATTGAAAAGATTTGGAGTGAAAAATGTAAAAAAATGATTTCTAGAATTTATAAGATTTTGTTAAAATGGTATACAAAGGATGAGATTGTAAAAGAGCAAATGGTGAAATGGGCTATAAATGTAAATAGAGATATAGAAATGTCATCTTGGGAATGTTTGTGGAAAAAGTAGATTAAAATATCAACATGTGTTAATGTTAAAGAAAACTGTTACAAAATGATGTATAGATGGTATATGACTTTTGCTAATATGCTAATTGCTAATATGAATGAGAATATGTCTAACAAATGTTGGAAAGAGGGCTCGTTTTACCATATGTGGTGGAATTGTGAAAAAGCAAATGCTTTTTGGTAAATACAATTTATTATTGGATATATCACATGTTAAAACATTTTCAACCAACTTACATACCCATTTTTTCTAATTTCCCCTTCTCCCCCCCCAAACAAGACTTCCCACTCACTCCAACCCCATTAATATCTCTCTTATTCTATTACAATTATTCCTAAACTTATGTTCTCTAGCAAACGGTAACAATTCAGAAATCTAATTCTATTTCATTTTCCACTTAATAACTATCAAAGCAGATCAAGCCGCGTTTAATGTCCCAGTTTTTCAACAAGTATTTTTGAAAGTCTTTCCAGTCTTCAAAAAAGTTTCATCTTCTTCGTTGTTTAATTTTCTTGTTAATTTGTCCATTTCTGCTAAAAACAACGTCTTTTTAATCCATTCCCATGTAAAAAGCAAATGCTTTTTGGACAGAGATTCATAGTGAAATTCAGAAAATCTTGAAATGTACATTGAAAAAAGAACCAGAAATGTTGCTTTTAGGACTAAAGTTAGAAGAAGTTAAAATGACAAAAAGAACTTTGTTATGGTATCTAATTTCAACTGCAAGAATGACTTACGCTCAGTTCTGGAAACAAGAGCAGGTACCTGATAAGTGGAAATGGATTAAAAAATGATTTTTATGGCTGAAATGGACAAACTAACAAAACTTCATGGAGTAGAAGATGAAGAATTTTTAACAGACTGGAAAGATTTTAAAGACTATTTAGAGCTTAACTGGGATGTGAAAAATAGATTACTTTGTTTTGATAGTTACTAATAACAGAAGTGTTGTAACAAGAGAGACTGTATTTAAAAAGTTACCTAATAGTTAAAGCTAAAAAGCAAAATATTGAAATTTAAGATCTGAATATTAAGAATGATCTGAATGTACGAGAATATTGGGTGGAAATGTTAATGGGGGCGGAGCATCGTGGGAAGCCAGGGGAGGGGGAGATAAAAATTTGAAAAGGATATGATAAGAATTGTAAACAAAATGTGGAACATGTTATTATATATCCGGTAAATAAATTTTCTTTCTTCTTCTTTTTTTTTTTTAAAGGAAGTTCTGTAGAAGTAGCCCTGCCTGAGTCTCCCATTGGGAGAGTGACATCTGGGCACTGGAACACTGGCTAGGGTGTGTTGAGGAGACGTGGGAGTGTTTCCTGCCAAAATCACCAATTCAAGATGGCTGCTGCCAGTCACCACTGTGCTGCAATGGGGTTCCTCAGCACACCAGTGCTTCATCCTCTTCTCCCCGCTCAATTCAGGGTCATTGCCGGCAGCTGTGGCAAGCCTGCAGGTCATGCCGGCTCTGGAGACATCCCTGGCCAGATGTGAAGTTGCGGCGTCAGTCTCCGTTTCAGAGAGAAAGCTGTCCACCAGTCTTCCTGGCATGATGCCAGCTCTTGTAGCTTGACTAGTGCAAGAAGGAAAGGAGAGGCTCCGGGCTATTTCCAGAGGCCATTACAGCCACCCCAAGCTCCCTCAAGGAGATAGGAAAGGTTAAGAAGAAGATGAGAGCTAAAAGTAAAGTGAAGTACAGTAGGATAAGAAAAACAAAGATCTAAGGCTAACTAACTGACTCAATAGTTGGAAGCAAATCCTTCAACAACCTCTCCCTGTGGAGGCAGGAAAAGAACTTCCTCCACAGGAAGAGGAAGAAAAAATTGAATTCCTGCTACTCCCTGATAGGATGGTGGGAATCACCCAAGATGTCCTCCGCCTCAGAGGGAGAACACAAAAGCTGCCTTGCAGATGACATCTGAACCTTGGACTCAGCGGAAGACCATATACCCCAGGCAAACACACCTAAGCAGTGGGCTACCCCAACCCACAGTAGAAGCATGTGTGATGACAGTGATAGATGGTATAAGCAACCTAAACAGGAAACCCTTAAGCAAATTGTCATCTAAGGTAGTGGACTACCTTAGGTAGTGGACTACCGATCTCTGAACAGTGCAGTACATGTTCTGATGGTCCACGTGGGGGTGGAAGCATCTCATCAATTCTGCAGAGGTCTCATTTGTAGTCTAATGAATGGCACTACAGCAGTGGTGGATGCCATGAGACTCACGAGGCTTTGAATCTCCCATGAGGAGAGGAAACATCTAGTACAAAACCTGGCTATCAAAGCCCTTAGGGCAGAGACCCTCTGGCATGGTGGAAAAGCCCTACCGACCATGAAATTTAGTATGGAGCCAATAAATTCCACCTCTTGGGAGGGGACAAGGTGAAATTGATCAAAGTTGATGGCCAGACCCAGCCTGGACAAAAGGTCTGGTGTCAACTGAATATCTGAGTGGAGGTCACTAGCAGCTGTGCCAACTGGGAGCCAGTCATCTATGTAGGGGAAATTACACAACCTTTTGACCTATGGTGGGCCACCACCACCACAATGCACTTAGTGCCGGCAGATGAATTCAGTCTTACAACCATGCCCTACCAAAGAAAGCACTCAGGAGTCAGAGGTGATGCAGGCCCATTCATCAGCAAAGGGTCTGGGTTTGTCTGTCTGGGAAAAATGAGAGCACCCACAAGTTGTCCATCCCTGGTCAGAAGAAGAGGCCTCTGGTCTTGCTGAGACTCCCTTGGGGATGAAGGCTGCTGTGACATAAACTTGGGCCTAGAGGCCTTGTGCCTCAACTGGTATTGAGGCTGAGCAGGGCAATGGGAGAAGTACTGAGAGGATGAATACCTGCCACACCTCTGGGATTGTTGCTGGACTGAATAGTGAGACTGATAGTGCAGTTAGAAAGGTTGAGAGGAGTGTGCAGTGACCTCAGACTTTGCCATTTGCTTATTTTTCTTTATTTGGGCCAGCATATTGTCAGTGCTGGAAGAGAAGAGCTGTGAGCTCTCAAAAGGTAGATCTTCCACCCCAGCCCTGGGTGGTAGAGCAGTGGAACGCAACTATGTGTGTCTGGGCAGTGTAACTGCCAAAGCCATAGCTTGAGCAGAGCAGTTGGCTATATGGTGGCCAGCATTCATCTCTTGTCTAGAGAGTTTAACGGACTCTGCCTGCGAGAGCTTGGACAGATTTTATGTCCTCCAAGAGGGCATCCAGGTAAATAGACATATGGTCCCATAAAAATAGTTGGTATGCAGACATTATGGCTTGATAATTTGCTATCTGCATATTAAGTGCTAAGGAGGAGTAAAAATGGCAACCCACAGCTTCAAGTTTACAACACTCTTTGTCAGTTGGCTAGTCTGAGCTTCCTTGGTGACAATAGAAGAGGGGGTAGCGTGAGTAAACAAGAATGGACAGTCCTTATGTCTGACCTTATATATGTTGTCAACTTTTCTGGAGTTGGGTGGAATGGTAGAGGGCTTCTCCCAAATGGATTTTGCAAGATCCAAGAAATCTTCAAGCACTGGGAAGGCCACTGAGGTTGTGGCCTCCAAGCAGAGAGCACTAAGGATTTTGCTCTTGGGTTTTGGATTTGAGGCTCTAACATCCACATCAAGAGACTTAGCCATACAGAGCATTTGTTCAGAGGAAAGTTGTAAAACTATGTTAGGCAACGAACCTGACATGTCTCCAAAAGCCTTGTCCAGGGACGAATCTGAAGGGGGCTCTGAACAGATTTCTGATGGAGAAGTTTTATCCTTGTCATTCAAGTCAGAAGCATGCTGACTGGGAGCATCATGTAAGAATGGAAAAGGCTGGATCAGAACCAAGAGTAACGTCAGAACTGAGGACTGGTATGGTTCATCCCACCCGGGCATGTAAGCAGGAGACGATTCATAAGGGTAGGGTTGCCATGGAACTGGTGGGTACAGAACCGGCTAGAGCATCAGTTGTGGTTGATGAGGATGACCCAGGCAATGTTTCAGCATGGTGGTGGTGGTTGGGTCTGTTGAGCAGGAGGAATGTCAGCTTTGGAATTGGAGTCTTCCTGTCCCCTCAGATAGGGGAAAGGTGTCCGAGGGGGTGGAAATGCAGGCTCTTCTTCCTCAAGCAAGACAATCGTTTCCTCATTTAGCAATGAAATTTACTCACTCGGTTTCAGGTTCTTATGCCACAAAGGCCATGGGATCTTGTTTTGATTTTGATTTTACTTTCTTGGGATGCGGTTCTGACATGCTCCTCTGAGCCAATACCAGAGTCAGAGACCTGGACCTGCATTGAGGTGTGAGCACGGAACAAAACGGGCTGAACACTCAGATTCAGGGCTCGAAGACTGCTCTTGCATGGCAGATTCCTCCGCTGCTGGCCAAAGCCTTTTCCCATAGGGCTGCCTTAAGCCTAAAAGCCCTATCAGCCCAAACTTTAGGGGTGAAGTGTTGACAGTGGCAAAATGAGCCCACATTATGAGACTCAGTGAGGCACTGAAGACAAAGAGAGTGCTCATTGGTGTGAGTCATCTTTACGCCACATTTGGCACATTTCTTGAAAAGGGATTGCTGAGCCATGGAGAGGAGGAGGGGGAATTGAAAGCATTGAAGACCAACAAGATCAGGAGAGGTAGAAGACACGCTTTGTCCAGATGGTGGCAAAGAAGGTACTGACAGCAAATGGTGCCTCGCCCCTCGGCACACTGATTTCGGCAGCAAAACACAGTGTCACGTGCCAAGGGGGGAGGACATCCTTTTCAGTCTTTCAGAGCTAGAAAGTCCTTTCCTCATGGCTGGGTCTGCACAGACAGTCTCAATGTAGGACTGCACAGAAGAATGATGACGAACAAACAGTATGAAACAAAAATCTCAGTTGAAAAATATGTACTTCTAAGATATTATCCAATGATTGACTTATAGCAGCAAAATTATGCCTACATGAAAACAATATCATCGAATGATATACTGGACTTACCATGAAAGTCCATTCTATCTGGAGGCACTGGGGTACTTATCAACCTTGCATCTCTCAAACCATCCCCAGGAGTAAGAGCCACTACATGTGTACTGAAAAAGATACTCACCAGCAATCCACACATACTAACAAAGTTCCATGACAATGTTCTACTACAATGCAAGGTGCGTAACAGCCTCTTTCATCAAGACGGCTCCCTGCACCAGAGGAATGCAACATGCCAGCAGAACGAGTTGCTAGGATCCAAGCCAAAGAGAGCTTTTATTAGGAAGGAAAGGCATTTAGGAGGTACAGTTTCTTTACTTTTCATAAACTCCTTGTGCCAACTAACATTTCCTTCTGTGCCTCAAAATCCACTTCCTGCTGCCTCTCTCTGCTCTTCTGCTTTATTTACAAATGAGAAAATTTACAAAAAACTCGCAATCAGAAGGGGGATTGGCTGGGAGGAGAGAAAGGGAAATATGGGAATATTGGCTGGGGGGAGAGAAAGAAAGAGGACTGGCTTGGTGGGAGAGAGAAAGAGAAAAGAGGAGAGACTGGTTTAGGGTGAGAGAGAAAACGGGGGGGGGGTTGGCTTGGGAGAGAGAGAAAGACAATGAAGGGGGAATTGGGTTGGAGAGAGAATGAAAGAGAAAGAAGAGGGAGGAGGAAAGAAGCAAAGGTGGAGGAAAGAAGCAAAGGTGGGGGAATGCCCCCTTCCCACAAATTTCTTGCAGGTCCCCACTCATCTGTATACTAATAACATGTGGTCCCCATCCATAGATACCTAAATCTGCAGATCAGGGTCACACTGACACTACACAGATTTTCCTGCAAACCTGGGGGACTCCCCAAATTTGAAGAAAAATCTGAAATAAAAAATAAAATATATGGGATGGTTAAATCCCCCCCCAATACAATTACTTTGTCTATGCATGCACAGACAACACATTTACAAAGCCACTCCAGCTCAGCAGTGGACAATGGCAGCTGTTCCAGGCCTGGGCATGAAGCAGGAGGATGCTGTGAGCAGAGGAGGATGTTGGCAGCAGCTGCAGGTCCAGGCACAGTGGCAGCAGACACCAGCAGCCTCTGTGGGCGCAGTGGTAGGTAGTGGAGCTTGGAGCCTCACCAGGTTCAGTGATGGGGAGGATATGGGACCCCCCCCCAAGTCTCACAGGCCCACCACTTGTACTAATATCCAAGTCATCCAAATCTGAGGATAGTTAAATCTGGTGACCAGAGCTGTGAATGAGCAAGACAATTTTTTCTACAAACCAGAAAAGGCCCCCAGTTTGCAGGAAAATGTGAAATCTAAAAGGAAAAAGTATTAAGGGTTTTAAAAATGTGAAAATGATAAAAGAATCACCTATAGCTTTAAGCAACTGATTCCCTCAGTGGCTGTTGCTAGGCAACCACAGCATTCCAAACTGGGTTTCTGTGAGTAAAAAGGCAGGAGAACAGGGCAGGGGCCTATCAAGGCCAATACTGATTTTGAGGGAATACTCACTGGGGCCAGGCCTTGACTAGGTTGCCAGATCGAGGTTGGCAAACTCCTAGAGATTTTGTGGTGGAGTCTGAGGAAGGCAGGGTTTGGGGAGGAGAGAGGCCTCAGACAAATATAATGCCATAGAGTCCATCCTCCAAAGCAGTAATTTTCTCCAGGGCAAAAGATCTCTATAACCTTGAGTTCAGTTGTAATTCTGGGAGATCTCCAGGTTTCACCAGGAGCCTGGCAGCCTTTGGCCTGGCAGCAACCTCTTGGTGACTTGATACCACTCAACTTCCACGACTCAATTCAGTCTGCCTGCTTGCTGCTGTTCAACAGCAGCCACCCTATGAAAGCCAGTGTGGTATAGCGGTTAGAACCAGAGTAGACTCTGGGAGATCCAGGTTCAAATCTCCATCTTTCTGTGGAAGCTCACTGGGTGATTTTGGATGACAGTCACATACTTTCAGCCTAACGTACCTCAGGGTTTTTGTGTGGATAAAAGGGAGGAGACTAATGTAAGGTGCTTTGGTCCCCACTGTGGAGAAAGGTAGGGCATAAATTAATAAATAATAAATATAACTGAAGATGGCAGGCAGATAAAAGATATGGTGAATGGCTGAGAAAGTGAGAATGATGCAGGGAAAGGGGAGAAGTTATGGGACTTGCCAGGAGGAGGGAAAGAGGAAATAGTTTGGGGACGGTGGTACAGGGGAAAGTGAGGTGCCACCCCACACATCCTTGACGGTTCCCTACCATGCAAGCGGGCCTGGTCCAGTAGCCAGCACCACACAACTGGGCCACAGATTTCTTAGGTAGAGGCTGCTGGGGGGGTGAGTAGCAGGAAAGCTTAACTCAGAGGGACAGATAAAGGCAGGTTGGCTGTTGGGTGGGAAGGAGATAGGAACAGATCTCTGTACGTGGGAGATCCGTCATGATTCCAGATCTCCAGGCCCCACCTGGAGGCTGGCAAACCTAGAAGAAGAGAAGGAAGCCGGAAAAAGGGAGAGGCTATTCAGGGGCCTTTAAATAAGTTGGAGGGTATCACCACACATACCCCCAAGCAAGCTGCCAAGGGAGGGGCATAGTGAAGGGATGAGCCCTCCCTCGCCACACAGCCTGAAATGGAGCTCTGAGTGCCACAAAGGGAAGAAAGAACGGTGTGCCCCCCCAACTACCCTCCCCTAAGCCCAACTGCAACTGTGCTGCATCCCTACCCCCATTGCCACACCAGTCTTGTGCAGAGTTGGCCCGCTGGAGTCTCCAACTGCCCACCCGGCCTCACCTGGGGCCGCATGTGCAGCAACAGGAGTTCACCGACCCAGCCCAGTGTGCCTTCCCTGCTGTCCAGGGAGGGAGGAAAGGCAGCCAGCCACCTGCCCTGCTCAGCAAGCCTGCCTTGGGCCTTGCCACGGCTGAGAGGCAGGCAGGAAGAGCCAGAGCAGACGTGCATACGTCCCCTCCACTGGCCCACACTTGCCTTTTGGCTGGCACTTCCACTGTTGATAGCAGGGAGGCTGTGAGCTCCTTGGTGGTAACATTCTTCACCTGGTTCAGCAAAAAGTCAGGAGGCCTGGGTGGTAAGTTGGGGGCCCCGCCCCCAAGATCCCCCCCCGTAGCTACGGGCCTGGGGCTTATAGGAAAAGGAAAGAGGAAATGGGGTGAGGGGAAAATGAGATGCTTTCTGCAAGTCCTTGTGGGTTCCCATTTGTATATTCCAATTCTCTACCTGGCCAAATCTGAGAATACCTTAATCCTGTTATCCAAAAAGGGAAAGAGGAAATGGGGTGAGGGGAAAATGAGATGCTTCCCACAAGTCTTTGTGGGTTCCCATTTGTATATTCCAAGTCTCAACCTGGCCATATCTGAGGATACCTTAATCCAAATATCAGAACAGTGAACAGGCAAGACAGACCTTTCTACAAACCTGGGAAATGCCCTAAGTTTGCAAAAAAAAATTGAAATCTAAAACAAACAATAATTAAAAAAAACAACCCAAAATGATAAAAGGAGCACCTGTGACTTCAAGAAGCAGATGCCCTCAGTGGCCATTGGTAGACAAACAACCATTTTGCCAGTGTTCCAGACTTGGATTTCTGTCAGAAAAAGGCAAGGGCAGGGACCTATCCATGATGTTTTGAGCTTTGAGGAAGGACTCACTGGATCCAGGCCCAGCAGCAACTATTGGCTCCATGAGTCACCAAGGCCCAGCTGCTCACTAACATTTAACAGCAGCCACCAGTCAAAAGCCAGTGTTGTATAGACCCAGGTTCAAATCCCCACTCTGCTGTGAAAGTTCAGTAGGTGACTGTGAGCCAGTCACACACGCACACAGCCTAACCTACCTCACAGAGCTGTTGTGAGAATAAAACAGAGGAGAGGAGAATGACAGAAGCTGCTTCAGGTCCACATTGTGGGGGAAGGTGGGATACGAAGGAAGTAAAAAAAAATACATACAGCTGAAGATGGGGGGCAGATAAAAGCTAGGTCAGTGGGTAGGAAGGAGAGAAGGAAGTAGAGAAGGGTAAGAATATGGAGGGTTGCCAAGAGGAGGGAAAGAACCTAATGTGCAGAAGATAAGAAATCAGCCCCCCCCAAAGACTTTGTAAGTTGCCCACTGTGCAACTGGGCTCAGACCAGCGAGTGGCACCATGCAACTGGGCTGCAGTTTTCCTGGACAGAGGCTGCCAGGGTAGGGAAGGAAAGAATACTGAAGAAAGGGACAGTAAAAGATAAGCTGGCTGGTGGGTGGGAAGAAGAGCATAGAAAAATGGGAAAAGCTGGGGGCTTTCAGTGAAGGGAAGGAGGAAATGGGTTTTGTGTGAAATGTCCCCTGCAAGTCTTTGGGGGTTCCCACTTGTACTAGCTAACAAGGATGTCAAACTTTGTAAGTTCCAACGATGAAATGATAAGGACCTGTCAACATTTAAATACTTTCCATGGGTTGGAAAACTGGCAAAGAGTTGTCTGGGCATCACAGGATCATCTATGCAGAACAAGTGTTTTCCATTTCAGGCCTTACTTTTAAATCACCTGTGCAGAAGATGGACACCAAAGCAACTGATATTGTCTTAATATCAGTTGCAGAGTCAATAATATGTAAAAATATGTATGTAGGCTGCATATATTGTTAGCTTGCTAATGTTTAAGTGCTTAAATGATAAACTGATAGTTTAAATGGTTATATTATTAAATGTAACTTAGATCCCTGCTAGCTAAACCCAGGTCTGTTGCGTAAGTGTATAGGACACCTTCAGAACAGCCCACGTTCCATTTAAAATGATGGCACCATAATCTTTAGTTCACCTTCTATGTCTGCCCCCCCCCCCCCCGGTGTACAGATGTCAGACTAGTGATTCAAAACTAAGGCCCAGGGACTGCCTTAGGCTCTTTAAGGGTATTTAGGTGGCCTGCAAATTAACACACATCCAGCCATTACGACCACCTCACCTTATCCCCAGCCAACCTGGCTGCCACCACAGTACCAGTCACTCGCAGAGGAGGCGCAAGCATGCTTTGCTTCCTTCCCTATTTTGCAGACAGGATTGCTCAAATGAGAAAGCAGCACATTGCTGTATTCATGTTCTTGTGTCAAGGCAGCAACCAGTATGGGCCGGTCCGGTCAGGGATGGGCGAGGTGCCTGCTGCCTCCGTCAGCAGAGTATTGGAAGCTGGGACTCTGATCAGCACCAAAGGGAAGAAACTCCAATACAACCCCACATGCATTCACATGAATACAGGCCTCACTTCTGTATGCTTCCTCCTGGCTTCACTCCGATTGATGCAGCTGATGTCTGGGCCTATCCATTTTTGCAGGGGCAGGTATGATGGGAGAAGAGTTAGCAACTGTGACTGGGGAAATGGCAGAACTCAAAAGTTGCAAGTTGTGAATCTGGCTGCTCTTCAAATTTGTGAAGGAAAAACATCATTCTCTCTGATCCCCATGCATAATTTAAAATTGGCAATGTGGTCCTAGACAGAAAAAAATATGCAAAGCCCCATACATCTGGATTATAAAAGACTGGGCAGGTATTTCAGTTAATAAAAATGTTGTGTTAAATATCAGCTAAAACACTATTCATATATGTTAATTTCATTAAATGCTAACAATCAATTAGTATTTAATTAGTACTTTTCTGCATTTCAATAATTTATGTGGAACAAAGTTGAGTCCAGTGGCACCTTTACGACAAAGTTTTATTCAAATTCAGGACCCCTATGTTAGCTGAAAATTACCCCCCACCCCAATTAGAAACTACTAAATTTCATAGAAACATTTGAAAGGAAAGAAGTAAGCACTGTAATTTGCTTAATGTCATAAAGAAATCTGTGGTGAAAGAGGGAGCTGAGCTGAGGTTTCTCAGGACCAAGGATAACACTAAATGATGGATTTCTTGGTGATATAGCAAACCATACTTCTATAATATCAATGACAAAAGGATAAGTTATTGCAAGGCTATATAATAGCATGCCGTAAATTTTCATAACTTGCAATTGTACTACAAAAACTAATTAAAACATAATACCTACTTTCTACGTAATTTTCTTAGACTGCCTTGCAACTTCAGGTCAAAAAGGATAGCAGTGATTAGTCCACCAAATGCAGGCAACTGGGACAGTAAGCTGACCAGTGTAGAATAGTTGAAAGAACCAACAAAGCTCCGCCAGTGATGAATGAATGGGCAACAAATTCCAGTGCTCTTGGGGAAAGGGAAGTATGGCGGTGGGTCTGGGCAAGGTGTGGAGCGAAGGACATGGAGAAATAGAGAGGCTCGGCGCCCTTCCAGCCTTCGACCCATCCCGAGGGTGGCCGGCAGTGGGGCCGGGACTCTGGACCCTCCTCCGTCATTGGTGTTGTGTAACGTCAGGTCCATTAACAACAAAGCAGAAGTCTTGTGGGACTTTGTGCAAGAACAACAAGTGAACCTGGCGTGCATGACGGAGACCTGGGTGCAGGAGGGTGAGACAGTCACGCTAGCCCAACTCACCCCCCCAGGGTTCTCGGTTCTCCACCAATCACGGACTAGTGGAGGAGGAGGAGACGCTTTTCATTTGGGAGGCTTACTCCGTCAGGGCGCTCCCGTGGGTAGAGATCACGGGCATAGAGTGTGCCGGCGCAATGCTGGAGGCCGAAGAGAGTTTGGCTATTTGGTTGGTGTACCGACCACCTAACACGCTGACCAAGAGTCTGCCATCCCTGCTGGAGGCCGTATCAGGCTGGGCACTGGAGCACCCTAGACTACTTGTCTTGGGTGACTTCAATGTCCATGCTGAAGAAGCGACCTCCAGCCGAGCTGTGGATCTAGTGTCGTCCATGGCGGCACTGGGACTCTCCCAGTTTGTTTCGGCTCCCACGCACCGGGCTGGACACACGCTCGATCTGATCTTTGCGGTGGGAGTGACGGTGGACCGGATCACTGCTTTGGCAGTGCCATGGTCGGACCACCATGCCCTGAAGGCCCATCTGAATGTCCCACCCCGACCCTATTTAGGTGGCGAGCTGATTTTGGTTCGCGCGCGAAACCAAATGGACCTGTTGTGGCTCCAGATGGCTCTGCGGGATCCAAGACCCCCTGGCAGCTCGTTAGATGAGCTGGTGGAAGACTGGAATGGCCGTCTCTCTTCAGCTATTGAGGAGATCGCTCCCAGGCGCCCTCTCCATACCCGCGATAGGCGAGCGCCCTGGTATACCCAGGAGCTGCGCTCGCTGAAACGAGAACTGAGATGGCTAGAGAGACGGTGGCACCGTGCTCGCGACGAAGTGTCACGAACATCCTATAGGATGTTTATGAGATCCTATGTGATGGCGGTCAGGGCTGCAAAGAAGGACTTCTATGTGGCCTCGATTGCATCTGCTGGCTCATGCCCGGCCCAATTATTTAGTGTGATTTGGTCTTTGACAGCTCTGCCTCAGAGCAGGCAAAATGCTAAGGAATTGGATATTGGCTGTGATGCTTTTGCAAGCTACTTTGCAGATAAAGTCTTGGCACTCCGCCGTGACCTCCCCGCCACGATTGATACAGTTAGGGAACTTGAGGCTCCTTGCGCGTCTTTGGATCCGGGTTTAGTATGTTTTGACCCACTCAGTCTGGAGGGAGCTGACAGGTTGTTCGTATCTATGCGCCCTACCACATGCGACCTTGATCCGTGCCCCTCTTGGCTGGTTAAAGCAGGTCACAAGGGGTTTCGAGGTGCTCTACGGGAGATTGTCAACAAGTCCCTCATTGAGGGACAGTTCCCTGGAGCACTCAAGGAAGCGATGGTCTGCCCTCTCTTGAAAAAACCATCTCTGGTTTCCAACTTGCCTTATTTAGGCAAGCTTATTGAGAGGGTGGTGGCATCACAGCTTCAGGGCTATCTGGATGAGGCTTCCATTCTCAATCCCTTCCAGTCCGGTTTCCGCCCGGGCCATGGGACAGAGACGGCACTGATTGCTCTGACTGATGATCTCCGTAGGCATCTGGACTGAGGCGGCGTGGTGGCACTGGTGTTGTTAGATCTACCGGCTCCGTTCGATACGGTCAACCACCAGTTGCTGGCCCGCCGCCTTGCCGACGCGGGGATTCAGGGGCTTGCCTTGCAATGGCTTACCTCTTTTCTCCAAGGTCGGGGACAGAGGGTGGCGATGGGGGGACAGAGGGTGGCGATGGGGGGGCAGCGGTCCCGAAGGTATGCCCTTGAGTGTGCTGTGCCCCAGAGAGCTGTACTGTCCCTGATGTTGTTTAACATCTACATGCGCCCCCTTGCCCAGATTGCTCGGAGGTGCGGGCTTGGGTGTCATCAATATGCTGATGATACCCAGCTCTATCTGATGTTGGACGGCCAGTCGGACTCTGGTCCTGATGACCTTTTGCGGGCGTTGCAAACTGTGGCTGGCTGGCTCAGACTGAGTCGGCTGAAATTAAACCCAGCAAAGATGGAGGTCCTGGGCCTGTGCCGGACCGGCCGAGAGTTGGGGCTCCCTCTCCCGTCCTTCGGTGGGGTACCATTAGTGCCTGTACGGAAGGTTAGGAGTCTGGGTGTGCTCCTGGACTCCTCATTAACGATGGAGGCCCAGGTGGCAGCCACTACCAAGTCAGACTTTTACCATCTGCGGCTGGCCCGGCAGTTGGTCCCCTACCTCGACTGCGAAGACCTGGCCACTATGATCCATGTGACGGTCACCTCGAGGCTGGACTACTGTAACGCTCTGTACTTGGGGCTGCCTCTGTCGCAAATCCGGAAGCTGCAGATAGTGCAGAATGCTGCAGCCAGGCTGTTGATGGGCCTCTCCAGGCGAGACCACATCCGGCCTGTGCTGCAAGCACTGCACTGGCTGCCAATAGCATACCGGATTCGCTTCAAAGTGCTGGTGCTTACCTTTAAAGCCCTGAATGGCCAGGGTCCGGCTTATTTAAGGGACCGCCTCTTCCCGTATGTACCCCCAAGAGCACTGCGATTGGGGAATAGCCATTGTCTGGAAGTACCAGGCCCTCGAAGTGTGAAGCTTGCCCAAACCAAGACTAGGGCATTCTCAGCGGCGGCTCCCACCTGGTGGAATGAGCTCCCAGAGGAGATCTGGGCCCTGCAGGACCTAGTGCAGTTCCGCAGGGCCTGCAAGACGGAGCTCTTCCGCCAGGCCTTTGAAGAGGAGCCGCCGCCGCTATCATTCTATCATTGAGAGCCTATCATCCATCTGCCCCATTATCTGGAAAGATAGATGACGCCCGTGAGCTGGGATATACTACTCCTGGTGCCCATGCAATTAAGAAATTTGCCGCCAAAGTGGGATATCGTGCATCGTGCATCTTGGTTTTATATGAATTTTACTGTTGTACTGAATTTTACTGTTGTATTGAATTTTTTACTGTATGTAATATTGTTTATTGTTTTAGTTCTGAAACTTGGCTTGGCCGCTTGTTAGCCGCCCTGAGCTACCGAATAGGGTGGGGTATAAATCTCAAAATAAGTAAATAAATAAATTATTGAGCAGATCTTTTGTGTCTCCCCTTCCTGCTGTAGCCCGGTACATCTCCCTCAAAAGCCACTCTAAAGGATCAAGAGAACCTCATAGGGTTGGTGAGCAGAGAGGAACTGCAGCAGGAAGGGGCAAATGGCTGAAGTTTCCCCATTGCACAATCACCCTTCCAGCTGCAGTGGGAGAACTACAGGATATAACTCTAGTTAACTCTACATATAATTGTAGGAGATATAGTGTTCTAGGTAGAAAAAACAATTAATGATACTCAGACTGTCAAAGGTGGTGTACAATATAGTGGTAAGAAGAAACAAATTATCTTTATTGCCAAACAGTTACAAGATGGGTTTCAGAACTGGGTTGTTCATTATACCTCTCTAAATACAGAGATCCACAAAATCTAGTGCTAAACCAAGTACTTGAAACACAAGTAGTCCACTGGGAAGCTAATTCCCCACCCCCGCTCCTGGACTGTGGCAATTACTGTGTCAGAAGTGTTTAACAAAGATTAACAATGCTTTCCTCAATCCAGAAAGCAGACTTCCATCTGTATAAGAACCTACGCTGCACCCTACTTCTAAAATGCCTCATTACAAGTTGCTTTCAAAACTTCCTTGGGAGAAAGAAACCTCCACACTGGGCTACTGTAATACACTGTAAGTAAGCAGGGCCGGTGCCAGGCTTTTTTGTGCCCTGGGCAAGGCTAACTACTCCCCCCCACCCCTGCGCTAACCAATTTTCAAAAACAGATGAATTGTAGAGAAAATGAAAAGCATAAAACTAGAAATTGCTATTTTTTTTAAAAAAAAAGTGAGGATTTCTACGTTTGTAATATCATTTTCTGCATTGTTTGACATACCAAGCGTAATTATTTTTGCTGTTTCAAATTGCTGTAATCCTTGTCTTATGGCATTGTTTATTAGATGCCTTATGTGAATTATTGCATTGACTTACACTGAGGAACCCATTTGGTGTCTCAGTGAGAAAGGCAGACCATATATAAAATAAATAAAATGCATAGGACCAGGCTGTAAGAAGGATTCTTTACTAAGTGAACAAACATAGGCTCAAGCAACAGCAGCATGATCCCTGAGGTGCCCACAGGTGGGATTCTCTCCCAGCAATTTTCAATATTCAGAGCAAACACAAAACACCACAATCCTCCCCTCTGTGAATAAGATTCCTGTGGGTTAGCATATACTAGCCAAAAAAGTTTTTGCTCACTTACCTCTGGACCTAAATTCCTTATTATGTGTCTCCTATCAAAAATAATTTCCCCAGCAATAAGAGTTCTACAGGACTATTGTGAAACACTGTCCTATTCTTCTCTCTGTCTTTTTCTTTATTTCTGAGCCTGCTACAACACCTTTCTTATCCCTTCATTCTTTAATCTCACTCTCTGCTTACTTCAACACAATTTCACTCCCCTCTCTCCTGCTAACTCCTAATTCTGTTCTGGCCAATTGCATAGACAATTCACCCTTGCAAGATTTATGACAGGAGGATTCACACTGTTTACTTCAACTTCCTCCTTTTTTACTAGAAAATTTACACCTGATAGTCAGATGTGTGACAGATTTCACAACCTAATGCTGATTGTCAGTTCTACACTCCTCTGTGCCCTAGACGGATACCTAGTTGGCCTAATGGTAAGTCAGTCAGTCATTGGAGGTAACCTGGAATCTGTAGCCTGGATGAAATGCAGCAGCATAGCTTGTGGAAATTAGAGATGTGCCCATGTAACACCTATATTACAAGAGTGGTACTGGCTACCAATCTGTTTGCAGGCACAATTCAAGGGACTGGTTTTGATCTAGGAAGTCTTTCACAACCTGGGATCTCATACTTGAATAAGAGAAAAAAGAAAAACCACAAGCAATTTAAGAGTGAAATACACACGCACACAAATTGACAGCTTACTTGCACTGTACGACTGCTTTCAGCAAAATGTCAACACCTGGAACCAAGCAATAGATTTTTAGACTCAGGAGTTTTCATCATAAGAAGAGATTTCTCCAAATGATACTGAACGATGCATGTTTTTCTGTACACAAAGACTGCACCCTAGCCTTACAACATCTTGGCACCTCTGGTACAAGGCTGTAATAGGCCTTCTGTCATTTTGCTGGCCTTCAGCCAGTGCATCTGAATGGTCATGGAACATCTGCCCACTTGGTGAATTCAAGTCACAGTTATCAAGGGCCAAGCGCAACTACAGGGCTCAGTCTGCCTTCAGATATCTAAGCAAACCACAGATGTTGATTAAGAGTATGTATTTAACATAGTGCAAGTATTATATTTTTAGAAGGGTTACATTTAGATAGCATGTGTTTCTCTGTAGTCTTGTGATCTAATGAAGAAAGTTAAAGCAAGCACGTTAGCACTGCTAGACAAGTGCTAGTTTATGATTCATTATGTGAAAGGAAATACTGAGTGTAGATCTTTGATGACACATCCAAAGAAAGATCAGTATTTTCTCCTTCAGTGTTGGATTTATACAAGGCTAGCCTCTTTCCATTAGAGTCAGACATCTGGCAAATTAGTCACAGAATCCAGTTTCAGTTTGCGAAAAGGCAATAGCAGTAACTATTTGTGTACTATAAAGTGACATACTCTTCCTGCAGGAAAAACCACTGGGTTATGAAAATTACTCAAAAATGTGAAAGATTTCCAATGTTCTGCAGGCTATTAATTTTCTGCTTCTAAGAAGAGCTTCCTTTCAAATGAACAGCAGAATTAAGTTATCCAACACAGCATACACTATTCCCAGTTGATACTGTGGATCATCTGGCAAGACAAATATTTATCTGAAACAGGCTTGCTATTAAATGTGAACATTAAAACCATACTGGAATCAGGTACTCTAAAGCCAGGAAATGTAAAAGAATGCAGCACGTATGGTTTGATATACAACATCGGTGGCAGCATCTCTTAGCCAATGCTGATTTCACAGTTTCTCACCCTTTATCAGCTTCATCTCAATTTAGCAGCAGATCCAGCAGGACACCCAAAATACAAATACCAGTTGAAAGAGCAAGTCTAAGCCCCTTTCAAGGATTAGGCTTACTATCCAGAACTGTTTAAGCATTCTCCAAGCAAGTCTACTAAAGTTACAAACTCACAAAAATTGGTACTTGCCTTCAAATACTTATGTTAGTTGTTTGGCCAGAACAGAGAACCAATTTACAAAACCTGCTTTACCTGGATACCTCGAGTTCATACTTTTTGGCCACAGGCAGCAGAGAAGTGACTGTTTACAAACCTGACTTAAATACCCATCAGGGGACCTAGTTTAGTTTTTAACTCAAATTCAGAAAATCATCTACTATTGAGGATTACGTTTTGAACAAAAGGAAAATCTGGATTTCCCACATCACTGATCACTCTAGAATAGGACAAAAATGGAAGGCATTATAGAGAACAGAAGCTGAGGCGTCAGAGAAATTGACTAGGCATGGTGGGGGAGGGGGAGAGAGAACAGAAAGCCCCGATTTATAAATCCCACCTTCAGCTCCACAACCTCTGCCTCCAGGATTCTTCTTGACACTCTCAAGGGTTTGAGCAGGGTGACGCTTTTACCACTCAACATCTTCTACAGCAGGGATGTCAAACATACAGCCCTGGGGTTGGAACGGGCCCGCCCAGGGCTCTTATTCGGCCTACGAGCAACTGGTGCGAGGGAAGGAAGGCAGAAGGCTGCTCAGAATCACACAGATGCACACAGTGAGGTGTGTGTGTGGTTGAAGCTGTCAAGAAATGAAAGGAAATGGCCAGGGGGTGGGTATGGTATCCCTTGGGGGAAAAAAGTAGTCTTGCATATGATTGAATACATTTATGGGGGCTTTTGTGGACTTCCCAGTAAAACAATTGATTTCACTCCTAAGAATCAATTGCTTTTTGTTTGTATTTTGAGTAAAAAATAATATCGTTAACTGGGTTTGCCTGTGTCGTTTATAAAGTTTGTATCTCCGGTACCTGGCACTACATTTTATGGCAGACATGGCCCGGCCAACAAAGTAACATTTATGTCATATCCAGCCCTTGTAACAAATGAGTTTGACAACTCTGTTCCACAGCATTTTCAGTCCTCATTCAATCAGTTATGTTTTTCTTTTTTGTTAATTTACAAAGTTGTTTTGCTGCATAGGAGCTGCGGTGGCTCAAGTGGCTAAGATGCTGATCTGCAGACTGTGGAAGGTCAGTAGTTCAGCAGTTCGAGACCCGAGAGTGCCACAAGACGGAGTGAGCTCCCGTCTCTAGTTCCCGCTCCTGCCAACCTAGCAGTTCAAAAGCAAGGAATTGCAAGTAGATAAATAGGTACCACTTTGGTGGGACGGTAACAGTGTTCCGTGCGCCTTGGTGTTTAGTCATGCCGGCCACATGACCACGGAAACATCTTCGGACAGCACTGGCTCTTCGACTTTGAAACGGAGATGAGCACCGCAACCCTAGAGTCAGATTCGACTGGCTTTCGAGCAAGGGAACCTTTACCTTTACCTTTGCTGCATATCTCAGGAATATCCAAAATAGCCAAAGACCCCTATGTTGTCTTTGGGTGGCCTGATTTTGCTGCCTTGTTGTTTGTATAAAGGGCTGGACAGATAAGCAAAGAAAACATACACATGAAACTAGAAATTACTGTTTCTAGAGGAAAGCTAGGACAGGATGAACATCCCCCCCACAAACACACCTCAGGTTTTAAGAAACAGGTGACAGATTAATATCTCAAGAGCATTTGATCTGGAACACAACCGGCTTTATGATCCTGATGCAGGTACTATTGCTCAGAATATGAAAGAAGTGGGCTTAGTATGAGAAATGAATCTGTAGAATAAGAGCTGGGAATATAGGTATCCTGCTGCTGGGACAAGATGACAAATAAGTTTATCTTACCTGAACATCTCCAATTCCCTTTCTCACTTTGTACAAGGGAGTCAGGCCAGTTCAAAGGCCTGTAGGATGAAGCATTAACAGAAAGGCAAGGCTGCTGCTTAAGGAAAAACATGCATGAACCCCTGTGCCAGCTTAATTACTCTCAACAGCTCTTACTTGACAAGCCATCCTACAAGCATGTGCAATCATCCCCTGCCTGGCTGTAGGCTTCTACAGTGATGGACCCAGATTTCTGAAATGGCCTATTAAAGGAAGGAAGGAAGGCCAACAACTTCATAATTGGCCTTGAGCAGATAAAGTGATATTGTTTGAAGGTGTTCTGCTGAATTACAGATGGGGTATTGGTAATGGGAAGAGGGGCTTTTTCTCCATTTTTCTGGAATGGAAGTTTTGGCGGTACTTTGTTTTTAGAGATTTACTTTTTATGCTTGAGAATGTGAGCCTTGGGCCCCTTTTTTAAAAGTGAAAAGATGGGATATAAGTGCTCTAAACAAACCTGCCTGAACTTCTGTACTATTAAGCTTCTCTCTCCTCAGTAGTAAGCTGTAGCATAATTTATCTTCTGTTTTCACTAACATAGCTAGTGTTTCAGTCTGGCTTTTTAAGCTGCTATACAACTATAAAGTGATGGCAGAAAGTTTTTAAAGCACAATAGTATCTTCAGTGAAACAACTGTGTTGACCACAGGGAATGCAGTTCCTCTCCTGTAAAAACATCACTAAATCAATAATAAGTGCTCTTGCTACTTCTGCTTACACTATCATATTTCCTCTTTTTGAGCATTTCCTGTGTGCCACACCAGATGTTTCAAAAAAGCCAAAGTATAACAGAGTCATATCTTACAAAGCTTTCTGAACTAGATTTTTCTAGAATCTTTCTCCTGATCCTTGCCACCACATGCAGCTCACCTCTGCTATCCAGAGCAGGCCAGCAAAAGATTTTGGGGGGGTGGGGGGTTACTACCTCACTGCTTTGTTGCTCTTTGAGCTGTAGTTGTCTCTAAAGACAAAATGTGCATAATTGGGCTCCTCAGACAACAGGCATGGTGGTAGTGGCAGCTGATACAGACTGCCTCCATATGATAAGTCATAGCTTGTATCTGGAGCTCTGAACTTCCACCCCAAAGTCTGGACCTGACAGCACTACTGCTTACCTCATAAAATATTTACATTAGGAGAAGCTCAAGTGCCCTGTGGTTTTAGTTACTTGGGAATCTTGTCCATCAGATTAAGTCAAGACAGATCAAGAGCTCCACAGAAATCACTTAATAACAAGCCCATATAACTGTCGTGCAGTTACTGCTATTTGCACTCTGGGAAGCATCTATAAACAATGGACTTTTCTGCACATAATACAGAGAGTAGAACCAAGATTGAAAACATTTGCTACTCTTGGTTCACTGAACTGATGCCCCATAGCTTTATATGCCTGCAGCTCACATTGCATTTAATCTGTTAGCCACCAAGCCTGCTGCCCCCTCATCTGTTTTTAGACACTTGTAGCCTGATCACAATCTGACAGAACCACTCACTTGAGCTGCAGATGTAACAAATGTTAATAGGACATACCGAAACAAACCTGCATTATGAGTTATGGCTGTACAATTCTATTTAAAGAGAAAATTAAACAAGTGGGAGTCAGCTTGTCCTGGAGGGGATTGCATTTCCTTTGAAAGAACAGGTTCATAGCTTGGTGGTACTGCCTGAGAAACTAAAAAATAATGGCTATCAAGTATGGTTTGTAGGAATTCCCAATATACTTATCGTCTATATATGTACTTCTTGGGTGTGGGCCAATCTGCGGTTATCTAAATCCATGGATCGGGCCCACACAGAAAGGATATATTGCTCCAAACATGGGGGACTCCCCAAGTTTGCAGAAAAATCTTTAAAACTTAAGAAGGGGAAGATTGTCTAAGGAAGGGGGAGAGAAAGGGGCAGACTGAGAAGGGGTGGGAGGGAAGAGAAGGAGACATTGTCCAGAAGGGCAGGGGTGGTAACAGAGGGGGGAAACTGACATACAAGGGATGAGGGGAGAAAGGGTGGGGATGAGAGGATTGTCAGAGAATGAGGTGGGGTACAAAGGGGGAGAAGACTGACCTAGAAGGGGTGAGGGGGAAGGGTGAGTCAGGGAAGACTGACAGATAAGGAGTAGGGACAGAAGAAGACAAAGGGGGGACACTGACAAAGAAGAGGGGAGAGGGAAGGAAGCAAATGTGGGGGAATGACACACAGGTTTCCTCACAAGTTTCTTGTGGATCCCCACTTCTATATTCTAATAATGAAGTCAGACAAATATGAAGGTACTTAAATCCAGAGTTTGGACTCATGAACAGAGAAGACAGATCCTTTCACAAATCTGAATGCCCTAGGTTTGCAGCAGAAGCTGAAATTAAAATATACATTGGCAGATGGGTTAAAAAAACCCAAATGATAAAAGGAGTGGATATAGCTTTAAGAAACAGATCCCTCAGCAGCTGTTGCTAGGCAACCACAACAGAAGCCTTGGTTTCCATCAGTAAAACACCAGGAGGAGGGGACAGGACCATTCTGAGTTAAGACTCATGGGGCCAGAGCCAGTAGGGACTACTGGACAACTTGATACCACATAACTTGCATGACTCACCTAGATCTGGCTGCTTGTTAGTGTTCAACAATGTCCACACCACAAAAAAGTGTGGTGTAGTGGCTAGAGTTTTAGACTAGGACCTCAAATCCCATTCTGCCCCGGAAGCTCACTGGGTGACCTTAGGCCAGTTCCACATTCTCAGCCTAATTTACCTTACAGGCAGGATCAAGATTGATCATTAAGAGTACCTGGATGCCTCCTGGTGAGCTCATGGCTTCTCACCCACAACTGGGCTGGCCAACGGGCCCCCATACAGAAGGACTAAGCCTAACCCATCCAAGCCCATGCAAGTTGGGAAAGGTGGCACCCAACCACCCTGAAGCAAGGCAAGGCAGACAGAGGTCAGCCTGCAGAAGCCCTGCGCGAGAGGCAAGCTGGCAGAGGTGCTGGTTCCTGACTCAGACCACTCGCAACAAGGCAGACACTGGCACCTGGCCCATCCAAGCCCTATTCAAAGGAAAGCAGATAGTGGCACCCAAGCCGAGCCCTGTGTGAGGAAACGGACGGAGGTGGCTGCACCCAGCTGAGCCTGGCACAAGTCAGGGCAGAGGGCAACACTTAGCCTGGCCAAGCTCCACATGCAGCAGACACTGGCACCTAGCCCAGCTAAGCTCTGCAAAGGCAGATGGCAGTGCCCAGCCTGGCACAAGATGAAAAAGGGTGACACCTGGCCTGGCCAAGAACCATTTATGAGGCAAGGCAGAGGGAAGTGCTGGGCCGAGCTCCATGTGAAAAAGGCAGAGGGTGGTGCCCAACTGACCACTGCATGAGGTGAGTGAGGCACCCAGCAAGCCTGGCCAAGGTGAGGGAGGCAGTGCCTGGTTTGTGCAAGAGAAGAGAAGCAGTAACTGGCCCACCTAAGGATCCCTTCTGGTGCGCCCCCCTTCCGCCGCCCCCCTCCCCCCAAGGCCAGTAGCTCAGAAAGTAGTATTTTTGCTCACAGGACTCCACAGCTTAGAGGGCCCCCGTAGGGAGGGCACCACTCCTGTAGATGGGCTGGCCAGCAAGTCCCCCACATGCAGGATGCAGGCCTGGGAGGCCCCAATGCCTCCTCCGGGGGGGGGGCACTTGGCCCAGCCAGTCCCTGGCCCTCAGCCCAGCCCCCCTGCAATTCCTGGAGGGAGGACAGGCCACCAAGAGGCCCCGAATCCCTGCTTGCCTGCCACCCCCTGCGCGCCCCAGAGAGCGTGGGGCAGAGGAGGAGGAGCGCCCCAGGCTGTGGGCCCGCCTGGTCACCGCTGCTCGTCTGTCCTCACACGCCCAAGGGGGGGGCGGGAGTTGCTGGGCTGGAAGGAACGCTACCTCCCGTCTCTGCCCGGGCATCCCTGGACAGCCTGGGGCCCCCCGGGTGGCAGGGGAAGGCTCTGAGCTTCGCCTGGCGGCTCTGGGCCTGGCCCTGTTGGGCCCCGAAAGGATGGGTCTTGCCAGCAGATCCAGGCGGGTCGACTTGCAGAAGTCCTTGGGCCACCCAGGGTGGAGAGGGGGAGGAGGGGGCAAAGGCGCAGCTGCAGCCGTGAGTCTTTGGGTGCTGGGCCTGGAGCCCCGGGAAACGCAGGCGGCGTCTGTGACACAGGTCGCTCAAGGCAGAGGCAGCCATATCAATCCCCACGGGGGGGGGAGATAAAAACCGCGCCGCCCTCCCAGTTGTGGGAGCATGTGGGAAGTGGCCTGGCCCGAGCCCCGGGATCACCTTGCTGCTGCTGTCGCTGGCAGGAGAAGCGAATGGAAGGAAACGAAAAGGGGGGGGGGGCAGGAAGGGTCCTTCCTTTGCAATTTCTGGGCGCACTTGCCGGACTCGGGGAGAAAGAGGCGGCGGCGGTCACCTGGTCAGGGCCTTGGGGCGGGTGCAGTTTGGCATCCTAAGGGCTGGCCCGCCGTAGGCGAATGCCTAGTTTGCCTAGTGAGTGAGCTGGCTCTGGGGGGTTGTCAGGTGGAGGGAAAGAGGAAAAAGGGTGGGTAATTTGAGACAGGGGAGAAGAGGTGTCCTTCACAAGTCTTTACAAGTTCCTCAATGTGCAACTGGACACACACCCAGCAACCAGTGCCACACAGCTGTGCCACAGTTTTCCTAGGTAGAGGGTGGCAGGGGTAGAGTAGGGCAAAAAACTGAAGCTGGGGAAAAAATAAAGGTTGGGTGGTATGGAAAGGAGAGGAGGCAGGGAAGAGGGAGAGGCTATGGAACAAGGAACAGAAAAAAAGGAAATAGTGGGGAAAAGAGAAATTCACCCCTCAAGTCCTTGTGGGATCCCGCTTGTATATTTTAATAGCTAAGTCACCAAAACTGAGGATACTTAAATCTGGTAACTGGAGCCATGAACTGGCAAGACAGATCTTTCTATAAACCTGAAAAACACGCCAGGATTACAAAAAAATCTGAAAATAAGATACACTGGAGGGGTTAAAAAACCCAAATGATAAAAGGAATGCCTGTAGTTTTAAGAAATGGAAGCCCTCAAGTGGCTTTGCTAGGCAACCCCAGCATTCTAGGTTTGTTTGTTTGTTTTTGTCTGTAAAAGGCAGAAAGAGGAGGCAAGGCTGCTTACAGGGCTGTTTCAGCCTCTGAGAGAGGACTTATTTGGGCTAGGCCTGGCAGCAACCATTGAGTGACTTGATACCACCTATTTGCATGACTTACCTCGGCCTAGTTGCTTGCTACTGTTCAACAGCAGCCACCCTATAAAAGCCAGTGTGATGTAGCAGCTAGAGCTTCAAAGTAGGGTCTGGGAGATCCAGATTCAAATAATCAGCCTGCCATGGAAGTTCATTAGGTGATATTGGGCAAGTCACATATTTTTAGGCTAATCTACCTCACAGGGCTAAGACAGCAATTGTTGCATTGGTTGAAGATCTCCATTTACATCTGGATAAAAGGCATGCTGGCACTGTTGATCCTTCTGGATCTATCAGCAGCCTTCAATACAGTCGACCATCTGTATATCTTCAATATCATCGACCACCTTGCCTCCTTGAGGGTGAGGGGCACTGCCCTTAGTTGATTTTCCTTGTTCCTAAAGGGAGGCTCTCAGACAGTTGCTATCAGGGAGGAGAGATCTTCCCGATGAGACCTGAATTGTGAGGTCCCACTGGGTTCCATCCTTTGTCCGATGTTATTTAACATATATATGCACCCTCTTGCCGAGATCATTGAGAGGTTTGGAGTTGGGTGCCATCAATATGCTGATGACAGAGCTTCCAGTTTTAGCGTCTCACAGGCTGGACGCATCCCATCGAGCTCTAATGAGGATGCGCCAAATCACGGCGGACAGGAGAGGTCTTGGATGATTCCGAGCCTCCCTGGAGCCCTTGTAGGGAGCTCTCTGCCTGGGGTGTGGAGGGATACCTCTTCCAAGACAATGGCCAAGGAATTGAGGCTCCCCTTACCTCGAGAGGTCCTGCCGCCACGAAGCCATTATGGCGTCTAGAGCTGACTGCCGAATGGAGCGGGCAAGAAATCAAGCGTAAACACGTTCTTACTACACTTCAAAAGTGATAAACTGTGAGTTAAGCAATCCCCCTCTAAGCGGCTGAGCCAAGTCAAAACCAACAGAACTATCTACGAGGCGAAATAGTGGGACGAGAGGAGTTAGGGATCCCCCCCATGAAACTTAACGGTTCCCAAGCAACAAGCTGAGAGGGGAAAAAATGATACTGACTGAGAGAGGCTATAAACAAAACTGGAAGGTGCAAAACAGTCCAAAGTGCATGTAAATTGAAGAATTTTTACTTTAAATCTTTTTTCTTGTGTAAACATCATCTGGTAGAGGAAGAAGAATGGCACCAGAGAAGAAACCTTCTACAGGAACTACCCAACCAACAACTTCTACCTGAACGCCGGAAACAGCTACTGATTTCTACAACATGCTTGCAATGACACTACGGCCTCTGCTGGAGCAGATGTCTAACATCAACAAAAAACTCAATGGTGTTCAAAAGCAACTGATGGGAATTGACAAAAGAGCGGATAAGACTGATATAGCCCTTAAGAAAGTGGAGACAAAAACAAAAGATATTAAACAGAAGTTGGAAGAAGTGGAAAAAGAGCAAATTTCTGATAAAGGACAATTGTTGCAACTACAAATGGAGAGATCAATGTATCTCTTACACTTCCAGGGTATCCCAGAACAGAAAGGAGAAAATTTAAAAGAACTATTAAGTCAAGCATCAGCACCAGTGATGGAGCTTCAACAGGATCTATTACAAAATGACATGGACTTGGCCTATCACACTTACCCGGACTTTATTAAGAAAAATAAGCTACCTGGTGAAATATTTGTTAAATTTTCCAAGAGATCTACTAGAGACACGGTCTTGAAAGCAACATCTGGGAAAATCCTGAAAGTTAAAGACCAAGAAGCGAGAATCTTAAAAGATATTCCATTTGAGGTGCAAAAACGAAGATGGCAATCCAAAGACTTAACTTCCTTCCTACAAAATAACTCAACCCCCTACAGATGGATATTCCCAGAAGGACTTCTTTTTAATTATAATGATAAGAAGATCAGAATTGACTCTGCCTAGAAAGCTAAAGAGCTTTTGGAACAACAACACAGTCCGATGAAAGATGAAAGGAAAAATAAGGACAATATCCATATCCAAGAAGAAGAGAAAAGCGAATGTGAATCAGAAGACACCTCAAGAAGTTCTAGTAGCACCTCTGAGTTTTCAGACTCGGAAAAAGGAGCGGCAGCCCCTAAATTACTTAAAGTTCAACTGAAATACAAGAAAAGTAAACGTGAAAAATAAACAAGAACAACAACAAAACATAATAGACTATAAACTACCCGTAGATTAGTGTTAATGGCTCAAGTCAGCTTTATTAAGGAATTAAGACATTGATCACAGAGCTTATATTTTATCATAAAGTTTTGTAAGAATGATAGACAAGACTGTAACTTTTGAAATATGATCCTTGCCTTAGTTTAGGCTTTTTTTAGTCTCAGTGATTATCCATTCCACTTCCCTGTAATTGTGTAGTGTATAAAAGCAATAAAAATTATATAAAAAATATGCTGATGACACTCAGCTCTTCCTCCTGCTGGATAAGCAGCTAACAGCAGGGTTCTCAGCACTATCCCGATGCCTGGATGCAGTAGTTCAATGGTTAAGGGGAAGTCAGCTGAAGTTGAATCCATCCAAGATGGAGGTCATGTGGCTGAGTAAGAACTGAGATGCTAGCTGGAAGTTACTCCCAAGACTTGATGGTATCCAGCTGACAGCTATAGGTTCTGTAAATAGCCTTGGGGTGTGGTTGGATTCTGCACTATCATTGGATAAACAAGTGTCCATGGTAGCATAGTTGACATTTTTTCACATGCCAGGCCAACTGGCTGGCTCCTTATTTGTCTGGGTTGGACATTACCACATTGATCCATGCATTGATCACCTCCAGACTGGACTACTGTAATTAGCTCTTCATAGGGCTACCCTTGAAAATGCTTCGGCAGCTGCGTTTCCAGAATGCAGCTGCCAGGTTGCTGGTCAGAACATCACGGTCAGCTCATATTACTTCAATTCTGCAGCAGTTGCACTAGCTACCAGTTATTCTCTGGATCCAATTCAAGGTGTTAGTGTTAACCTTTAAAGCCCTTAACAGTCTGGGACCCTCATACCTATAGGACCGCCTCTCATGTTACACTTCCCCCACGCTCCCTTTGGTCATCCTCTGGGGGCCTCTTTCAAGTGCCTGGCCCCAGTATGGCTAGGTAAGCTGTCATCAGGGGAAGGGCCTTCTCAGTTGTGGCCCCTACCATGTGGCATGCACTCTTGGATGACACCCATGCCATGTCAGACTAGTTTCCGCAGGGCATGCAAGGCCTAATTGTTTAGGTTGGCCTTTGGAGTGTAAGCCACATTTGGGTTGTTTTTGTTAGTGGTACAGTGCTGGCCATATATTTTAATTTTAATATTTTATATTTGTTATTTTTTTATGTTAACATATATATGTGGTTTTAATGTTGTAAGCCACAGTGAGACCCTTTGAGTGAGTGGTCAAGTAAAAAGGTTGTTGTGAAAATAAAAAGGAGGAGAGGAGAATGATGTAAGCTGCTTTGGTCCCTGCAGTGGAGAAAGGTGGAATATAAATAAAATAAGTAAATAGTAAATATAGCTGAATATGGGAGGGCAGATAAAATGTAGGCTGGTGAATGGCTGAGAAAGAGAGAATGGGGTACGGAAAGGATATAGGGGTTGCCAGGAGGAGGGAACGGGGAAATAATATGGGGAGGAGGATATAGAAGAAAGTAATGTGTTCCCCATAAGTCCTAAAGGGTTCCCTACCATGGGAGTGGATCTGGCCCAGCAGCCAGTATCATACAATTGCAGGGCAGGGGGAAGCTGAAGGCAGAGGGGCAGAGATAAAAATGGGTTGGTTGTTGGATGGGAAAGAGAGAAGGAAGCAGGAAAAGGAGAGAAGCTATGGGGGCTGTTGGGGAAGGGAAAGAAGAAATAATAGAGGAGAGGAAAATGGGATCCCCCCACAAGTTTTTGCAGGTTCCTGCTTGTCATACTGATTCCCTATATGCATGATTTCCTGAAGCACTATCCCCATTTCAATCATTGACTTTGTAGAACTTCTATAAACACACTTAGAAACTAGCTACAGATACCAGTTGAAAAAGTAAAGCCAGTTTGGTGTAGTGGTTAACTGCACGGACTCTAATCTGGGAGAACCGGGTTTGATTCCTCACTCCTCCACTTGCACCTGGCTGGATGACCTTAGGCAAGCCATAGTTCTGATAAGAGCTGTTCTTGAAAAAAGAGCAGTTTCTGTCAAGAGCTCTCTCAGCCCCACCTACCTCACAGGGTGTCTGTTGTGGGGAGGGGAAGGGAAAGGGAAAGGAGTTTGTGAGCTGCTCTGAGACACCTTTGGGTAGTGAAGGGTGGGGTATAAATCCTATCTCTTCTTCTTCTAAATATTGGATTAGATATTACTTAACAATACTTATTAAAATCACAGTGATCCAAGTGGTTTTCCAACAGCTAATGGGCACTTTCATTGGGGGGGGGGGCAATTCCCCACACAAACACACACACTACAACTCAATTTCAAGTGCTTCTCCTTTAAGTGTAATAATTCAAATATAACTGGTATACAGATAATTCTGTATGAATTCCTAAGAGCACTAAAAAGCAAAAGCAGCCAGAATCTACACTGAATAGAAAACGGAAAAGACCAATACTGCACCTAAAAGCAGAATTGCAGAGAGTAGTTTACTACTTAAGATCATGTGAAGGTAGGAAGGGGGAGTGATGGAAAAAGCAATGATTCAAGAGCCTTGTGAACTGGCCTAGACTTTAAAGCTGAGCAACTCATACCTACTTGTGTTTGTGTCCAGACTACCACATTTCTAGACAATAAGAGAAAGCAGAGGGTATGCAAGGCAATTCAATATCCTCTTTCACCTTCGTACCTAGTGTATTAAACAAAACTATACTCAAAAGATATAATTTCAGGTGGGTCGCTATTTTAGTCTGTAATAACAGAACAACATTCAAGTCCAGCAGCACCTTAAAGATCTACAACATTTTTCAGGGCACAGGCTTTCGTGAGTCAAAACTCACTTTGTCAGAGGAACTACTGGACTGTTTTTGTTCAAACAATATAAACAATGAGGAACTAGAAAATGTCTGTCTTCCAAAACAGGTAATACTCTCATACCCCCCCATGACATAAAAACTCAAGGATGAGAACACTATTAACATGCCTATACTGAAACAGACAACAGATTGTTGTTGTTCTTGCTATCAAGTCATGGCTGACTTACAGCAATCCCATAGGGTTTTCAAGGCAAGAGATGTTCAGAGGTGGTTTGCCATTGCCTGCCTCCACATCACAACCCTGGTATTCCTTGGTGGTCTCCCCCTTCTAAATACCAGTCAGGGCCAAACCTGCTTAGCTTCCGAGATTTGATGAGACCAGGTTAGCCTAGGCTATCTGAGTCAGGGCTACACTGAAAAAAAATACAAACGTCTGCTAGACTTACTAGCCTTCACATACTTTTCTACAGAACACCACTATTCACTTTCTCTCTGTTTTTTTTAAATGATCACTCAGACTCAAACTATATATGACACTCACACACCTGTCTGTTCATTACACATAAAAGTAGGGGGGTGAGAGTCTGGTATTAAAAGCAACATGGGCATGAAGATGAGGGGAGCTAACTATCATCTGTGCCCACTGCTTCTCTCCCCACAATCCCACCTTCAAATCACTTTTCTTCCTGCTTAACTGACTTGTGAGGAAAGCAGATCAGGGAACAAACTGAAAGAAGGTAAGCCACATCACCCACATACCCACTGTGTTCTGAAAGCCCCAACTTTGTATAGGACAGAACTGAGTCTAAACAAATGTGTGCACTATCATCGCAATACTAGATATTCAGCTCTGTCCCTCTCAGCCTCCACTTCAGAGTGAGCATAGTATGTTGTGTTCGTCCCTTTCTCTTTTAGCATGAAAGGATTACAAACTCCAATGATGCAATGCAGGGTTGCCACTAAAATTTTATTTTCCATTTGCCTGAATTTCCCTGACTGATTTCTGTTACTGCTTGTCATGTAATGCAACTTTTACCCCGCCTTGGCGGGGAGAGCGAGGTAAAAGTTAAAACAATAAATAAATAAATTGTTGATTTCCTTGACCACCATTCAAAAATAGCCCTAAGTTAAAAAAATGCATAGGTTACATTATATTAAATATAGGTTTTATTAAACAGTTGAAAACTACACAAATATTGAAATACAAACATTTGTTAAGAGCTTCAGTTATCTGAACACATCAGTTTTGAAAATGCATGAAAAACTACACAAAAATCAAACTTTAATACATGTAATCTATAAGCATTAACAAATTCTGAAAATTATACATTATCCTGAAAATTATATTACAATTCAATGAATATTCTTTTAAAATGACTTAACTGAAGCCACAATATGAAACTTAGTTGTGAAATTGAAATTAAAAATAAAGTTAGAAATTAAGAGTACATGTATTATTTTTAAAAATATTAAATAATACACAGCTATCACTTCTACCGTTTTCTCTTTTCACTTTGCAGCTCCCTTAGTTTCTGATCAACTATTTCTTCTACCATTTTGGGTTGTTTTCTTAGTCCTTTTTTAGCATTTTCAAGGTGTTTTATTTTCCCCTTGAATTAATTCTTTCCTTCTTTTTTCAGAGTTTCTTCCGCTGCTTATGCCTTTTAACCTCTAAGTACTCTGTGTACTCAGCATACTCCTATCAATCACAACAGCTTCAAGTCCTCCAGAACTCAGGACAGCATCATAAACCTGGCACTGACAGACAACAGTTTCTTCATGCAAATTATCTATTAACATTGACTTACTAACTGAAAATCCACTTTCAACTGAAGCATTACCATGAGACAGGGTAAAGATCCTCTTGACAACATTCCACAAGTCTGAGAAATTCTTGTTGCCCTTTAAAATACCAGTGTATAATGTATTCAGTCTAACTTCATCATCTTGTTTTACCATGTATGCTTGAAACGGAGCACTGAATTCATTGTGGGCAGCAGTGGTTACAACAGTGTACTGTTGCTTTGATTTTTCAGCTGTTGCGTCATTGATCTGCTGCATGTACTGTCTCTACTTTGGTGATTCCGACACTTTACTACCATGTTTCATCTTTCTAGGTAAAACTCAGCCACTTGACGCTCACAGTTTCTTTTAAGAGCTTCTTGCTGCAAAGCCACTTTTGACCTTGCTTCTGTCAAGCAAGTTCTCAGACAACTGCATGGCAATTGTTAACAACTGTGAACCAGATGACGATTTCTGCAGCTTTTCTTTTTATGCAACGATTCATTAGCTTCCTGATTAGCTCATGAAACTCTTCATACAAAAAAAGTACCAATGCTTTTTGGCTATGAAACCTCTGTAGAAATGGCTCACAATCTCCAGCAATTGTTTTCATGAATGCCATTTTACATTTCATGAGTGGATCTTGCATTGCAGATTTTATGCAACTTGCAGGTTTACTGTTAGGGAGCTTTGCTTCTTCCATCTACTTCCAGAAATTGTCAAAAACAATGATAACTATCAAGACACATAACATTCTCCAACCACCTAGTGGAGCAAAGCTTCTGAGGAAACTATGCTTCCAGTCGTAGCAGTGTATGATATCCACCTAGCCAGGAAATCTTTGAACAGATAATACACTTTGCGCAAGACTTAATTAAGGTCCCATTTTATTGCATGCAATCCTGTTTTAAAGAGCCATGTACAGCATGAAGATTACACATTCAAAAGTCAATCAATTCATTTTCTTCACCTTTTCAGTCACGGTTGGTCTTCATTTGTTTGTTTGTTTTCAGGAAAAGGTGATTTATATTTGGACTATCCATAGATACCTATAGTATTTTTGCAACAGATAAAGAGGGTCTTCAGCAGTAGCATTATAAAGAAAAACACTGGTTAGGTACCGTGTTGAAACTTTCTGGCAGCATTCATTCAAAAAACGAACCACTAAATACATCTGACCCTTTCGAATCACCTTATTCAAACCTTCATCGAAACAGATAAATATTTCCCTAACATTTTTCTTTAAAAGAGAAACGAGAGAAAAGAGATTCTACTTGAACACACCTTTTCCTGCCTTTTGAGAATCTGATCAAAGTCTTAGAGGCAATACCACAGAAGTAAACAGGATTCAGACATAAAGCAATGTCTGCATTTTTCCCAGGCCACTAATATTGTCATGTTTTCTCAGTGAAGGTACTGGTAGCCATGTTAGCTGAAGTGAGCAACAGCACCCACATGGCTAGCCTGAATATGCTTACTGACAGAATATTTAGAGTTTCTGAAGTAATGTATTTCAAGTAAAGCACTATTGTTAAAGGCTAGAGCAATATTATTCAAATCCAAACTTCACCTAAGTAGACTGCAACAAGTGAAAAAAATTCTTCATAAAACTGTGGGTGGGATCCATTCCTTGTCTAGCAGACAGATCTCCTCACCCAGCTGCAACTCTCTCATTCAACTCCCTGCACCCTACCCCATGATATTCCAGAGGGCCCTCTCCTCAGCTCTTCAAGGAGTGCACAGGGCTGCAATAGAGAGGAGGCAGGAAAGCCCTGTTTCCCTCACAGAGCTCCCCAAATAGTTCTGAAGATCCAACCAATTGTAAAAGTTGTGTAATTCATTTAGATTTTGCACATTGTGTAAGTATTCCAAATCCCAAAGGGTCAAATAGAAAAAGATTTTGTAGCTATTGCGGTAATGAAAACTAATTAAAAACGTTGGGTTTTTTTTATTCCAATAGCATTCTCAGTCAGTTCCTAAAGCAATAGGTACTTTTATTCAAAAAGTTAGGCAATGCGGATACTCAATAATCTGTGTGTGCCCCCCAACACCTATTTTTTTATTCCACAGGGGGAGCCATGTTATTCTGTTGTAGCAAAACACACAGGAGTGTGTCACCTTAAAGACTAACCAAATTTTATTCTTACATTAGCTTTCCCAAACTAGAGCCTACTTTTTCAGCTGCAATGAAGGGGCTCCTCATTAGGTAGACCTTTTACATTGGAGGTATAAACATAAACAGAGTCAAAAGGCCCTGAAACTCTAGCACTACAGGGTGAAATGATCTAATTATATAAAATACAAATGTAATCAAGGAAAGTATTCAGACTGTTTAATAGTTTTACTAGCCCCAGGTTCCCAGTTGTTCCTGCCATGTGAAGAGCCACTGAATTCACCTGGAAAATTGAGCTCTGGTCCACAAAAGCTGAGTTAGTCCTTAAAATGATATTAAACCGTTTATAATCCTTCGGTTTTCTTACCTATGTATTACAGGCAATGGCATATCATTCTGTTTCTCATTCCTTGATGGCAACTTTGGTGAAATATAAACTGAAGCTGAAAATGTGAACTATGCTAACCAAAATGTACTATGCCTGAGATGCAAGACATTGTTTTGGTTCAGGTGGAACAGCAAATCAAAGTTTGCACAGGTAGGTTCTTCTCAGCTTGCAGTAGCAACCTGGTTCACACTTGTTCTGAAAACAGGGAAGAGACCAGAAATACCTAAGTACCTAAGTACTTGGTTACACAAAATGAGTTTTTTTTTAAATTTTCATTATTACCAACAAGTAAGTATGCATCATACACACACACACACACATACACCCCTGGCCCCAGGTTGAAGAAAAATTGAAAATTCAGGGGATCACATTTAAAATCTCCTGTGTCTTTTCAAAATCTCCTAATCTGTCTTTTGGAATGAACTACTTAATGCTGCACTTACTCAAAATGTATATATTATGAACATTTTTATGTAAAATGCACATAAATCTACTGTATTAGATAATAATTCATATTTAGACCAGAGATATTTAACCTCAAATCCAAAATGTATTTCTGCACCAAAAGGTGCTGGCACCTTCTTGAGATACGCTGTAGCGTTCTTTGCTTGTGGACTGCTGCTTAAATTTGATATAGCTTGGTGGAGCTGTATCAGTTCCCTGAGTCTGACTGTCCTTTTGACCTAGCTTTCTTTGGCCAGCCTCTGCAGCTCTCTCATTCAAGTATCAGACACCCACAGACTCGAAAACACACAGCTCATTGCTCTGCCTTGCTGGACACCATGCTAGTATTTTCAAGAAAATCTTTTATAAAATTAGTATGATACTAGGAATAAGGCCCGTTGTGGAAATAAATACAACGAGCTCTAGAAAGAGGCTCTGAGAGAGTGCCCCGGGCCTTGGGCACTCAGCGTCAATTTGCTGTGGCAACCTCAGCAGGGTATAATGACACAGAGTCCACCATTTTCTCCAGAGGAACTGATCTCTGCTACCTGAAAAGCAGTTGTAATTTTCAGTGATCTCCAGCCCTCACCTGGACATTGACAACAATGGTTCCCCAGGATGAAATGGCTGGTTTGGAGGGTGGAGTCCATGGCATTGTACCTGTCTGAGGTCCCACCCCTCCTCAAACCCCACCCTCTCCAGGGTCCACCCCTCAAGTCTCCAGGAATTTCCCAACCTGGAGTTGGCAACCCTATCTCCTTCCCAGCCAAGCATCAACCTGCCATTATCTGCCCCTCACTCTTCAGCTTTCCGTCTCCCACACACACACACCAGCAGCCTCTACCATGCTCTGAAGCCCTGACTGCTACATCACATTGGCTGTCATAGGGAGGCCATCTCAGCAGAGTATAAGGACACAGGGTCCACCATTTTCTCCAGGGGAATTGATTGCTGCCATCTGGAGAGCAGCTGTAATTCTGAGTGATCTCCAGCCCTCACCTGGAGATTGGCAACAATGACTCCCCAGGAGGAAAAGTGCAGTTCTTCTCTGCAATGGGGACCAAAGCAGCTGACATCATTCTCCTCTCCCCCTTTTGACTCACACAACAACCCTGTGAGGTAGGTTAGGCTGAAAGTCTGTGACTGGTCCAACATCACCCACTCAGCTTGTACAGCAACAACCTGGGTCTAGCAGACCCTGCTCAGAAGTGTTGACTGCTATGCCTAGGGTAGCCAACCTCCAGGTGGATCCTGAAGATCACCAGGTATCACAACTGAACTCCAGACAACAAATCTCTCCCCTCGGGGGGGCAATAACTGCTTTGGAGGGTGGGTTCTATGGCATTCTGTTCAGCTGAGGCCTCTCCCCTCCCCAAACCCTGGCTTTCGTAGACTCTACCATAAAATTTCCAAGAATTTCCTTACCTGAAGCTAGCAGTCTGGACTTGCCCCAATGAGTTTTCTCCCAAAGGCCAAAATAGGTGTAGAAGGGGTCTCCCCCTCACCTTTTACTGACATAACCAAGCTTGGTAGCCTAGCAACAGGCACCAAGGGGAAAATAGGGTTGCCAGTTTTGAGTAGGGAAATATCTGGAGATTTGGGGGGCAGATCCTGTGGAACGCAGCATTTGAGGAGGGGAAGGACTCAGCAGGGTATAATGCCATAGGGTCTATCCTCCAAAGCATCCATTTTCTCCAAGGGAACTGATCTCTGTCATCTGGAGATCAATTGTAACAGTGGGAGATCTCCAGGTCCCACCTGGAGCCTGGCAACCCTAGGGGAAAGTCAGCTGCACAGCAGGAGGTTGAAGAGAATGGTCTGAAGGCTGCTGGCCCACATCAGTAGCCAGCCAGCCATGGCGGAGCCAAACAGGAGAGAGCCATTTTCAGTTTATTCTGACAGGAAAGTGGTCAAGCTGACAGTGGGTGAGGGTTACTCTGAAAGTCTGTGACTGGTCCAAAATCAAAGCTTCCACAGCAAGAACCTGGGTCTGGCAGACCCTGCTGTGAAACGCTAATTGCTATGCTTAGGGTAGCCAACCTCCAGGTGGAGCCTGAAGATCGCCAGGTATCACAACTGGACTCCAGACAACAGATCTCTTCCCCCCTCGGAGAAAATAACAGCTTTGGAGGGTGGGCTCCATGGCATTCTGTTCAGCTGAGGCCTCTCCCCTCCCCAAACTCTGGCTTCTTTAGACTGACTTCCTTAGACACAGCATATCCAGGAATTTCCCAACCTGGAGCTGGCAACCCTAGTCAGGACTGGCCCCAATGTGTTCCTCACAAAGGCCTGGAAAGGGTTTCCTTCCTTTGTCTTTTTACTGACAGAACCAAGCTTAGATATATTAAGCAAGGTTAATTGCTAGAAATCGATGTATTGTGTGTGGCTATTTGCAATCTACTGACTTGCTTCCTGGAAAGTACTATGACTTGCAGTTACCCAGTTCTTTATGAACAAATCCACTTCATGTCACCTTGGATATAATATCAAAAGAATACATTTGATAAACTTTTTAATGAAAATGAATGGTTCTCATTCATTCAAAATTAACCAAGACAACTGATCATTATTACTAGCAAGTATGCACTGTACTACATTCCAAATATAAAAGACAGCCAGATAATCACCCCAATGAGCATTTGTAACCAGAAATGTCAATCCTTCCTGATAGTTTATTTATTTATTTCAATTTATATATTGCCGTCCCCACAAGTGGGCTCAGTGCAGATCACAAGTGGGTTCTAAAACAAATATAATATTCCAGAATAATTAAAATACAAATAATTAAAGACAGTTTAAAACAACATTTATAACAGGTCATATTATTTATCTCTACACATAATTTCCAGGCTGGTGCCACTGAGTCTCTGAGATCTTCTTAACCTGGGCCGTGTAGAGGTGGTAAGCTTCAGCAGGGGAGGCCAGTTTATATTGGATGCCTGCCACCTCAGCCAAAGACCTCGCAGAACAGCTCCAGTCCCACAGGGCCCTCATCTCAGACAGGAAAATGTTCCACCAGGCCAGGGCCAGTGCAGAAAAGGCCATGGTCCTAGTTGGAGCTAAATGGATGTCCTTTGGGTCAGGGACAACCAGCAGATCTTGACCAGCAGAGCACAAGGCTCTCCAGGGCACATATGGGAAGAGGTGATTCCCTCAGGTGCGTATGTTAGTCACAAGCTGCCCACTCAAGCCACACGAAGACCGCCCACCATCAGAAACAATGCGCATTAAACTATTCACCAGTATGGGCAATTTCAAGCATGCCTTTGGAAGCACTAATATTCTGGCTGAAATCATCCACCTTAAGAAAATACTTGACACTCAAGCATATTAAGCATTCCTCATATACCTGACATAAAGAAATTGTGGTGGAGGAAGGAAAAAGAGAAAGATTAGGCAGCCATGAACAGTTTCCACAACTGCCTATTCTGCACTATGCATGTATGAATCAAACCAATTTTGTTTAATGTTTGGTTCAGTTATTCATCATATTTTCATTCTCTGAGAGCCATCTAAACATTCTGAAAGCCATCTGAACCTTTTGAGTCACTCTAAATACATATGTACATAACCTATTTGAGGTTACAGCATATTTACACAACAGTCCTTACAACTTGACCTATTATTTACATCTCAAAATAGCTCACATCAACTTAGAGTTAAAGACAAATTAACAAAAAGTCTCAAGGTTTTATAACAAGCTTGCAAGTGAAATCAATGGAATATAGCTTTAAACTACCTATAGTACTTAAATTCCAGATAAGTAATCATGTTTGTCTTTTGTGGCAGAAAGATTTGTGGCATCTTAAAGACTAATTACAAGCCTTATATTGTATAGCACTTTTATTTTTTTTTAGGTACCTAAAATTAAACATTATTATGGCATATATTCTGGAGAACTAGATGCATCTGCCTCATACTATGTGCTACTTTACACTATGCTTCTACTGGCCATTATTTTCAACAACTGTACTTTAAAGTGAATATTTTTTGATGTTTCCACACTGATAGGGATATATTCTTGGACTTTAACAGAATATGAGCTAAACAACCATTTTCAGTCCAGAACATTTAAAAACTATTTTAGTATGTGACTGTTTTTATGTTTTAACTATCTGTAAGCCATCAAGTACTATTGGTGAAGAATGCGGAACAGAAATTATTAAAACTAAATAAAGCAGAACGACAAAGTTTGAGTCCAGTGGCACCTTTAAGACCAACAAAGTTTTATTCAAAGTGTAGGCTTTGTGACCAAATTAAATTTCGCACACCACCATAACACATCAGTGAAAACAGAAAAGCACACAATACTGTCAGAAACAGGTGAGTTCATTCTGTGTTCCACATCTGCTGTATTAGCAAGAAACCCAAACCAAGCAAAGCCTACCATAGAAAATACTGGAATTTCCAAATAACTATGAGATCTTCTGTGTGCCTGCTGAGTAATAATGTGTGAAGGGGAGCAAAAAATGGGTCAAGCAAATAAGATCCCATTTTTAGAGCATCAGAAAAGTTTCCCAGAAAATCCACATCACTGCTTAACAATATCTGAATTAGAAAGAAAATGAAATTGGTAACACACACACACTACTAGCAATGAAAAACAGGTTAGATCCAGAGTATCATGAATGGAGCTCTGCTTGTAAATAAACCTCTCTCACTACAGTCCATTTTATTTCCCCAAATGCTGCTCCTGGGGCTGGGGCACTCTTCAGAGCAGAATGAAGCATGACATGGGGGTTAGCAGTGGTAGGGAGAAATTGGCAAAAGTCATTCAACTGACTTTGCACAAGCAAAAATGCATTTCTACTCATAGAAGGAACATTTGGATCCAACCCAAAATATTCAGAGGAACAGAGATGAAGTATACCTTACTCAGACCACAAAGGTCAAAAGGTATGGAATACAAGGGATTTGGACTGTCAAGAGTTAAAACTTTATTCAACATTATAGAATATACAAAAATCATAATATGTAAGATTCAAGTATATTAGTTCAAGAATGTAAGCATACAAACCATAAATCTCTTAAATCATACAGAAATCACATCACCCTGATTGTTTATTGTAAGTATTGTACAATTTTGGTGGTGGAAAGTACCATCAAGATACAGGTGACTTATGGTAGGGTTTTCAAGGCAAGAGATATTCAGAAGTGGTGTGCCATTGCTTGCCTCCATGTCACAACCATGGTATTCCTCGGAGGTCTCCCATTCAAATACTGACCAGGGCTGACCCTGCTTAGCTTCTGAGATCTAATGAGATCAGGCTAGCTTGGCTATCCAGGTCAGGATATTTTAATTTTAAGCATTACTAAACTCACTTCCTTTAATGTGATGGCAGTTTGACTTAAGAAAAATATACCAGCAACATCCAGGCTGCAGGCAGTCCAATAAAAATTCCTCCAGTCTAAATACGCTTATTTCAGGAGGCCTACATTGGAGGGACTCTACACAGGATTGTACTGTTCAGTTCAGTACAGAAGTAACATTAGAGATTGTATGTAAACCACAGAACACAATGCTTTAAATGCTTGCCCTGCCCTGCCCCTCCTTGGAGGGGGTCTCTTCATTTTAGTTTGTCAACACATGTTTGGCTGTTTACACTCGTCTCACACTCCCTATCAGAATCTGGTTTTAAATATAATCATACATAGTAGCTTTTTAAACAAGATGCATCAGTGATTCTTTAACTCATAATCCACTATCCCAAATACATACCAAAGTTCCCCCATTAAATAGAATATATGCCAGCTTTTATGACAGCCATAGCAATGGGGCTCACAAAAAACCCTGACCCACAGACAAGTAAAACCAAAAGATGAGAGATACAACTATATACCTTTTCCTCAAAACACTACCATCCAGATGAAATTAATGCCCATCTGAAAAGAACAGCCTTACATTTCTTATAGAAGGCAGACAGCACAGGGGCTCTCTGGGACTCCTTGGGAATGGTGTCCAATAAGCTGGAGCTGCCACCAAAAAAGCAGCAGAATTCAAAGAGAGGATTCAATCAAGAGATAGCCTGGGAGGATCTGAGATGGCGTGCAAGCATGTAACAAGGAAAAGTTAGAATATACTCCAGACACAGCAACTTCATTTGCATAGGTAAACTTATGTAATGTGCATATGATTCAGAAATGTCAGCCATACATTCAAGGAAATTCTTGTGCCCAATAGCCATCAGCCAGCTTCTTAATATTATGCTTGATGCCTGTTTACTGAGTGCCACTTTAAGCGCGGGGGGTTGGGGATACGGGGTCCACTATTTAATCATCAGGTTGAAACTGAAACAATTCCACTTTGCTTGCTGTCAGAACCCACTGCATAAGGGGAAAAGGGACTAACTAGGGTTAACCCTAAATTCCCAAATGTACCCAGAATTTCTGAATCCCCCCCCAAGTCAGGCTCACAGATCACCACCTGAGGCTGCCTTATGGCCTCCTTTAATAATAGCTGGGACACAGAACACTAGCTTTTTTCCTGGACTAAATCCAAGCATATTTTTAAAGAGAACCTGAAGGTCACTCTTTACGCACTCTAAAGTGTAAGTTCAAATCCCAAGCTCTGCTACTGCTGTGCTGCTTAGCCTTGTGAAAAATAACTTCCACAAAAATTGATTTCTGGAAAAAAATCAAGCCTGATTAGGCTATATATCTTTACTTACATCTTATCCTACATTTGTTACTCCAAGAAAATATAATTGCTTTTATAACAGCAAAGAAATAGACCATAGTTTCAACTGCAATTTTTTAAAGGGTACCATCTCAACAAGAACAGCATTAAGGAAGATTTGTGCAACTTACCAGCTGAAATTCTCTGCGCCTGTCATAGGCATGCTGGATACCACTATCTGCCCACAAGGCTTTTATTGCTAGAAGGTACTGTAAAAAAACTGTGGTCTCCACCATTCCTTGTGCCACCAATGCTGAGCGGGTATCAAAAGCCATCAGCTTGTCACCATTCTTTTGGTTAGCAGGATCTCCCCAAGGAATATGAAGTTTCTCTCGAGCATCCACAAGGACTCTTATTCCTAAAACAAAATTGAAAGTACATTAGATTTCTAATCATGTCAGAACTTGACATTAGACCCAATAAAGTTTTCTCTCAGTGCAAACAACACTGAGATATATGCAGAAATTGCCCAAATCAAGAAACAACTGTGAGCAATAAGCAATACATGGGGGAAAAAATACTAGCAGTAGACCCATTTAGCACACAAAGATGCCAGTATCTTCCCACATCAAGATATGGGTGAGAACATGCATTTTCTTTACTCATGTGCAAGGGCAATACAAATGGCACCAGCCAGATTACAGCTGCATGGCATAAGGTCGCACTGAACTGGAAAAGAAAAGGCCTTGGGGAAAAAACTATTTAAAAATGGGTAAAAAAAATTGCCACCCCCCCAGATTTTCCTACAGGGTCACCACTAAAATTTTATTTTCCATTTCCCTGACTGACTTTTGTTGATTTTCCTGAACACAGTTCAAAAATGGCCCCAAGTTTTAAAATGCATGGGTTACATTACAATAAATAAAAGCTTGACCAAATGATTTAAAACTACACAAGTACTGAAATGCAACTATTTGCTGATAAGAGCTTCAATATGAACTTATTAAAACACTGACTGTTAACTGAACACACCTGTTTTGAAAATGCACTAAAAATTACACAGAAGGAATCTCAACTACACAATCTGTAACCATTAACAAATGACAGAACATTTTTGTTCTTGTTTTAAATATACACTAAAAATTATATAAAATACATTTCAATGACTGCCCTTTCTTACATGCCCAGAGAAATCCTGATTGCCACTTTGGAGGTTAGAAAGCAATTTTTCTCCAGGCCACTTTGGCCAGGGATCCTGGAGGTTTTTGTCATCTTCTGGACATGGAACAGGGGTCACTGGAGGTGTGTGTGTGGGGGGGTATTTGTGAATTTCCTGCATTGTGTAGGGGTGTTGGAATAGATGGCCCTGGACATCCCTTCCAACTCCATGATTCTACGAATATTCTTAAAAATGGTTGAGAAATTGCAATTAAAAATAAAGCTAGATATCCCTGCCCTGAATAGCCCAGGCAAGCCCAATCTCATCATTTCTCAGAAACTAAGCAGGGCTGACCCTGGCAAGTACTTGGAAGGGCGACTTCCAAGGAATACCAAGGCCGGAATGCAGAGGCAGGTTATCAAGCCACCTTGCTGAAACATCCTAGCCCTACTAGGGTCACCAAAAGTCACCATGACTTCCAGGCTCGCAAGCACACACACACAAAATACTAACCCCCCGAAAATAAAGTTAGAGTACAAATACTCTTTTTAAAAAGATTAAATAACAGTATATAGCTATCACTTCCACAGTTTTCTCTTTTTGTTTTATAGCTTTGTTAGTTTCTGATCAATCATTTCTTCTTACATTTTGGGTTGTTCTTTTTTAGCATTTTCAAGGTGTTTAATTTCTCCCTCAAGTTTCTTTTCTTCTTTTTTCAGAGTTTCTTTTGCTGCTTATGCCGTTTAACCTGTACTTAGCATTCTGTGTACTTAGCAGCGTACTCCTATCAATTACAACAGATTCAAGTCCTCCAGAATTTAGGACAGCATCATAAACCTGGCATTGACAGACAACAGTTTCTTTATGCAAATTCTCTATTAACATTGACTTACTAACTGAAAATCTACTTTCAACTGAAGCATTACCATGAGACAGGATAAGGCATATTTTGACAACATTCCGCAGGTGTGAAAAATTCTTGTTACCCTTCAAAATACCACTGTAAAATGTATCCAATTCGACTTCATCATCTTGTTCTAATACCTATGCTTGAAATCAAGTCTTGAATTTATTGGGGGCAGCTGTGGTTCAAGTAATGTACTGTTTTGATTTTTCAGCTGTTGTGTCATTGATTTGATTTGTCAAAAACAATGATATATAACATTCAAGACATGTAACATTCTCCAACATGAAGGCTACATGTTCAAAGCTCAATCAATTCATTTTCTTCTCCTTTCCAGTCACAGTTGGTTTTCATTTCTTTGTTCATTTTTTTTTCAGGAAAAGGTGATTTACATTTGGCCTATCCATAGATACCTATAGTAATTCTGCAACTGGTAAAGAAGACATGTCTTCTTGAAACTTCTGAAGAAGGTCTTCAGCAGTAGCATTATGAAGAAAAACACTGGTCAGGTACTGTGTAGAAACTTTTTGGCAGCATTCATTCCACAAACAAAGCACTAAATACATCTGACTCCTTCCAATCACCTTATTCAAAGCTTCATCAAAACAGGTAACAAATGTCTAGCACTGTTTTATTTGTTTCACCAGAAGGTCAGAGAAAAATGGCACTAAACTAAAAACCACAGCATACTTTGCTTTTGTTTTCCAAGATGAAATTGTCAGGCTATTTGGCTGTCTGAGAACATTCACTTGAATAACTCACTGATGTTGTTGTAAGAGTTAAATGATGCCTTCTTCACTAGCTGAAAGATTCACAGGCACTCTACTGTCTTAACATCATCTCTGATTACACAGGCAGCCATACTAGTTTGTGTAGCGGGTAGTTCATTGCATATTTCATCACCCTGAACATGTTTTTCAGTGTTTTCAGGGTTTCTCCCTTCCTCTTCTGTGCTTTTATTGCCTGAACCTGTACTTGGTTTTGAACCAAAACACACCACAATGGATTGCTGACTTGATTTAGTTTTCAGGTTCTTCTTCTGAAGTGATGGTCTTTGGGCATGAGACTACACAGTTTTTACCTTCCATATTACTTAGTTCAAAAGTTCTGTAGCACACTTTATAATAATGTGTTTTTATATATTATATTTATATAATTTCTTTATTATATAAATTATAATTATAATAAATATAATTATTATATAATATAAATTTATATAAAGTTTCTATTTATCTACAGTAACTGATGATAGCCATGAAATGAACTCAGCATAGTATGACATCCAGCCATTGCATAAAAACTGTCTCAAAAGCTATCTTCAAAATGTAGTTCCCAATGCAGCCTTCAATAGAAGCACTGCTTGTTTAGAAAGTAGGACTTTTCTGGGCCTGGAACTTTCTGTGTTCCAGAATGTGTAATTAGCAGATCAGCAGCAAGGAAGGAGGTGGAGCTTTAATGTTTGCAGACCATTTCTACAATCTAGCAGAAGCAGACAAACCCATCTGCAAGTTTTATGTTTGAGAGGGAGAGCAAGAGCTTGTTCTCTGTAAATTTCAACAGCAGCAGACAAACCCCATTTGCAAATTTTACTTTGCATAGTGCGCTGTTGAAGTTGTTCTCTGTGAAATCCAACAGTAGCAAAATTCGTCTGAAAGGTTTTCATTCAACTCAGCTCTGGGTTCAGCAGAGGTAAAAGCCCCATTTCATGTATATCATTCCATTCACAATTCCAATGTGCTGTCTATTTGGCGTGTAGGGTTAGGAAACTGTCTAACACATGCTTAAAACTTTAAACCTTGTATGCAAGGTAAACGTAGTACTTGCAGGAATGTTCTATTCCTGTGGATAGTTTTCAGGTTACATGCAATTGTGTAACTATCTTATGCTGCAGCTAGTGGGTGCTCTTGACTAAATCTATTTCTTTGGATCCCAAGTAGTTTCCTACAGCCTTATTTTTGCCCCTTTTTTGGTTCAGTGCTTTATAAAAGCACACATTTTAAAACTGAGTTTGTGCCAACTATTAAGGGTACAGACTTCGGCTGCAATCACACACACTCAATAATCCACTTTCAATGCACTTTCAAACTGGATTTTGCCAGTTCACACAGTAAAAATCCAGTTTGAAAGTGCATTGAAAGTGGAATATTGAGTGTGTGTGATCGCAGCCTTAGACCACTGATACTTCAGAGCAATGCTCCCTGTAAGCCATGGAGTCTTGTGAGCAAACATTCTACTTTGTGAGCTACTAGTATTAAAGTTGTGAGCGAGCGATTTGGCTACTACATAAATAAGTTTGCTCTGGAGCCATCCTTCCTAAGCAAAGACAAAAATGTGTGAGCCAGAGGATAAAAAACTGTGAACCACCTCACACTAACTCACCTTAGAGGGAACACTGCTTCAGAGCAAAGTCTGGTCTATTTTACAGAAACTGGCCCTTGTATTCAGGTCACTTGTACTTTATAATGAGGCTTTCATTGGGCCCATATATGTTTTTAACTGTCTAAGAAATACATGTATTTTTGTATATAATATTATACACTAGGTTTTTAATATTGGTCTTTTATCAGGCTTCTTTAAGACACTCAAGCAGCCTACAGGAAACATGCTTAGATGCAATGCTCAATAACTGGAAATTATTGCTTTCTTAAACATCATGGAAAACTGAATTGACACTTTTCATCTGTTGACTATTTCTGACCTCTTCTTCATGTAAAGTGAATGTTTGATGTTTGTTTCAAACAGAAATGCTGTAATTTCCTTTGTGTAGAAGTACAGGAGAGAGATCTCTATGCAAAAAAATAACACTTTAAAATAGTTTTTTTCTTTTATTAACAGTTCTATACTACAAAGTCTGATGTCTAAACCATTTGCAAATTTATTGTTGAGAGAAGTATTATGACATGCTTGGACTTTACAGCTAGTCAGAAGAAATAAAACTCTATTTGTTAACCTATCAAAATATTTCTATCTTCAAATCAACTTAAATCGATTCCAGTTTCTTTAAATACAAAAAAGTTGTAGGAAACCAATCAGCGTCTCCATAAAATAATGCTATGTCTTACAAGTTCATTTTATTCTGTTTTACTGTTAACAACCATCAGCCATAAACATTTTCAAAATCATATAATCAAATTATGGAACATGTGTGCTGCATCATTACATTACACTTGTATTCTGCCAGTTCTCTACTTCCACTGCCACAAGTATAGAAAGTTCTCCAGCAATGGGATTTCAAAAGTATGTCTTAATCACATTTTCCCTGACATTTGACCCATTTCCCTGACCAGTTTCCATTTCCCTGACTTTTCCTAGGTTTCCAGAAACTGGCAACCCAGTATTTAGACTTCAACACAAATACACTCCAGTTCCAGGCACTGAGAGAGGCTAAAATTGATACAATACAATTGCATGGTTTTTATGAATTAACATCAATTCAGCACTCAATATAAACAACTGTGAAAGAGTTTTACAGGAATAATATTCAGTTGACTGTATGCTATTTTGGGATATATAGGCCATGGGATTAGACAGTTTCATGAAAGATAGGTCTATCAGTGGCTACTAGTCATGGTGACTGATGAGAATCTCCATGCTGAGAGGCACTAAACTTCCAAATCCCAGAGCCAACATGAGGGGATGGTCACGGCCACTGTGCCCTGTTGTTGGCCCTTCAGAGGAACTGGTTGGCTGCTATGTGAGACAGGCCTCTTTGTCTGTTCTTATATTCTTAAAAGATACCCAAAACAGGTGACAACATAAAAGCAAAAAACATCATAAACTCACCACAAAAACTAAAGCAGCATCGCAATGCATCAAAACCATCAACCTAAATCAATGTTTAAAGGCATTACAGAATAAAAATATTTTTAATATTCAGTGGAAGGCCTAGTACCCTGGTGGTGAATCTATGGCACGCATGCCAGAGAGGGCACGCAGAGCCCTCTCCGTGGGCATGTGCACCGTTGCCCTGGTACAGATCTCCGGAGCGCCTCCCTCACCCACCTGCCGCCATTCTCTGCCCATGTGCCAAGGTGCGCGGGCAGAGAAAGATCTCTAGAGCACCCCCCACCCGCCCACTGCCTTTCTCTGCCCGTGTGCCAAGGCGTACAGACAGAGAAAGACCTCAGGAGCACCCCCCCCCCCGCAGGCTGCATTTCTCTGCTTGTGCGCCAAGATGCGCGGGCAGAGAAAGACCTCCAGAGTGCCCCACCCCCACCCACCCACCACCTTTCTCTGCCCATGCACTAAGGTGCACGGGCAGAGAAAGACCTCTGGAGCGCCCCACCTCCCCACACGCCCGACGCTGCCTTTCTCTGCCTACCTGCTTTCTTCGGCCTTTCTCTTCCTTCCTTCCTCCCCTTCTCTTTCTCTCCTTCCCATTCTTTGCCCTCTTTCCCTCCCTCCCCATCATTTTCCCTTTCCCCCTTCTTTCCTTTCTTTCCCAAAATTCGTTGCCCCCTTTCCCTCCCTCTCTTTCCCTTCTTTCCTTCCTTCTTCCCCATCTCTCTCTTTCTTTCCTATTCCTTGCCACCTTTCCTTTCCTCCCCATCTCTTTCCCTCTTCCCCCCTTTCTTTTTTTTCTTCCTTCCCAAAGTTCTTTGCCCTCTTTCCCTCCCTCCCTCTTCCTTCCTCCCCATATCCATCTCTGTCTTTCTTTCTCTCTTTCTCGCCAGCTTGCCATACTTCCCATGATGTCAGGGGGTGTGGCATATGCTAATGAGTTATGCTAATGAGCCCCTGCACCTCTTTTTCTAGCAAATGACCCCTGGTCACCTTTCCTGAGGAGGTGGCTCACAGAGACATCCCCTGGGGTGCCCGAGTGTTGCTGCCCTCCCTGTTCTTGGTCTTCTGGTGGGACCAGGAGTTATAGCTTTGAAAAAAGTGCAGAAAAGGGCAACTTGTATGATAAAACGGTTGGAACACTTTCCCTATGAAGAAAGGTTAAAGCATTTGGGGCTCTTTAGCTTGGAGAAATAACGGCTGACGGGTGACATGATTGAGGTTTATAAGATTATGCACGGGACAGAGCAGGCTGAGAAAGAAGTACTTTCCCCCTTTCTCACAATACAAGAACTCGTGGGCACTTAATGAAATTGCTGAGCAGTTGGGTTAGAATGGATAAAAGGAAGTCCTTCTTTACCCAAAGAGTGATGAACACATGGAATTCACTGCCACAGAAGGTGGTGGCAGCTACAAGCATGGACAGCTTCAAGAGGGAATTGGATAAACATTTGGAGCAGAGGTCCATCAGTGGCTATTAGCCACAAGGTATAGATAGGAACTCTTGGTCTGGGGCAAGGGATGCTCTGTATTCTTGGTGCTTGGGGGGAGCAACAGTGGGAGGGCTTCTAGCGTCCTGGCTCCTCTGCTGGACCTCCTGATGGCACCTGGTATTTTTAGCCACTGTGTGGCAGAGTGTTGGACTGCATGGGCCACTGGCCTGATCCAACACTGGTTTCTGTTATGTTCTTATGTCTGGGGCAAGTGATGCTCTGTATTCTTGGTGCTTGGGGGGGCAACAGTGGGAGGGCTTCTAGCGTCCTGGCCCCACTTCTGGACCTCCTGATGGCACCTGGTATTTTTAGGCACTGTGTTACAGAGTGTTGGACTGCATGGGCCACTGGCCTGATCCAATATTGGCTTCTTATGTTCTTATGTCTGGGGCAAGTGATGCTTTGTATTCTTGGTACTTGGGAGGGGGGCAACAGTGGGAGGACTTCTAGTGTCCTGGCTCCTCTGCTGGACCTCCTGATGGACCTGATATTTTTGGCCACTGTATGACAGAATGTTGGACTGGATGGGCCGTTGACCTGATCCAACACTGGCTTCTCTTATGTTCTTCTGTCTGGGGCAAGTGATGCTCTGTATTCTTGGTGCCTGGGGAGGGGCAACAGTGGGAGGGCTTCTAGCGTCCTGGCCCCACTGCTGGACCTCCTGATGGCAACTGGTATTTTTGGCCACTGTGTGACAGAGTGTTGGACTGGATGGGCCTTTGGCCTTATCCAACATTGGCTTCTCTTATGAAAACTTGCCTTCTCAGAAATTGGTTGCTCATCTGAATGCTCTCTAGGGCTGCCCCTCTAATGATAAAGTCTCGGTGTCCCTTGGGCCTACGAGACAAGATTTTGTTCTAACAAGCGAAGCAGAGGCTAGGAGTCAGATATTGTAATACCCTTGACAACAGCTTTCCTCTTCAAAGTTTGCTCACGGCATGTTTACAGAATATCTTAAGAGTGAGTGGAAAGTGGCAGTATGCACTGTAGTGCTGCGCTGTTAGTAACCCATTCACTAAGTGGTTGGAGTTGTTACCTCAGCAGTTGTATTCCTTGCACTTTCCATCGTCATTTCCCTTTTCACTGACCTTAAACTCATGTATTAGCACTTAGTTCAAATAAAGTGCTACAGAAGATGTTAATGTATGAGTTGTTTTTTCTAAACTAAGACATCAATACTCAGGTTAAATTGCCGTGTTGGCACTTTGTGATAAATAAGTGGGTTTTGGGTTACAGTTTGGGCATTCAGTCTCTAAAAGGTTTGCCATCACTGGCCTAGAAAGATGGTGCCATACTAAACTTCTAAGAAAGGGAGCTGCATAATTTGGGGACTACACGTAGAAAAACCCAGAGGTGAAACCATGCAACCTCAATTTAGATGATGCAGCTTCCAAAGGAAGGCCTTGTTCATGTCATACCAACTTGAAAATTCAAAAAGAAATATTAATTTACAAATAAATTTAAAAGCAGAAAGTGCTTTAATGGCTACAAAACTGAGAGATAAAATGAAACACCAAGGAGTGCTGGTGCAGTACAGTGGCTAAGAGCTATGAATCTGGTGGTAACTATCTAGAATTTCATTAGGAAAGTGCACGGACTCTAATCTGGAAGAACCGGGTTTGATTCCCTACTCCTCCACTTGCACCTGCTGTTTGACCTTGGGCAAGCCATAGTTCTGGCACAGCTGTTCTTGAAAAAGAGTGGTTTCTGTCAGAGCTCTCTCAGCCCCACCTATCTCACAGGGTGTCTGTTGTGGGGAGGGGAAGGGAAAGGAGTTTGTAAACCACTCTGAGACTCCCTTGGGTAGTGAAGGGCGGGGTATAAATCCTATCTCTTCTTCTTCCTTCTCAATTTCAACCCCTTTCCTTGCAACAGAGAAATACTGGCCTACCATTTTAAAAGTGCTTCACACTCATAATCTTGTAATCCTGTTCTAAGGATTACAACAAGATTATTAATGTGACGCAAGGTAGAAGATGTGTGTGGTGCCTGAACTCTCAGAACTATTTTGGTGTTAACAAATATCTCATCTACGTTTTTTAAAATACATGTATTTTACATGTATTTGATTAAAAAACATCCAACTCTTGAAAGTTTATACCCCCAAAATTTGTTAGTCCCTAAAATGCTACTGGACTTAAATCTATCTATTAGACTTAAATCTAAACCAAAACAGCTACGCTCTGAATTTACTTCTATTATGTTACTTCTCTAATATCAGACAGTAAATAATTATTATACATAGTAACTTCAGTTTGAAACTATCCCCCCCCGCCACACATTCTATGTTAGTATACAGTCTTAGTGTGCAAACAAGAAATTACTGAAGGCTGTTCTTAATGCAAAATAGAGTATAATGATTACTAATCAGAGAGCTTTTCTGTTGTTTGGGGGAGTCTTCCAGTGTAAGATATTCTAAAGAAAAAAGGAAGCATTTATGGACATAACAATGAAACAGCTATTCCTCAGTCTCTATTTTGTAACAGAGTCTCAGTCTCTATTTTCTCTCAAGCCCACCTACTCTACAAGATGACTGTTGTGGGGAGAGGAAGGGAAGGCAATTGTAAGCCGCTTTGAGACATCTTATGGTAAAGAAAAGCAGAGTATAAAAATCAACTCTTCTAAACAAATTCCGTAATAGCGTAAAACAAACTAAGCCAGGTTTATCATCTGCATCAATATTTCAAAGTGGCACTGTTTAATTCTCAAAAAGATCAGCCATGTAATATTGTCTCTGCATCTTTAGATTAGTATTATAACCACAGTTCCCTCTAAACTGCGCTAGGGGGCACTGGTGCACAACATTTCAGAGGGCTGCTCAGAGCATTTTAGTTTCAACTCACAACATTTTTTCCCTTCCATAGGAAATAATGGATGGGGGCACCTCCTTCTGGGGCCCATAGAATTGGATCCCTTGGTCCAATCTTTTTGAAACTTGGGGGGGGGGTTTGAGGAGAGGCACCAGCAGCTATGCTGCAAATTTGGTGCCTCTACCTCAAAAAAACAGCCCCCACAGAGCCCCAGATCAAAGCTTCATTATAGCCTATGGAACTCATTGATTATAATGGTCCGCATGGGCTATAACTGAGCCAGAATCACTGATTTTCCCCCACACCCCCATTACGTTTTTCAGTATGATTTGTAAGCTGTCTTGAGTCACAGAGAAAAATAGGATATAAATATTTGAATAAATAAGTACTTTGGGCAGGTTGCTTTCTAAGGGTCAGCGCAAGGCAACAGTCCAAGCCCAAGTCCACCAATACAGTGGACTGGAACGGCTAGACCTGTTCTCTGGAGGCCGGGTCTACCAATATAGTGGAAAGGGGCAAGGAGACCTCCAGAGGTCTGGTCTACACTTGTAGAGGACAACATTTTGTGTAATGAAATTTGACTTGATTCTGTTTTCTCTTAGAATATTTAAATTATTTTAAAAATATAGTTTAAATATAGTTACCAAATGATAGCAATTAAATTGGTTATAACATAAGCATGTCCTGATGGCACTTGCATGCATAAAAGAGAAATATATAATCTGTGTAGGAGTTTAAGAGTGCACAGTTACCCTGAAGGCAGATTTTCCTAGGACAGAACTCTTAATGTAACCGATTATATATAAGCTTCAGAGAATTTCTAACCCTCATGGTTGTGTATAAAAACCGTAATAATCCAGAGAGTCCTCCCAAAATCAAATTCAGAGACCAAAGTAAGAATATTTGGATATGTATAATGCTACCTTCAGGTACCTGGGAAATAGTGTAAGGCTACAAGTGACTATCGTACAAACTGAACAAATGTTGTACTAAGAATGAATAATCTCTAAACTGCTTGCTTTTCCTGGAGTATTATGTGGCCAGGAGCAGTCAGAGACCTGAGCATCTTTCAAACCAGTGTAAAGCACAGATTTTGCATTATAACTTATTTCTTTGGGAAATCAGTAGTTTTTTTTACATGTCAGCTAGCTTGTATTCTTCTCCCCCTCGCCCAAAAAAATTGGGATTTGTTTAAGCTACAAATTGTGACACAGTATACTGTAAGATTCTAGTTTAAACCTGTTCAGTCTCGTTTTCACTTTCACTGCTACCTAACAATTTGCTGTATTGTACACGAGAGAAATTTCGATGGCATCTAATTTGTACAGTGTCAAAAAGAATGGTCAGTATAGAACATAAGTCTACTCAATCAACTTCTGTACCACAAGAAAGTATGAAAACACTAAGCAACTACACAATACTGGACACGCTTGGAACAAATGTCTTATGTTTCACCTCCTTGTGAGAACATTTCTCTAAAATTCCTTGTAACATGCTCACCATAGTCTCCCAGTTGTACAACCCCTGAAAATTGTCCTTGCTTTTCCTTCTGGCTCCCATTTTCACATCTCTTCACATAATTAATAGAAATTATAGATTATTATAATCTGTATACTGCTGTATACTGCTAACAAACAAAACAAGGTAATACAAACTGCTACTGATAAAACTTGTTCAAAATGGCTAACAAACACAATGGAATTTCAGGCTGCACCTTCTATTCAGACTGCACCTGATTCAACTCTGTCCTAAAGTATGGCACCATGAGTGCATTCCCTACTGGGTTTCCACCCCATTATCTTGGATCTTTTGATTTCCTGTTCCTCCAACTCTGTTGTTTCTCATGATGTAGTCTGACTGTTGGCTGCACAAAGTCAGCTATGTGGAACAATGAACTCAACTGAAGCTCCATACTGTCTGCTCTGACTGATGACAGTTCTCCAGAATCACTGAGACTGAGGGATTTTCCCAGCACCTGCTACCCAAGTCTCTTTAGCTAGAGATACCAGCCACTGTATCAAAAAAAACCAAAAACCTCTGTTATCAAGTCCTCCTTTTATAGATTCACAATCTTCTAGCTAGTCTACTGGTCACAACTTGCTGCAGTGTGTTCACTTAGCCATCGTTACTCCTACTTCCATAGCCTGATGGTCATTCTCTTCTCTCTACAAATGCCAATCTCATGGTTTATAAAGCTATCCTTGACATCACATACCAGCACAGCAGCTCCAATATGAAGCCTAAGGTCCCAGCCACACCCTCCATCATCAAATAACACCGTGCATTAAAAAAAGAAAAAAACTTCTGACGTTTGGCTCCACTCCCACGCTGCCATCCAACAAAAACCCATGCTACTTGTGACCACCACTCATCTATGTCATTCTTGCAGGCTCTCTGTCCCAATCCGACCCCAACTCTAACCCTCCCTTCCTACTCAAGCCCACCTGCCCCTACTCACCACTTGTTGCACAAAGTTATCCAGCTCTTCAGAACCTACCCTACTTCGCGTCCCTCCTAAACACAATTCCAGCAGGCAAACCGCCAGGGAGACCCTCCCAAAAGCACACCAGACACGTGGGGGAGGGCAACAGAGCTGCGACGAGGCAGGGATGGTGCGTTGGAGCCCAGAGGGGACAGAAGCATTGAGCAGCCTGGCACAAACGGATGGCCCCGTGCCTGTCCCTCCACACCCAAGTGCTCCTCACAGCCCGCCCTCCACATCCGACTTCCGCGGCCTTGAGCTCTGCAGCGACTTCCCGGTCCTTCCTACTCCTTCCCCTGCAGCAGCCAGGCCTTCTCGAGCGTGCACCCCGGCCGGCCTCCTCGGAGTTTCTCCCACCGCAACCGCCTCTTGCTCCCCTCGCTTTTTCCATAGCTCACTCCTCCCCCACCCCACCGGGTCTCGGCTTCACGCCGCCGCCCCCCCCTCACCCTTGATGACGTTGCTATAGATCGTGGCTCGGAACTCCTCCCGAGCAGTCCGGTCCCAGTCCTGCCCGTGGATGATGCGCATCTGTTTGAGGAACGTGCTCTTGCCGCTCTCGCCCGCGCCCAGTAGCAAGATCTTGACGAGCCGCTTGACGTAGGTCTTCTCGCGGTAGAGGCACTTGTCGATCTCCTTGGACTTTCGCTGTTGCTCGGCCTCGCTGCTGTTGAGCAGGCAGCCGGGAAAGCAGCCCGACAGCGGGGACCGCGACGGCAGGAAATCCGCCATCTTAGCGAGCACTGCCAGCCAGGGAGCGGCCGCCGCGGCCCTGCGCTCCTCTGCGACTGCGCACCACCAGTGGGAGGGCGGGCCAGCTAAGCCCCGCCCCTTCCAGGAGACCACGTGACGCGGGACGCAGCTCGAAAGGAATAACGTGAGGGACTACCAACCAAGCGCGTCCTAAGGCGCCCCCGTCCCGTATCTCTGGGGATATTGACAGAGGCAGCGCGACGTAGACCCAGGCGGCAGCGACGGCGCAAGCCACGCCCTTTTCTGATTTGGCGCCTCAAGCGGCTGCTTGGCTCATCCGGACGGTGAACCGGCCCAGCATCCAAGGGACGCGTAACTGTCACGAAGCTCCTTGACTTCCTTTCCATCACCATAAGGGCATAGGCCCATGATCGCATGAGTGTTCGCGGAGTACTGTTCAGACTCCCCCGATCCCATCTTGACTCCGTGTCTTTGCTGAGCGGCTGATTTATACAGACCACCATGTAGTACAGTTACTTGAATGTTTTCTCCACAATCAGGACCAGGAAATCTTCATAGGGTTGGATACCAAGAGCAAGATCTACTGTGAACGTTCATCCGTTGAAACAAAACGGAACTAGAATGCTCAGAGTTTATGTAGAGTGCATTCACCTCCTTCATAACAAATAGACTTGGTGTTCATAATCTTGTGCCTTGGGGAGAGGTCGGAGTTCACTGATAGTGCTTACCTCTGTCTCTGGGAAGCTGAGTGACCTGACACCTACAGAGACTTGAAGGGAATGATAGTCCAAAAGCCAGGTGAGATTTTTCATGGCCTGTCACTGTCACTGATCCACCATAGAGGAGAGGGAAAGGAGGTCTGTTCTGAAGCCCATGACTGCCCTCAAGGGTGCAGCAGAGATTGCATTTCAAGGTTGTTATTGAACCAGCTGTTATTGAACCAGCTGTATGTCCCTGGACCCATGGTCTGTACCCAGCGTAGGCCATGTTCAAGATGCTAGCTGGTGTCCTAGGAACACCAAGTTTATCTTACAGTGCAAGTAACTGACCCAAGATCACATATCTGGGAGGGAAAGGCTGCTGTGCTGGAGAAACTGTGGCTTCTGTGGGGTCCCAACTGTCTACACAGCTGTTAATTTTACATATTACATATGCATGGCTGGATGATTTGAAGCACTCCCAAGAACAGAGGAAACATCCCTGCATGGGAGCTTATCTAGCAGCAGACCCTGGTAGCTCATGTAGCTTCTATAAGCAGGTGCTTTAGAGTGCAGCAGTGACTGAGTGCCATGGTGGGGCATCCCAGTGAAGAGCTCTACCTGTTGTGCCGTTTTTGTGTAAGGAGGTTTCCCAGCCACTGTTGAGGGATCAACCAGTCTTTTCCCCCTACTCCATTCTTTGTTTCTTTTTTCCTAGCTGTGTCCTGGGGCTTACCATCCTGCTGTTTATCTGAGGTAGAATGGATGGGGTATATGGCAGAGCTGAGTGGACCACTTTTGGAGGATGCTGCCCTCTGATGAAAGGGAGATGTGTTAGTTCCAGACGCTGAGGGCAAAGTCACAGGTGAATGCTGGCAGCATTGTAGTAGACCCTGTCTCATGCTGACCATATTTGAAGACCTGTACACTTTCTGTTTCATTGTGACACTGGTTAAACCCCAGTGTGTCCGTGGCAAACACGACTGCTGCATAAAGTGTCAGATGGAGCTAAGGTTGGTTACAAACCGACTTTTATTTAACAAGACAGGTGTTCTTAGCCTAGTTTCCAAAAATGGGATCCCTTCTTATTGGATACATACCTGAGCATCTTTTAGCAATATACAGAGTACACTATTTTTAAGCATGTTTTTAATATAGGTTTTACTTCTTTCAGTTGGCTGGTTTTTATTTTTACCTGCCCCAAGTCTATAAAATGAATAAGGTGTGACTCTAAATAAACTCAGCATCGCCAGATAGATGTAGTCACTGTGAATGGGGAGAAAGGAAGGAGATTCCTTTTAAGTGTGTTTGTTTGCCAATTGTATTATATAAGAGGATTACCCTTCTAACAATTTCTAATCCTTGGGAGGTTCTGAATGTTGAGGGATTTATTTGAGATACATACTCTTCTCTTTTCTGATCCTGTCAGCCCTCAGCACATGAGCGGGGCTCCCTCTAATGCTAGTAGCTGGAAAGGCTCTGGGCACTATGCAAATAAGATCCCCGTTCTCTTTGCTGATTGGTTACGGCAAAGCAGTGTCTGATTCCCTCACTGCCTTTATTTTCCAGACTGGGGAGTTCCACTAATGCAGTTTGCTTGAAACCAGTAACAGCAGCAGCAGCAACCACCTCCACCTTCTCTGCCATTGGTTAAGCCTAATTTTTTTTTAAAAAAATTCTTCCTTCGTAGCTTTTGTCTTGAGTAAATAGAGCACAATGACCATCAGACGCATAGATCAAGGCCAGCGTCACAGGCCAAGAATGGCATTCCTGAAAAAGGTAACTCGCTATTGTTTTTAAAATTTACCTGGTAAGCAGCTCAACAGGAGCACCTATTGGAGGAACCTTGAATGCAACTGTAAAGTATCTATCATTTGACAAGAATGACATGTCGTAGATATTTTGTATGCAGGTGACAAAGATGTTCTCACTACAGGTGTACCTTTTTTAGTTTTTAGAATGAATAATTTTCTAAGAATGTTGTGATTCCATTAGTTTAGCGCTGAAATATGATTGTTTTTCTCTCTATGCTCTTTTTCTCTAAAGCAATTAGAGACAAAAACCCTTGATTTCTAGAATCTCCAAAGGAAAGCAACCTGTTACATAGCCTTGTTCACATGGCAGTGGTAGAAACTGCTTGAAATGCAACTGACCCAGGGTGGAGGTTACAAGCATTATTAATATATTGTATTAATTCAAATTTTACTCCTTACTATTTTGTTTCTATTTCTATTTGCATTTTTGTTAGAGGTGCTCTTAGAGTGGAATAATTCTGCATAGGGTTGTACTGTTCATTCTGGTTCAGTTCTGGTTAATTTCTCTCCCCATTCCCAGAGCACCTCAACAATAAATCATTGTTGTGGATCCTGACCACAGATGTGCAAGATCTGATGCTTGCACACAAAGGTTGTTAATCTAGAATGATTACCACCCAAGTACTTACTACCTTTCACATGGATTGGAACCCTTATTTGACCCAGTTGCATGCGTAGGAAGGATGAGGAAAATCCACCCGTCACCTTCTTTCAAGGAGTAACTAATCTGTATTAAATGTCCTTAAGTATTTGTTTCTTTAAGTATGCACCCTTAAGGACTTTCCTGTGATGTCTTTTTCAAAGTATGGTGCAAGCTCTGATATCTTGCCTGTTTATAACCCAGTTTGCATATATGTGCTTATACAATTTTCTAAGTCTGTCAGGGAGAGGAAAAGCAGCATGGTATAGCCCGATCTCGCTAGATCTTGAAGCTAAGCAGGTTTGGTACTTAAAAGGAAGACCATCAAGGAAGACTCTACAGAGGAAGGCAATGGCAAACCACCTCTACTTCTCACTTGTCTTGAAAGCCCCTTGTTGGGGTTGCCATAAGTCATTTACAATTCAACAGCACATTACACACACACACACACAAGTCTATCAGGTGTTATGAAGACAGCCGTATTTAGAAATAGGTCTTCTTTTGTCCCTGCAAGTGTCCATATAAAGAGAATTTTAATAGTGCCCAGCATGTGAAAAGAGTTTCAATATGGAAGGTATTAAGCCAGCTTTTCTCCCATGCATGTTCTGCTTTTTTTTTGTTTGTGGCTTATCCTGGTAATCAGAATTAGCTGAATTGCAAGTGACACATACAGCTGCCCATTTCAGGTCTGTGTGCTCCATCTAAACTGTGCACGTTTGGGAACAGCACAGCATATGTGCACATTTGCATCTCAGTTTAAGCATCAACACAGGAGGAGGTGGCAGGATTAGATGAAAGGGAGTGTGAATTTATTCTGTGTCACAATATTTGTCATCCATTTTCAGTGTTTGTACATTTAATACTCAAGGTTTCCAAAATATTTTCCTTTGCAACTGTTTTACCTAAAGCATATGATTTATCATTAAAAAAATAAAAAACAATTGTTTATATTCCCTTTTGGCTTATACCCCTGCAAATTCTACAGAGGACTAAAGGATCACAATACAAGATCAGTTAATGTGCTACATGTCATTTGCATTACAGGAAGATGTTTTCATTGAGGCAAAAAAACCTCTGGTTTTTGCCACAGTAATAGATTAGCCTTGTCTATTTTTTATAAAGCACAACAAGAGAATGTGTCAAATGTATCATTTATTTAAATTCCCCAGAGATTGTGGGGAGCTATGCTTTCTTTTTTGTGTGAGTCTCCCCTCCCCAGTAATATGAAAAAGAGGTTGTTGGGTCGTCCCTTTGTCTTTTTGAGCTCCTGTAACATCACTGCCTCCCTCATGGATCACTGCCTTGTCGTGGCGAGGGGCTTGTGTGGTTCGATGAGGCTGTGGGCTATGCCGTGGAGGGCCACCCAGGACGGACAGGCCACAGCAGAGAACTCAGACCAAGCGTGATCCCCTGGAGAAGGAAATGGCAACCCACTCCAGTATCTTTGCCAAGAAAACCCCATGGACAGTAACAAAAGGCTAAAAGATATGACGCCGGAAGATGAGCCCCTCAGGTCGGAAGGTGTCCAATATGCTACTGAGGAAGAGCAGAGGGCAAGTACGAGTAACCCCAGAAAGAGTGAAGCGGCTGGGCCAAAGCCGAAAGGACGCTCAGTTGTGGATGTGTCTGACGGTGAAAGGAAAGTCCGATGCTGCAACGAACAATACTGCATAGGAACCTGGAACGTAAGATCTATGAATCAAGGTAAGCTTGATGTGGTCAAAAATGAGATGGCAAGAATGAACATCGACATCTTGGGAATCAGTGAACTAAAGTGGACAGGAATGGGCGAATTTAACTCAGAAGACCATTATATCTACTACTGTGGCCAGGAATCCCGTAGAAAAAATGGTGTGGCCTTTATAGTCAATAAGAGAGTGAGAAAGGCAGTATTGGGATACAATCTCAAGAATGACAGAATGATCTCGGTCCGTATCCAAGGCAAACCATTCAATATCACAGTAATCCAAGTCTATGCCCCAACCACTGCTGCAGAAGAGGCTGAAGTGGACCAGTTCTATGAAGACCTACAACAGCTCATAGAACTAACACCAAAAAATGATGTCCTCATCATCATAGGGGACTGGAATGCTAAAGTAGGAAATCAAAAGGTAACCGGAATAACAGACAAGTTTGGCCTTGGAGAACAAAATGAAGCAGGGCAAAGGCTAACAGAGTTTTGTCAAGAGAACACGCTGGTCATAGCGAACACCCTTTTCCAACAACCTAAGAGGCGTCTCTACACATGGACATCACCAGATGGGCAACACCGAAATCAGATTGATTATATAATTTGCAGTCAAAGATGGAGAAGCTCTATCCAGTCAGTAAAAACAAGACCTGGAGCTGACTGTGGCTCAGATCATGAGCTACTCATTGCAAAATTCAGACTTAAATTGAAGAAAGTTGGGAAAAACACAAGGCCATTCAGATTTGACCTAGATCGCATCCCCGATGAATATACAGTAGAGGTGAAGAATAGGTTTAAGGGACTAGATTTGATAGACAGAATGCCCGAAGAACTATGGACAGAGGTCCGTGACATTGTAAAGGAGGCAGCAATCACCGCCATCCCAAAAGAAAAAGAAATGCAAAAAAGCAAAGTGGCTGTCTGATGAGGCTTTACACATAGCAGAGGAAAGAAGGAAAGCTAAAGGCAACGGTGAAAAGGAAAGATTTGCCCAACTGAATGCAGATTTCCAGAGAACAGCAAGGAGAGATAAGGAGGCTTTCCTGAATGAACAATGCAAAGTAATAGAGGAAAACAATAGATTGGGAAGGACTAGAGATCTCTTCAAGAAAATTGGAGAAATCAAGGGAACATTCCATGCAAAGCTGGCCATGATAAAGGACAAAAATGGTAGGGACCTAACAGAAGCAGAAGAGATTAGGAAAAGATGGCAAGAATACACAGAAGAACTGTACAAGAAGGACCTCGATGTCCTTGACAACCACGACGGTATAATCACTGACCTCGAGCCAGACATCCTGGAAAGCGAAGTTAAATGGGCCTTAGAAAGCATTACTAACAACAAAGCTAGTGGAGGTGATGGTATCCCAGCTGAGTTATTCAAAGTCTTAAAAGAAGATGCTGTTAAAGTGCTGCACTCAATTTGCCAACAAATTTGGAAAACACAACAGTGGCCACAGGATTGGAAAAGGTCAGTGTACATTCCAATCCCAAAGAAGGGCAATGTCAAGGAGTGTTCAAACTATCGCACAATTGCACTCATTTCACATGCTAGCAAGGTCATGCTCAAAATCCTACAGGCTAGGCTCCAACAGTACGTGGATAGAGAACTGCCAGAAGTACAAGCTGGGTTTCGAAGAGGTAGAGGAACTAGAGATCAAATTGCCAACATTCGCTGGATTATGGAGAAAGCAAGAGAGTACCAGAAAAACATCTACTTCTGCTTCATTGACTATGCTAAAGCCTTTGATTGTGTGGATCACAATAAATTATGGCAGGTTCTTAAAGAGATGGGAGTACCGGACCACCTCACATGTCTTCTGAGAAACCTGTATAAGGGTCAAGAAGCAACAGTTAGAACCGGATATGGAACAACTGATTGGTTTAGCATAGGGAAAGGAGTACGGCAAGGATGTATATTGTCACCTTGCTTATTTAACTTATATGCAGAGTACATCATGCGAAATGCTGGCCTGGATGAATCACAAGCCGGAGTTAAGATTGCTGGGGAAAAGATCAATAACCTCAGATATGCAGATGATACCACTCTGATAGCAGAAAGTGAAGAGGACCTAAAGAGCCTCTTGCTCAGAGTGAAAGAGGAGAGCGCAAAAGTGGGCTTGAAGCTCAACATCAAAAAAACTAAGATCATGGCATCTGGCCCCATCACTCCTTGGCAAATAGAAGGAGAAGTCGTAGAAGTAGTGACAGACTTCACGTTCCTAGGATCCCAGATCACTGCAGATGGTGACTGCAGCCATGAAATTAAAAGACGCCTGCTCCTTGGGAGGAAAGCGATGGCAAACCTAAACAGCATGATAAAAAGCAGAGACATCACCTTGCCAACAAAAGTCCGCATGGTCAAAGCAATGGTATTCCCCGTAGTAATGTATGGCTGCGAGAGTTGGACTATAAGGAAGGCCGAGCGCCGAAGAATAGATTCTTTTGAACTATGGTGCTGGAGAAGACTCTTGAGAGTCCCTTGGACTGCCAGGAGATCAAATCAGTCAATCCTAAAAGAAATCAACCCTGACTGTTCCCTGAAAGGCCAGATACTGAAGCTGAAGCTCAAATACTTTGGCCACCAAATGAGAAGGAGCACTCACTGGAGAAGACCCTGATGCTGGGAAAGATTGAAGGTCAAAGAAGAAGGGGACGGCAAAGGATGAGATGGTTAGACAGTGTCATCGATGCAACGAACATGAAATTGAGGAAACTTCAGCAGACAGCGGAAGACAGGAGGGCCTGGCGTAAACTGGTCCATGGGGTCGCAAAGAGTCGGACTCGACTGTGCGACTGAACAACAACAACAAACATCACTGCAACATCTAAGCTTGTAGTCCTTCATTACCTTTGTCTGAAAGGTTTTGCAATTGCGTCTAAAAAGGTGAGCCTACTGTGAAATAATTCTCTATACTGTAATGGTATTAAATTGCTGTTTTAGTGGGCCATATCACTACTTTCCAATAGAGGGTTACCAACAGAGGAAGTGACAGGATTGCAAGGTCAACATTTAAGTTATAAAGGATGCTGCAAAGCTTGGGCTTCTGTTTTGCTTGGTTTATTGGAGCTACAGTGGTCTGAAAAAGGGGATGTTTTGTAAAATGTGTGACATCTGCCAGCTATAGGAAATGATAACATGACATAACATCAAGGTAAACTCATTTTATACTGTTGGTCCATCCAATACAGTGTAGTCTGCTTTGATTGGTGGTGGTTCTCCAGGATTTCAGGCACAGAAAACTCCAGCTCCCTAAATATGTGACTTTCTGTATGTAAAGCATGTTCTTTACCATTAAGCTATGTCCCCTCCCTGTGCTGAGAGGGGTTAAGGAAGATATGAAGAAGTATTCATTTGCAATGGCTTACCATATGAATTGCCACCTCACTGCAGCACACCTTTCTTGGACATTTTTGGTAACATGATGAAAACAGGGCCGGCCCGAGGTTTTTTGGTGCCCTAGGTAAAACTAGCAGCCCCACCCCCCAGGAAAGGCTGCCTTGTGGCGCCCCCCTCACCTTGTGTCTCCCACCGCCACGTGCCTCTCTGGCGCACAAGCCGGGTGCTAAGCTGGGCGCATCAAGTGGGGGGGGGAGATGGGGCTACAAGGCTCTTCTGAATGTGGCCCTTCTGCTTTTCTTCCCCCCGAGGGACTGGGACCCCCCCCCAGCCGTGTGTGCCCTGTTCCCTCACTCCCCGTAGGGGCAGCACCAAGAAGACTCACCGAGGGCAGCGTGGAGGAGTTGTCCGGTCCAAGCAGGCCCATCTCGGAGGAGGAAGCAGTGGCGGGTCTGCTTCAGCCCCCTCTATGCACCACACATGCGTACCTGAGCCGCCCCGCCACTGGCCCTTCAGGTGGCACTGTCCGCCTCCTCCCTGCCCTGCAGGCCACCTGCGCCTTAGGGCAAGCCCCGAGTGCAGCAGGGGGGGTGCTTCCTTCCTCCTCGCTTCCTTCCCTGCCTGCTTCTGGGCACACTGGGTGCTGGACTCAGGGTGAAAGAGGCGATCCCCCAGTCAGGGACTAGATGCATGTAATTCTTTTGGTGGGTGGGGGTCTTTTGGCAGGGGGGGCCAGGTGCAGTTTGGTGCCCCTAAGGGCTGGCCACTTTAGGCGAATGCCTAGTGAGGGAGCCGGCCCTGGATGAAAACTGTCCAATTATTGCACATGGCTGAGTCACCGAGTGATAAAAGCTGGAGCAATTTGAACCAGTCTCCCCATGGTGGGGTATAATTTATAAACTGGTTTTTATTCCCATGAATAAGTGGCCTAAAACATGTCCACATGGGAGCTTTTTTTGCCCATTGATTCTATACATCACTACTAAACCAGGCATGCAAAAAGCCAGTGAACAGTGTGGGGAGGGGAACAAATTGCTGGGGATTTTGAATGACAGATCTCCATGTGAACTGTGCTACCCTTATTGACTATGCATTTTCCCTCCATCTGCCTTTTGGAATAGCAAAGACTGGAGTGGGGGGATTATAGAAAAACAAGGTCTTATTTTGATAACAATAGAACAATTGTGAATTCTGTAATTATGCCAGTATTTGTTGTGGAGAAAATCAAAACCTTTTCCTTTATACTTCTTTGGGTTTTTTTAAATTCTGTCTTTCTTTTGTCTTTTTTTACTTTTAAAATCCTTTGATAAAATTTATATTTAAAACAAGGAAGAGCAAAGATCGACATGGGGGTTGGCTCACTGACAGTGCAATTCTGAGAAGAGTTAGACTATTCTGAGCCCACTTAGAAAAGTGTAGCTCTGCTTAAGATTGCAATGTGAGTGTACTAAATCAGCTCATTAGCCCACTATAAAATTCCATGAAAACGTATCCTAATCAGTTTAAAGGCAAGTACCCCATATTTTACATAAGACAGGCTGATACCACACTCTCATTCATTAAATAAAGTCACTCATTGACCACATTACAACAAGGCACGCCTGCTCTTCTGCCCACTGCTTTTTTCAAACATACTTCTCCAGTATTTTCTTTCCAGTTAACAGACTGATTGTTGCAAACCCTCAGCAGAATGGCTTATTGGATCCTGCTAATAAGATGAATGAACTTTGACAATCACTCACTCTCACAACTTTATTGGCATAAAAGAAAGAAGTAATTACATACAGTTATCAATGCATATGTATTATATAAGAGCATAAAACAGAATTCTAAAATCATAATCAATAATAGTATATCAAAAATAAAATATCAAAAAGAACAGGTGTGTTTCAATTTGATTTTGAATAAAAACTTTGCAACATATATGGTGGTTTTGGGATTTGCATCTTCTAAAAGCTGACTTAGCATTTTCTTATCTGTAAGATTGTTATCTGGAAAATAGATAGAAATAGGCTGCACTGGGAAACAAATAGTGGGCATTTCGAAATAATATGGGGTAAGGATTCAAGTGTTCCCAATTCACATGGGTACAGCCTTTTTTGAAAGGGTATTTGCCTAAATCTGCCATAAAGAACTTTCGATGGGAAAGGCATTCAGGCGGGCCAGAGTAATGGCAGGACATTGGAATGGGGAATCGAAGATGGTGAAGTAATGAGGCATCACTCCATGTATTTAGTAAATACCTAGACTGGCTGCTGAACAAGTGGGAGGATGCAGGGGGAACATTTTTTGAAATTCATGATCCATAAGTCTTTGTTGAACCATTCTTATGGTAGGCAATTCATCATATAGAAGAAGAGAATCTATCGTAATGTCTAATTTCTGGAGCTTATTGATAAAAGTGGAAAAACCAAATGGTACTATGCCAATCTTTAATTAAGAAAGATAGTAGACTTCCAGGTTCTAGTCTAAAGTGGAGTTTTATCCATACTTAAGGGCCATAATCCAAGCCCTAGTTTCTAAAAAGTGGAGGCCTAACTCTGCACATATAGATAGATAGGGGACACATTTGGGAACTCCCAAAATTTGTCAGAAAAAGGATGCTTGAACACCCTCCATATTGGGATTAAAAGCACTAATCCACAAAGGGAGGCTATACAACAACTGAGGAAGAATTTTTACATTGTAAATTTTCATGGCTGTTGGAACAATTTGGTTACCTCCTAGATAATAGAACTTTTTGATTTGTGCCATAGAACATTTTACTAATCTTATGGTTCTGTTTCGATGTTCTGACCATCTGAGATTGTAATTAAAGGTAACCCCGAGATATTTAAAGGTCTTCACTTGTTCAGTTGCAGTAGAGCCAATATGCCATTTGTACAGGCACCATTTCTTTGAGAATATTAAGACCTTTGATTTCCCATAATTAATTACTAGTCAGTTCAGTTGGCAATATTGATGAAAGGCCTTCATATATCTTAGTAGGCCAATTCTGGTGCAGGTCAGAAGGATAGTGTCATCTGCATATAGTAATAGCAGTACTACAAGTTGTTCTAAGAAAGGTGGTAGCCATTCACAGAGGGCATATGCTGACTCAAATCACTCAAAAAGAGATTAATGACATAAGGAGCAATGACGCATCCTTGCTTCACTCCTTTTGTAATTGGAAAGCTAGATGACAGATGACCATCCGGAGGCATTTCGACAGCACCTGAAGTAGCATCATGGAGTTTCTTAATTAAAAAAAAGCAAACGAGGTTCCATCCTCAGGGTCTATCATTTTCTCCATAATAAATCTCTGGGGACTGAATTAAATGTACCCTTTAAGTCAATAAAGGCTGCATATAATTTCCCTCTTTGGGGTTTCAGATATTTATCAGCGAAAAAGGCAAGAGAGGCACAGTGGTCAATTGTCGATTTGCCTTTAGAGAAGCCAATTTGTTCTGGGCCAATTATTTTCCCTTTAGTTAGCCAGTTTAAGAGAGGGCATTCAAGGTGTTTAGAGTACAACTTACATATAATGGAGAGGAGACTGATAGGGTGGTAGTTTCAAGGCATTTTTAAAGAATGAAACTGCAGACAGATTGAGAGATTACTTTTGTATTACTTTATTTCTTGTTTTATTTCTTTACCTTTCTCCTCATAGTGTTCAAGATGGCTTACAGTAGAAACCATCCCCCCAAAAAACAACTGTCCATCAGTTTATGGAAACACACGCAATTGTTCCAGTAACTTCCTGTTGTGGTGCTGGACCATAGGCAGCTTAGAAAGCCAGAAAAGTGGGAAATATAAATCCCCAGAGCATGAGGGAATCCAGCAGTGGACAGGCAGGTAGGCAGTGCACCCAAACCCTCATTATTATTTATTCACATTAATGTTGTGAGCCTCCTGTTGTCCTGCCCTCTGCTGCCTTGGTTGGGGGTCAGGCATACTTCCCCACAGGCCTCAGTATGGGAAGGAGGGGTTTCCACCACACAAATCCTATTTCTTCCCAGGACTGGCTCCCTTTCAGCTCTCTCTAGTGCCAGGGTAGCACAGTCCTTAATTCTTCCCCTGCCTAGTCAAGAGATGTACTTTTTAATGACCCCCGGTCCCATCCTTGTGGCCTTGAGGCCACTCCTGTCCTGGTACCACAACTTTCCAAAGTGATTAAAGCAGGAGGATCAAACCCTGCCTCCACCTGGTACTTCTATCCCCCTCCTGCTTCCTTGCTGTCCTGCCTTGGGGCCTGATTTGGGACTCCTTCTCACCTCCCTCTTTGGCTCACCTGAGCTTATTCCACATGATCTCCCCCCCCACCATTACAGAGTTTAATAGGCAAGACATGGTCAACTCTTTGCCCTCAAGACTAATAGCTGGATTACAGCTGCATTACAGGGGATTAACCTTTCTATCCTGTCAGTCTAAACTTACATACATACTGTACTATTATTAGCCCTTATGAGAAAAAAAGGCAGGCACACTCGCTTTGCCTAGAAGAACCAGAAGCAGAAGGTTTTAGTCACAGTCTATGACCAGAACATAAATCACAGACAATAAAACGCCTCATTGTGGCATTACAACAATAATAAAATCATTCACAATACAATTTGAGCAATGCTTATGATAAAATAATTCCAAATACAGTAGAATACTACAATGTCTACTAAAAAGTTTGAAATCTCAACAATCCACTACATGAACTATTATAGTTTTCCTCTGCCTTGCAGCAAGCCAGCAAATCTAGCCACCAGGTAAGTGACGTTATGGTGCCTATCTGAAAGAAAGCTCCTCAGAAGGCACGGTCTCTGTCTACTGTTTAAAGGTAATGACATAGGCAGAGGAAGGGATTCACAGAAATTGTTATACAACTTAGAGTTGAACAGGATGTGGTCTAGAGATTCTAGGCCTTCATTACAGCAGGGGCAAATCCTTTCTTCATAGGGAATCTTTTTATACTTTCCTTCAAAGACAGCTGAGGGAAGTGCATCACAGCACATTAGCGTGAACACTCTCTTATACTCTTGATTTAATAAGTGGGAAAGGTAAGGCATAGAGGTTGTCCTGATAGTAGGTTCCAGACAAAGTCTCCCTCTCCCTATTCTGTTCAAATCATATTGCCTTGCAGTATCGTTAACCCTCTATTTGACCAAAGCCTTGGCTTTGTCACAACTCAGAGAGCACAGAAATTGCTTGGAAAACCCATAGAAAGGTAATTTCTTTTCCAGTGCCCTTATCCATGGAGGAGCAGAGGAATCTAGCAATATTAACCTTGACAACCCCCTTGGAAAAAATACTAATTTTAACCAATAGAGAATCACCGCTAACCATAGCATTGCCTCCATTATTATATCCAATTCCAGATGCCTGTGGGACACCGTTAGGCACTTGTAAAATTGTTCTCAAAAATTTAGATTGAGCCATGTCCAATTTCCTGATGTTTGAAGTAATATTAATTGGGGCTCCATAGGTAAGCTGGGCCAGGGATTTGGCCTTAACACTCTTAAAGCTGCTACCACACTTTTGCTCCCCTTGTGCCAGTAGAAATTTTGAATTGCCCCTGAGCTCCTTTTAGCTTCAGAAACAACATAATTTATATAAACCATTTTCAAGCAGTTGGCTTGAAAGAAGACTCCTATTTCTTTCCTTCCAAGGCTAATAAAAGGTGTGGTTTTGATTGGCAAAACCATCCCCCCATGTGCTGCAGTCCCAAACTGGGGCCTGGTATGCCAGCATATCCTTTTAAAAATACCGGGAAGACCTGATTATGCCTCTTTCAGAAACTCATCTGTTTGGGGCCTAAAAATGAGTGTTGTTCAGGTAGAAAGCACACCTGATCAGGAGTGGGAAGCTTTTATAACCCTACTAGAGCAAGGGAAACAAATGGGTTGTTTGTGTGTGGGTGGAGTCTCCTTGAAGTCTGGGAGAGCATCAGAGGATAGGGAAACCTGCTTGTGGCCTCAGGTAGCTCATCACAAAAAGCTTGAGAGCACAAATTGGAAGGTTTTTGACAAAGCTGCTAGGAGTTGGGGGCTGGAGGGGCAAAATTTCTGGATTCCTAGTCACTCATGGGGCTCGGCAAGGAGTTGCTAGTGTCTAGCAATATATTTAATAACCTCCTTTTTGAGCAAAAGGGAAAGCCCAAATCTGTTCTTCTCTTTGCTTGTGGTACACAGTAGGCTTCATAACCTGAGATGTGTGTAATGGAGAAAAATCTTATGAAATAAAAGTAAAAAAAATACAAAACACAGCAACACAGAGCAGGTCTTTTAGTGATCTTTTCTTGGGTCTCCTAGGGGAGTGTTTCCCAAGCTGTGGTTCAGGACCCAAAAGTGAGTCACAGAGGCTCTGAAACTGGCTCACAGGGCAGCCCTCCTTAATGGCGGCTGCTGCCCTTTGCATATATCTCTTGCTTTCCTGCTTCTCAAATTATCATCTCCCCCTTCCTTTTTGTGACAAATAATGAGGGGTGGGGAGCCATCCGGCTACTACTAACTTCATGGTAGTAGCTGAAAGAAGGGAGGGGGAGGTTGGAGAGTAGATGGGAGCTGTCCAGGGTGCCACTGAAAAACCAGAGGAGAATAGAAAGCGGTGTCTGTATGCATGGCCTGTGTCTTGGTGTTGCTCCTTCAGTAGCTAACCTCTTATCCAGTCCCCTGCAGTGCCATGCTGCCTTCCACATGCTGTGGGAGCGGTACTGCAGCAAGCCCCTTGCCACCAACCTCTTCCCCACCATTTGCCTTCACATATCTCTGCAATCGAGCACACCCCAAGCGCCCATCCTCAAACCCCAGCTCTGGCCTAGCTGGCAGAGGAGGAGGAGATGAACTTCCACTTGCTTAGCATTGATTGTGGGGCAGTTGCACCCTTAGTGTGATAGTTGTTGTTTTCCCAAAAAGATCTGGTTGGGCACTATAGAAAATGGAATAAATGGGTGTCAAGGTCATAGTTTTCCTAGGGCATCTGAAAACCTTGGGCCAGCCCTGGATGGGTCACTGCACAAAATAAATTTAGATATATGGGTCACCATATTAAAAAGGTTGGGAAACCACTATCCTAGAGCAATGCACAAGTTGCACAGCAGCAGTCAGCAAGCAACCAGTAGTTCACAAGCTACCTGTTAGAGACTGCTGTTCCAAGTTATGTTGGTTCCAGGCAGTAAGAGGCTTTAAAAGCAAGCATCACCTCCATGAATTGGACCTGGAAGCTTGCAATCAGCTAATCTTGTCACAAAATGCGCTGTGTATTCCTCTTCCTTACCAGTATTGACCTGGAGTCAAACTTCAGCTTTGTGCACTAGCCATAGCTTCTGAATCATGTTTGCCTCATGTAAAGTGCATTATGGTAGTCATTCTGGAAGGTTACAAAAGTATATATTAGTTTGGCCCTTATCTCCCCAAAACAATGGAGGCTGTACAGTAAATGTGCAGCAAACTGAGGAAAAAGTACTCCCAGCCACTGCCCTACTTGCTTATCTAGGAACAGAGGAGGCTTCAGGAACATGTCCGGGCACTTAATGTGCTCGGGTGGGAGGATTATCATTCTTTCTCAATTTCAGAACTCTTTCAAGAGCAGTGGAATTATCCACCACCACCACTTCCAGCATGTCTAGATTCACTGACCGTATGTTTGTGTCTAAACACTACTCCCCGGGCTACACTGACATTTCCTAACCCTTGCTGAAAGAATCTGTGGTGGGGAGGGTAATGACACCTGGCAGGGGATTATGGATTTAACATGTGGTGGGGGTGGTCATGAATATTGCTCTACCAGTGTTTTGTTCAAAGGCCATGCAAGCGAACACTACATTTAAAAGGCTCTATGGTGTGAGTACTGAATGCCGCTGTACCACAGTGCTGTTGGCTAAAGCATCACATGGAGATGGATCCTGTGATCTGTGGACGCAAGGAGTGCAGATCTCCTCTGCTTCCCCTCCACAGCCCTTTCCAATTCTGAGAAAGTTCATTACTGGGGTAGAGGGATTCATGTGTGCTAATTACTGCATGGGTTGGGCTGTTGCAGTGGGGAGGGGGCAGAGTTGCTCCTTTCTGTGAGCGTGGCTGTATGCATGCAACAAGCTGAAAAAATGGTCCTTCAGGGCTGCCAGTTCTGATTTAAGAAATTCCTGGAGATTTAGGGACAGAGCCTAGAGAGGAGGGAATTTGGGGAGGGGGAACTCAGCAGGGATATGATGCCATAGAGTCTACCCTCCAACGCTGCCATTTTTCCAGGGGAACTGATATCTCTAGTCTGGAGAGCAGTTGTAATTCCTGGAGAACAACAACTCCCACCTGGAGGCTGGCAATTTCCTTCCCCCTCTTCACTAAAGCAGTCCAACAGGTGCAGCTATTAGCATATGCAAATCCCTCCACCCCCAAAATAAACTGTCCTGGTGTTGGAAAAGGAGGGGGGGATCTTAGACTGTCATCACCTTCTTCTTGCACTTCACAGAATACAAGCTATGATATGCTATGAAAATGGCTGAGCCGAAAGTACTTCCCTTTTTCCTTGAACATTTTTGAGAGTGCTAAAGTATGTCTTTTCCATTCATTTTTGGAATTTGTCATTAAATGCTTATTTATTTCTTTGAAATTGCCATCAGTTGTCTTCAGTGACATCATCGTGTTGCCAAATCTGATTGACTACATAGTGCTGTAACATTATCGAATTCACAATGTGATTGTTAGTTGGGACTGCCAATCTAGGAAACAGGAAGAAAAAATTGAAGGGAGGGGGATGGATCAGTTCAAGTGAACACTTGTACAACCTAAGTGATTGGGAGGGAAGGGATTCCACTCAACCGAAATTGATCCAATGTGAAACCAGTGAATATTCAGTACCACCCTAACCATAATCCCTTTTCCTGTATTAGCCCTTTAGACTGCAGTTTCCCCACAGACTTTCCAATGGAGTACCCAGAGATTTCCCAGAAAGCAGATGCAGAAAATTCAAAAGGTGCCACTGGGAAAAATGTAATTATAGAATGGGGCTGATGTGTTTTATACTTTTTCTTGCAGACAAGAAGTTAGGTAAAAAAGAGAATTAGGTTTGTAGAAAGCTCATTAGCTATTCTGTCTGAACTTGACCTTTAGCCTTAAATCTATGGCTCATGATTGAGACTTGTGAAATCCTGTTTTTTAATTCAATAGGACCCTTAAAATATGAATGGTTATCCATTTGCTACCTCAGTGCCTAATATGCCTCATTAGGTAGCAATCACTGTGGATAATTATGTGCCAAAAGTTGATAGGAATGCTCTGTATTGGCTGCTCTCCGTTAAGTGTTCATTTGTAGACTTTTGTGCTATGAGGTATAGAACTTGGTTTAAAATGCACAGCAGTTTGTTACTGTTGGGGTGGTTTTGACCCGGGTGCTGGGGAAATGTGCTTTCAGAAGGAGAATTTTTTTCTAACCCAAGGCTTGAGGGTTAATTAATCATCTAACCTCAGAAGCCAAGTTTTAATACTTACCATAATTGGGAGGCAGATGGATAGACTCAGCTGAAATGCTGTTATTGCTTTGCATATGAATTTTGGATTTTCATCTAAACAAATGTAAATGGGGAAGAAGTGGGAGAGAAGAATGGGGAATCATTTATAGTGTGTGGGGGAATGGGTCAAAAGCCAAACAAAAGGTGAGCTTTGCACAAATAATACAAGGTGGATCTATTATGATATGCTTCTTATGGAAAGACAAGTCATTGACTGCTGTACCACTGCACGTTTATCTATGAATAATAGCCTGCAGTGTCTTGGTTAGTTCATTGTGAAGCTCTCTGGTTTTTCAGGTCCTGATGCTGGTAGCCTGATGTAGGATTACTGGACAGATCACTGAAACAGTGAACCGTTAGAGCTCATTTGAAAGCCCATACAGTGGTGGTGAAGGCAACAGAGAAAGGTTTATTTTTCTCACCACTATTGTGTCTACACATGCAGTAATTTATACTGAGATTCCTCTGGAGGGGAGGAATGGTAAAAATCTGCAGATGGAGTTGTACTTTGAGTTACTTTGTTACCACAGGAAGGTTGGGATGGCCCTGGGGAAGAATGTTGTTGCCACTGTCCCAAGGACTCTGAAATCCACTTTCAAAACAATGGCTTGGATCCCATGAAGCATTTCTACTGATGGAAGGATTTCTGTCTGCAAAACTCAGCTTTCTTGCCTCCCCCATCGTGCGTAATAACAGAGGCATACCTAAATGGATTTTCTCATTATAACACAGACTTAGAATGCTCATTAAAAGCAAAAAAAGAGCTGCTTTAACTACCTCGTGGAAATGCTTAATTTGAACTTCCAAACAAAAAGATGTAAAAATCTTCTGGGACATAATTGCAAAGGTATTCATCACTAGAGTCATTGGGCAGATTCTATATGCTGCCGGGGTTTGGACTAGAGCAGTAACAGACAATATTGATAAACCACTACAAAGATTCCTGCACAATATATTCAGAGTCCCTCAGTGTGTTTCTTGAATAGCTCTGAAAGCTGAAACTGGGGAGCTGTCCTTTGAAGCAAAAACCTGGGGAAGAGTATTTAATCTGAAATTTAGGATATTAAAATCAAATCCAGAATCAAGCTGCCTTGGACTAGTTAAGATGGACCACCACATAAGTAACTGGGATAGACTGCTGGATCACAAATAGTCATTTTGTTAGAGAGCCAGGTTGGTGTAGTGGTTAAGAGTGCGAACTCTAATCTGAGATAACCGGGTTTGATTCCCCACTCCTCCACATGCAGTTGCTAGTGTGACCTTGGGTCAATCACAAGTTCTCTCAGAGCTGTTGTCTGAAGAGCAGTCCTCAAAACAGCTGTCTCAAAAAAGGTGTCTGTTGTGTGGAGGGGAAGGGAAAGGAAATTGTAAGCCGCTCTGAGATTCCGAGTGAAGGGAGGGGTGTAAATCCAATCTCTTCGTCTTCTTCATGCCTGGGTATTACCCAGGATGCAATGGAAACAATGAGTAATCAAGAACTGACCCACTAGATGACGTCTTAGGGACTTATGGATTATGACAGCATGCTGATCAGAGCTCACAGAGTATGTTCATCCTTCTCAGATGGCATTTTCCCTCCAACAAAAATGCCAAATTATCTATCTGAGTTAATTATTCCAAAGTATAGAAGGGCTTTTATGCTAGCACAGCTGAATGCCCTACCGTTCGAAGTGATGCTAGGAAGATTCAGTGGAATTCCATACTCATACAGACTCTGCAATTGTGGCAGCAACAAGATTGACTCTGTTGACCACATCTTCAATTGTCCTAAATTCTCAGAACTAAGAGCTGAATTGATCTTCCCATTATTTAATCAGTACTCTCTTTCTCCAAAAGCGAAATGATCCTGGCTACTCAGAGACAAAGATAAACAAACCACTCTGTGTGTGACAAAATTTTTGGCAGCTGTTGTTAAGTTACAGGATAAGTAACTTTTAGGTTCTCCTCCCATGGGATGAGGGTTTGCTGTTTATGACTTAGGTTGTAAAAACAGTAAGAAGTAACAGTTAAAAGAACAACAACAATCAAGCCCTAAAATATGAAGCACAAATGATGGGTCTGGAAATAGATCCTTATCAGAATGGACTGATAAGATGGAATGCTAGATGATGGGCTAGTCGTCATTTGGCCTTCTTGCTAAACATTCCACCATATAGCCTGGGTTTGAAACAAGTTAAGGTATTAAACAATCCATTGTCTTTCCGGAGAATTCTCCTCACATTCAGGAGGAGATAGTAAAGGATAGTAAAGAGATTGATTCCCAAAGTAATTTAGAACACTTTGGGATAAGAGTAAGGAGATATATCTGAAATCAAAAAGTACAATTATTGGTCCCTGGTATGGCCCAAATTAGGTCTAAACCAGCACAAGTAAAAGAATCTGTGAATATTCCCCTAATTGACAACGTCTCAGAGACCAGTGAAGATTCAAGAGAAGAAACCGATAGAAAACAGGCCAATGAACCAACATCTGGGAAATAGGGATGGAAATTTTGATATGGTGGTATTGAATGTGTTATCTACTTTCAACATCTTGGGGTTGGAAGACGGAAATAATCCAGCAATTCCGTGATTTGCTTTCAACTCTGACTGGGATCAGAGACAAACAATATTCAGTGGAACATAGAAAGCAATTCACAGAGCCTGAGAAAAAAGTAATGGTGTACACAGGGTTAACCCATCATTTAACAGTAGAATCTATTCAAAAGTCTGTACCCCTATGCAAATAGTAAATCATGGAGGCCCTGTTGAAGATACTGGCTCGATGAGTAGACCAGATGCCCCCAGCATGGTGCCCATGGGCACCAGGGCACCCATGGACATCTTTTTTGGCATCTGCCAAGTGTTTTTAGAAAGTGAGCGGGTCTAGGTTGAGCTTTTGCCCAGCAAAGCTTCTGATTGACTATTGGATATTTGATTGGCCATTCAGATTTTTTAAAATATAGCTTTGTTAGCAGCTCCCACCACAGCACAAGGATATGCGCTACCTTACTGAGATTAAGCTGTGGCAATCATTTTGTGGCTGGCTCTGCCTCCTCCGGCAGCCATTTTTTTGCTGCACCCACCATGCTGTGTCAGAATTCCAAATATGTGTGCAGGCTCGAAAAGGTTGATGCCTTTAGAACCATAATACCTTTAGAACCATAATACCTGTAGAACCTATAGTATTTATTAACAAGACCACAGGTTCTGGGGTTAGAGGTGTCAAATTCATTTGTTACAAGGGCCTGATCTGACAAGTTACCTTGTCAAGCCGGGCCACGTCTCCCGTAAAATGTAATGCCAGGTACTGGAGATATAAACTATATAAATGACACAGGCAAAACTAATTAATATTATTTTTACTCAAAATACAAACAAAAGGAAATGATTCCTAGGAGTGAAAGCAATTGATTTACTGAGGAATCCACAAAAGCCCCAATAAATGTATTTAATCATATGCAAGACTAGTTTTTTCCCAAGGGCACCATACCCACCTCCTAGCAATTTCCTTTAATTTCTTGACAGCTTTGACCACACACACACACCCCACCATGTGTGCCTGCATGGCCACTCACCCCCCAAGCAGTCTGCTGCCTTCCCTCCCTCGCACCAGTTGCTTGCGGGCTAGATAAAATCTCTGAACGGGCCGGTTCCAGCCCCTGGGTTGCATGTTTGACACCCCTGGGTTAGAGCGTCAGAAGGGGAAGAATAGGAAATGCAGTAGATCATGGAGACAAATTGATTCAGTACATATTCAGTAGTAAATATTTGTTCCTGGAACATAAAAGGATGGTTCTCTACAGAGCTATTTTCTGGAAAAAGAAGTGCTAGAACTCTCAAGAGGGAAATGAAGGAGAAACACATGGAATTCTTTGAAACAATATTATTTTCATGCGTTATGGACTTTCCTCAACTTTAAAGCGGTTTCCAAACTTTAGACAAGTCACCAACTTCCTCAGTTCTTTTTTGGGTCTTGCTTTTGGTGCCTAATGTTGAATGCTGATTTTGAAGCAACCATGTTTTAACATATTTTATTGGATCAAAGCGTGCTAAAGGAGGTCCAACAATTTTTATAAACAATAAAGATGTTATGGTTTTGACTGACCATGGTTGCGGTCACACAGAAAGGAGAAAATGCGGGCAGGAAGCGAGGCTGTTTGCCCCGCCTGCAATGACTCGCGTTTGCACGATCATACCTCCCGCCAGGTGCCCCTCAGTTCCCAATGATACTGGGTTTTCAGCAGTAGCTTTTCACCACACTACTGCGGCGCGAAAGGACGCCCCGCCGATGACTCCGGGACACCAGACAGATATGTCTGTCTGATCGCATCCCTTTAATCTGTGGGGGAATCGCATGTCTGCTGCAGCTTCCAGTACGTATGATCACACCCAAGGAGGACCTTTCTGGAGTGACAATCAGGTTAATCTGGGATAATCCTCTGGGGCACAGTGGGGGGAGCCGTCCAAGGATTGCACAAGGAGCCCCCTGCCAAGGCCACAAGGGTCTCAGTGCAGAGGAGGAGCCAGCCAAGGGAGCGTGGGGAAGTAGCTTCAGCTCGGGCCCGCTGGGGCTGCAATCCAAGCCACACTGTAATTGGGAAGGCTGCAGTTGATTTTCTCTCTCCCGTCCAAGCCCACCCCGGGCTTGCAGCCGGCACCTTACCTTTGGCAAGAGCAACAAGTCCCCTGTGCTGTCTGGTTGCTTCTCCACTTGCCCGCAGCCACTACAGGCATCCCCTCATTTAAATCCTATTTTTAAATTTTATTTTACTATTTTTGTGATGGCACAAGTGATGTGATGCTCCCTCAGTGCCCCTCATGAACTTTTAAACATTATTTTTTAGAATTTTGTTTCCACAAAGAGGTTCTGAAACTCCGTTCTGGCGTGTTCCCCTGGAAAAAAAGCCCTGAGTAAAATGTTTAGGTTTGATAAAGTATGTTATTAAATAGTTCTGTTTTTCTAAAATGGCTCAGGGGGATTAGAAAAGAACAATTTTTTTCTCATCGCGTCAACATTTTCAGAAATTTTACATCTCTAGGCTTAAACGGCGGGCCCCTTCAAAGATTAATAAGCTGCACTTTGAATTGTGACCAGGAGAGCATAGGCATTCACTGCCTGGCTAACAGGGTTTCCACCTCTGGCTTGGGAAATGGCTGGAGGTTTGTGGGCAGGGCCTGTGAGGGCAGAGTATGGGGAGGGAGCTCAGCATGGATGTAATGCTATAGAGTCTGCAATATGTAGTCCTGTTTGTATCTCCAGAAAGGGTGAATAAGACTGATGGGATTTTTTTATTCTGTCCTGTGCTAAGTGTTTAGTTTTCACACTCAAGCTGTGCTTCTTATTTTCCTTCTGTTTCATTCATAACACGCATCTGTTATAATTTGCAGTTTGAAGTTCTGCTAGTGGAAATGCAGGATCCGAATTCCGGCATCAAAATGATCACTCAGAGAGTCATGATCACGAACGTCCCACATGCTATGACTGGTAAGAGACCTTTGACAATAGCATACAACTGAACACGGCACCAGCCACTTATATATACATTTAAATACTGTCTGGAAGTTACAGTTGGTACAGAATGCTGTGGCCAGAGTGCTGTTACCCAAACTGGCCCCAGAAAAGGAGAAATTAGCTTTAATAAGGGTTCCAGAAAGGATTAACACAGGACCTCGTAAGTCTGTTTATCCCAGGACAAGTGGAATTTGGGCCATCTTGGCTTTGGATTGGGTCAAGATAAAAAGTCCAAATCTTACTGGCTGGTTTAAAGTTAACTGCTGTCAAACTTTGTTGGGAAAAAGGGGGGAAAACACCTTGATTAGGCCATTATGAGCCAAATCTGCATGGGCATAGAGAGCCTGGGTGAGGCAACATGATTAACATACTTTAATTAGGTTGAGGTGAGCCAGATCTGCTTTGACACAAAAGTTTAGGTGAGTCAAGATAGCTCCTGAAACCGGATGGAGCATAAATTAATGACTTGAGTGCCCTTGTTTGAGTAAAAAAAGGAAAAAGATGAACTGAACATTGGTTAATGTAATAGCAGCTTCCTTGCTATTGATTCCCCACTCCTCCACGTACAGCTGCTGGTGTGATCTTGGGTCAGTTGCAAGTTCTTTTTGAGCTGTTCTCTCAAGAGCAGTCCTCAAAAGAGCCCTCTCAGCCCCACCTACCTCACAGGGTGTCTGTTGTAGGGAGGGGAAGGGAAAGGAAATTGTAAACTGCTCTGAAATTCCTTCAGGTAGTGAAGGGCGGAGTATAAATCCAGTCTCTTCCTCCTCCTCCCCTTCCTTGGAGTGGGCAAACCCCTCTGGAGTATGCCAGGATATTCCAGTGTTGAAAAGCCATTTATTATTGAGAACCCTGAGCTGGGATAGACTTAATCCATTTGTAATGCCAGTACTCCCTTCCTCTCCATCCCTGGAGTTTTCCAGTGTCATGGCTGTACCGAGGTGCCTTTGATTCTCCCCAAGTTTCAGATCCCCTTGGCACTTAGGCTGTAAAAGGGGGTGCCTATTAAAACAACTAAGTCCAAAGTAACTAAGCAAGGGGGTCTCAGCTGGAGGAGGGGGTGGGGTCCTCACAGTGCTGACTAGAGTGGGCTGTAGGGATCATATCACTCTGGTATCATTCCACCTACTTGTTCCAGTTTGCTTCTGGGCTCAATTCAAGGTACTGGTATTTAAACTCAAGGTACTGGTATTTAAAGCCCTGTATGGCATGGGACTAACATACCTTAAGGACTGCCTTCTCTCATACAAACCTGTCCCCTCACTCCAGTCATCCTTGCTTCAGTTGCCCCCACCATCTGAGGGTAGATGAGTGGCAACCCAAAAAATGGCCTTCTCTGTTGTGGCATCAAAACTTTGGAACTCCCTCCCAAGGGAGATTCATCTGTTTCTCTCTATTGGTGTGTTTTGCCAGTAGTTGAAGACTTTGTTGTTTCATCTGGCATACCCCCAGTAGTGGTTTTTGGCACGCCTTCTAGTGTTGTTTATGTTTATTTATTTGAATGTTATATTTTAACTGTATTTTAACTGCCTTAATGTTTGCCACATTGTGGACCCTGATTGGGTGGAATGGAAAAAGTTTTAAATAAATAAATAAATAAATATAAGGGCAGCTGGTGTTCATAATAATTTTATTTCTCCCTGTAGTGTGGTCACAACAATCCAGTCTTTCTAACAAAGAGGAGGTTGCTTCCAGGCAGCTGCCATTCTGACACCACAAAGAATGGAAAATCACAATAAGGAAATCTTCCTTTATGCTTAGTTCATAAAAAAGAGCAAAATATCCTACCTATTTCTATGACTGTAAATTACAGCTTTCCTCACTCCCCAAACACACTGATTAAGAAATAGGCAGGTAGCAGTACTTTGATGTCTTGAATCTGTTATTACAGTGTGCTTGAAATTTACTGGGTTCAGATGCGTTCAAGTGATCAGCTCATATTTTATTAGTGATTCAGCAAGAGAAAGAAGACCGAAAATCTCTGGCCGAAGCCAGGTATTTATGCCTGAAAAAGGTTACACCCAAAACACACCCAACGCCCAACGATAGGCTATTTACACTCTATTGTTTCCCAGTTGGTTTATTCCAGGATCCCTGTCTCCCTACTGGCCCATTCTAGGATCCTAGCAATCTATTATCATGCATCCCAAGCGAAGTCCTTTTGCCAGTATAGTGTCAGTCACAAGTTATCTCAGAGCTGTTCTCTCAAGACCAGTCCTCAAAAGAGCTCTCTCAGCCTCACCTACCTCACAGGGTGTCTGTTGTGGGGAGGAGAAGGGAAAGGAGATTTTAAGCCACTCTGAATGAAGGGTGGAGTATAAATCCAATTTCTCCTCCTCCTCCTCCTCCCCTTCATATTTGAATCTGAACTGACAACACCACGGCCAAGGCCCATGTCAGTAACTAGGGAGACATGCTGAAAACTTCGACATGAAGCGGCCTTGATCATGAAGTGGTCAGAAAGACACCTAGCATTTTTCCAAGTGGCCTCCAGCCAACAGGTCAATTGGCTCAGCCAGACTCTTCTAGACTGAGGGGCATGATCTCCGTCCCAGGTCCTAAAGTGGGAGTTTTTGGCTGTGGAGACCCTGATTCAACCTCCATGAAGACTTCCAGCCCTTCTAGACCATCTGTCCCAGGGTCCAGAATGTTACCTGGATCAAGCATGGTTGGACCTGACTGCTTGGAGATTGAGTGGCAAGGGCTGCTAGATCCAGGGTACTCTGAGCAGGTAGTAAAGACTATGCTTGCAGGTAGATGACTGTCAACAGGAAGGATCTGTAGCTGCATGTGGAAGGCCTTCATCAAAAAGGAAGCTCCAAACCTTGATTGAGACAGATGTTCCCACCATCCTTTCCTTCCTATAAGAGCATTAGAGTGAACACACTCCATAGGCAGGTAGTGGTTTTGTCCTCAGTTCTGCCTCCAGTCGAGGGCAGTCCTCCCTTGCACCACCTGATTGTCAAGCATTTTTTCAGAGCAGCAGTGCTTTCCAGCCCAGTAGTAGTTCACCGTTTTCCTTCCTGAAGACTTCATGTGGTTCTCCAAGCACTTACAAAACCTCTGTTTGAGCCACTGCAAGAGATATCACTCAGGTTCCTTATGCGTAAAATGCTTAATGTGCTGTTTCTTAATGGTCATCACCACTGCCAGATGCATCTCAGAAATGGGAGCTCTATCTATAACAAAAGGCTTCTGCATTTCCCAGAAAGATGTGATGGTCCTCCATCTGGATCCTTCATTAAACCCAAAGGTGAATTCTGTATTTTACAAGTCTCAGGAGGTGTACCTCCTGTCCTTCTGTCCAAGTCCATCACACCCCAAGGAGATGAGTTGGCATACTTTGGATGTTCAAAGAGATTTACATATCTACATCCAGCTTACAACTTCTATTAGATCAGATGCTCTGTTTGTAGCTTACCATCCAGTAGCCAAGCACAGAAAGGTGTCTAAAGCATCTCTCAGTAGGTGGCTGGAAGAGTGTGTTGTCAGGGCTTACTCTTCTCAAAGGATCCAGAAGGAATCACAGCTCACTCAACCAGCAGCATAGTCACAATGACCACCTTTCAATCCATTGCATCAGTTTGAAGATCTGTAGAGCAGCTGCCTGGGCAGCTACATCTACTTTCATATGCCACTGCAAAAAGGACTCATTTTGCAGTGGCTGATGTGGCCTTTGTGTGACAAATGTTTGTACAGGTAGTATGAGAAGAACTGAGGGCTGCCCTCCTGTCTTGGGGGAAGTTTTGTAATAGCTCAAACATCAGGATGTCCTGTCTTCAAATGAGAAAGGAACTTTGGGCTTACTATGAAGGTTTCTTGTATTTGAGATAGAGGAGGACATCCTAGACCCACATTGGGATAGGAGAATCTGATTGCGTTGTGGATAATAGCCCTCTTGTCTAAATTGTCTCAGGGCTATTATCCACAAAGCAATCAGATTCCCCTATCCCAGTGTGGGTCCAGGATGTCCTCCTCTATCTCAAACACAAGAAACCTTCATAATATTGTTATTGTTAAATGAAATGGAGTTGGCTGTCTGGCCTCGTTCCACAGTTTCTTCAGATTATATACTGTTGGCAGCAACAAATGCCAGCATGTTTCATGGTTTTCTGTGGAAAGCTCTGGAAGCCTCTGAACTGAAGCTCTTCTTCATGGAAGGAAAGAAAATGACCCAATATCCTGTCTCCAGGGTTTGTGGGAGAAGGAGTACCCAAATATCAAGATGTTCTCCTCTACCTCAAATAGAAGGAACCTTTACAGTAAGTTCAAAGTTCCTTTTCCAGTTGTTTTGTTTTCCATATTTGTGGACATATTCTTGTTAAGATTTTGATGGACTCAGTTTCAATAACCTGAAATAGCTCTATTGATATCCCATCTACTCCTGGTGATTTGTTTCTCCCCATTGCTCTGAGTGCTGTTTTTGCTTCTAAAATTTCAGGCTCTTCATCAAAAGATTCTTCTTGGAAGAAACCTGTCATCCTTGCATCTCTTCTTTATAGTTCTTTAGTGTATTGTCTTCATCTTATTTCTATTTTGTCCTGATCAGATAATGAATTTTCAACATCCCTAGTTATAGTTTGAATTGCCCTTTAATTAATTGGATCTTGTGGAACAGAAGTCTTGTTCTACCTTTTTGCTGGTTTCTTCTATTTCTTTGCACTGGTTTTCTTTTTTTCTACCTGCAAATCTGCTAAAGAGCTGCATTTAGACTTCTGATTCTGTTTCTTAGCATCAGTAGAATATCTTCTTTTGTCAGAAATGCCTTGCCTTTCTGAGACCTAACAGGCACACAAACTTCCAAACTGAATTGAGGTGAGAGAAACAGATTTTTCCTGCTTTCATGAGAAACTGGCTTTACAGAATGATTATTGGCTGACCCTTGTGGCAATTTAAGGATATGCATCCAGCTCTATCCAAGCCAAAAAATAGCCATAAAATATCTTATTGGTATTTATCAGATAGTCTTTCAACTGGATATAGAGGGGAGTGTATTTTCAGCTATCAAGCACAGCCAATCCCGGATAATCCTGAAAAAATCAGGATTATCCAGATAAACAGGATAGCTGCAGTTAAACGGTGTTTACAGAGACTGCACTTCCTTTAAATGTTGTTCTGGATGAAGCTGCAGCTTCGTGAATGTATTTAAAGGGACCATGGCACTTTTAAATGCCTTTGGCTCCATTATAGCCTATGGGGCCCATTAAAGTCAATGATCCCCATAGGCTATAACGGGGAATCTATCCAGGGATATGTGGGGATCTGGGGGGGGGGGCTGTTTTTTGAGGTAGAGGCACCAAATTTTCAGCAGAGCTTCTGGTGCCTCTCCTCAACCCCCCCCCAAAGTTTCACAAAGATTAGATCAGAGGGTCCAATTCTATGCCCCCCCAAAAAGGTGCCCCCATCCTCCATTATTTCCAATGGAGGGGAAAACAAGAAAAAAGCAGGGATTGATGTCAAACCAGAGAGTCTCTGCAATAGAAACTGAAGGTGGTGGGGCATTTTTGCAGAACCAGTGCTACTGTGGCAATGCCAGCTCAACAAATCCAAGCAAGGGTGGTTGCAAGCCTAACACAGCCAGTGCATGTACAGAGTGCCCAGCAGAACTAGTGCATGTACAGAATGCCCAGCAGAACCAGTGCATCTACAGAGTGCCCAGCAGAACCAGTGCATGTATCTGTCTTTACCCATCCTTGCAGTCTGAAAGATGTTTCCTTTCCTGGTGTGTACATGGACATCTCTCTTCTACAACTCTAGAAACAGATTTTGCATGTTTTCAGAATAACACAAGAACCAGTTTATCAGAAACTAAACTGGGTTGAATGCAGACAGCATGAGCAGCAATTCATTTTCCAGACTGCCTTCGGTTCTCCAAAAAGACTTTTGTCTTGTTTCCAGTTTGGTTTTCAGATGTCAGTGGCTTAGGGTGGTTGTTTATATGTTTGGAACTATAGTCTCCTCAGACTTTATATACAAGATGATTACTGCTGTCAGCAGGTCAGACAGTGAATTTTTGTGCAACTCCTGCAACTCTGTTTTACAGGTGTGCTGTTGTCTTTGTCTTGCAGGTTCTGATATAGTACAGTGGATTATGCAGCGTCTGCAGATTGATGGTGAAGGTAGGAGGGGGCATAAAACTTTGCATTTTAAAGTGTTTCGGGAAAGCCTGAATTCTTCTCTCTTAAACAGCATGTGTTTAAGTGTTTAGCTTCACCCAGTGTATACCAACCACAGCAGTCAATATTTTTCTTTATAGAGGCATTAAACCTGGGAAGTATGACTATTAAGTATGGATATATCTATCCTCTTCAAGATCCCAAAAATCTTACTCTCAGACCAGACAGCAGCCTCTACAGATTTCAGGTAAGTGGAGTCTGGTGTGATGTGGAGTTAGCATGGATTTATTACAACAAATGCAAGATTGAAAGCACAGTGAAACTATCACAGAGATAAAGCAATGATGCAGATCTAATAACAATAAATAATATTTAAAAGAAAGAAAAATGAGAAACAGGGGGCAGGAGTTTCCATGGAAAAGAAGAGGCTTGAATTCACATATGCCATTTAAAGCACTTTTCAGCCCTTCTCTTGCCTTTGGTTTGCACATATGCATTTGTATGAAGTTTTCGAATTGATTGGTGCCCACAAAGGATGGTTGATTTACAGTTACATATGATTTTGGCCTATAATCTCCTATTCAGTAGAGAAGAATCTAGGCAAATCTCCTTAAGGAGGGAGTATTAGAACCCCAGCACCGCTAATGGAAAGGCGTTGTCTTCTGATGCACTGTCTGTCTGATGGTGAGGAACATAGCACAAGGCCTGCATACATGATCTGACTGGTGGGGTAAGGACCTATGGAAGTAGGTGGCCCTTGAGTCTGAGCCTTATCCACAGAGCCTTTGCCACTTGAGACTGAGAGTTGATCCACAGTTAAGGAATTCCTTTTGTTGGTGGACTGTCTTGTTGCATCTGATCAATGGCAATGAGAATCACCCACCATAGGGTATATTCTCTTTTCTCTTGTTGCACCCCTACAAATCTGCACATTTACTTTTTTTCTGTGTAACCCATGGCACGTTCTAGTCTCTTTTTACACTACCACAAGATTTTGTACCACCATCTCTGTAACCTCCCTTTTCTTCAAACTGTCCCATGTTATTCCTTTTATTCTCTGTATCCTATAGCACCACTTTCTCTCTTTCTCTGCCCATAAATCTGTCTGTACCCTTACTTCTCAGTTCTTCATTTGTTTCTTCACACAAACATACACTGTGGGTGCATATGTGTATGCACCTACACCCAAAAACACACACAAAACAGGGACACCCTGACTCCTCATTTGATATGGACAGCAAGAATATACAAAACTTGTTTTCTCAAAACAGACATGAGGAAGATCCCAAATCTCCATTCATATGTAAAAGGCAAATTGTATATGCATACAGACTTGCTTCAGATCACAGCCTCATGGGAAGGGAAGAGGAAACGTAATGTTACAACCCTTGCTCGGTTTTGCTAATTGGAAACTGCACTTATTTTAGCATTTTCAAGGGGGAAAGACTGGTTTTTAGAGACAGCATCTATTTTACTTTAAAGCACTAACAGCAGCTTTGGGAGCCAGATTTCTAGTAACAGAACCAAGCAGGGCTTGAAGGGTTAAATCCCATCACCTCTATCCATGTTGCCCCAATCAGAATAGAAGCTACACATATGCAATTTACCTTTTGCAGGTAGACAGGGATCTGTGCTTTTGTCTGAATCAGACATAGATGGGTCATGGCCACTTCTAAGAAACTGGGAAATTGCAACCAAGTCCATAATACATCTCTAAATCCAGGGAGAAGAGGGACAGTGCATTCTTCCATTTTACCTTCTGTTTATGGTGGGTTTGGATGGATTTTAGATATTCCAACAAAGAACTGGGAAAGGCACAAAATGTTTGCACAGGGATCCATGAATAGTGAGGGTCTGTAATCATCCCACATTGACCTTTATGTTTTACAATGCTGATGGATATTATATAAAAATATATGTTATATATTTTTTAAAAAATAAGCAAAGGAATAAGTGTTGAAAGTATACCCTGGTATATCAGCAGGTATGATTTAGGGGGATGAAAAGACAGATAACTTGGACCTTTGTTTTTGTGTGCAGACACCGTACTTTTGGCCAACGCAGCAATGGGCTGCAGATGATACAGATTATGGTAAGCAATAACATTTGGGAGGCATTCTCTGTCTTCTTGGTGAAACCTAAAAGAAGTGAAGGCTGATTCTCAGTTGCATTCACAGTCATCCATAGCAAGGTTGATGTATATTGTAATGCCAGAATGGCTGCATCTGTGTCTGTTTTTGACCTGAGACTGGCACTCAAAGGCTGAATTTGCCTTCTGGTTGAATCAGAGCATGCACAAAATTTATGCTTAGAACAGGAAAAAGGGAGGAGTTTGCACCTTTTAAAACAACTTTTTATCAAGATTTAAGAATTCTGTTTTAGAGAAGTCAGGTTGCAGTCACAGGATGGAAGGCCAAAAATGGCCATTTCCACACAGGTAATTTGTCCTGGGTTTGATGCTGTCGGGAAGCATTCCCCCCCCGGTTTCCCACAGCAGCATTGTGGTGGATTGGTGCACCTCTTGGGGTTTCCCTGGCTCTCCCCCACTCTTTCTCAAACTGGTTTGCTACAAAGTTTTGGGAAAGATTGCAGGAATGCCTGGATGGCTGCTGTGTGGCATGAAAGTATGGATTTTTTTAATCCTGACCACTCTGTAGCCATTTCCTCCTACCACCACTGGAGGACGCTTTTGAAAAAACAGCAGCAACTGAATATCACATTGATAAATGTTATAACAATATAACCGATTCTTGGAATTCTTAGCTTTAATTTTTTATAAGAAGTAAGGCTTTCATTGAGGAGAATGAGAACGGCTAGAGACAGTTTAAAAATTCATGCTGAAAATTCACAGAACCTGTTACATATATTATTATAATGTTATGTTGATATAATGATATTCAGTTGAAGATTTTTTTAAAAAAGGAAAAGGCCTGGCAGTATGTGTGTGGAGGAATGGCTGCTACTGGGGCGGGGAAGCTGTGGGGAAACCTGTCATGTGGAAGCCCTGTTGCCACAGTGCTCTGTTGGCAGCCTCAGCAGCAATGGGAAAACTGGACATATCTGTCCCCATGTGGCAAACACCAATGTTAGGCACTCCTGTACAAAGGCTGTGCCCTACTTCTATGCTATCTTTATGAGCGGGGGGGGGGGCAATGGTGATGGGGACCATGGTGCTAAGACGGGGTGATTAATCCTTCCCCTCACCCTTGAGCTAGTATTAGTCCTAACAGGGGGAAAAACAGATTCCCAAATGGAACATGTCTTCTTTTCTTTACCATAAAGCAGCTCTGGAGGGGATGTACTTTTTGTCAGGAAAATGGTGTGGGATGGAAGGGGTAACCCCCCTGCCTCAACCCAGTGCCATGCTCCTTACTGAAATTGCATACCTGCACATACTTATTTTTACTATTAAATGGAGGGGGGGGACTTGATCCCAGATCTCACATGTGCAGTTTGGCCCTGATTGTACTCATGAACAAGTGGTTCCTAAACATGTGTTTGCCAATGAATGTGAATGCCAGGGCAGACATGAGGCATTTGTAGGATAGATTTGAAGGGAGGGGACTCTACCCTATAAGGGGTCCTATGCTGTTTCCTAGTCCAAAGCCTAGGTTTGAGCTAACTGCTCCAAAGCGGGGTGCCACCAGGAGATATGCAGTTAAACTGGGGTTACCTATACCATCCCCCAGCTTTGGATCACACATTCCCAAACTCTAGAGACTGTGATCTGCAAGGTGACATGCAGTGGTGCCTGGTTCAAACACTGGTTCTGGCACCAAGAGCTTCTATTTGAGAAGCATGCAGGAAGCTGTCATATAAACATTGTAGTAACATGTCACTTTTTCTGCTGTACGCACAAAGCCTTAAGTGTTCTGAAGCAGTCCTTTTGAATCACAGAGAGCTAGGTCCACTTCTTCTATACAGTGAGACATGTGGTAGTTTAATTAGCGGTTTTATCTTACTAGATGTTTAAATTGTGAGCTACTGTTTTATGCTTTTTAGGTCAAATAGCTTGTTTTTAATGGCTTGCTATTTTATATTGGTATATTATTTTAACTCTCTCTCATGGATTGCTGCCTTGACATGGTGAGGGGGCTTGCATAGTTTGTTGAGGCTGTGGAGAGCCACCCAGGATGGACAGGCCATAACAGAGAACTCAGGCAAAATGTGATCCACTGGAGAAACAACCCACTCCAGTATCTTTGCCAAGAAAACCCCGTGGACAGTAACAAAAGGCTAAAAGGTATGATGCCAGAAGATGAGCCCCTCAGGTCAGAAGGTATCCAATATGCTACTGGGGAAGAGCAGAAGACAAGTACAAGTAACCCCAGAAAGAGTGAAGTGGCTGGACCAAAGCTGAAAGGATGCTCAGCTGTGGTTGTGTCTGATGGTGAAGAGAAAGTCTGATGCTGCAAAGAACAATACTGCATAGGAACCTGAAATGTAAGATCTATGAATCATGGTGAGTTGGATGTGGTCAAAAATGAAATGGCAAGACTAAACATCAACATCTTGGGAATCAGTGAACTAAAGTGGATGGGAATGGGCGAATTTAACTCAGAAGACCATTGTATCTACTACTGTGGCCAAGAATCCCATAGAAAAAATGATGTGGCCTTTATAGTCAACAAGAGAGTGAAAAAGGCAGTAATAGGATACAATGTCAAAAACGACAGAATGATCTCAGTCCGAATCCAAGGCAAATCATTCAACATCATAGTAATCCAAGTTTATGCCCCAACCACTGATGCAAAGGAGGCTGAAATGGACCAGTTCTATGAAGACTCACAACACCTCCTAGAACTAACACCAAAAAAAGATGTCCTTATCATCATAGGGGACTGGAATACTAAAGTAGGAAGTCAAAAGGTAACCGGAATAACGGACAAGTTTGGCCTTGGAGATCAAAATGAAGCCAGGCAAAGGCTAACAGAGTTTTGTCAAGAGAACTCGCTGGTCATAGCAAACACCCTTTTCCAACAACATAAGAGGCGACTCTACACATGGGCATCACCAGATGGACATCACCGAAATCAGATTGATTTTATCATTTGCAGTCAAAGATGGAGAAGCTCTATACAGTCAGTAAAAACAAGACCTGGAGCTGACTGTGGCTCAGTTCATGAGCTACTCATTGCAAAATTCAGACTTAAACTGAAAAAAGTTGGAAAAACCACTCAGCCATTCAGGTTTGACCTAGATCACATCCCTTATGAATATACAGTGGAGATGAAGAATAGATTTGACTAGATTTGATAGAGTGCCTGAAGAACTCTGGCTGGAGGCTCATGACATTGCACAGGAGGCAACAATCAGCACCATCCCAAAGAAAAAGAAATGTGAGAAAGCAAAGTGGCTGTCTGATGAGGCTTTATGAATAGCTGTGAAAAGAAGGAAAGTGAAAGGCAAAGGTGAAAAGGAAAGATTTACCCAACTGAATGCAGATTTCCAGAGAACAGCAAGAAGAGATAAGGAGGCCTTCCTGAATGAACAATGCAAAGTAATAGAGGAAAACAATAGACTGGGAAGGACTAGAGATCTCTTCAAGAAAACTGGAGAAATCAAGGGAACGTTATGTGCACAGCTGACCATGATAAAGGACAAAAACGGTAGGGGGCTAACAGAAGCAAGAAGAGATTAGGAAGAGATGCCAAGAATACCCAGAAGAACTATACAAGGAGGACTTCAATGTCCTTGGCAACCACGATGGTGTGATCACTGACCTTGAGCAAGACATCTTGGAGTGCAAAGTCAAATGGGCCTTAGAAAGCATTACTAACAACAAAGTGAGCGGAGGTGGTGGTATTTCAGCTGAGCTATTCAAATGCTGCTTCTAAAGTGCTGCAACAGTGGCCACGGGATTGGAAAAGGTCAGTTTACTTTCCAATCCCAAAGAAGGGTAATGCCAAGGAATGTTCAAGCTATCACACAATTGCACTGATTTCACACACTAGCAAGGTCATACTCAAGATCCTACAAGCTGGGCTTCAGCAGTATGTGGATAGACCACCGCCAGAAGTACAAGCTGGGTTTTGAACAGGCAGAGGAACTAGAGATCAAATTACCAACATTTGCTGGATTATGGAGAAAGCAAGGGAGTACCAGAAAAACATCTACTTCTGCTTCATTGACCACGCTAAAGCCTTTGATTGTGTGAATCACAACAAACTGTGGCAAGTCCTTAAAGAGATGGGAGTACCAGATCACCTCACATGTCTCCTGAGAAACCTGTACAAGGTCAAGAAGAAACAGTTAGAACTGGATATGCAACAACTGATTGGTTTAGCATAGGAAAAGAAGTACAACCAGGATGTATATTGTCACCCTGCTTATTTAATTTATATGCAGAGTAGATCATGTGAAATGCTGGTCTGGATGAATCACAAGCCGGAATTAAGATTGCTAGGAAAAATATCAACAACCTCAGATATGCAGACGATACCACTCTAATGGCAGAAAGTGAAGAGGACCTAAAAAGCTTTTTGTTAATGATGAAAGAGGAGAGTGCAAACTTTGGCTTGAAACTCAACATAAAAAAACTAAGATCATGGCATCCATCCCCATCACTCCTTGGCAAATAGAAGTGGAAGTCATGGAAGCAGTGACAGACTTCAAGTTCCTGGGATCCAAGATCACTGCAGACGGTGACCGCACCCATGAAATTAAGAGACGCCTGCTCCTTGGGAGGAAAGTGATAGCAAATCTAGACAGCATAATAAAAAGTAGAGCAGCTTGCAACAAAAGTCCACATGGTCAAAGTGATGGTATTCCCAGTAGTAATATATGGCTGTGAAAGTTGGACCATAAGGAAGGCCAAGCGCTGAAGAATAGATGCTTTTGAATTATGGTGCTGGAGAAGACTCTTGAGAGTCCCTTGGACTGCAAGGAGATCAAATCAATCAATCCTAAAAGAGATCAACCCTGACTGTTCCTTGGACAGTCAGATACTGAAGCTGAAGCTCAAATACTTTGGTCACCAAATGAGAAGGGAGCGTTCACTGGAGAAGACCCTGATGCTGAGAAAGTTTGAAGGTAAAACAAGAAGGGGAGGACAAAGGATGAGATGGTTAGACAGTATTATTGATGCAATGAACATGAAATTAAGCAAACTCCGGAGGATGGCGGAAGACAGAAGGGCCTGGTGTGATGTGGTCCATTGGGTCGCGAAGAGTCAGACTTGACTGTGCGAATGAACAACAAAACAATTATTTTAACTGTGAGCCACCTCAGGCAGGACTCTGGAAAGGCTACATAGAGATATTCTAAATAAATAAATAAATAAATGCCCTCTCAAAACTCCCTGCTCTGGCAGGGAGGGCGGGGTAAAAATCAAATAAATAAAAATTAATTAATTAATTAATAAACAAAACTCAAAGCTCATGAAACATGGCTTTCCATATGGCTCTGACAGTTTTCACTGTGTTATTGCAAACTGCAAAAAGGCAGGTTGGGCTAATCAAACCCTGTGCATGCTTACCATGTGGAATTACCTCCATATGGCTGAATTTTTAAGTAGCTGCCATGCCTAGGGTTGCCAGTTCTAGGCTTGGAAAAACCTGAAGATTTTTGGGGTGGAGCTGGAGGAGGTTGGGGTTTGGGGAAGAGGGACTTCAACGGGTATAATGCCATAGACTCCACCTTCCAAAGCAGCCATTTTCTCCAGGTGATCTCTGACAGGCCTTATATTGCTTATTCTTTGTTGGAATATGGAAGGTCTGAAGTGCAGCCTTATGAAGAAGATCTGAAGATCACCTACAGGGGGACAGCTGAAGGACTGGTAGTTAGCATAGCTAGATTAGGGACTGTCCACAATTTCAAATTATGGCCTTGCTGTCTCCTGATTAGCTCTTCTAGAGACTTCGTGCTCCTGCAGAGCTTCCTTCTTGTTGTTCCTCTCACGGCAGTTAGGCTAGACAGTTGTAGTTCTCTCTCTTCTATGTTCTATAAAAGTTTGTTCTTCTTTAATAAACCTACTTATTTTTCTTTAAACAGTCAGTACTCCACTTGCTTTGCATATTTAAACTCTGTCAACATTTTATGAGTGGTGTTCCCTCATACTGAGCCTTAAACAGAAAGTAAGTTATACATTTTCTTAAGAAAAATGTTGGAACTAAGTGGGTCCACATCCAAGAGTGTTGGCTTTATTTGGTTTGTGGATCAGACTGTCAGAGACATTTCAGTTCTCACCAGCCTCACCTTTCTCTGTACTTACTGCCATGGGGGTGTGTTGCTGAGACACCAGTGTCAACAAAACAGTTTTAACAAGAGCATATTCTTAGTTCATTCCACAGATATAGGTAAGGAATAAGAATAGAGCAAAATATTCACCCCCTCAACCCAAATAAAAAACCAAACTATTTCCCCTTCTTGTATACTCCTCACCCTGAAAAATATCTTATAGGTGTGCCCACAGTAGGGTCTCTCTATGGGAAAATATCATGCTGTCCTCTTCTGCCAAAGGGATAATCTCATTAATTATGCAAGCTTGTTTTTTGGAATGAGCAAACAGTGTATTTTTTTTCTTTCCCAGCAATTTACCTAGCCAAGAAAAATATTAAAAGGAAAGGACTCCTAGAAGAATATGAAAAGGTAACAAGGTATTCTACTAATTCAGGCAAACTGTTGTCTATATATCTTGCTAGTGCTGGACAACCTATACCATAAATCCAGTTCCAAATCAGGTATAGATATAAAGCAGGCCTGTAGCTACAGTGAGGCCTCCCGGGGCCCAACCCCCCAACTTCCTCCCAAGGCCCCACAACTTTTGGGGAGAAGCAGGGGAGGCTGCACGCACCTGCACGGTCTCCTTCCACTTCTCCCTCAAAGCATTTAAAGAGACCCTTTAAATGCTTTGGGGGATAAGTGGGGGCCACGCACGAATTTCAGTGCCCCCCTCACTGTTTTAAAGCCCCCCCCAATGAAAAATCCTGGCTACAGGCCTGGTATAAAGTAGTAGAAAAGAGTAAGAGTCCAGTAGCACCTGAAAGACTAACCAAATTTGTGGTATGGTATGAGTTTCACGAGTCACAGAAGATTCATGAGTTTCTTCAGGTACCTGAAGAACTGAACAGTGACTCGTGAAAGCTCATACCCTACCACAAATTTGGTTAGTCTTTCAGGTACTACTGGACTCTTACTCTTCTCTACCACTACTACCACTTCTCTACCAGACTAACACAGCTACCCATCTTGATCTAGGTATAAAGTAGTTAGTTGCCCTTGCAGTATCAGAGTAAGATGGAACTACATGTTATCAGCATCCCAGGACTGCCAATAAAAATGGAGCCCCTGAAGTCAGGTTCCCTTTGATAGCTCAAACCAACATTTCCTGTAATCATTGTGTTGAATTTTTCCCTGTCCTCACCGGCCAGTGCTGTGGAAAAGGAACAGGGAACTCTCCTAACAGTAGAATTCAGGGTTACTCAGTGAAATGGGCAGTAGAAAGTACTTCTTCACATAACACATCATTTGTGAATGAAATTTATTGCCAAAAAGATGTGGTGATGCCATTCACTTACATGGCTTTGGAAATATACTAGACCCCTCCTGATGCAACTGCCAAAATGTTTTTATCAACTGACAGTCCCAAAAGTAAGAAGAGCTTTTACTTTGGCAAGAATGAACATTCTTCCCTCAGTGGGCAGATTATTAAAGTATTATACTCTAATAGAACATGCAGATGCTCATATGATACAATCAAAACCATCAAACATATGATTATAACGTGAAAGTAAAGATTTCCCTTGCTCAAAAGCCAGTTGAATCTGACTCTAGGGGGCGGTGCTCATCTCCGCTGTCAAGCCAAGATTATGGAGTGCCCTAATTCAATGATTATGGAGTGCCCTATATTCGATTATTTGAGGGCTAATTTAGTCACCCCTTTACTTAAGATATGGAGCTGTGGTGGCTCAAGTGGTTAAGACGCTGAACTACAGGCTCTGGAAAGTCAGTAGTTCAGCAGTTCGAGACCCGGGTGCCGCATGATGGGTGAGCTCTGTCCTAGTTCAGCTCCTGCCAACCTAGCAGTTCGAAAGCAAGAATTGCAGTAGATAAATAGGTACCACTTCGGTGGGAAGGTAACAGCGTTCCGTGCACCTTGGTGTTTAGTCATGCAGCCACGACCACGGAACGTCTTCGGACAGCTGGCTCTCGGCTTTGAACGGAGATGAGCACGCAACCCTAGAGTCGGATTCGACTGGCTTTCGAGCAAGGAACCTTTACCTTTACCTTACTAAAGATACAGAATTGTTAAAAGTGTGAGCCCAGGTGTCATGGCTACTATCGGATACAAATGATCATGTCACCCTCTCAGTGGCAAAATTCATAGGTGCAATAATCAAATATAAGAGAAATAATACCAAGTAAAACATTTTTGGTTCTAATTTCTGCTTAAGGTGATAGCTGTATGAGCAGTACTAGATAGATAGAGCAGACAATTTCATATAGAGTAGGTCAAGCAATAGCTATTTGTGATAGACCCTCATGCATATAGCTGATACTGAGGGGGGGGGGAACAATAGTTGACCTCATTCCTTGTTTTTGAACTTTCCAAAGGCAGTCAGCCAGCTACAGTTGAAAACAGAATCCTCGTTTGAGATGTCCCCTTGATCTGATCCCAAATGGGAGCTCTTCTTGTGGTCTTATAGAAACATACAGTGATATATATTAAAAAGCTGCATAAGAATATCTGATTGTATAAAAATGGAACAAAAACATTGAGGTGGGGGGACAGAAGATGATGATGTTTCAGGCCTCTTGTCTGCATATAGTGTAATGACATTAGGGTGCAACGTAAGTTGGGCTACAGTTTAGAGAAGAGAAACTCAACACACAGCTACCATGTTTAGCAGCAGCTCTGTTTCAGATAACATACAGTTTCAAATTCATGACCGTTGTGGTTTACGTTAATACCTTATCTTGCAAGTCTGATCTATGTTTAACACAGAATTGTAGACTGGGGCATTTTATCACATTCTGCACCTTGAGAGTAACGGAAACCTGCTGCCTTCACTGCTGTTTTGCTGCTGTTGCTTTTTCCAGGAACAATATAACATGCTGAACAAAAAAATCAACCACAAGTGGGACTTTGTTATTATGCAGGCCAAGGAGCAATATAGGTGAGATATTTCTGAATATATGGGGGTTTTTTTGTTTCTCTTTGTGTTGCTTGGGTGTTGGGGAGAGCAGTAAGCAAGTCACTGGTTCTCATTTTAACCCCTCCCCACTTTTTAAAAGGGGATTTCTTGAGCTGACCCACTGTATCTGTCTTTGCTCTGACATGGAAGCATCATTAAACTGACTTACAGATCTGTGTACAAATAACCAAATGGATAACAGTTTGCACAGACTGCTTGAAAGGCATAAATTAGCTATCTGCAAATGCAATTCCACCTTCCTCTGATTATTAGGCTTCATGATTTTGAAATCCATTTTCAAAGTGTTCTTGTAGTGTCTCCCTGTCCAATTCTCTCTCTGCTGGGCTGGGGCTGCCTTGCTCTCCAGGAGCACTTTTTGTTGCCGTCGACCTTGAGCATACGGTAGTCTCAGAGTCCAAAGACCAGGACACTCTCTAGCTGGTCTCCTCTCTCTTGGTTACGCAGGAGAGGTCTGGCTTTTCCTCCCAGATGTGATCTTGGCCTGTTTATTAAATGCTGTGCTTCCAATACCCCCTGAGCTACGGTGAGCCTCTGCAGGGGTGCGCACTCCTTTCCCAGTGGGCTTCCCTCTTGAGTTTCCTCCCCCTTGACCCCCTGGCCCTGTTCCCTCCTAGGCCAGCTCTTCCAGCCTGATTGACCCATAGTCCTTCCCCATCAACATCCTAGCCAGTCTGGCTGCTCCTGGTCTTGGCCCAGTTGTACTGGCCCATCTTCTGGGTGCCAGTGATGGCAAGGCCTCATGGTACAACTGCAGGCTGGCTTGCCTTCCCAGGTGTCTTACCTGCCTGCTGTTGTTGCTGTGGGCATCTAACCAGATTCACTAGCCTCCAGGATTCCGCCCAGCCTTCCCTACCTCTCTAGCCTCTAAGGGGCTCAGTGCTGGCTGGTTCTCCAACTCAGCTGGTTTCGATAGTTGTGGGTGCAGGGTTGCCACCCCTGGACACTCTCAGTGGGACTTTTGTGAGCTGAGGGTTGCCAGCCTCTGGGTGGGGGTCTGGAGAGCTCCTGGAATTTGAACTGATCTCCAGATTAAAGAGATCTGTTCCGCTGGAGAAAATGATTGCTTTGAAGGGTAGACTCAATGGCATTGTACCATGCTGAGGTCCCTCACTTCCCCAAACCCCACCTTTCCCATGGTCTACTCCTAAATCATCAGGAATTTCCCAGTTGGAAGCTGACCACCTCAAATGTAGTGCAGTGGCCAAGTATATGAGCTGGGAAATGCCAGTTTCAAAACTCACCTTACTGATAGTTAACTATCAAAAATTCAAGATCGTTGTTTTTTTTTTTTGGGGGGGGGAATCCCATGTACACCACAAGGAGAAAATTCATGGTAAAGATATTGAGGAGATCCCCCATTTTAAATACTTAGGGGTCTGGTTTGACCAGAGATTAACTTGGTCAGTGCAAGCTGCTCATGTTAAAAGATTGGCTGCAGCGGCATCAAATATCAACTGTTGTTTCTTTTATTCATATGAGGCTCAGTATATCCCAGCCTCCATCAAACTGTTTAATGCCAAGGTGGCTGCACAAAGTTTATATGGGGTTGGTATCTGGATTTACAAAACAGGGGAGTCCTTTGATTCAATTCTTCTTAAATTCCTATGTTCCATCTGTGGAATTCTGAATTGTGTAGTGGGGGTAGCTGTTGTGTCCGCTGACCGCTAATAGGCATCAGCGACCGAGCCTGAGCTTAAGTCCTGGAGAACAATGGGACTGAGGCTCCTGGCTCCAGCTAAGGGGGACCAATGGGAACGGCGGTGGGAATTCAAACCCGCCAATGGCACCAGGGGGTGTTCCCTTAAGCTTGTATATAGTTGGCCACCTGGCCAGGTAACATCGTCTTGTTATATAATAGCGAACCATGCTGATCACTACATCACTGTCCGTGGTTTCATTATACGTCTGACCCACTATACAACAGTAGCCATCTGAGATGAACTGGGACAGCTGTCTCTTGAAGCTCTTGCCTGGATGAAGGCTTCTTCTCTTAAAGTAAAATTATACATTCTGACATCCAAAAGGGATACCTCAGCTTAGTCAGAGATGACTCTTATGTTTCCCACAGGGATAAACTTGTCAATCAGTGACTACAATTCCTCAGTCTTTCCTTGGATTCCCTTTACTCAATTAACAGACAGGAAGACGTAAGAATGATTAAGAAACAATTAAGTATGATTGTTAATTTTTAGACCCTCACCTAGGGTGCCGGCCTGTCCGATGAGGGTGCCGGCCCGTGATCCACTTGCCTCCCCCCCGTGCACTGGCTTGCCTCTCCCCCTCCAGCCCTGCCTCTCTGCACCCCGGCCGAGCTGTGTGGCCTGCAGGCACCCCAGGGGCAGGGCCTGGCAGAGGAGGAGGCGGTGGCCCCTGGTTCACAGGCCCCCTCTCCTGCACCTGAAAGCGGTGCCCCAGCAGGGCAAGTGTGGCAACGGCAGCAGCTGGGTCAAGCCAGGCGCTTCGTTGTGAGTTCTGCCAAGGGCTTCCTCTGCGAGGGGAGAGCCGGGCAGGCGGGCTTGGGGGCGAGGCTGCTTCCAGAGCACAGCTCTCTTCAGGGAGGCTGTTCCCGCTCCGAGTCCCCCAGGCTTCGTGCCCTGCCCTCCAGCCATCTTAGGGACTGGCCCCTCAGAGGCTCCGTGGTGATGGGGGAGCACCACAGCCTCGCCTAGGGAGGGGGGCACCACAACTTAGCCTTGCCTAGTGCGCAAAATAACCTGGGGCCGGCCCTGACAATCTGTAAAGCATGATGTGTTTGTTCTACTCAATTTGTTGGTATTCTTCCACCTGGTGAGCTCCCCAGTTACTGCTTATATTGGACCATTCCTCCCTATAGATGTGTTTTTATGTTGGCGTTCCTTAATGCCCTACCATCTAGAGTTTTGCAAGGGAGGTATCATAAGATTCCATGCTCTGACAGAGTATGCGACTGTAGTGCAAGGAGTGTAGACACCCTGTATCATGTGATTTTTGAATGCAATCATTTTTCTGAGCCTAGAAATCTTTTAATTTTTCCTTTGCTCCAAAATATCAATCATATGGAGACACTACCGCTTTTATTAGAAGATAATAGCAGTCCTATCAAACTCACCTTACTTACTTACTTAATATATTTATATACACTAATAAAAACACAATAGAAAAATACAATCTTAAATAAAACAGTACTCAGCTATTACTTGGGCTCTTCCATTTCATCACCCCCACTACGACAACTCTGTGAGATAGTTAAGTTTAGAGTGACTGGCCCAGTGTCATCCAACAAACTTGGCAGAGTGGGAATTCAGATTTGATAGACTGATAGAACCTGGTCCGATACTTCAACCGATACTTCATACTGGCTCTTTGGCCAAGTAACAAACAGCAACTTCGTTTTATCCAAAATACAAATTCCAACATTTTAAAAATAGTGTTGGGCCTGTGATAGGACCTGTCTTTCCCGTTACCTGTGTTCAGATTTGGGTAGATGGCAGTTAAGTTGACTGAAGTCTTTCCCGGGGGGGGGGGAGGGTGTTATTCAGTGAATAGGTTTTGTTCTCACTCAAGCCTAACATTACCATATTTGAGACTGGGAAAGTGTCCCCCTTCACCTCAGTGATCAGATTGGCCAGTGATCATGGCTTGTGTGCTTTCCTGTCCTGACTATGGTGGGACTTGGTCTGTTTCTTTTCATCTTCCAGAGCTATTGCTCTTTAGGCACTTCATTGCACTGCTTCTGCTTTTTGTACATTGAAAGTTTGGTTGTATAGACTCATATGAGGGTTGATTGATAGAGGTACAATGCTCCTTTGCGGCAGGGGACTGGGCTAGAGAGCTGAACCTGCCTTCCCTCCATGGGCATCTCAGTAGTCTAGAGACACTGTAATTCCAGGCAGAATCCAGGCTCCACCATGAGGTTGGTAACCTAATGTGTGCATGAGAACAAGGAAATGGTGTCCAATTGTGTCCAAGGACAGTGAAATCTGAAATAGTGAAATTATCCATCATCTTGGACACAGTATTGTTTTTTGATGAATTGTTTAATATATTTTAATTTTGTTTTAATTTTTCTCATATATTGTATTAGCTTTTGATGTAAGCCTCCCTGAGCCCTGTCATAGAGAGTGGCCTAGCAAATTGAATGAAAGAAATAATAAATAAAAAACTGTTGATAATGAGCATTAAAAATTAAATTCTTGGCAAGAACTTTGGGTTGTAGGAACTGGAGTCAGAGATGTGCAAATAGTCCCATGGATAGGAAGTTGCCTTGTGCTGTGATTTGTTGTAATACCTCCATGTTTCTGGTTTTGCAGGACAGCAAAAGAAAGAAAGAAGGCGGACCGGTATGCTATGGACTGTCAGGAAAAGGCATATTGGCTAGTGCATCGAGCACCTGTAAGTGCAGATATATCTACCAGTCTATAGTGTTTGCATGATTCTTATTACTGTGACATAAAAAAGACAAGCCTACCAATGGGTACATGTATCAGGAACTACATCCTGCCAATCTGACTAGCTCTAAGTTTATATCCAGTGCTGTTTTATTGCATTTTTCTCAATTTTGGTGGTGTTTTTATCCTTTTATCTTATAGTTTGTATTGCTTCAAGAATTCTTATTGGTGCAATCCACCTTAGAGATATGAAGAGACAGTGTACAACTATTTTAAATAAATAAATGGCATATAAACTCTCATACTCCTTGAGCACATGAAAAACAAAAAGAAAAAGTGAGCCCTTGGGGAATTAGAGATCCTAGAAGCAGAAGAGATTTTACCTGGGTGAAGAAGAGACTGTATTATTTGGTTTTCACAGGGGTTCATTGATGCATGCAAGAGGTGCATTTGTGCTATGAATTCTTGTATTACCAGTGTAGGCTGTTCAGTCTAGGAATGTGCACTAAATTATGAACAAAATTTCCTTTCTGATTTTGGATATTTCCAATACTAAGTGAAAGAACATACTTCCAAAATTTCAGGGTTCACAAAATGTATATCCCAGAATTTCAAGATTGCTTCATGTAATGTAGATGTCCCTGGTCTTACTGGTTGGTGGGAAAGAGCGGGGGAGAGCTAACTGAGCCCCATAGCAGCAGCCAGCTGGCTTTGGGCTCCCACACTTCCTCACATAAAACAAAGGCAGCTGGAGCAGCAAGGGAGGAGAGTGAGAGTGAGAGTGAGAGTGAGAGTGTGAGAGAGAGAGAGAGAGGGAGAGAGAGAGAGAGAGAGAGAGAGAGAGAGAGAGAGAGAGAGAGAGAGAGAGAGAGAGAGAGAGAGAGAGAGAGAGCGCATGCCTTAGGCACCAGTCTTGCAGTAACTGGAGGGAGGTTGCAGGCATTGGGTGGGCTGACCTATTTCACCATTAGATATAGTAATGGTAGACCTGGTTCCCAAGTTCACACATCAAGTCTACCCAGGGCTTTTTTTGTAGAAAAAGCCCAGCAGGAACTCATTAGCATGTTAGGCCACACCCTGGCAGCTCAGCTCATTAGCCTATTAGGCCACACCCCCATGTAATCAGAAGTGTGGTCATCCAGCCACACACATTCTGTTTACCTTGTTTGTTGTCAAAACCCAGGGCTTTTTTAATAGCAGGAACTCCTTTGTATGTTAGGCCACACACCCATAATGTAGCCAATCCTAATGAGTTTCTTCTGTTGGGTGTGGCCTATTATGCTAATGAGTTCCTGCTGGGCGTGGCCAACTCAGGAGCCAGCCGGAACTCCGTTCCTATGCGTTCCTGCCCAAAAATAGCTCTGGGTCTACCGTTCATTGATACCTATGGGGATAGACCTGGCATCTGGACATGGAAAAGCCAGCAGTGTCCACTCCGAGTGGGTACTTGGAGCTCACCAGAGACTTTACACTGCAATTAATTTATTTCTCCTAGCACATTGCAGCAATTTGGGAAGTGCTGCCAGAGGAGTAGGAAGGAATTGTTCTTGCACCTGAGAGGTGAGGCAGTGCAGATATCCCACTTCTACAGATGGGAGAAGTAAGGCTCAGTGTTACACAGGAAGCATCTGGAAACTGAAGCCATGTCTTCTGGGAAATGGTGCAGAACAAAAAGCTGCATTGTACTTATTTGGTTCCTTCAGTTTTATTCCTGATTGACTGATGTTTCTGTAGGGTTGTAATGATAACGACCTCTGTAGCTGAAGCAAGGGCAAAAGGATAAAGAAATCTATCAAATCTCCATGTCCTTCACGATGTGATTCCCCTTTGTTTGGTCTTCTATGCCTTGAGCTGCTCTTAAGGATGTTTTTGGTGAATCTTCCATGCTGGGAGCAGACACCAAGCTGGGCCCCAAGCTTCTGTCATTTTGGATGCACTCTAGGCAGACACTGGTTGGGTGTTCTCCTGAGCAGTACCACACTGGTCACAGCATGCTGTACATTGGAGATACATGCCAAAAAACTACATTCCCTAATCCCAAATCGTAATCAAAGATCCACATTTAATTATGTGTATTGTGTAAGTAACCAACTGAGAGTCCAGGAGTTAATGTACAGAGAAGATCTATGCCTCTGGCAAATGTCAGGCTATAATTGGAGTGTAGCTTGGAGGGGAAATACCAGCTGTAAAAAGGGTCTATGTGGCACAACAGCCCCTTTGGTCCCTCTTCATCATCTCTGCTGCTGCTCTTTTGATCACACCAAAACCGAATTTGGGCATTCTTGAGCTGTTTCTCCTCTTTCTGCCCTTTCAGATGGTTGACCTCTAGCTGAGATTTAATTATTGATGATCAAATTTCAGCCGACATTTAAGACACTAGATCAAAACTGAGCTGTGCTCAAAGCAGATGCAGTTGTGCTGTACTGTTATATTTATTGTATAGCACTGTAATCATGCAGGGTGTTTTACAGAATGAAGTAAGACAGGTCTCCTGTTTTGAGGAGTCTGTAATCTAAAATTTGACATAAAGAAAATAACAAAGGGCAGGGAAGAAGATGAAGGTTAGGGTAAACAGAAGAAGAATACGCATTAATTCCACTTAAATGTCCTTAAGGCTTCACAGAAATATTAGGCTTTGAGGAAGGGTTTCATTTGTTTGCTGTGTCAAGATGTACCATCCTTCATTGGGTAGGATTTTCTCTGTCTCCTTCTGCTCCCTTGGCCAAAGGTGTTTTTTGTTTGTTTATAAAATATGCTGATCAACATGTTGAAGATAGACTGGGGCTGCTAGGTACAGTACTTTGTTATTATCTAACTAGGTGCTTTTAGATACCCTTCGATACCCTTGTTAATTTTTGTAGATACCTGGGCATGTGAAGGCATTTTTACTAGTGCAGTATTGTGGTATACTAAAACCAAAATAGAGTAAGAACCAGAATTCTGCATTAAGAACAAAGCAGAATTTTAGGGTATATATATATATATATATTGCATATATTTGCATATCATTATTCCTTTTTGTAGATTGACCTTCTGAAAGTGCCTGTGACTAAATCAGACTATTGGTCTGCCAACCTCAGAATTGTCTATTCTGACTGGACTAGGCGGTCCATGCCTCAGACAGAGAAAGGTCTTTCCTAACATGGGTTCCTAAGATCCTTTAACTGGAGATGGCAGAAGTTGAACATAGAACTTTTTGCATGCTAACTAAGTGTCCTATCACTGAGCTACAGCTCCTTCCTAGTTCACTTCTTTGAATTTAGTAGTTACAGAATACTGAATTTGTTCTGTTGAACTAAAGAATGGGCTAAGATAGGACTCTCAACCTGGTCAGACTATTAATGAAGAAAATGAATGAATGAATAAAAATGTGTTGAGCCTGTAAGCACTTTTGGAAATTTGACAACAGGGATTGGGTGCTACCACAAATGGCTGTTATGGTGGGGAAGGTCATAAAATTGTTGCCAGGAGGGCTAGGATTAACCACAAAATGTGGGGAGGTTTCAAGTTGAGCATCTTCATATGGTAGAAACAAGTGTTAAATGGGAGTACAAGTGGGGGACCTGCAGGTTTATGAGGGGGGATCTCATTTTCTCCTCCCAGACTGTTCTGGGTCAGAGCAGACTCAGCTGAGACCAAGGGGACAAAACAGAATTTCTAACCAGAAGTGCAAAGTTCAGTCAAAGAGTCATACACAAGGGAAGCCAGCTGAGGGTCCAAGAAGCAGAGTCTGAGCAGGTCCAAGAGGCATAGTCAAGCAGGCCCGGGGTCGAAGCCAAAGGTTCAGGAGTTGTAGAAGGAAACAGGTCCAGGTGATGTGGTTGTGCATCTGCAGAAAGTTGACAAGTTGCTCCCACACCTACCCTATCTGAAGCCCCGTCCTTTATGGGTGGCTCACAGCTGGGTCTCATTGCTTGTGAGAGAGCCATCCATTTGGCTCATTAACCGCAGGTGTTCCTCTTGATTTGGCAGTCACTGAACAGTGAGACGCATGCTCTGCCTCCTTTCAAGGATCTCCAAGCATGCCTGCTGCCTCCTGCGTTCCCCTGGCTCTGGGGAAAGGGGAGGCGAGGCAGCCTGTGAAGTCTCCCCAAGGTCTTGGGTTGCTGAGGCACCACCTCTCTGGGTTGCTTCTTCCGTGTTCCCAGTGCACATGGGGCTGGGGCACATGCTGCCCTCAGCAACTGGGGCACTAGGACGTGCCTCCACTATCTCAGGGTCATTGACAGCATCATCTGGTTGAGCCTCAGAGTTGCTGATAGGAGTGTTATCAGCATCAGTTGAGTGATCCTCAGCTAAAGCAGGCTGGCCCACAACACAGACTGTGTCCTGTTTCCCTTCCATGAATGCCCCCACAGCCTCTCCCCTTTTCCTGTTTTCTTCTTTCCTTCCCACCCACCAGTCAACCTACCTTTATCTGCCCCCTTGTCTTCAGCTGTTCCTCTTTCCTTCCCCCTGGTAGCCTCACCCTGGGAAAACTGCACAGTTCTGGCCACTGAGCTGGGCCAGGCCCAGCTGTGTAGTGGGGTATGTACAAAGACTTGCTGGGGGCACATCTTTCCCCTGTATCACCCTCTGCACACTTTCTCCCTTTTTCTTCCTTCTGGTATCCCTTTCCCTGCTTTCTTCTCACCTTCCAACCCACCAAGCTACCTTTTATCTGCCCCCACCTTCAGCTGTATTTAGTGCAATTTATTCATTTATATCACACTTTTCTCCACAATAGGGATGTCAGGTCGGACGGACCTTATAGACTGATTGATGTCTTTAGCTTTTTCCCTACATTCCTGCAATGTAATGCAACTATGCAAATGATCTTTAAGGGCTTGGGCCGACCAGTCCAGTGTTATTCCATCTGTGACCTCTCTTTCTGCTGGCTTGACTTCCTCTTGTTCAGTCAATGAGCCGGCCAGTGTGCTGTCTTCCATACCTCCATTTCCAGTCCTTTGAATTAATTGGGTTTCATATGGAAGACACATTTCAACGTTTGGCTCACTGGGAGTAGCTAGGCAAGCTTTTGTTTTGCTCCGTGTAAAAACGGGCTGTTGTTGCACTCTTATCTCCTTTCCCTTCGCCATTTTAAATTGTATGTCCATTCCTACCAAAAACTGCAGATCACTCGTTTTGTGCACAAGTAATGGAACTTTCTCACTCCATCCGCCAACTGCCACTGTAGCCATAGTCACTGGTTGTTCTTGAGCCTGTCTATTATAGGTATAAATATCCACTTTACCATCTGCCTTCAACCCCAATGCGTGGAAGAGATCTTCTGAAATCGATGACATGTCAGCCCCCGAGTCAATCAAGGTGGGAACTACTAACTTGTCTTCCAGTCTTACATATGTCAATCTTCTTTCTTCGCCCCAGTCTGCCTGTTCCTGTGAGATGTAATGAAAAATGCTACGCTTAGGTAGCCTACCTAGCTGGATCCTTCTAATATACAGCTTGTCCTGTTCTTCCCTGTTGGAGATCTTAACCTCACTTCTGTCCCCCCTAACCAGAGCAAGCCCATTCCTCCCAACCGGAGAGGATCTACTCACAAGTTGAGGTGACAGTATTTCGTGGGACGAGTCAGCTACATCTAAGGTGGATGATCTTCCCTTTTTGTCTTCAGATATCACATCCATCCCAGGTGTATATTCTTGTTGAAGTATGGGTCTCTGAAGGCTGCTTGTTATCACTTGGACCTTTGGCTTCTTGGCTTCCATTTTCACTTGCAGCTGTGGGCAACATGATCGTACATGCCCTGGGCATTTACAAAAATAACAAATCATTTCATGATGTCTTGTTGTCCGCCCTTCTTTATACTCCTTCCTCACAGATTCACCTGAAGACGGAAGATACCATCTTGGTGGAGGAATCGGTCTTGTCTGACCCTCTTCCTCATTCCTTTTCTTTAACCAGGATGGATTATCGACTGCTGATTTATATGGGCCACAGTGACTGTTTGCTGAATTGACTTGCCTGGCAGCTGCAATTTCGTCCAGCACCTGTGCCAACTCAGTCGCTGTCTTTGGTCTCTGTGCTCTTGCTAAGGTTGCATGATCTACTGGTACAACCTGATAAATTTGCTCTTTTAATATCAGTTCAAATAAATCATAAAAAGTATGAGCATTTGCTGAATTTGCCCAACTTGTACCTATCCTATGCAACCGGCTAGTAAATGAAGCATATGTTTCATTTGGCTTGGGTGTAGCTGTACTAAATTTCCTCCTGAGTTGCTCTGTTGACAATCCAAACTGCTGTAAAGCCAAATACTTAAAATGTTTGTAATCTTTGGCCTGTTCTGGTGAAAGCTGGGCCAACAGTTCTGCGATTTCTCCATGTAGGCATCGCCGCAGTACTCCCATAAATTGATTTTCTGACAGCCCAACATCATGGGCAGTTGCTTCAAAAAGGTGGAAGTATGAACCAACATCCTCTCCATCTTTAAATTCAGGAAATTTTAGTCTAGCCTATCTATCACCTTGATCTTGAGTTAATTGTCTTTGCAGCAATGCCATTTGTTGGGCATTTTGTCCTATCACCTGTGTCATCAATGAGCAGAGCTGGTGCATTGGATCCTGTCCAACTGATGGAGCTCCCTGTTGTTCCTGACGCTCTCTCATGGTTGCCCTTGCATCTGCTGCCTGCTGGGTTGTTATACATTGTCTTGGAGATGGCACAGCACCCTCACCCATCTGGGTCCCCTTCTGTATCACTGACCACCGTAGAGGGGAGCATCTTGCCATATCTTCAGTTTGTACATCTGCTTGCCAACATGGGTCATTTCCTATGTACCAGGCTTCCATCTGTCTGGGAGCAACTTCCTTATACTCCATACAACGTGCAGTATCAGCTCTCTGAGCCTCTTCCAGAGGTGACCCTGAACCATGAGCTTCTACAGGAGCTAATATATAATCTCTAAAAGCTCCTAGTTCTTCCATCCCATTGTCTTCGTCATAACAATCATTAGTGTCACCTCCTGAGTTCTTGCCTCGGCTCATTCCCTCCTCCTTCTTTTAGTAGGAAGGAACAAAGTCTAGTTATTGCCGTACTTTCTTTTCCTTTCCTTTTTTTTCTTAAAAGAAACCTTGTAATACGTCTTCCACTAGTGCTGCTGATTGCGTTCTATGGTCTTTTACAACCGCTGCCACCATGTCAGGTCGGACGGACCTTGAGGGTTCGCTTCAGCTCGTAAATTAACAGTATGTCCAGAGAAGCAACTCTCAGCAGCAGGAGAATCTTTACTAAAAACGGTTCATTTAATAGATAAAACAGTCTTTGTACTCACGGGCTGTATGCAGAGCAGAAAACAGCCCTCATTGAAGTCGTCGACAATAAAACATGTAACTTACAAAGGTAAAATGAGCATTCATAAAAGGAAGCTGCAGCCTTCTTCCCAATCATTCGTTGCAGCACCTCGTGTGATTCTGTCTGCCTTGGCTGGCTATCTGGGCCGTCTTCCAGATACTATTCATCACACCGCCACCAAACAAACTCCCCTGGATCCCTGTAAGAGGAATACCCTATCTCTGAAACTCCCTTTTTTTGATACCGGACCTTACAGCTGCTAGTAATTACCACGGCGCGCAGCCTCTCTCCCTAAGATAGAATCCTGCCCGAACTTACACCCTTTCCTAATCACTGGGTTTGTCAATTTATAACTCATTTCTCTCATCCCTTACAAGGGACCACAACAGCTTACATTCTCCTCTTCTCTATTTTATCCTCATAACAATGCTGAAGCCTGAGTGTGTGTGACTGGCCCTAAGTCACCCAGTGAGCTTCAATGACAGAATGGAAATTTGAACCTGGTTGTCCCAGATCCACATCTGAAATTCTAACACAGATGGAACCACATTGAGAGTTAGATATATTGCTATATCTATGTTTTAAATTGGTGCAAATGTGTAATTTTTGTGCGGGTTTTTTTTATGACAGCCAGGGATGCAGGATACACTTGAGTATGGACTAAACCGAGTGAGTGATCCCAATGAAATTAAGGTAAACCAGGTAAGTTTTGTCCTTCAGTATTTATTACATTCTTCAGCAAATGTTGGACTTCTGTAAACCTGCATGGTAAATGTGTGCTTATGGCCTAAAGGAGTCTCAGCGAAGCTTAGGTGGGTTGGTGAGCCCAGCAACCAGTGGTGAAAGTGAACAGGATGCAAAGTATCATAGAAACATGACAGAGTTCTGGAAAGCACTGCATTCATATAAGTCACTGAACTTAGAGTACTAGCAAAGAATGAAAGAAAGAGCTTTTAAGATGCCACAAAACACAAGACTTTCTTGCTTTGCGGTAACAGACAAGCACAGCTACCCTTCTGGAAATTTCTAACAAAAGAAGTAGTTCAGCTTTGCCACTGAGTGAAAGATCCATGCCTTGCCTTCTCCTAAATTTGGTATATTAACACACAAGTCCTTAGATAGTGGCTTTCTTGGTAGGGTTGATAGGGGATCCTTAGTCCATTCTGAGAGGAGGAGATGGGAATAGTATTGTTTTTAGCCATGTGTGTTATCGGGTGGGGAGAGAAGAGACCTGTGGCTTAAATGCTGTAAATTAAGGTGATTTTGGTATCCTGAAACTTGCAGCTTTAGAGAAAAATAAATGGAAGTTATGGAAATAGCCATTATTTTTGTCTCAGTGCATTTGATTTGGGAGTGGGGATAAAGCTGGTTCACCAAACATATAAAGTGAGGTGATTCTGTTGTCCTGGAGCCTACTTCAATCAGACAAATACTCCCATAATTTCAGGTCAGGGTACCCGAGAAACCAGCTTTTACTGTGGATTCTGAGATGCAGTTGGACATTCATGTTGAGTATCCCATATGCGAGGGGTGTAGTTGTTAGAGTGCTGGCCTAAGACTGGGGAGACCAGAGTTCAAATCCTCAGTTAGCCACGATGCACACTGTGTGACCTTGGGCCATTTACACACTCAGTCTAAGTTGTGAGGAAAAGAGAAATTAGATATTTACTCAAATTATCTCACTGAAAGAGTTCACAACATCTTACTTCTCAGTCCTTTTTCTTTGACTGAGATTCAAACTATTACAAATGAATTTTTTTTTTAAAAAAACCATATGATTAATTGTTGATGACACATGGTTTTTGGAAATATAATTAATTTCATGTTTAAATAATTTAATATAGATTACTAAGTGTGGGCCTGGACCAGGTTCAGCCCTGTGCCCCACTCTGGGAAATTGAGAAATCTGCACCCCTGACTTGAGTTTGAAGTGACACCATCCAAAGGTCTGTTCCCCAATGAAAACTATATCCTTGTTAGATCACTGTTACTAGCAGAACAAAGTTTGAGTCCAGTGGCACCTTTAAGACCAAGAAAGTTTAATTCAAGGTATAAGCTTTTGTGTGCAAGCACACTTCCTCAGATAGCAATTAGTCTTCATTCTTTGGAAGCCTAGCCGAGAATACATTCTGGACCTGTGCCATATCAGTTTACTGAGAGTGAAGGGACAAAAGAGATTATAAGCAAGGCAGTTGAAGTGATCTGGTATTTATAGATCAGTTGGCATCCCTGCTAAAGGTAAATCTAGGATGTTTGGTGTGAGAAACCAAAGCCTTCCTTGTGGCAGTTGTTTTCATCAAGCTCAGTAGGTTGCTAATAAACTTTTCATTTGCATGAGGGCTCTCTCAACTATTCCAGCTGTCATATGCAAATAACTGCTGTGGCCAAGTGGGCTTGGTTGCTGTGGAGACTGAAAAGAAAGCTAAATTCTTCAAGCCTCATAAGAACCACTTGTAATATGTTGATACATGTGTGTAGACCAAAACAGGGAGTAAATTGGGACAGGCTTTCTTTAAAAAGGGACATTTTGCTACTCCGTACATGTTAGGAATTCATCAAAAAGGCAGGCATAAAAAAGGCCTGCTTGTGGTGATATTTTGGTAAAGGAAGGTGAAATGTGTTGATACCTTTCAGCCTTGCTTCTTGTAGCTGACTTCTGGCGACCCCAGCAAGGGGCTTTCAAGGCAGTTGAGAAGCAGAGGTGGTTTGCCATTGCCTTCCTCTGCAGAGTCTTCCATGTTGGTCTCCCTTCCAAGTTCTGATCCTGCTTAGCTTCCGAGATCTGATGAGATCAGGCTATACCATGCCACCTGCCCTCACACTGCTTCTTGTAAATATTTATTTATTTATTTATTTGTCCGATTTTTATCCCGCCTAAGTGGCTCAGGGTGGCTTACAACATCAATAAAACCAATATACATAAAAACACGCACAATTCATATAAAACAGTTTAACCAAATACATGTCCTCAGAGGAATGAGAGATGTATACTGTCATCAAAAGAACAGAGAAACTAAAGTATGACTGGCCAGTTCATACAATGCAAAGTCTTCATGGCAGCCATTGGATAAGAGTTGTGTGCCTCCTAGATGTACATAGGCCTGATTCTGTTGATACCCACAATGTTCAGTGAACAAAGGCTTCTGTCTTGCCCCCCACTTAAGGTTACTGATAGGGAAATTCCTGGAGATTTGGGGGTGGATTCTGAGGAGGGTGGGATTTAAAATAATAGCAGGGGGAGAAGGCCCTGCTCCCTGACCATCATGGTTGCTGTCAGAATTGAGCCCGCATGTATTTGTGAGGCTCAGAACTCCCCTCATGCATCTGATGCAAAGTCCTTGTGGTGGACTTGAGGACCCTGTAAACTATGAATTAGCACTGAAACCTTGCTGGGGATATTTTTTGTTGGCAGATTTTTCTGTCAGTTAAACCCTTCTGTCAGTTAAATTATGGCACCTTTTGCCTTTTTGTTGTTGGAGTGCCAGGTTCTCTGCTTTGCCGGTCATCATCTCCTGGTTGGGCATAGCATACCATTATCCTTGTTTCAAGAAGGCAACTCTTCATTTGTTCTCTCCAAATTAGATAATATTTCTTCATGAGCCTATCTATCAAGTGACCGTGCTGTCCACCACAGGAAGCTGCTATTTCTGTTCCTTTGTTCTCACCTGCTTATGCCAAGAGCCTCTGGCAATCTTTCTACCTTTAATCAGAGATATGCTTAATCTGGGCCCATAACCCCTGCTAGCAGAGTAATTAACACAGCAATGATGCACAACCTGATTAAAGAGTAGATAAAGGTTTATTTAGGACATCGTGTTTTGTTCTACAGATTTTAATGGCTTTTATAAGCCCAAAGAGTTTAGCCTCTCACAGCCAAAGATATTCTCCCTCAGAGTTTGGGCTATATGTACATGTACCGTAAGAATCCTCATCTACAGGGAAAATATCCCATCAGTATCACAAGAATACAGGAATGTCATTGAAAATAGGATCCTGCCCCCAGACTGCATTTCTTCCCTCACTTCTAAATAACATCATGCCTGTAAATAACCCTATGTCCAAGATGAAACCAAGACAAGGGGTTTGTGCTCAGATGTATTCAGTTCATATATACACACACACATATTTGGGATCTGGATTGATATTCAGGAATCTCAGCAATAACAGTATCCCAATCTTGAATATTTTTGGAAATATTCAGGAATATCTGGGGCCAATGTTTTAAAGCTCCAAAATTGTTGGGTATTTTTGCGTTCTGCTGTTTGGAAATTTCTCAAGTTACGGGAGGGAGTTGGGAGGGAGGCAGCTCTGACAGGAAAATGGGATCACACATTAAGGGGAGCTTCCTTGGTTGGTTCTGCTTGGATTCTCTAGTATGATATTGGTTCTGTTGGGCTTGCACTGCCACAGTGGCCCAAGGTTCTGCTTGGCTTCTGTGGTTTGATATTGGTTCTGTTGGGCTGGCAATAGTGTCCCTTCCATTGCTTCTGTTAGTTTGGCTCAGATTCTCTGGTTTGACATTGGATGATTGGATGTGTTGGGTTTGTTTGGTGTAGTGGTTAAGTGTGCAGACTCTAATCTGGGAGAACCAGGTTCGATTCCCCACTCCTCCACTCGCAGCTGCTGGATGACTTTGGGTGAGCCATAGTTCTGTCGGAGCTGTCCTTGAAGAGGAGTTTTTGTCATAGCTCTCTCAGCCCCACCTACCTCACAGGGTGTCTGTTGTGGGGAGGGAAAGGGAAAGGAGTTTGTAAGCTGCTCTGAGACTCCAAGTGAAGGATAGGGTATAAATCCAATCTCCTCCTCCTCCTCCTCCTCTTCCTCTTCTTCTTCTTGTCACATCGGCCTGTGATTCTACTGGGGATTCTCTGGTGTGAAGTCAGTTCCATTGGGCTTGTTGGTTCTGTTTGCACTGGGAGTCTTTTGGCCAGTGGTTGCTTGCTCTAGAGTGTTTGGCTATTCTTTCCCCTGGAGAAAGCATGGATTTTTTCCTCATAGGAAACAATGGGGGGTGACTGGGACACCTTATTCAGGGGCCCCTAGCAATCGACCTCATAGTCCAATTCACTTGAAACTTTGGAGAGGGGGTGTTTTTAGTGGACAGGCAGTGCTAACTTAATTGCAGTTTTGGTGTCACTTGCTCGAAAAACAGCCAACTCCAACCCCCTGGAAAGATTCTCTTTGGGGCATAATGCGCCTGAATAATTTCAGACCCTCCCCCCAAAACCCAGGCCCAAATATGGGACTTGAATGATTTGTAGTACTGTTATTCCCTTCCTGAAATCCAAATCTGAAAATACCAATTTTGGGGGGGTGCACATCCCTAGCTAAGTACCAGAAGAAAGTATGCTTGTTCATGTTGCAACATGTTAGTCAAGTAAGAAAATCTCTTTTCTACTTACCTCTTTCCTTTGTTTAACTGTGGATTTAGGACAACGTGCATTGTTTTGTTAGAATCCCCGCAAATCTAGTTCAGACCTGCACACTTTTTGTTGAACTGCACATCAGAAAACCTACTGCTTGCTTTTCCAGATGTGTTTGAATAGTTTCTCTGTGGCCCAAATTAGAAACACTAAAGCAACTTTCCAGGGTGTTTTTAATTTCAGTTGGGTAGACATGTTAGTCTGCTGCAGCAGAATAAAACAAAAGTCTTGAAGCATCTTAAAGACTAAACAAGTTTATTCCAGCATAAGGTATTCTGAATCAAACAGACTTCGCTTTTTCAGAGGGATTTGGAGTGCAAAATTATTTACAGAGAATTTTATGATGGATCTTTGCAGATTGATATATTTCACACATTTTTCATGTTTATGCTTAATTATATTGTATACTTTAAGATTTTGCATGCTTTGTGTTTATTGTAATTTTTTTGAATGCTAGACTGATGAAACAGCATGCTATCCATTTAACGAGTGAATGCAGCTCACTCCAAGGGCAATGTTGCATGGCCCAGGCCCTACTGACTATCATGCCTATTTGCAGTGCACAATACATTCTGCAAAATCAGAGCAGGAGCTGTATGATGGACATAAAAATAATCATGAGCTATTGTACTGATGGATGAAAACCTTGTAAACAGCTTGCATGTTTTTCAAGATTCTGAGTTAATTGGTAGAAATATGGGTTGACAACATTAAACCAGTTGTATTTTGTACTATGAACAGAGAATGAGAGAGTAAAAAAAATGGAATGATGTAAAATTAGAAAGCAAAAGTGGATAGATGCATGAAGAGCAAATATGATGCCCACTTTATTATTTGAAACAATTAATCATTTTCCCTTCTTTCCCCCACCCCCTTTTTCTTCCTAGTTCATTATTCTCTGATGTGCCTTTGGCCTTCCTGTCTGTGAAATCCATGTGCAATTGTTCAGTAGAAGATTAAAGCACTATAACACCCCGTTTGCGCCAGTTCATAACAGTGCTGCTCTCCTTAGACAACCATATGACAACCTTTAAGAAATATCTGTCTGTGATGGGTCTAATTTCATTTTGCTGCCTTTTAGTATCATAATGCTACAGGTTTACTTTCTGTGAACCAGGGACATTTTTAAGAAGTGTCATCTGGTTGATTATTAGGAACTCTGATGGGGTTTAACTGGGACTGTGGCCTCTGTAATTGGATAATGAATTGTCCTAATAAACTAGAAACCAAAAGTCAGTGGCTTATTGGAGATTTACAGTACAGTCCTACACCTTCAGTGGACTTAAAGGGCATAACTTTCTTTAGGACTGCAGAGTCAGACAAAATCATGTTCTACTCTAGCATGAGTAAGAAACAGAATTTAGAATGGGGTTATGCAGCTAAAACCAATTTGATTCTCAGTAGCTTGGGTCACCGAGGGATGACTACATGACTAGTGCTCAGGCCAGTGAAGTCCTTGAGTGATTCTCTTTACTTTTCCCTTATCAGTGAATAATTTCCACACATTCCAAAGGGGCTGCATTTGGGAATAATTTTACACATTGCCCTGTGACATAATGATCTAGCCACAAGGACACTATCAGGAAAACAATGTACAACCTATCTTAAAGGAAAGTCTCTTGTTAGTGTTGGCACTAACTTTGGAGTGTGCGCTTATCATTTGCATGAGTGGATTTCTATCTATCATTTCACACAGATTTGCATGTAATGTCATGTCATGTGATAGTATAGCTTGTAAGTGTCTACTTGCTTTTGCTTATGCTGGTCCTCCTTAAGTGGCAAAAGACTTGGGTTTCAAGGGCAGTTGACACAAAGCAAATTCTTGCATGGGATGGATCCCATGCTGTAGCTACAGGTAAGCAGTGGCCCTTTTCATAGACAGTTCAGGGAGTAACTACATGGTACTTGGTGACACCAACAACAGGGCCTGATTGCTGTTTTTGGGAAAACCAATCAGCTTAAGAAGGGGAAATTTAGTCTGGAGAAGTAGCAGGAAGATGGAAGGAATGCTTATTCCTTTCAACATTAAGAAGAACTCATGTGGGTAGCCATATTGGCCTGAAGCAGCAGAACAGTGGTTCTAGTGTCCTGGCCCCATTGGTGGACTTCCTGATGGCACTTGGTATTTTTGGCCACTGTGTGACAGAGTGTTGGACTGGATGGGACATTGGCCTGATCCGGCATTGGCTCCTATTACGTTCTTAAGTCCTTAACAAAGTTTGAGTCCAGTGGCACCTTTAAGACAAACACATTCTTATTCAAAGTGTAAGCTTTTGTGTATAAAACACATAAAAGCTTACATTTTGAATAAAACTCTGTTGGTCTTAAAAGTGCCACGGGACTCAGACTTTGCTCCCCTTTCAACATTAGTATAACAAAGGCTTGCTTGCTGAAGGAAGGGGTTTTCATCAGAGGCAGCCTGCTGCTGCAGCCCCAAACAGTAGCTGAAATGCTATTCCTGGGTGATGGAGTGAGGAGTTTGGCAAAATAATAGTCCCCATTACTGAAAATTTCCCATGGGAACCAACCTAAAGATTCTTCTGGCAGATTTATTGTGGTGTAAATCTTTGTGAGCCAGGACCCACTTCACCAGATGTCCCTTTCATCATTTCATCACCAGCTAGTTTCTGCACAAAATTGACTCTCATAACCATTTGTCTGGAACCCAGGCAGGGAAAAAAGCAGTTTGGGTAATAATGGTTTTGAGCAGGAAGGAAGGGATTATGCAGCTTCTTCACCTCACACTTCCTTTGCTTTACTGCTGCTTTACTAAAAACCAGAGAAAACTGGCACTGGGGCTCTCTTTCAGATATTTGCATGTGCTGTGTAGGTAGCCCCTCCTACCTGAGCTCAGTGGGTTTTTGAAGTAGAGTTGTAGGAGTAAAAGGGCCTCCACAGAACTGAGGGACTTCCCTGAAAGCCTGAGCTTCTTGTGCTTTCCCTTTTGTTGCCATCATTTCCCCCTCCCAAAACAAAACCACAGCATGAAACTTCAAAGGGTGCCTGAGAAAAGCCTGCAGTTAATTTCTAGCTTTCAGTTGTTTGCTGGTTGGTGGATGTCATGGAACATCATCAGAGCTATTTAAATCACAGCATTAGCATAGGAGAAATTGTTTCTGAGGCTTTTATTTGCGGTGTTTATGTGTCAGTTCCTGTTTAATGAATATTGAATGATCTAATCTCTGTCTCTTGAGTGAATCTATATTAGCTCAATTAGAATAATGCTGTAACTAAATGCACATGCGCACAGTATAAGAAGAAGCAGGTGCTGAATAAACTTTAACAAATCATATGACAGGTATACTCCTGACATCACTGTTTGCTTTGAACTGGGGCTGATGCTAGTCTGAATTTGCAACTACCATTTTGAACACACCTCCAAGGGTTTTTTTTTTGCCAATGTGTTTCTTTGTTTTACAGAAACAAACAATAGATGTTTGCAGGAAAGAGGTAATTTTTCTTTCACATTTGTAATAAAGATTTATTATTGTTACTTGCATTAATAATTCTAAATGTCCAGCCCTAATAAGAGGATCCTTTCCCCTAATCAATATATATAACTAAGATCCAGTCTAGACTTTGCACTTACCACAGTCATATAATAGGCAGTTGATGTTTTGTCTTTGGGAAGCCAGCTCACAAATTTAGTGATAGTTTAGCATGATATTTTTATTTCTTTTAGAGTCCAGTGGTACCTTTAAGTCCAACAAAGTTTTTTTCAAGGTATGAGCTTTTGAGTGTATGCACAGTTTTTCAAATACATTGGAATGGAAGGTAATGTTCAAACTTATAGACAGGTTCAGTCCCTGTATATAGGTTTGAACCTTACCTTTCATTCCAGTGTATTTGAAAAAGTGTGCATGCACTCAAAAGCTCATAACTTGAATAAAACTTTGTTGGTCTTAAAGGTGCCACTGGACTCTAAATTTATTCTACTGCTTCGGACCAACACGGCTGGCCACCTGGATCTAATTTTATTTCATGGCATTGTTTGTCCAATGGGACATGGCTTTGGCAAGCATCTGTGTCTGCTGATGTCAGAGCTATTTTTTGGGGGTTCCTGAATTTTTGAATGACTATCTTGTTTCTGTTTTTCTACAGTTGCACTTGAAAGTAGTAGCCCCACAAATTCTTTGCCAGTATGTCTCTGTGTTTCATGACACAAACAGATGACCTTTGCAAAACAAACGAACTATTTGCACAAACATTAAAATCTTTATAAACAGTAACAAACTATGGATGAAATCAATGCGGGGTGTAGTGGTTGAACTTGGATCAGGGAGACCTGAATTAAAAAAAAACACTCTTCCATGAAGCTCACCGTTCTAAGGCCAGTCTCTCTCTCTCTCTCAGCATAACCTACCTTCAACAGGTGATGTGAGGATAAAAGAGAGTGGGGGAAACCATGTACATCACCCTGAGCTCCTTGAAGGAAGAACAAGATAAGAATATAATCTAATTTAGTAAAACAGTCACTATGTTGACAAGGAAAACAGTTCAGAAACCACTTCATCAATTTGAGTTGGAGTGCTACCAAGGATTCATGGGATCTGAGTCACTAAGGAGACCTCCTCCCACACCATCACAAAATAACACTTATAAAATGTTGACTACACAATATGACATTGTATACAACTTACCATACATAGAAACAGAGAGCTGGAAGAGTCAAGGGTCATATAATCCAACCTCCTACACAATGCAGGAAATTCACAACTATCTTCTCCTTCACTCCCCCTGTGGCCCCTGCTCTGTGCCCAGAGACAGACAAAGAACCTCCAGGATCCCTGGCCAATCTAGCCTCGAGGAAAATCCCTTTCTGACCTCAAAGTGGCGATCAGCATTTCCCTGGGCAGTAAGAAAGGGCCACGAGAACTAAGCACTGATGCAACCCTTCCTGCCTTCCCTCTCATGATCTACCTAAGTTCACAGAATCAGCATTGCTGTCAGATGGCCATCTAGCCTCTGCTTCAAAACCTCCAAAGACGGAGAGCCCACCACCTCCCAAGGAAGCCTGTTCCACTGAGGAATTGCTCTAACGGTCAGGAAGTTCTTCCTAATGTTTAATCGATAACTCTTTTGATTTAATTTCAAGCTGTTGGTTCTGGTTCATCCTTCTGGGGCAACGGAAAACAACTTTGCTCCATCCTCTATATGACAGCCCTTCAAATACCTCTCAGTTTTCTCCTCTCCTGGCTAAACATACCCAGCTCCTTCATCTTTTCCTCATAGGACTTGGACTCCGGACTCCAGACTCCACACCCTCTTCTGGACATGTTTTTGCTTGTCAACATCCTCCTTTAGCTGCGGTGCCCAAAAGGGAACACAATACTTCAAGTGAGGTCTAACCAGAGCAGAGTAAAGTGATACCATCTATACTTCTGTTGATGCAGCCCATGCACGCAGCACTTTCTCATGCCACTCATGTTAAAAAACAAATCATATGACAAGTGTAATATCTAGACTGGACCTTATTGTGAGATTCCCATAGACAGCTCTGAGTGAGCCCCTCATGCAAGACTAGCTAGATTTCACTCTCTGGACCATTTTCAATGCCACTACCATTATCAGTCCTTCTTTTACATCTAGTCAGGTAAAGATTCCTGGGGACATTTGAACAATTAATCCTTCGCTTGGATCCAGCCTTTTAATGAAGTCACTTTCCAGAACTCATTCAATATTTTATGCTTGAGGCAGAAACTCTAAATGCCCCCCCCCAACACACACAGTAGAAATATAGTCACTGGCAAGCCATCCAGAATTACTGTTGTGATACGATGTTGAGTACATGTGCACTGTGCTACATGCTGGATCACCTCTGTGTTGATTTATTTACCATTCCCCAGCCCACACATATCTGTGACTCCCTGTTATGCTTGATCAACCTCCCCTCACCTATCTTTGCCTCTCCGTGTGACAGATGGTAGTACATTTTGCATGGCAGGTGGTATACAATGAACTCTCAAAAAAGTACCTGCCTTCCTAGGAATTCAATTAAAATTCAGATTTAGTAAAGATAAAAAAATAAACTACATAAATACTAAAACACAATTAGATAAAATTTGGCTCTCATCATCTGACAAATTAATACAAAAACTCTATAATTTTTTTCTTAGTGAGGAAATGTTGGAAGAAACCATAAAGCCCAATATGACACAGTGGATGCAGGATATAGGTTATAATATTACCTTGGAAGAATGGTCCAAATTATGGAAATCCTTGAAATTGTTAAGAGCAGTAAACTATAAAGAAAATATCTACAAAATGTTTTATCGATGGCATTGGACGCCCGATAAAATCAATAAGTTCCATAAAGAAGCTCCAGACATATGTTGGAGGTGCAAGAAAAATATTGGTACATATATTCATGTATGGTGGAAATGTGAAAAAATAGAAAAATTTTGGGAAATGATCAAAAAAATAGTAGAAGAAATCACAAATGTTAAGCTACAATTTAAACCGGATTTTTTTCTACTTAATATCTTACCAGATAGAATTACAAGAGAAGATTTAAGAATTATAATATACATATTTACTATGTCAAGAATTTTAATTGCTAATTATTGGAAAAAAGATATTGTACCCAACAATGAGGATTTAATGGATAAAATTTTGGAAATTGCTGAATTAGATAAATTAAACACAATACTCTCAGGAAAAGACGAGATAATATATCAAAACAGATGGAAAAAAGTTTACAATTGGATAAAGAAGTCAACGAGAAAACCTCCCATTTGTATTTCAAACTAATACTGTTATATTATATTTTCTATTTTAATGTATGGGTATTAATATTTCTAATTAGTATATATATATTAATTTAATGCATTTGTATTATCATATTGCTATTCCCCCCTTTTTTCTGTACACTAAAAATCTATAAATAATTTTTTTTAAAAAAGTACCTGCTTTCCTAAGTGCTTGCTTTGGCAGCACATATACTAAAATTGGAACAATACAGAGAAGATTAGGATAGCCTTTTTGGCACTCTCCTAAGCACCTTCTTATGGGAGGATTGCCCACTGTCAAGAAAAAAATTACTAGTTTCTTGGTTGGTAAACCCCATCAAATGTCTACTGATCTACCAACAACAAAAAATGTCTTTATAGATCATGTACTACCAGCAGGCTCTGAAGAAGACCAGAGTAAAGTGTTCCGTCGCGCTGGAAGGGTAAGTTCTGACATCCTTCATGCCTATCAGTTAATTACCCACAAATTCAATGCTGTTAATAATTACTATGGATTTAAAAGTTGAGATGCCCTGACTGATGTCTGCCTTGAGCAGGACCTTCTGACCTGGAAGTCTTAACCTTCCAGTTCATGATTTAGGATAGAATACAGTTACTCAGTACGGAAACATTCTTTACATTTGTGTTACCATGATGAGGTGGGAATTACAGTCACCTCGTCCTGTGAGCTGGGTAGGTGGGGAGCTGCCTACCATGTAGGTGCAGAGCCCAGCAGAGGAGCTGGCAGGGGAAGAGGTTGGGCAGGGCAAGGTGGTGGGGGAAGAGCCTGCTGCAAGTGGAGGAAGTGGTGGTCAGTCACCCTCTTTCCCTCCTTCCCTCCCTTGTGAAGTAGGAGAATTGAGATTTCCTCCTCCTAAAGGGGAAAAAATTAATGTTCAATTTAAACTATTGAGCTCCTTCCCAAGGTATCTTTTGCAGAGTCGCTAACCTTTCAACCAGCCCTGCTCCTATGTCTTTAAGGGCAGCTTGCTCTGCAGACATTAATGCTGATTTCCACATTGTGAAAAGGCTTTGCCTACTTTCCGAGGGCCAGCCTCTTATTAGGTCAGGTTTTTCCTTGTCAGTTCTAAAATGTTGCTCCTGTGGGCTAGTTAGTGGACCCTCAGGAACAGCGTAGTGGGATCTGCAGTGTCACGGGGGAATTGGTGGAAATCAATGCAGCTTTATACATGAGTACTGGCACTTAAAAAAAATAAAAGCACTTATTTTCAATCAGGCTTTCTCTGTGCCATTTTCGAGTAGGATATGAGGGAAACTAGAACCAATGTAATTTGAATCACATTAGTGCTAAAAGGCTCTTTGTTTTGTGAAGTTACCCAAGACCTGTGGCACAGTTTTCTTGATTTCCTTCCTTCCATTGTGGTTGAAATAATTGCCCACAGATGACCATCCATTTTTCTGCTTCAATGCTTCCAGATTAGTGAAATACTGTGAGCAATTCCGCTCCAGTGATCCCATCCTTTCAGGATGCCTCCCCAGCAACCCCTGGATCACCGATGATGTTGATTTTTGGGAGCTCAATGCAAAGATGTATGTATGGCTTTTCCCTTCAGCTTGTGAGGTACACTGACTGACATCTGTACTCTGAGCAATTTATAGCTGCTTATGGTATCCTGTTTAGTAGTGAGCTGTGAGGTATCTAAGGCAGTGAGCTCTGATTCATGTAAGCTCATGCTGAGAAAAAAATTGTTAGTCTTTAAGGTGCTACTGGACTACTGTGTAATTTTCTAAGGTCTTAATTATCTTCACCCAGAGAAAGTGCCCACCACTTTTAAAAGTTTCAAGGCATAGACAGAAGATGCAGCCCTCATGCATCTTGCCAGGGTGCTCCGCTGTCTGCCCCTCTCCTGCCTTCATCAGCAGCCAAGAGTTTAGTGTTGTGGGTAAGAGAGACCAAGAGTGGGAGGTGAAGTAACAGCACCCGTTCTTGGTCCTTTGGAACTTTTAAAGGGAGAGGCACCAGGGTGAAATCTTGGCAGCTACAATGATGGGATTTTCCTCTCCTTTTATCCAGCTATGACCAGATATACTGGGCATAGTTTTCTTTAAGCAAAGGATAATCCTGACTTAAACCAGGTTTTATGTTCACATTAGAAACCAGGTTAAACAAGAGCCATCTTAAGCATCATTTGTGGTGCCCTAAGAGCTGATCAGGAGCTGCGGTGGCTCAAGTGGTTAAGACACTGAACTGCAGGCTGTGGAAGGTCAGTAGTTCAGCAGTTCGAGACCCGGGTGCCGCATGACGGGGTGAGCTCCGTCTCTAGTTCCAGCTCCTGCCAACCTAGCAGTTCGAAAGCAAGAAATTGCAAGTAGATAAATAGGTACCACTTCAGTGGGAAGGTAACAGCGTCCGTGCACCTTGGTGTTTAGTCATGCCGCCACGTGACCACGGAAACGTCTTCGGACAGCGCTGGCTCTTCGGCTTTGAAACGGAGATGAGCACCGCAACCCTAGAGTCGGATTCGACTGGCTTTCGAGCAAGGGAACCTTTACCTTTAAGAGCTGATCAAAGGTGCTGCTGACAGTAAATGGAATTACAAGGATGTATCTTGCCACATTGTGTAAGCTCTGAAAAATGTAATTAGGATTTAGACTTTCTTCTCTGAAAATGAAAATGAAAAATACTAAATGAGTGAAGCAGTATCTTGCAAATCAAAGCTGCGGTATAATGATCCAGTCACATACAATGATATTTAATTACCTGCTATTTTAGTGGTCTGATCTCAGGAATTCAATATGGCATACTGGAAAAAAATGGAAAAATATCTTTACAGCTAAGTAGAGAGGAGGCTTCTGCTTTCTAAATACACAAGAATAGATGGATGACTTGAGTGTCACAGAATCTGATTTCAGAGAGACAAAGCACCAGCTATTTGTAATAAAACTTTTACAGGGTAGAAGTTCCCACCAAAAAACGTGTAGAAAGATGGGCCTTGAATTTTGCGGAGCTGATGAGGGATCACAAAGGTCGCAAGAGCTTCCGGCTGTTCCTGCAGAAAGAGTTCAGTGGTGAGTATGAAATTGTGTCTTTCCTCCTCACCTTTTTAGTTCCCTTTCATATTGCTGTGGGGCACCCAGTCATACTTGGTTAGCTGAAATTAACTTCATTGGTAAAAAAACCCTTCTGTTTCTTCTGCTTACAATAGGTGAGCTGATCTGAGGTAACAGGTATATACCCACAAACAGATTGAAACTATCTGTTACAAATTTGGCCTGCCTGTGAAGCAAGTGTGTCCTAAGCCATCTAGTGGTACAAGTCAGATATAAAACAACATCAAACAAAGGCGCTCTGTGACATGTAACATAGCTTGGCTGGGAAACTCAAAGCATTTTAACTTTACACTATCTAAACTATCTGTAACTAAACTAAACTATCTGTAAAGTTTAAAGACACATTCCATATTAATAATGAGTTAGACAGGACAGCCCAAGTAATGTTTATTATTTATCTCTTAAGCACATTTTGATCCCGCCCTTCTTCTAAGGAGTTCAGTTTTCTCCCACCTCCATTTTGCCCTCACAACAACCCTGTGAGGCAGGTTAGGCTGAGTAATTGTTCTATGATCACCCTTGAATTTGAATCTGGGTCTCCTGAATCTTAGTACAGTTATACTGCACTGGGAAGACCAGGTTGTCATTCAAGGTGAGAAAAGCTGCATGTGCTGAGGTTCTAGAAAACTATTAACAGTTGTCCTCCACATCAGACCCTCCTAGAATTAGATTATTGCAGTTTATGGTATTGGATAACAAGCTCATTGAGCAAACTTCAGCGGACAGCAGAAGACAGGAGGGCCTGGCGTAATCTGGTCCATGGGGTCGCGAAGAGTCGGACTAGACTGTGCGACTGAACAACAACAACAACAAGCTCATTTCTCTTTCTCTTTGCATTCAGGGGAAAACCTGGCCTTTTGGGAAGCTTGTGAAGATCTGAAAAATGGAGACCAATCCAAGGTGAAAGACAAAGCACAAGAAATTTACAAGTGAGCATAGAACTATGTTAGAATAATCTTCCTGCTGCCTTCTCCTAATTTATTTGTTATTAATTTTAAAATATTTATAAACTGTCTTTCCATTTAGTTCAAGGTGGTTTCCAGTAAAACATATAATTGCATAATAAATTGCATAATTGCAGTGTATAATAAAATGATCATAACAATTAAAATAGTCAATCAACATTGCTTTATAAAGCAAGGTGCTTTATTAAGTAAAGTGCTACAGCAAAAAAGACCCTCATAATTTCCCTTACTGCTGAAGATAAAGACCCACAGAATAGTGCCTTAAAAGTTAGGCAGGCTCAAGTGGGAGCAGGGAATCATTCACAGGTCACACCCTATTTAGAGCTTTAAAGGTAGGAACCAAGTACATTGAATTCAGTCTTGAAGCAGGCAACCATTGCAGATCCTTAGTCACTGGCATAATATGTTTCCTTGCTGCTGTGCCTTGAACCAGCTGGAGCTTCTGAGCTATATTCAAGAGCAGCCCCATGTAAATTGGATTGCAGTAATCAAGGCTGTATCATGGTTTTCAAGGAAGATCTGCACCTGATGATTCAGCCAAAATTGGTTACAGGCATTGTGTATACATGCAAGACTTGGCCATTCATCTTCAGAAGCAGATCTAGTGGCACCCCAGGCTGCAGTCTCTCAAGAGTGATACAACCACCTCTGGCGCAGGCACTTGTTCAGCACCATTCATTTGTTCTGATATAATTTTTTGTAAAAATATTTAAATGCAAGCTTGAAGTTTTGTTTCTGGACTTACCAATATTTTAAAATCATTTGTCAAGCAGTTTGCAGCTTTTGAGCATAAGAATCTCTGCTGCAAGATGTGCAACTGCAAAAAGCTACTTAATGTGAAGAATGGCTACATAATGTTATCCTAATAATGTACTTAGCCATTCATTATTAGTTTAGTTTCTTTTCCCCTCACGGAGACTTTACTAGCTAAATGAGTAGGAGGCTTTAGAATCTTGAGGAGGATTTAGAATATCCTGACTGAAAGATCAGCTGAAGCCACCAAAAAGACTTGCACCAGTTCTGGTGTACGTGTGAGGTGTGTGTGTTATTCTCCACTGTAAAGTTAATGGAATTGGAAGGGTCTCCATACATTCTTTCTTCCCATATATCCCCTTCTTCTTTATTTTCAATTTCAGAACCTTCCTTGCACCAGGAGCAAGGCGTTGGATCAATATTGATGGTACCACTATGGGCATCACAGTGAGAGGCCTCAAACACCCTCATCGCTATGTCTTAGATGCTGCACAAACTCATATTTATATGCTCATGAAAAAGGTTTGTTATTTTTGTTTATAAATACAGAGTGCATATCTTTTCCAGCTGTCTAAATACCTTTACTGTAACTCTTCTAAAACCTGTGTGGAAAAAACCACTCTCAATATATTTGCATATCAGTATGTACCCTGATGAATCTACCTATGCGCACTCAAAGAATACATGTGGAAGTAATCTAGTCTTGGGTAGGGATGCTTGAACACCTGCCAAGTTGGGTCACTTTCAGTGGTGATCAGGCAGAGAACTAATTCTCAAGCTGTTTGCAGCCTGTTTGTGTGTATTTGCAAGAGCAGGTTACTTGCAGCTACCAGCAGCTGACTTCCAGTTGATGAGGGATCAGCTGGGAATTGGCTTCTAATCTCCTGCGGGGAAGATTTTTCCCTCTGTACTCAGCAAAGTTCTTTACAGGGTTGAGTGGGAAATCAGGAACCCAATCCCAGCTGATAAGCTGTAAGTGGGGTTCTTCTGATCTCCTATCCCAGAAGCTTTACCGCCTCTCAGACTTGCTGAGATGCAGCACATTTAGCAGGGGGATGTCTCTTCTTCCTAGAGAAAAAAGACAAAGGAGATCTTTCTCCTCCCCCTTTGCAATGGGAAACTCAGGAGCCAGGGCTTTTAATGAGTAGTGGCACAGGGGTGGCTCTCACAAGTCCTGAGGGAGGAATTGGTGGAAATGGATGGTACCTTATATATAGGTACCTGCACCTTTAAAAAAACACACACAAAAGCAATGTCAGAAGTATTTCTTCCATCCCCACTCAGCTTGGAACAGAGGGAAGAGAAAGAATCTATTTCTCCTTTCCTTTTTGCAACTTCACTGTGCAGCTATTTTGCTCTGCTGATCAGCTGATAGTCTGCTTCTGACAAACAGGCAGCTGTTTGAGTTGCTTTATGCAATGTAAATGTATCTCTGGCTGACCCACAGCCTGATTTGAGTTTCAAACATAAGTTTGAGTTCTGAACTGGTTTGCTGAGGAATCTGCAGCATCCCTAGTCTTGGAGAACTGGTTGTGTTGGCTGGCCTTGGGCCAGATTCTGGCCATGAAAAGGTTACCTGTTAATGATGAAAGAACTGAAGCCTTGTTGCTACTAGATGCTCCCATAAAATTCCAAGCATGGGTGGTGAGAGAAGGGGTGGATACACTTGGCACAGTGTCCAAAGCCTGACCTAGTCTACAGAACTATTGCCAGGACACAATATGTTTATCTATCTTCAGAAATAAAATAGTCATTTTTCTTTAATAACTCATGAGACTTTATACTGGGACAAGATCAGGTATGTACAGGGCCACTGCCTTGGGCAGGGAGAATGATGCTTGAAAATAAAAGCAGATTGAGTATGGAAGTTTAACCTGACTCACCTTTACCTTTGCTATTTGCACCTAAAGTCATATAGAAGATTTCTTGAATTCTCTGGAAGTTCTCTATATACTGTGCCATTGGTGTTCAACCTTTTCTATCCTGGGGTCAGTTTTTTAAACATTATGGCCCATTTCTCTTACCCTCGGTATTACCAACTTCAGAGCAGCCGAAGAATGTAACAAGAATGGTATTTAGTTAAATATATGCAACATTTATCAGGTGCTTAGCTTTCTAAGGTATTTGCAACCTCTTCTAGAGTGTTTCCAGGAAACTTAATGCTATCACAGTCAAAGTTCAGATGATACTAGGTGCAGTTAGACATAACACGTAGTTTAAAAATCAGCATTTCCCCAACAGATATTAATCAGTTAATTAGTTATGGGCTATGGCTACTTTAGTTGGTGGCAATGCAGGTTTTCATTCTGTGGCAGTCCCAGAGACACAGATCCATAGAAACATTGCGCTTTAAGGCACCAGAAGACCTTCTAGCTCAATAGTATGCTCTTTCCAAAACCAGAGCCACCTTATTCCTCCCTACCCCCATTCAGCCTATGCAATTCTAACCACAGTGGTTGCTAATTGGGAAGGTATATTGCACAGGTGCTTGCACATTAGTAGCTCCTGATGACTCTTATCCAGCCTGTGCACCATGGAAATATGAATTAGTCAGTTACCACTTCTTTGCTGCCACATAAACCATGTGATCTTCTTCATGGTCTCTGTGCATCACATCTATGGGATCTAGTGCGCCTGCGCTGATCTGATCGGTATTGTACAAAGCTCACAAAGGGATTTTCACGCCTCCACCCTGAGCCTGTGTGAGAACCCCTACTGCACATGCCCAAGGGGGTGGGGCGCAGACATCCCACCAGTTCTCTTCTGACCACCGCGCTGTCAACAGCTCTTTCATCGGTTGGTGATTGTTACTTTTCTCCTCACATTGGGACTCTTCCTATTTTTATGAGTTTTTGCTGTTGGGTTCTTTTCCATTTTTTTCTTGGACTTGTACCTCACGGAACAATCAGGGAGTCTTTGGGGTGAGAACTTTCCGTGGTCTTCGGACCTTCGCTGCCCCCTCACCCTGCCTTTCCCTCCTTCATGTTCTGGATCCTTTTTATGGATAAAAAATGGGGTGCTTCAAGAGTTGTGCTTCGTGTGGAAATAAACTAGCTCCACAAGATGGGCACACTCTCTGCATAATTTGCTTGGGCGAAAGTCATCGACTGGAGGGTTGCGCTCTCTGTGCCAAATTCTCAAACCAAACATGCAAAAATAGAGCTGCAAGACTCAAAGTTGCCCTCTGGGAATCAGCTCTTGCCCCTCCTTTATCTACGATGTCAACGGAGCCTCTTTCTAAGTCTTCTGCTTTGACATCATCTCGACCATCCACGTCGATACCGAGACTAGAGGCTGCACCACCGACGCCAAAGCCACCTCGGCCAGGCAAATCGGCTTCCAATACGGGGCCCGCCCCATCTAAAAGGCACCCTTCAAAATCGTTCACTTCCATTTCCATGCCAGTTAAGAAACCTAAGAAGGACAAGTCGCAGAAGCATACGGCTCATAAGTCGACTACTGGGGACCCGCAGAAGTCTCACGAGTTGAGCAGCATAGCACTCCCCAAGGGCTCTGCACTGCCAGTCAATCTGCAGTTGCATTCCCTACCGGCATGCCAGTCCACACCGGAGCTGCCTAAGATACAATTGGAACCCCCATTGAGATACTTGGTTCTCCTACCAGGCAGCTGAACCCTCTGGTGTTGGAGATGAAAGTGGCTCACCACCATCCACCCATATCAGCTTCCAAGGCCGAGGATGACTTAATTTCAGAGACTCAAGGCATTGGTCCTTGTTCGCCATCGGCAACCTCCTGGGCTAATGGTCAATCTGATCGCAACGGCTGATACCGACCGAGGGATAGGTCTCGTTCTCCCTTCCTGGATGACCAAGGTTGATGGGATGACTACCACTTTCATTGGGACCAGCACCACTCATCCCTTTCGCCCCAGAGGGCATTTTTCCAGATCAACCGCTGGTCGGGATTCACCCTCCTGGTATCGATATGGGCCATCGGTGTACCTACCGTGGGATCATCGACAGCATATACCATGCTGGTTCTCTTTGATGCCATGGTTGCCGCCTAAGGGACAGGATGAATGGAACAATAGTTTCCCTCACTCTCCAAACCACCACCTCCCTCGCCGCCGAAAGAAGCCCCCTTGCCACCAGTATCGCCAAGGAATCCCTCCGTACCAACACCGACTCAGGGAGCTGGGTCACCTTCGGAGACCTCTCAGGGCATGTCTGACGGCGACCAGTCCATGGCTGAGACCTCACTGGGGGACATCTCCTTAAAGCAAAAGGTCTCCGAGGACCTCCCAATCTCTCCGTCGGAGGACCTGTCGTCCTATGGCGATCTAATTAAAAGGATGGCTCATTCTTTGGGCCTTTCCATCATTCAGCCACAGCCATCGATATCGGATGAAGTTTTTGATGTGGTCCAGATGGACATATCAACGCTGATCTCCTTACCGATGTCGAAGGTCCTCCTGCAGGCTGTGAAAACTCATTGGGAGAAGCCATGTCTGCGCCGGTCTCAACCAGAAGGCTGGATCACATGTACCGAGTGCAAGAGGAAGGAGCAGGCTTCCTCTACATACATCCAAAGCCAAACTCCATGGTGGTCTCATCTTCCTCAAGGAATAGGCACACCAACATCACCCCATTGGATAAAGAAAGCAAGAAGCTTGATGCCTTTGGGAGACATTTTTATTCTGCAGGTGCCCTAGGTATCAATGCATCAAATTATGTAGCATGCATGAGTTGATACCAATATGCCTTGTGGCAACAAATGGCTGATCTCCTACCCTTTCTCCCTGAGGACAAAACCCAGGAAGCTGGGCTCTGCAAAAGGAAGGTATGGTCCTAGTGAAGCAGCTTCTCAATACAGCTAAGCATACACTTGACACCTTCTCCACGACAATGTCCTCTGCGGTTGCACTCCACCCGCACTCCTAGCTACGAACAACCTCTTTGCCCTCTGATACCAGGGCCTACATAGAAGATCTTCCCTTTGATGGAGAGGGCCTCTTCCACTCTTCCACGGACTCGGCCTTACAGGAGATGGATAAGAGCATAAAGGCTTCTAGATCTCTGGGCGTTTCTGCTCCATCCAAGCCATACCACCAGCGTTCCTGGTCCCGCTACAGCTCCAAGCGGCCTTATTCCTCCAAATCATCTCCAGAAGGTTCCTGGAGACCTCGCCAGTCACCTATGGGGCAGCACCAGCAGTACCAATACTTGTCAAAGTCAAGATATGGCTCCCAGCAACAGAATCCATGGGCGAAGTCTCAAAAGACTACCAAACAGGGACTTTGACTTCCCCCACATTGTTCCAGGGGAATCCACCCACCTTTCCCCATTCCTTTCTGTGTGGCGGGTTGTTACCATGGACACTTGGGTTCTATCCATTCTAACCCATGGATATATAATAGAATTTCTGGACTTGCTGACCTTACCTGTCTTCCGAACCACTACTCCCTCTCCCATTCTTCTCCAAGAGGTAAATTCCCTCTTGGAGAAGGATGTGATAGAGCATGTACCAAAGGCATACGAAGGGACAGGTTTTTACTCCTGCTATTCTGCAGTTCCCAAACGGGACAAGGGTCTATGCCCAATCCTAGACCTGAGGGACCTCAACATTTTTGTCCAGTACCACAAATTCAAAATGACATCATTGAAAGTAATCCTCCCTCTTCTGGCTCAGGGGTCCTGGATGGCAACCATCGACCTCCAGGATGTCTACTTTCATCTCAACATCCATCCGTCCCACTGGAAGTACCTTCATTTCGCCATAGGGGACCTCCACTTCTAGTACAAGTGTCTACCATTTGGCCTATGCATGGCACCAAGGGTCTTCACCAGAAGCCTATCTTGGTGGTGGCAGCTTATCTTCGTCTACAAAGGATTGCCATCTTTCCTTACATAGATGACTGGCTTGTAGTGGCGGATTCTTCGATGCTCCTGGAGGACCATATTTCTCAGACGCTCCATATTCTATCCTCCCTGGGCCTTCAGGTAAACCATCAGAAATCCCATCTGCGGCTGTCACAGAGGGTGCGATTCATCGGTGTGGTCTAGACTCTATGACATGCAGGGCTTACCTTCCTGCAGACAGGGTGGCAACCCTATCGTCTCTAGCTATGGATGTCCGGACAAATGCTTGGTCCACGGCCTTCCAAATTCAATGTCTACTGGGGCACATGTTGGCCATCATGGCTGTGCTGCCTTTAGCCAAACTACACATGATGCCTCTGCAGATTTGGTTCCTGCATCGCTTCAAACCGCTCAGAATGGGACAATCCACCCGACTCCAGTTGTTAGCCTGATTGCTCTTATTTATTATCAATAACAGGGGGAATATGCGTAGTTATTAATAGGCAATCGGCTGCAGGAGCAAACACCAGTGTATACAGAGGTCCCACCCCTCCAGAAAGTATCAGCAACAGACACGGAGACTTTATAAGGTTGAAATCTTCACGAGCAAACAATACATAGTCTCACACACAATTACTCAAGTCTAAGAAATAAAGAGAGATATATAAGCACATTTGCATTAGCAGGTATTTGTTGGTGGGAAATATTTACCTGTCCCCGTAGTGTGAGCCATTCCAATGGAAGAATGGAGGGGAAGAATGGGAAAAGGGGACACATGGCCTGAACCAGCAGGTAACACGTCGAAACTCAGGCTGCAGACCTAGAGTTTAAAGATGGAGGTAGGGGGTTGGGATAGCAAGCTGGACATAAGAGGGTCAAAGAGTCGATAGGGGTCGTAGAGTGGAGAGAGAGCATGTGGTCGGGTTGCCCCTTTTATGCATGAGGGTGGGGGGCTGGCCATAACCACTGGTCACACCTCCTGGTTAGTCCATCCCTGAAAATATCCTATTGGCTGGAAGGCATAGGGGAGGGGGAGCTGAGGAGTGGTCAATATTGAGGGCTAGAAGCTTAACTCATGCCTGGCACCTGGGAGTAGGCAGGATGAGTCACCAAGCCGAGTCCATTGTTCTCCTGATGACATTAGCCATGCTCCTGATGGCGAGTGATTAGTTGCTAGGCAACAATAAATCGTTTCTCTCTGGCTTACGTGAGGTTTTGCAGGTGAGGGGGAGGGAAAGAGGTTGCCTGCATGTGTTGGAGGGAACTCCTAATGGCGATTTTGGAGTTCTTTGTCTTCATGCTCTAGCATGGCATGTCGTTGTGCTTGGTGCATACTGGGGAACTGGTCCATTCTTCTTCAGAAAAACGGGCTGGTAACCTTGGCTGTCCACTGGAGCAGCTTGGAAAGGCAAGGAGGGTGTCCCTTGCTTAAGGTGCAGTCTCATCTGGCATCATATTGGGTCACCATGTTGCACAGTCCCTCTAGCATACTTTTGCACAGTTCATTATTTTATTGCAGTCCTTAGAAGGCATTCAAAAGCCTTGCAGGGCAACACAGTCTCCACCAAAGGTCCGGGACTCTCTCTTATGGTGGACAATAACACCCAATCTGATCCAAGGTGCTTCCTTTCACCCACCATGTCCATGTCTCACACTGAACACCAATGCCTCCCTGTGGGGATGGGGAGCCCATCTCAATGGCGTCAGCATCGGGTAGCAGTGGGACACACTCAATGCTACCAAGTACATCAACTACCTGGAACTGCTTGCAATAAAGCTGGCATTGAGCTCATTCCAGCCCATTCTTTGAGGACATTGCATAGCTGTGCTGATGGACAATACTACAGCACTCAGCTATGTCAACCGTCAAGGAGGGACGGTGTCCCGGAGCCTCTGCCATCTGGCAATCAACCTGTGGGACTGGTGTGTAGCAAACGATGTCCTTCCTGTGGCCACTCACATTCCAGGATCCTGCAACGTGATGGCCAACGTCCTCAGCAGGGGTCTCAGGCAACATCATGAGTGGGAGCTGAATTGGTCTTACCTTCATCCCCTCTTTCAAAAATGGGGCATTCTGGAGCTGGATGTCTTTGCCTCCAGAAAGAATGCAAAATGCCTTTTCTTTTGCAGTCGGGGGGAGCGGATCCTCTCTCTCTAGATGGCCTCCTCCATCCATGGGGACAAACGTTCCTATACATGTTTTCCCGTCTACCCCTCCTCTTACAGGTTGTTCAGAAGCTAGCCAAAATCGTGCCAGCATGTATCCAAGTGGCCCCATGGTGGCCCAGACAACCATGGTTTACCACTCTGCTTCGACTCACGAGAGGCAGGTACTACTACTTCCCCAGGGTGCCGGATCTCCTTCTAGCGGAGGAAGAACGCTTCTCCATGCCGAAGTGGCCAACCTAAAATTGATGGCCTGGCGGATAGGGCAGTAACCCTGTCTGATCGTGTCTCAGAAGTTCTGCTGAACACCAGGAAGGCATCCACCCATCTTTCTTATCACAGGAAGTGGCTTAGGTTCCTTTCCTTCCTGCAGATGTCGACTACTTCACCAACATCTGTCAGGCTGGACAGAATCCTCAAATTTCTTCTGTCACTCACAGATCAAGGCCTTTGCCACTCATCTATTAAAGTCTACCTGGCAGCCATTTCTGCTTACCACAATGGTCTGGACGGCTACTCTATGTTTTCCCATCCTACTTCAAAAAAGTTTCTCAGAGGTCTCATTAGGCTGCATCCCCCTGTAACTGCTCCCATGGAGCTGTGGGATTTGCCGTTGGTGCTTCGTTGCCTCACCAGGAAGCCGTTTGAACCTATGGCAAGCTGCAACTTGCAATATACAGCTTGAAAAACAGCCTTCCTAGTGGCAATTATGTCGGCCAGAAGGGTCAGCGAACTGATGGCACTATGCCATGACCCAGTATATCTGCTTGCCAAATGGAGTTGGTCTGGTGCCGGACGTCTCATTTTTACCAAAAATCGTCTCAGAGTTCCACTTGAACTCCGACATATTTCTGCCTGACTTCTTCCCACATCCTGAAGGGGAAGAACAATGTCTGCTTCTCTCTCTGGATGTCAAGAGGGCACTCCTTTTCTATTTGAACAGGACTCAGCCCACCAGAAGGGACAACAACCTGTTCCTTTCTTACTCCACTGCTTCCTTAGGGTCGTGGATCTCGAGTCAATGCCTGTCCAAGTGGATTGTTGGAACAATTAGGTTATGCTATCGCTTAGCAAAGCACCCTTTCCTGGCTCACTTGAGGGTGCACTCCACCAGGTCCATGGTGACATCCACTGCTTTCCTGAAGGGTGCATCATTGTCCTCTATCTGCAGAGCTGCCACGTGGTCCACACCAACCACGTTCATCAGACATTACACATTGGACGTTAATGCGCAGCATAAGGGCGATCTGGGTCGGATGGTCCTGTCCTCTGTGGCGCACTGAGTCTGACAGCACCCACCTCCAGGTGAGCCACTGCTTTTCAATCTCCCATAGGTGTGATGCACAGAGACCATGAAGAAGATAAACAGGTTGCTTACCTGTAACTGATGATCTTCGAGTGGTCATCTGTGCAGTCACATAAGAACATAAGAGAAGCCAATGTTGAATCAGGCCAATGGCCCATCTAGTCCAACATTCTGTCACACAGCGGCCAAACATACCAGGTGCCATCAGGAGGTCCAGCAGTGGAGCCAGGATACTAGAAGCCCTCCCAAAGCTGCCCCCTCCAGCACCAAGAATAGAGTGCATCACCTGCCCCAGACCGAGAGTTCCCATCTATACCCTGTGGCTAATAGCCACTGATGGACTTCTGCTCCATATGTTTATCTAATTATCTAATCTAATTTATCTAATCTAATTGAGCCGCAACCATCAGCAAACCGCCTGCCCGTCCTTCCCCACTGCTGTCATCCTCAGTTGTTTCTCTCACACGACTTTGGTTGTTAGCAGTCAGAAGGAACTGGCAGGATGTCTGCGCCCCACCCCTTTGGGCATGCGCAGTAGGGGTTCCCACGCAGGCTCAGGGTGGAGGCACGAAAATCCCTTTGTGCGCTTTGTACTACACTGATCAGATCAGCACAGGCGCACTAAATCCTTCTATAGGTGTGACTGCACAGATGACCACTTGAAGATCATCAGTTACAGGTAAGAAACCTGTTTTTTTCTAAAAATGCATTTGAAAAATGGAGGAAAGGAGCAAAAGGCATCTTTAGCCCTTCCTGGGATGAGAATCTCATTCCTAGACCTTCTTGTGCTCTTTGGCATCTGACAAAATTACTTCATTGGCTTTGTTGTGATTTTTAAGCACATGGGAATTCATTTAACCAGTGGTTTACGTAATGCATATTGAACACAAAGAAAAAGATATTCTCTTGTGCTAGTGGCTGAGACCCTCCCAACCCAGCCTCTTTGACTCCACAACAACTATAAGGAAAGGCTGCTTATAAGCCCATAACTACCAGTTTTCTCCTTTCTTCTCCCCCAGTAGGATTCTTATGGTCGCTATTTGAAGTCTCCAATATACAAGGAAATATTGTCCAAGGCAATTGAACCGCAACCATCAGTACAAAAAAGGCAAGTGGGTTGGGGTTTAATTGAGGGTTATTTGCTTTTGGTTTAAATAAGGGCACTAAAAACAAAGTGCCAGGGCCTGAGAGGACTGTGATTTAGACATTTGCTTAATTAAAAGTAGGCCTTCTACTGAAAAGATCTCTGGCACAGAAGCTGATGAGTACCTTTTGGAGTGAACAAGCTTGCAGAGACTTGCTTCCAGCAAAGAACAGTGTTGGCCACTGTAGAGAACCCCTTTGCTGCAACTGCTGCTTATTCTTGCTCTGCCTACTTACATCTCCTCCTTTCCTAAAGAGATTTCTCAAGTAAAGCTCAGCTGAACAGAAACAGCTGCACCATACCCCTTTATGGTTGAGTTGTCATAGAAACCATCGTAAGGTAGCCCAATTTGAAACTAAGGCTGAGCAGTAGTAATACTTAGTCTTCATCTAGCACTTTCCACTAAGAGCTTGACACTCACAAACAATCCTGTAAATTAGGCTGTGTTTTATTATCTTCCTATTACATCTTGGGAGGGATTAGGGTAGGACGGAGAGTACAGGCTTCCCGAAGGTGATTCAGTGAGTTTGTGGTTGAGGTGAGCTTTGTAAGAGAGACATCCTGATCTTCCAATGACTGCACCGCTCCTCTGCAAAGACTGAGTGGCTGAAGGTGGTCCAGTATTTAAGACCAGCCTGCTATTCTGTTGTAATGCTGTAATTTTGGCCTCATATTTGCTGCTAAACCACTTTATGGAAGCAACTGTAGAATACCTCATGTTAGCCTTGATAAAGACTCCCATTTTAAGAAAACAAAGTTTCTGTCCAGATATTTAATTCATATTCATCTTGTGTCATGTATTTGTGATAATCCTGGCTGCCCATCTGCCATCTAAAATTAGCCAAAGGGGGTGGCTATTGCCTTTTAAGAGATACTTTCTCCCAGCTCCTCTCAATAATTGAGGATGAAGACAAATATAGCAGGAGGAAAAGTAGTGGGGAGAGTAAGGATTCAGTATCCCCATTTTATGGCTTCCCCCTTTTAAAACTGCACCCATCCCCTTTGCTGATGCCTGGCACCAGCCCATGTTAAAGCTATGGATTTGCATGTAAAAATGCAGCATGGCTCTAAATAAATGTGCACTGTGTCTCTGGTGATATCAGTTAATATTAATAAAGTTAAAGTAAAGTTAATGTTAACAAGCCATCCATCTCTCTAGTAAATTTATGTCTTGCCCTTCTTCAAGGAGCTCAGGGCAACTTTCAGCCCTGGCAAATGCAATCATGTTTGTTTCAAACTGAGTTGTTTTTTAGCTTTGTGCTCCAGGCAGCATCCTAGTTTCATTGACAAGGAAGCCTAGGCAGGCAGGTGCTTCAAATAAAATACCTTTAAAAATTTGTTTTCACCACTGTTGATAACCATAAGAAAAACAAGCAGTGTATGGTGTGGGGAGCTCTACTGTAATAGGGTTTGTTGTTGTAACCATGTACATTTGAAAAAAAACATTTGGCACATGATGAAATTTTAAAACTTGTACTAAATTTACTGCATCAAAAATCAACGTGTGTTTGGTTCAAGTGTTTCAAAGGAAAGAGGCTGGGAGGCTCAAAGGCAACCATTGCAGCTAGTTATTGGATACTCTGTGAGCCAGCAGGTGTTTAGTTCAAACAAATTCTAATTGAGTTACGATCAAATGTTTACTGTCGGAAATCAATATTCTGCTTTTTAATGATCTCTCTGTCTATTTGTGCATATATATATATGTATGTATATGTATATTTGTATGTAATGCTATGCCTGAATGCACTTGCTCCATAACTGGGAGGCCCTTACTGCTAGATGACTATGGAGCATCTGAACTCATTAAAAAGTTCTGTAGAAATAGTAATTATACCTTGAAAAGGGGGCTCATTTATTCCAGACGGCTGCAGTCAAAGTTATATTTATGCAATCAACATTCAGGGATTGTCTTACAATTGTTAGTTTCTCTCTGCCCAGTCAAGGAATTCCAGGATGTTTCAACCATACCTTCATGTTTGCTGTTTTGGCTAATATTCAGATCAGATATATCACTGACTATCTTCCATCAGAGCTAAGAACCTCAAGCTTTTGGTGATCTGAGCACTTAACAGTAGTTCCAAACTTTTCATGGCAAATATACACGTTGCTTGTACTCTGATGTTTGTCCCCCACCCCCAGCAACAACATGTAATGTGTGGACAGCATACACACTTATTCACACATCTATAAACGTCCATTTGAACACATCTTGGGGATCCTGCCCCAGTCAGATGCCGCACACTCATGTACGTTTTAAAGATATATACCCATGTATATACATCCCATCCACATGTCACATTTGAGGCAGGTAATACTGGTGTATTGGTGAACAATGGTAACAAATATACTTGCTGTGTAAAATTTGAAATTGCCTTTATCCCAAGTTGAAAGAGAGGCGAGTCAGAAGTCTCAGCCTTAGCCAAAGCTGTTTTCTCCCTTTCAGTTTAATCCACCCTCTTGTTTCATCTCTGCTATTCAAACAAATCAGTGAATGCCAGGGATTTTATCTTAGGACAACTGCTTTTGTAAATAGGTGTTGTAACACAAAGCTTCTCTGCCTGGCCTCAGATGTACTTGCTATTCACTGTCATCCACAGTAACCCTCTCTTTCTCTCTCTCCCCCTCCCTTTGTTTCTCTTTAGCTCTAATCCATTTTTTCGCAAACAACTCCGCTCTAGCCCCAGCCCGGTCATCTTGAGGCAACTGGAAGAAGAAGAGAGGATTAGGGATGCAGAACTCTTTGTGGATATCACTCAGGTTCTGAGCAAGCTGGATCGTAGGCACATGCTCAAATAGGAGGTCCTGGTCCATTATGGAGGGTCCAGAGGCTGTAAATCACATGGCAGGGGAAAAGGCCACGAACAGTTGTGCGGATGTTGGCTGAATTTAGGCTGCATTTCCCCTATCCTACCTGAAGGTGGCAGTGGTGTTACATAATTAGTGATCCATTTCTGTCTTCTCGCCTCCCTCCCCCCAGGACAGGAGTATGTTGTTGCCATGGCATCCACAGTAGTGTCACTTCATAACTGATTGCTCATAGAATCTGAGGTGGCAGAAGAGTTGCATTGTGAGCCTTGCAGAGACTTTCCCCATATCAAATAGGCTCATTTTACAAGCAAAAGAAACACTGTTTTCTATCAACTGCCTAAAACATCCTTCCCAGAACAAAAATTCTAGATACCATGGCAACTGGCTGCTTCTTCTCTCACTGCCTGCAAGTGATGGAGAAAGAAAGCTGGAAAAAAATTACTAAGAGGCTCAAGGCAGAACTGAATCTCTTTTCCTGCTGTAGCTTCCACCCATTGCTAGGAGGTTTTTTCCTCCGTTGTAGACAAAGGACTGTAATAATGTTCAGATACGATAGAGGGAGGGGAATGGATTCCTACAAAAGAGCAAGAACTTTGTTTAGATTAGTTACTAAGTAATTCTCTGTAATCACGTGGTCATACCTGCATGTAGGACAGACAGATGCCCCCCTCCAATTTTTAATGCATGCTTGTAGGTGATGCAGAGATTCTAAGCACATGTAGTGATTGTTAAGAGGTTGCAGTTTTTAGTCTTATTTCATCAACGTGGAGTACATGAGTATATCTTACATATGTGATAAAAATCTGAAAAATTCTAAGAAATCTAAAGCACTTGGCTGCCCAAATGTCTGTTCATCTGATGAAGGGTTGGAATGAATTTTGTTGTCATTCTTTTAGCACAGCGCAGCTATCTTATGGCCCCTTCTCAGAGCCATTTATGAGATTACAGTAAGCAGCCAAGCCTGTGTTTCCTCTAAGATGCTTCCAGCCCGTGGCAAACCAGTTGTGTGCCTCTTGTGTGTGACAGTGGTTTACACAGTTTGCCACAGGCTAGAACCAATACAGGTAGGATCTTCCTGTGACACTATAAAATGATTGTAAGAAGAGGCACTGAGTGTACATCTGATGGCATAAGTAAAGATGACGTGGAATTGTTGGCAGCAGAAGAGAACTGGCCTAGACAGGCAGGTTGAAAAGTAGAATGTGGATTTCTTTACCTTCATCACTGGCCTGTATATGTGAGAAATATCCTTTATATCCTCTCTAGTATCAAAGTTTGTGAACATCAGTTGGAGATTCAGAGCTGGGTCTTGGTTTGCCAGGCAGGTGCCTTTTGCCTGCTCTGGGACAGACTTGCAGTAAGTATGGAAAGTCTGCTGACTGGAATGGATAGTCCCACACACATCCTCACCTTGTAAGTGGTATGGGACTAATCAAAACCCAAAACAGTTAATGTCTGAATCCTGGAGATTGGGACTGCTGAAACAGATGGAACTTCTTGTCTCCATCATGAGCAGAGTGAGAAACATCTGTAAAAGATGACTTAATGCTCAGCATACAGTATGTGTAGGTTGATAAGCATCTGAAATATTGCAGAGGCTCATTTGCAACCAAGTGGTATGAGAGGTCATGTGAATTCTCTACAGTGTCCCAACTAAGGATGGGCATGATCCAGGAAAATGAATGTGATTTGCTACGTGCCCAGTTCACAAACCACAAACTGTCATGAACTTTTAGGAGCTAAATGGACTGGTTTGGTTTGTGAGGTTTGTGACATGTGCTAGAGACACTAAACTTGCAGGGGATCTCTGACTGACTCTCTTCTACCTCCTGCCCTCCAAGTTTGGTGGGGATTGGATTTACAGGGTCTGAGTTATGCCCCCCCCGAAGAAGGGTACCCTCATCGCTCAGTAGAAGTAGTGCTACTGTGGCGGTGCAAACTCAACTCTGTCTAAGGTCAAGCCAGAGAATCTCTGTAGTAGAAACTGTGGGGGGGCATTTTTGCAAGCCTAGTAAAACCAGTACAATGTACAGAGTGCCCAGCAGTACCAGTGAAATCAAAGAATGCCCAGCAGAATCCAGTGCCATTGTGGCAATGCCAGCTCAACAGGACTGATGTGAAGCACAGAATCACAATCCAAGGGGGTGGGTGGGCAGGCGGGTTACAAGTTCAGCATAATCAGTTCAGTGTACAGAATGCCCAGCAGAACCCAGTGCCACTGTGGCAATGCAAGGAAAAGAGGACTAATGTCAAACCAGAGAATCCCTGCAGTACAAAATGAAGGGGGACATTTTTTTCAAGCCTAGCACAACCAGTTCAGTGCATAGAATGCTAGCAGAACCCAGAGCCACTGTGGCACTGCAAGCTTAAAAGGATTGATCTTAAAGTGCAGTGTCACAAGAAATCCGGGGGGAGAGATTTTACAAGCCCAACACAACCAGTTACAATGTGCAGAATGCCCAGTAAAACCCAGTGCCACTGGCATTGCAAGCTTAAAAGGACTGCTCTCAAAGCACAGTCACAACAAATCCAAGCAAGGGATTTGTTTTGCAAGCTCTATGCAAGAATATGGGAAGGGGACACAAAGGAAGGTGGACAAAGAGGGGGGGAACCTCTTGAAACTGACAAGGCTAGTTTGAAACTGACAGAATGTTTCCAAGGATGGAGAATTCTGCTCCCCATTGCTTTGAAGTTTGGTAAACATTTTGTTTGAACTAAGATAGTCTGTCTGGAAATGTATCCATTCACAAACCTCCACAAACTGCTTGAAAGTTTTTGGAAAGTTCATGCCAGTTGACCTGCCATGAACTTCAGTTTGTGAATTGACCAAAATTCATACCCATCACTAGTCCCAACTGCTCCCCCGCCTTACTCCAGCACGCTAGTTCAGTTCTACAGCTTCCATCTCTATTATTTGATCCATCTTTGTTTGGTTTTATTTGCATTGCTTCACTTCCATTTTGTCATCTTTCCTGTAAAAAAAAAATCAGAAAAAAATTTGTCAATCATTGTGATAATCTCAGTATCCTATCATAGCCAGGAAAACCATGAGAAAATACCAAGAATGTGATCATAAAGCAGTTTTTGGGTGATTTCTATAAGATCAGACAAATGTAACCCAGAAATTGTGCTATAATTTTAAGCACCTCTTCCTCAAGCAGACCTGTATAAACCTCTCAAGTCTGAAAATGCCGTTACAGATTTTAATTCAATAAAACACAAACACACACCCCATCTTGTTTTGCTCCCCTGTTTCATCAAAAGTAATATTGGAACAGAATGGAATAAACCAAATCAGTGGTGTTCAAACTGTCACTTGGAAGCAGATCGTCTTCTAGAACATATCCTAGAATCCTTTACTAAGGAGTTCCTACATGTTATAAAGAATTCCGTGTAGAAATGGTTTCACAAGGAAAACCACTGGACTAAAGGATACAACATAACAGGAAATGTATTGGCTTCAAATCTCAAATATTCTATATTTGGCTTTTTCCAGGTAAAAATATACCAGCAAATTTTGTAGTGTAATTACTTTTAGCTATCTGTTAAATGCCAAACATGAATTGGACTTCACCCCGGTTAACTGAGAACCCATGGATTTCCACAAGTTTAAGAATGGCACCCTTTTTGTTTCTTTGTTTTCACACACAGATTTGTCACATTTCATTTATTTCTTCACGTCAAATAAAGCTAGAAGGTGAAAATGTCATTGTGCTTTCCTGTCATGTGTTTGCTCGTTTATGTGTTCAGTTTTGTTTTCATGCTGTTGACTTTTTCACATTAGATCAAACAGTTTATCATTGTTAAAACATTATTAAAATATATATGTGGAAGACTTATTTAGATATTTATAACCCACTTTTCTCCCCAGTGGGACTCAAAGCAACCTACAGCATCATTCTCCCATCCTCCATTTTACCCTCACAACGACAATGCCATGAGGTAGGTTAGGCCAAGGTTTCCCAGTGAGCATTCATGGCAAAGTGGGGATTCAGTCTTGGGTCTCCCAGATCCTAGCCCAGCACTCGAAACATTCTACCATGCTGATGAGACATTACAAGTGAGCTTGAAAAGGCATTGTTTGTTTTGATAGAGTTGTAGCCAATTTAAACATCTCAGTTACAGGGCACCATCTTTTAGAAATATAGTCACTATGGTTTAATTAGTTCCCTTCTTGCACAGCAATAACAGGGCCAAGTAGTTTATATCTAGCACACATACCACCTGATGCTATGCATGTCAACTTACAAGTCAATCTTGTTGAGCCTAGTAAGAGCATAAGATTATAGGCTTCCTGCAGGGAAGTAATTTTTTCCCCCTTGTCAATTGAGTTTTCTACAATATTCACCCCAAGATCATATGGCAAGAAATCAGATTTGATGAGTGCAGAGTTATGTTTACTGTAGGACATGTAATGAACTCATAGAAAAGAACAGTGCCACTTGGATCCAGGACCAAGTTTGATTATCTAAAAGTCACTTTACTGATAAATGAGGTCAGTTATCGCATGGTGAGAGCGATATCTCTGCAAAATTGCATTAATGGAATAGATCTACCAGCATTGGCTCCATGTCCTTTCTTTCCCATGAATCCCTTGTGGGATGTTATCTGAACTGGGGTTTCCTATGTGCTATTTTAGACATCCATGGGATAGAACTCAAGTAAAGGTAATCTGATTTATTTTTCCCCTGTGTCCCAGGGAACCACCTCTTGTGCATTCTGGTTTGGGAATCAATAAAGCTTTGCATTTATTAGTACAATTCTTAGAGATGAGGATGAAAGGTAACCAAAGGAAGTATGTCTTAATGCAGCATATAATATAAGCTGTTTGAAATCACAAAATATGGTGGACACTAAACTTAGACAAAGAAGGAAGTGTGCAGGGAATTTGCAAGGGGGATTTGGAAAGACTACCACACTTCCCAAATGCCTTCTAACATTTTCTAAGTTTTCTCAGGGGCTTGAGTGGGATGGCTTTTCCACAGCTGCTCTTCACGTTCTATCCTTTCTGTAACATCAGGCTGTTTTTAGGGCTTTTCTTTTGGTCATTTTTTAAAAAACGCATTTTTCTGTGAGTCCCTCAAATAGGTAGAGATTTTCCAACACCCCTACAGGGCCAGTTTCAGGTTTTTGTAGGCCCTTTTCCCACTTTTGAGACCCTGTTGGGAAGACAGAGAACAAATGAAGTAAATGAGTATCACAAAAGGACTCCCAGAGGTAGGTTAGAAAAAGCTATAATGACGTGGCCAAAATTATACAATGAGCCTAGATTAAGGCTGAGTTATGAAAATTTTAAAACAAAGCTTTAAAGGTCCTTGTCTAACATCAAGTGGTTTCCACTAATCTCTTTTCAATTTCAGTGTAGCATATGCTGTAGGTAAACCAGTGCACATGCTGGTAATTACTAGAGAGTATTTTGTTACAACATGGAAAAGAATGTGATTGCATGGTGTTTTGTTCACAGAATGTAAAAAATTTGACTTCATGTGCCATGCTAGTTCATTAAAAACCAAACAGAAGCAACAGAAAAGTACCCAGTTTATTAGGGCTAAAAGTCATTTCCAGCTTTTGAATTTTATTTTCAAAATTAATTTCCTCAGGATTTCATCATAGATCTGCAATTTAAAATTACCTCAGAATGTAATCTCAGGTTTGGGTAACCCTAAAAAGTACAATGTGTCAGGTAATCTCAGTCTTCTTGTGTACAAATATTGGAGCTTCAACAAGTAGTACTGAGCTAGCATTGCTCTACGTCAGCTTTTCACTATTAAAGGTATAGGCAGAGGTACCTGAATTTCTGGTCTTTACCAGCACAGACTGACCATGCCAGGTCCCAGAGTGGAACGATGGCCCCTGGAAGTAGAAGTGTTTTCAGCCTGGAATGACCGGTGCCAGAGTGGAATGACAGCCCCTGTGACTGAAATAACTGTTCTCTACCTGTAATCATAACCCTTAGAGTGGAATGAAATACCTTACATTGATTTAAATCACAGGGGCTGCTGTTCCACTCTGGCACCTGTCATTCCAGTCCCAGAACACTTCTGCTATCTCCAGAGCTGTCATTCCACTTTGGGGGGCATCATGCTGATCTCAGAACATTTCTGCTACTCATGGGAATCAACATTCCACACTGGGGACTGTCATTCCAGTCCCAGAACACTCATGGTACTCCCAGGGGCCATCATTCCATTCTGGGACTTGTCATTCCAGATCCAGAGTACTTATGTTTCCTCCAGGAACTGTCAGTCTACTCTGGGGGCTGTAATTCCAGTCCCAGAACACTTCTGCTACTCTGAGGGGCTGTCATTCCACTCTGGGCACTGTCATTCAAAGCCAAGCAGGAAATACACCAAATCCTCCCACGCACAGGATCACATGCTGTGTGCAGACAACAGACTGTGAGGGGAAAGCTGAGGAGGGAGAGATAGAGGAGAGTTGGGAAGGAGGCAACCTGTCCCCTGACTTCAGCTGATTCCTGCAGACTTCCTCCTTCACTTTCAAGAAGCCACTATGAGTTGACCCACCGGCAGCTCTCATTGGTCAGCAAGAGAAACAGCCCATCTCCATGGCCCTTTTCTGCTTGCCAAAGCACACAAGGTAGAAGGGATGGAATGATGAAGCTCCTCCTGCTGCCATGCATGCTTAGAAGCCAATCTGCCCCACCCCCACTATTTTTAAGGGGAGTGCTAGATCCAGGCCCATAGCCAGAACATTTTTATTGGGGAGGCACATGAGTACTGTGGTGGTGAGCCCATCATTATTTATTTACTTTATTATTTATCCATACTTTATAGTTTTCTACTTGAAAATTAAAATGGCATAAAACATGGCATAAAACAATGTAATGAAATAGCATGAGAGACCTAATAAGCAATGCAATAGGACCAGGATTAAAAAAACGTAGAAAAGTGCAAAGTGCTTTCTTGATGACCTTTTATTATCTTGTATAAAACAATATAACGGCTATAACATTGGTATAACAAGTATATTTCTTTTTCATAACAATATTCCTTAAAACATTAATTGCATTTGTAAACAGAAACTAACTGAAAGCTGAATCTTCTGTGTCCAGGCAATGGCGCATGTAGAGATGTGAAAGCCTGGAAACACTCTAGAAAGTTACCTTTCTAGGTGCATGTAAGCAAAACATATTCTGCTTAGTTTTTTCAACAGCAAAATGGTACATCACAGTATCAAAATCTACATATTGTGCTTCATGTGATTCAGTTGACAGGACTGCTAAAGCATTCAGTTGTTCTTGGGACATTTGTGAACTAAGATAGTTCTTAATTAACTTCAGCTTGCTGAAGCTCCTTTCAGCTGATGCAACTGAAACAGGAATTGTCAGCAACAGCTTCAGAGTTACAACTGTATTTGGGAATGTGGGGCTTAGTGAATGAAATATGACATAGCACAAAGTCTCTACAAGGGATCAGAGCAAATTTATCCATTAGGCACAGTTGGCACATTGCCTAGGGCCCATAATACTTTTAAGGGCCCACACAATGTTTTAACTTCTTTTAAAATCAGAAGAATTTTTAGGGTCAAAGAAAATGTTTTAGTTTTTTTCACGCATCGGGAGGGGGAGGGATGAAATGTTTAGGGCCCATGAAAATATATTGAATTTTGACTAAAACAGAAAAAAATAATAAAATGTTGAAGTATTTAAAGTTATATAAAATTATTTTTAATATTGATATTATTATGGTGGGAGGGGATGTTAATGAGATGTTAATGTGGATGCCCCATATTATTTGTCCCATTTCCACTTTCCTGGTTGCAGTGTGCCAAATAGGACCACCCCCCCCATGTATCACCATAAAAGTGTCTGTTTCTTCCTCTGAGCATGAAATGAAGCTTTGCTCACAGAAGAGGGTACATTTCCTTAGACAGATGGCTCCTTTGAGTCACACCACCATCTCCCATCCCCCAGGCCCAAAACCTCGCTCAGGTTTGGCTCCATATAACTTGCCATAGGAAGAGTCAAGGATAGCTACAGGCATCTTGGTTGGAATGCAGTAGGGTTACCAACTTCCAGGTGGGGCCTGAAAATCTCCCAGAATTACAAGTGATCACCAGACTAGAAGAATCACTTCCCGTGGAGAAAATGGCTACTCCAAAGGATAGACTCTATTTCATTATATCTGATTAATGTGCCTCCTCCACCTTCCCAGGCTCCATCCCCAAAATCCCCAGGAATTTCCCAACATGGAGTTGGCAACCCTAGCAAACATAGGCACACACCCTCTTCCTTTGCAGCTACAGCCTGCCTGGTATGAACAGGAAGAGTGGCTTTTTTGCTTCACACAGATGGGAAGGGAAGCTGGGTTCTACACCGTACAGATACAGACAGTGATCCCCCACACACACCAGTTGAACCCAGCTAAAAGAGAAGGCAAAATTGTGGCCAGCACCAATTCATCACCATTTTACAGTTATTTTAAAATGTTGCAATGCCACGATCCCTTGTGGGCTTCTGGTGCAGAGTTCTTTCCCCTTCAAGCATTTTCAAGGGCCAAGACAGCTATGCAGGTGCCCACACACACTGCAAAATGGTCACAAGTCCACTTGTGAAGGCAGAGCACAAATACAGAATACAAATATGGTTTGGCATGATCTTTTGAGGAAAGATCACAGTCAAATTGTCTTTGCATGCTGTATGGATAAGAAGGTGCACATTTTTGCAGACAACCCCACCCATATCAGTGTCATTTTCTGTTTCTCATTTCCTCCTGTCTGCCATTCTACCCCATTCCACTGGAAGCCTTGTTTTTTTAATTGGTAACTGACTTACCACTATGTTACCTTGGAAACTGACACATCCCTATAGTTTAATGTTACATCAGTGGCTCAATCAGACAATGACATCTGCCTTCCATGCCCCAGCTGTGGCCACCCCATTTTGCCTTGCTTCAGAAGTGAAGTAACCAGGCACAGGGGAAAGTCCAGTCTTTACCGATGCCAGTGCTTCTGCTCCACTTTTTTGGCTGTCTGAACTCCCCTGTCCTGAACTGAAGCTGAATGGAATGCCTGAACTGGCAGATCTGTTTCCACCATTATTTTTTTTAGTAGCTGATGATATTCATATAAGCGCATGAGTGCATATGTGCACGTGCCCACCTGTTTTTAAAGAAACCAACTAGGCAGCGCACTCCATGGTTGAGGCACTGCAGTAATGTGGATGCCTCACCACTGGATGAGCCTGCAGGAAAACCACTGCTGGGTGTGCTGTCTGGTCGGTCCTTCCCGCAACAATCTGAACCGGTGCACCTTACATACCTCCAGTGTAACTGCAGCCAGTATGTCAATTACTGATTTTTCAAAAGCTTTAAAAACCCTCTGGAGATGTAGGGAGGCAGAATGGCTGCACAGGGGGGCTGCAGAAAGGAAAATATAGAGAAAACTACCATGCAGATGCTTCATTATTGCTTCAAATATTTGTGTATTTGCACTGACAGGGAGAGGGATATGGAAAATCATCACCATGATGCTACAGCCTTGTGAGTCTGATCTACCAAAGCTGTACATGTGTTCTTGACGATGCCAAAACATTCAGGATAGTAAAATCCAGTGCAGACTGTGAAGGATATCTCCACAGTCAGTGACTGGTTGACAGAATGGTAGATTCAAGTGTAAAGTAATATATTTAAGGTTTATATTCATTGATGGGTTTGGAATGGGTGGTACAAGAATGAGATGTTAATTCCCTATTAAAATGCTCATTTTTAAAAAAGCTGTTGCCTTAGAGAATGAGATGAATGAAATGTAGCAGGCAGCATGGAAATAGGCATACACATCTGGATGTGTAATATGCCCAATTTTTACCTAAAAAAATAGGGGGAGAAGCATCTAGGGTGTATAGATACAATACAATGTACAATAGCAGTCATGTGCACAGACCTGTGGCCCACTGGGCACAGATGACTGCTGTATTAAACAGCATGTGAATATGAAAAATTGTTAGGAAAGGATTGAGAAGAAACCAGGTCTTTTAGCCAACAGTTTTATAAATTTACACTGTGTCTCAGTTCTAGTTGCCTCATGTAAAAATGACTTATCCATAGGAGGATGACAAGAATGATTAGTAAAGTTATCAGAAAGCTCAACCAACAGGGAAAGAAGGTGAGTTTTTTAGTAGGACAGCCCACTGAAGAAAAAATTAGTTGATTAACCATCTGCTTTGAACATTAATCTACTAAAGTAACTGTTGCCCAGACCTTAATATAGGTATTGAGTTCTTAAACAATGCGTGATAGAATTTAAAAACAGAAATATTGTTAGAGGAGATGTTATATTTAAAGCACCATATGAAAATAACCTCAAATACACCACACCAGCAACCATGCCCTTAAATCCCAGCCCCACAAATTAAATTTCATTTTTGTTTAAAATATTTCTATTTTGTACTCTTAACCTGAGATGATGAATTTTTATAAAATATGCTAAAAAACAGTGCCATAAATAACAAAACAAACACCATGACCCGACAATAGCAACTACATAACCCAACAGCAATCAGAGTCAAACCCAAAAAATTAAAGCAGTAAAAATCGTAAATAAATTAGGAATCAAGAGGAAAGAGCAAACACAATTATTAGAAAGTAGAAAGCAATATGAAATTAGGGCAGCACAGCTAATGAGGGAGAAAATCCCCCAAATCGAAACCAAACCAGCAGAACTGTGATTTTAAATGCCATCAGAGGCTCAGGAAAATAAATACTTGCTCATCTGGCACTTGAAATCTGAAGAGTAGATGTATGTATGCACTGAGAGAATTCGTAAACTCAGCCAGTCTGGCCATGCTTTTGTAACCTTGCAGTTGGATTACTGTAATGTTGGTATGCTTGAAGACAACCAGGAAATTGCAGCTAATCCAGAATGTAACTGGCCAATTATTTTATGGGACCAGTTGATGGGAATATACAGCTACATTGGCTTCCAGTTTGTTTGCAAATTCACGGCCTGGGCCCCACATATGTTAAGGACTGGTTCCTCCCATATACTCCTGTGCAACAACTAGTCTTCAGGGTGCCACTTTCTGCCTGTTTTATCTCGGGTGGCCCACCTGGCATCAACCAGAACCCAGGCCTTTTCCATCACAGCTCCCACTGTATGAAATGAGATCCCTGAAGAGGTGAGGGGAACCCATTTGCTAGAGATTTTTAGGAGTGTTGCAAGTGTTGTTTGTTTGCCAGGGCTTTGGGTGGAGGTATGAACAGCAGGCATCTTTTGGAAGGGGGAGGGGAGTATTTAAGGTTTATTTAGTTTTAAAATGTAATGTAAAATGTAAGCTTTATTTATTTAAAAAGTAATGTTTTAAACTGTTACCTATAAACCAGCTTGAGCCAAGAGGAAAGGTGGGGTCCAAATATAAATTAATCAGAAAAAAAATACTTTGATCCCATGAGCTGAATTTCACAGATGAGTTTTTCATAGGAGATGAAAGAGTGCGGAGGCAAAGACGATGGCCTTGTGCCAGAAATAATGGCCATTTTGTATCCAAATTTTATCACAAGACATTTACAGATAGGACCGAGGAACGCAATGCAATTCATTGCTGCAGTAGTAGTAGAGTAGAGTAGTAGAGCATCCCTCCTACCATACACCTATCCATTTTATGGACACTGCACTATCCTCCCATTCACTCATCCACCTCTCCATCCATCCTTCTAGTGAATACTGTTCATATATGTTGCAGTCTTTTCCTGCAACATCTCTTCCAGTCATCAGCTGTAACAGATCGCAAGGTACTTAGAGAAGGTCATTCACCAAAAGCTTCTAAGGATAATTAATGGCAATGGGATATGTCATTTTACATATTTGGGATGGGCCAAAACTTCTACTTTGCATGCAGAAAATCCCATGCTCAGCCCACGAGCACCGTCAGGTGATATGAAAGACCTCTGCCTGAAATCCTGGCGAGCCACTGCCACTTGAAACAGACAATATTAACCTTGACGGAACAAGGGTCTAATTCAGTATAGGGTAGCTTCACATGTTCATGGTACTGCACTAGTTTTTTGTTTTTAAATTGTGGCTTGGATATTTGCTTAGATATTTGCTCAGCCGTATAATTGTACGGTGAACATAAAGGCTCTTTTGAGATTGTATTAGATTGTTATTGCATCCCTTGGACTGCAAGGAGATCAAATCAGTCAATCCTAAAAGAAATCAACCCTGACTGTTCCCTGGAAGGCCAGATACTGAAGCTGAAGCTCGAATAGTTTGGCCACTAAATGAGAAGGGAGCACTCACTGGAGAAGACCCTGATGCTGAGAAAGATTGAAGGTAAAAGAAGAAGGGGACGGCAAAGGATGAGATGGTTAGACAGTGTTATCGATGCAACGAACATGAAATTAAGCAAACTCTGGAGGATGACAGAAGACAGGAGGGCCTGGCATGATGTGGTCCATGGGGTTGCGAAGAGTCGGACTTGACTGTGCAATTGAACAACAACAATAACATTATTCCATAAAGATTGTTACAAAATGTAACAATGCATTTTTGCATGTTTTTATTACATAATACAGCATGGTATGTTGGTTAAGAGCAATGGACTCTAATCTGGAGAACCAGGTTTGATTTGCCATTCCTCCACCTGAAGCCTGCTGGGTGACCTTGGGCCAGTCACCGTTCTCTCAGAACTCCTTCAGCCCCACCTACCTCACAAGGTGCCTGTTGTGGGGAGGGGAAGGGAAGGTGTTTGTAAGCCTCTTTGAGACACCTTAAGGTAGAGAAAAGTGGAGTGTAAAAACCCACTCTTCTATAAAAATATTTTTAACTCTAACCTTTTGTCTGTGTATCCCCTCCCCCACATTTTTGCATTTGTAACTCCTAGTTAGCTGTATGTGAGCCAAAGGCAAGAAATAGTCTTTCATATTGGAGAACAGTAAGCTGTAGGATCTATAGTGGGACTAGTTCTTTTCTTGAAGGCAGAGAGAAGCCCTGTATTGGACTAGAACAGACAGGTGTAAATAATGAGATGGCCAAAAATGAGGGAGTAGTTTTGTGCTTTGGTCATGGTGCTTTGTAGGAATCCCATGCTGTTTCCTGTCCTGTAAATGCTCTTTTTTCTTTTCTGCAGCTGTGCCAGTTTACTGCTCCGGTCCCCCACCTGGCTGTTTACACTGGTACTCCTGATCAACCATCTCCTTCCAAGCCTTTTCCTCCCTCCTGCCAAGCCCTGAGTGAGCTTCCTCTTCAATGCCCTGAACACATTACTCTGCCAAACAGCCCCAGCTGCCCCTCTCCTATTAGTGTAGCTTTAGAAAGCACCTTGGCCATGGATAAGAACTGGGACACCAGTGGAACCAGCTCTAACCCCTTTCCTACCATTAATGAAGGCACCGAGATCTCCATGGATTCTGAATCATGTACCTGCTCCCTGGATCCAGTGAGATCCGAAAGCAAACTGCCACCCAAGTCCTGGGTGAACTTGTCCCTCAGCAGGTTCTTGAAACGCGGATGTTTGAACTCACAAGCTTTTGCCACACTGTCCCCCAAGTGCTCTGCAATGACAAATGGGAAAGTGCAGCCATTAGATGATCTGAAACAAGAACTGCAACAAAAGCACAAAAAGATGTCCAAGTAAGTACCTCTTCTTTGCTTTGGCTTTGCCTTGCAATTAGCTAATTTTGAGCTTGAGGATGGGAACACTGATTTCAGAACACCCCGCAATTTTGAGAACAGACATCTTCTTTCTTTGCCCCATGGGGGAAAATACACAAGAAAATACATAAGGGCCTATACTTTTTCTCCCTTGGGGCAAGTAGCAGCTGCAGTATGTGTCCTGTCCCTTAAACAATTATTTTCCCCATTTCATGTCTACTTTGAAGCCTTTATTGCCTACAGGAACCACACATTCATTAATACCATTCACCATCAAGTCTAGTTTGTACCATGAAATTTTTCTTGCCTTGCATCATGGCCTCATGCCCAATTGCTTTTAGCCTTTTTAAAAATAAAAAATCTAATTAGTTGAGGGCTACACCACTCAATTCTCTAGCATCATATATAGAATTAGCATGGTTTGTTACTCTGAATACATAAAAACAACCTCTTTTTTTTAAAAAAAAAAAGGTTCCCAGTTTATTTTCTACACTTTAGTTTAGCAAATAGATGTTGAACTGAGAGCATGTAACGTGCCCTTAACATGAAGCATATTTAAAACAAAAGGGGATGTTTCATGTTAAGTAAATCTCATGCAGTTTTGGTAAAACAGCCATCTTGCAAGTCTAGATCTGATACTTATTTCTACAAAGCATTAGCAGCTGTTCTGAATATTGACTTCTACGGTCACTGAGGCATTGCTGACAACTGACAAGAGGCTAGCTGAATGCTATGTTTGACCCCATGTAACAGACCCACTTTTTTGGTTTTTCTAAAAAAGAAAAGCAACTTTAGGAGGGGAATTAAGTGGGAACGTGTCAAGACTGACCCACCTTGGTACAGTAGTATAACCAAGCTGTACCTGGGTTTTGTTAGCCAAATTGCCTTGTGATATTAATAAGCTTGGGGAATTATAAATATTAAATGGAAATAGGCATAAAATATGGGATCATAACCTGTGTATACGGGAATCAGAATTCCCAGAGCCTGCGAATAGACACAGAGACTGTGTTGCTAAATGTTCTTCGAGCATACAAACAATAATAAAACATTCACACACACAATACAGAGCTAGGAATACAGAGTTGAAAGGATAGTGACATTTGCATGAACAGGAATATCAGTGGTGGGTAATACTTTAATTTTCCAATGAGACGCTTGGATCATGCAGCGAAAAATAAAAACACACTAAAGAGGAAGGGAGCATGAGTTGACCAGCAACCCATGTGGACTGATTCTAAACCAGCTGAGAATGGATCCATAGGGTGCGAACTCAGGGAGAGCTCAGCTTAAAAAGTTAAAATGTGCCCTGAGGCAAAGACTCATGCAGTCACCTGGTCCCCAGGATGTATTAGAAAAAACTTAAATTCTGGGTGGGGCATAAAGGGATTAATAGTTGGGCAATTGAAAATTAAGGGTTGGGAGGGAGTGATGCTTCTGGGGGAAGGGGGTGAGACAAAGGAGAGAATGAAGAGAACCAATCACATTGCAGGGCCGGTGCTTCAGATTAACTATCAGGTACTTGACAGCGGCATTATCTGGATGGATGACAGGAAGGCTGGATCGCTGCTGTTGTCTATAGTTGGGCACATCCTTTTGTTTGAGGCTGACTCAGGAGAGAGAGGAATGTGTGCTTTTCCAGGTAAAGTTAACACACAAGGGTGGAGGTGCTGTATGATGGAGGCGAGGTTCCCCCACAGCATCTGTTCAGGAACATCTGTTCTTTACCAGAGCATGACTTCTTTTCTGATCTGCTGCTGTCTCTGTGTGCATGGAGGTCAGGGCTGCCAGTCTGCATCCCAGTGCTTGGGGTGGATACAGAGGTGCAGGGGCAGAAGGCTACTATATTCCCAGGCCCACATCTGGCTTGGCATGCTTCTTAGGGTCAAGGCTTCTCTTGGCCACAGTGTACACTCCATAGTCCAGCATAGGGCACTTCTCTTGGGGACACAGTTCTGTCCATTGCCTTGGCACACACTTGCCACAGTCCAGAAAAGCAGTCATATTACAGAGTCTTTATGTCATCTAAAGTGGCTGCATGGCAACAGTTTGGTCTCAGAAACTCCCTGAGTAACATGTACACAATAAAGCAAAACAGGGCTTTACTGAAGAAACTGAAGAAAAAGTTTTAAAAACAAGGCATATAGTTCAGCAGCAGTAAAAATGCACAGAAAAACAAGAAAGCTAACCAGCTGCCTCTTACTGGAGTCCTAACACAGTGCAATTGGTTCTAGAAGTGAGCATTATACAAATATCTTTTTAGCAGCACTGAGGCATGGAATTGAAAGGGTAAAGCAAAAGAGAAAAGACAACACTTATCCTCACTAACTACTTTTATAGAAAACTGCAGGCCATAGCTTCCTGACCTCCTCAACCGACCACTGGACAGTGTCCATGGAGTCTTCCAGGTGAAAGTAAATTTCTTCCTTACATAATACCAAATCCACAGCGGAATTGAGTGAGTCCAATTAACAAATGGGTTCGAGGGACTTCCAGTTTATGGCGACACACAGGCAGATGCACCTCTTGGATCTCCCGGGGGTGCAATCTGCACGCTAGCAGATAGTTCGCCACCCCCCCGGAGACTTTGGGAAAGGCTCCTAGCCATGGGGCTTCTGAGGGGTGGCCTCTTCACCAGCGTACTGCTGGTGAATCGAGGTGCTCTTCTGCCCTGACGGTCCTGCCGCTAGCAACTGTATGGAACTAGAGCCGCTGACCGGGACAAGCATTGGAGATTGAGCGATTAAAGCAGATGCTGAGCAAGGTCTAATGACCAACAACCAACAGTGAGTCATGTAAAAATGAACACTGGCAATTTAAAGAAAAAGTCCCCCCCCCAGGGAACAACGAGGAAAGCGAGTGTGGGAGGGGCCCCTCTCATACGCAGAGACTAAAAAGCGACTCAACAAGGGGGGAGTGGAAATAAAAGCATGGAAATCTGTTTTAAGAAACCTACCAGAGTGTGGATAAGCGATTGGGTGAATTTCAGAGACTTTGGCAAGTTTTTACAAAAGTAAACAATCCATAAAAATAGCGTGGGAAAAAATGGAGAAGGAAAAACAAGCAAAAGTGAAACCACTGGGAAGCATGAGCCCTTGACTTGAAGAGACCACTTAGTTCTCTAAACTTTTGGTGGATTCTTTGCGCCCTCTACTGGATCAGATAACTAATATTAATCAGCAGCTGACAACCAGAACTTTGCAGTTCAGCAGCTCCAACTCTCTGAAACCACAAAAAAGACAGAGCAAACACCTGAGAAAGTAAAGGAAATGGATGCCAACGCTAAAAAGGTCAAGGAAAAGGTGCAAATGCTGGAAAGGAAGCATGCTTTGGGCGAATCTCAACTTTTACAACTGCAAATGGAGAAAGCTAACCTGGTCCTCCGGTTCCAAGGGGTCCCTGAGGCAACAGATGAGAATCTAAAGGAACTTTTGAGCGATGCACTAGCTCCAGTTACAGATTTAAAGGCGGAATACCTTATAAGCGAGATGGATGTGGTCTACAGGGCCTATTCCGTTTACATCAAGAAAAATAATCTGCCTGGAGAAATAGTGGTGAGTTTCTCAAAGAGACATGTGAGGTATTTAATACTGAAAGCAACTGCAGGAACACCCCTGAAAAAGGGAGGCAATACCATTAGGATTCTAAAAGATATTCCATTTGAAATAAGGAGGAAGAGGAAGAAGTATAAGGACTTAATTCTTTTTTTTACAAACAAACAGCATTTCTTACAGATGGCTAACCCCTGAAGGCATCTGTTTCAAAATTCAGGATAAAAAAGAAAAAATTGATGCTATTGCTAAAGCACGTGACCCATTCCCTCATGGAGATTTAAGGAAAAATACATATTTCTGTAAGGGCTAGAGATTTACTTTAAAAAAAAAAAACAATCACAAGGTACAAAATCAAAATAACAGATGCTGAAACACCTCACCACAAACATATATCTAAACCAGATTTATATATATGATCATACTTGATAAGAATAATGTGTTCAAATACAAGTATGTTTGTAATGGTTGCAATAATAATATGTTTTGTAGCATAAAAGGAATTTCATAATCATCTCATATGAAGAAAAACATTCTATATTGGTCTACAATGTTCTTGTAAATGGAGGAAAATTCCTTTTTGAAATGACTAACATCTTCAAAGAACTGTGAGGTTAGGAACTGGAAGCTGTTTGCTAGTTTTTGCAGACTCATGAAGACAGCTTTCCTAAACCAGTCTAAGAATGAACAATTTCAGAGATCCCAGATATGTGGACATTTTTCTCCAGACTAATTCATGAACAAGCTAAAGGGGTGTGTGTGTTATTCTTCTAATTAACATCAGAAACAGAAACAGAAAGATTACCAGGTTCCTGTTATGATTGACAGACAGACAGACAGAATTATTACAGCGCTTATGCCACAACATGGCAACTAAACTCTATTTTGCATTATTCTTTTGAAGTGTGAGCACACACATAAATGCTACAGAAGAGTCATTATAATGCACAGGGCTATTTTTGGGCAGAAACGCACCGGAATGGAGTTCCGGCTGGCTCCCAAGTTGGCCACACTCAGCAGGAACTTATTAGCATAATAGGCCACACCCAACAGCATAAACTCATTAGGACTGGCTACATTGGGGGTGTGTGGCCTACCATGCAAAGGAGTTCCTGATACAAAAAAAAAAAAGACCTGGATTTTGACAACAAGCAAGGTAAACAGAATAAGTAGCAAAAGGTGGGTGTGGCTGGATGACCACACTTCTGACAACATGGCGGTGTGGCCTAATATGTGAATGAGCTGTGCTGTCAGGGGTGTGGCCTAATATGCTAATGAGTTCCTGCTGGGCTTTTTCTACAAAAACAGCCCTGATAATGCATGATGACACGGGAACAATGGGGTGGGGAGACTGGCATTGCCTAACTCAAGAACACTAGCTGCCCAGTCATAATTTCAATGAGTGGCTTTTGGTATTTTCTGTTTGCTGTCTGGAGGGGCATGAAAGGCTGCCAGTGAGGGACCAGGAACACATGACTGGAGCTCCAGATATGCCTGTTGGATCTTAAACAGCAACTGTGGTGGTGGTGGGGGAATGGAGTGGAGCTGTGGTGTAGGGCTAACATGGTCCCTGTCTCCCCACACATTAGTTCCCTGAAAAAATGGCCTCCCAGCCAGGCTCCTTTTAGTCATATCTATATTATGCTTGCCCTGACCCAGATGGTCCAGGCTAGCCCAATAACACGGAAGCTATGTGTATATTATCCCTGGTTAGTACTTGGGTGGGAAACCACCAGGGAAGTGCAGGGTTGCTACACAGAAGTAGGGAATGGCAAACCATCTCTGGATGTCTCTTGCCTTCAAGACCCTACAAAGTCACCATAAGTTCGTTGTGACTTGATGGTACTTTCCACCACCAATAGTAAGTGTGTCAAAGTAGGACTGGGGAGACCTGGGTTCTAACTCCCCTCACTGCCATGCCCTGGGAGATCCTGGATCCGTCAACCTCTCTCAGCCTAATGTACCTCACAGGGATGCTTTTGGGGTCAAATGGGGGGGAGGAACTACATTTGTGTCCTCAGGTCCTTTGAGGGAAGTCAGGATTAAAATGTCATGCATATAAGTAAAAGACTTCAAGTGGGGAAATGGTGTGGGTAGAAGATGTCCCCCTTCACCCACATTGCAGACCCAATCTATACCAGCCTCTCCTCCTGTGCTGGATTGTATAATTAAAAGGCAAGCTGGGAATTCCATTGATGGAATTCCATCATCATATGCTGTTTGCCCCCCGAGTAGCTGGGTTTTGCAATATTAAACAGGCACTGAAGGCTTTTCGGGACACCAAAGAAGGGTTCCCCAAAGGGAACATAACAACAAGTATGTATTTGCTTAACCATGAAGAAGGGAAATGATGTGCAGGGTAGAATATTGCAGTGGCTACTACAAATCTGGGAGTCACTGCTTTGAATCTTACCACTGGGCAAGGGAAACAGAAAGATAATATACAAAGGAGTGCTGATCAGTCTTAGGTCCACTGGTAATTTTCACTGATAGGAGGGATTCCTATCAATGGAACAGGAATCACTTGCAGCCTGAGATGCCCCTGAATTTCTGGTCCTGTGGGACAGAAAATCTCCCCACAGAGTATTCCCCCCACACACACGCAGAGGTCTACAGTGGAAGATAAGAATCAGAAGAAATCATCCCCCTTCCATTGGATCTACTGCTAGATCTAACCTAAGGAGTGGAAGAAGGGATGAATGACAACAGCTCACTTCCTCTTTCTCATAGCCACAATTATGTGTGCTCCATAACCTCCTTGCCCAAACCCTCTGCATGACCTTGTTCCACTCAGGCCCTTCAGTGCTCCATGCACATTTGCTGCTTTTGTTGATTTATGGAAGCTTTGAGTCTTGATATTGGTGAAACACACAAGGATATATAGATATTGGTGAAACACACAAGGTGCTAAAGTCACCAATACCTGAATCCCAAATGTATTTTGTGCATTTTTATGCTGGCCTTCTTCCGAGGAATTCAGGGTGGAATACCTGGCTCTCCCTTCCCTATTTTGTCCTAACAATCTTCTGAAGCAGGTGAGACTGGCCCAAGGTCATTTAGCAAGTGTGATGGCTCAGTGGGGATTTGAATTTAGTTCTCTCAACCTGCTAGTCTGACATTGTAATCACTATGCCACACTGGCTCTGACACCAGGAGGACTTTCAACTATGTATTTATGTGTTTTATCTGTTTTAATACTTTATATACATTTATATTTTAAATGCATTTCAATGTTTGAAATGTTCTCCTATTTTAATGTTCACTGCCTTGGGGACCCTGAATTGGATGGAAAGATGTCATAGAAATCTTTTAAATAACATAAATAATACCAATATCAAAATGCAAGCCATTGCCCTTCAAGTTGGCCCAGAAAAAATTAACTGCAGGAGTTGGGAACTAATAGATTGGTGTACTGAAGATGGCTATATTTCAGTGGCTTCCCAACAGCAAAGCCAAACTCTACCTTGTCTACTCTTTGTAGTCTTAGAAAGCTTTCTGGAAGATACCTCCATGAGTGATGTTTTCTTTTTGCACCCCAGCTTCTTCCGGATAAAAGTAGACCTCCCTTTGGAGAGCAAAATCTACCCCATAGACTCTGAGGAGGAAGAGGAGAACAGCCACTGGGCTTCTAAGGAGTCAGCAAAAGAAATTATTTGCCCATGGGAGAACCAGACAGAATAAGGACAAGCAGGATAACAAGAAGCCTTGTAGGATGTTTGGATGTGACCTTCATAAAAATGGCTAAATTTTCCCTGGTTTTGAACTTGCCTACTGTTTGATTGATGTACCATAATGTATAAATATATCAAACAATATGTTACACTAAAAAAATTCATAATCATAAGATAAGTTATTACGGTTCACAATTTTTTTAAATTTAATTTTAAAAAATTGTGAACCGAAATGTGAATCATCCAGCATCAAACCATGTAGCTTTTATATAATGAATGCAAATATACATTTCATTTCAAATTCGATTACAAAGTGTCTCTTGGCTTGTTTCCCTCTTGTTGTTGGCATCAGTCCTACCTTTTATATCTTGGTAACATACCAGTATATCCTAAGAAATTCCTACTTTGTTAGCTTTTGAAAACTGCTGTATTTGTATTGATTATACTTATATCCTGCTCTTCTTTCAGGGAAATTTACATGTGTCTCCTAGTGGTCTCCTATCCAAGCAGTAAAATACTATAGCATCATGTACTTTCTGTTGAGCCACAGGACTTGTACCTAACATTGATCTAGCCTGAAATTTTGCTGTGGAAAGATATTTTAATGCAATGACATATGGTTCCAGATGACAAGGAAAGTACATTTTGATAAATGGCTTTTAGTTTCTAGTGAAATTATAATCAAAACTTCTAGACAGTCCTGTGTCTGGATAACTGTGAGGCTGATGAAATGTGTTGGTAGGAGAGTTTGTAATTCACATTAGCTACCTTGTATATTAATCCATCGTAACAAAACCAAAGATTTTTGTGTGTGTAGCTAATGACAGTCCAGTCCTGAGAATTATTAGTAATATTAAATCATTCCACAGGCCATGGCTCCTGAACCCAAGGACTAGTTAATGGTTCTATGCAGTTGATATCATTTCCAAGGCTGCTGTGAATGTGGACATCACCAGTATAACCAGCAGCATCTCTCTTGGGCCTGTTGCATAACTGAGTACTATTACCCCCAAAGTCAGTCTGGCTCTGTCCAACAGCTGTATCGCTGTGGAAAAACTCCCCAAAGATTGCTTCACCCATGACAGAAGGTAAAGGCATAGCTATTCTACAAAGTTCAGCCACTACAATTCGTATAATTCTTTGGTGGAGTCATGTCACAGTGCTCTAAAGCCAACTTAACATGTAATGCAGATAGGACCTGTATTCTTATGAAATATGAAGATGGTGTGTATGAACTGATTCATCCCGAACTCTTAATCACAGAGTTTTCTCACTGACACCAAACAGATCTTCATTTAATTTAACCTTGTCACCTTATCTAAACCAGCACAGGTAGTTTTACACACGATGTTAATATATTTATTTGCATTGTCTTTGAAAATATTTTGAGCTCTGTGTTTACCTTATAAAATGCAACAGATTTTCTCCTAGATAGGTGATTTCTTTGTAATTAGAAGCAGTTCCTTTGTCTGTTTTAACAAGTCATCAATAAAATCTAATTTTAATGACTCTGGACAGCACTGTATATGCCATTCAATGTCAACTATTCTCTTTGGTCCTCTGCATTTTAGTGTATTTCCTTTTCAGAATAGTATATTAGAATACTGAATGTAATGCAAGGAATAGTGGGATGTTTTGCAGCATCCACCTCAAAAAAGAAAAAAAAATATGCTGTTAAGTGATCTCCATGCCTGAGAGAAGAGAATGGAGAGTATCAGTTTACTTCTCACAATTAGAAAAGATACCTTTACACATTTATCTGCTATTTTGACATATTTATTGCTTTACAATTGTTGACCTTATAACCTTAGCTTGTTATTTAGTTTGTCTATGCACACCTACATCATGTTACATGTTAATTTGCTGTTCAGCCAATCTATAAGTCTGAACCATCCCTACCATTCCAGTGTTTTTGAAAAAGTGTGCAAGCACACAAAAGCTCACACCTTGAATAAAGCTTTGTTGGTCTTAAAGGTGCCACGGGACTCTAAATGTGTTCTGCTGCTTCAGACCAACATGGCTGTCTACCTGGATCTCTCTGCTTTCCCTTTCATGCAAGCAAGAAGATATTCATACACAGTTGCTCTGGATAGGAAAATGATACCAGCACCCTTTCCCATACCCTTTCACAGCACATAGGTAAATAGCACCACCAAGTAAATAATATCCTATGGAACCTTTATTAAAAGTGGCAGCAAATTTTCTCCAGTCCAGCTGACATCTTTAACACATACTCTTGCTCTGGATAGGAATGGAGCATGCGATGAACTTTTCCTCAAACACTAAAGCTGCTATTTACCTCTTCAAGGAAAAACAGAGAGGTAGTCATAGACGGATTCCACAAAAACAGTTCAATCAATCACTCCAGTTACCTTTATTGGCAAGTAACACTTGCAGACTCATATACAACAAGAACAGCTACAGCAAAAAATAGAACTTGCAAAAAGAACAGGCATGAGCAGGGTTACCATGTAAATATACCAACCAAAAAAGGACCAATCAATTAAACAGAGGGCAAATAGAAATGGCACCAGAAAGAAATTTGGCAACGATTTCTGTTATCTCAGGGTTTGGATTGTCAAGGAGAGTAAGAGTCTTTAGACCATCAGAATATTCTTCTAGTTGAGTCAAAATAGCGTTTAAGAATTTCAGATGTAATGCATGGTAAAAGGGGCACTGAAATAAGACATGGGGGATTGTTTCAATGTGATCGTTGGTACACAGACAACATCTATCAGTGAAGGGCACACCCTGGAAATGGCCAGATAATAAAGCCGAAGGTAGTACATTGAATCTGGCCAAAGAGAGGGCTCTGCGGAGTTTAGGGATATAAAGTTGATAAAGATAAGAGGCAACTTGGCTGACTTTAGGAAATATTCCAAAGGACAAAGGTGAACAGGTTTTGTTAGCGGCGTTATATAATGAATGTAGCTCAGAGCGAAGTAAATTGGCTCTTATAATTGAGAAAGCCTCAGATTCGGAAGTAAGGAATAAGGAATCTAAGGTGATATCCAGTGATTTGATTTTGGATCAATAAGGATCAAGAAGACACGAGGGGAATCAGGGGAAGAGGCAAATAGTGGGAAATTGAGCAATATGAGCAGGGAAAATGGGAGACTGATGGCACAACAACTGCTTTTGCGGAATTGGTCATATATTTTCCCTGCAGGGCAAGCTAAAGGGGGGGTTGCTTTGGGAATGGAGCAGAGGAAATGTTCCCCCGTACTACTCTGCAATACTATAGTTTTGAATAAGCTGCCATTTTGTGACTGGCTCTATCCACACAGCCATCACTTTGTGAAGAAGATTCCAGAAACATAACATCTGCCCTTAAAGCTGCCAATCCTCTGGTGGAGGTGGCTCCCCCCCGTGCCACCAGTCCCTGCTGCCCTCCCCTGATATAGATAAAAAGTGAATGGGATGCACAATTGCAGATTACGCATGTTTAGATGAGGCGTAAGGGGTTAATCCATGGATCTTACTGAAGAGTTTGATTTGAGGAAGAATCTGCAGGAAGAGAGAGGTGACATTTGAAGGAAGTGAGGCTAAAAGCAACAATGGTGGGCAGATACAGTCATTCAAAGGAGTCTAACTTCTAGACAGCAGAGCTGGAGGAGTGAAGCTCTCAGGCAGGAATATATCAATGTATGAGGCAAGAGAGATGGGGAAGAGGATGCTATAGAAGACTTTTTAAAAAGGAAAAGCCAGTTCCACTAGCTCCTACCAAGTTTGAAAAAGAGTGTGGGTGTTCTCAGCATATACAGCAAAATGACTGCCAATTTTAAACTCTTCCCACTTGTCATCCAGGAAGGGAAGGAAACTGAAGCAAAATTAAGGCAAAAGTTGAAGATGTCTTTAATTTGTAAGAAAAAAGGCTAAATAATTGATGCAGTTCTGATGCCAAAGGTAATTTCAGTGGCTTTCTCTCATACAGACATTTAGCATTGATTGAGATCAAAGTATTTAAAACCCCTGCTGCTGAGGTGAAAGGCAAAACTTTCCGCTGCCTTTCTCTGCTCTAATAATATCATCTTTATGTAGTTAATAAACTGCACACTTCAGTCAAACTATGTCATTACAGAAGACTTAGGGAGCTAATAATTTAAAAGCAAAGAAGCCTCTCTGTTCTTGGCTTTGAACTAAACAACATTCTGTTGAATGAGGGGAACATCAAAGCTTTGTCACTATTACCAGTGTGGCTGGAGCAGAGGGTCTCACAGAATGTGTACTTCAGTCATCTGAGGCAACGGGTGGGGAGAGAAGGTTGAGATTAAAGCTACTGGCTTATCATGCCACGGGCAGATCCAGGTGTTTTCTTTTTCTGCTGTGCAAGCATCAGGTGGCTTGCTTATCAATGAGTTTGCTTGTTAAATGGATGTATATGAATTAAATTGGGCCTTGTGCTTCAAATTCTCTTTGATTCCCCTCCTTCTAACTTTTCTTCCTTTTTAGATAGAGCTAAATGGATGCCTTTTTCATGCCACTGGCTTTAGGGATTTGCTAAAATTCCATAATCCAGCACTAACTCCACGGGAGACAAATGTGAAAACAGGGGATTGAGCAAGGAAAAGATAACTTTGTTTTAAGAGAGCACCCCTAAGCAGGACTACTCAGAATCTTCCTCAGGCCCATTCAACAGCACTCTTAAGGCTGCAGTCCTACATATTTGGGAAGGAGCTCCATTATGTAAAAATACATTTTAAACACCAGTTAATAGTAAATGGTAGCAGTCATTGAAAGTAACAAAAAGTATTAAGACACATCAACATAGTCCAAATTAAGAAACTAATGTGTAAGAGAAGAAAAATTCAGACCCCAGAAGTTCAGCAAAATGGGACAGACTTCATCTGGTGCACAAAAGATTGACAAAGTTTGTGCTTGGTTTACATCCCTTATATATGCAGTGTATATCAGTGGCCCACTCTCCAGTAGTCACCCTCCTAACCTTTGAAAAAAGGCCTTAATTTTTGATCATTACAGGCAAGTACACCATCAGAAGTTTTGAGACTTAAATGTCAATACTGACATTTGGAATTATGTCCAGAAACAATCTGAAAGGTACTGGCAATCTCTGAACAAATGGGAAATGTGCTCATTGTGATGTGTCCCTGTTAACAAAATGGGTTTTTATGTTCTAGTCCAACTGAAGTTTCTAAAGATGCCTCAAAGGCAGCCTCACACAAACATATTACAGTAATTAAGCTTGGATGCCACTAATGCATGGGCAGCCGCAGCAAGATCATCCTTTTCCAGAAGAGGCTGCCATTGGAGTACTAATGAAACTGGTAGATGGAACTCTTGATCTTAGAGTCCAGGATGTCCTCCACTACTTGGTGGAGTTCCCCATCCACTTTCAGAGGAAGTGAGGTCGGAGGTCGAGGTCTCCATGTCAATGGTCCAGGATCCTTCTTCAGCAGACTAGAATGGAAAACAGTATGGATGTGATGTAAGTTCTTAGGTAAATCCTACTCAACAGCCACATTGTTAATGACACGTAACACATAAGAACATAAGAGAAGCCAATGTTGAATCAGGCCAATGGCCCATCTAGTCCAACACTCTGTCACACAGTGGCCAAAATATACCAGGTGCCATCAGGAGGTCCACCAGTGGGGCCAGGACACTAGAAGCCCTCCCACTGCTGCCCCCCCAGCACCAAGAATAGAGTGCATCACCTGCCCCAGACTGAGAGTTCCCATCTATACCCTGTGGTTAATAGCCACTGATGGACTTCTGGAAATATGTGGGACACTTTAAAGGGTCCCACATATTTCCACCCCAGTTTGGTGTAGTGGTTAAGTGTGCCAGTTTGGTGTAGTGGTTAAGTGTGCAGACTCTAATCTGGGAGAACCGGGTTTGATTCCCCACTCCTCCATTTGCACCTGCTGATGTGCCCTTGGGTCAGTCACAAGCTCTGGCACAGCTGTTCCTGAAAGAGCAGTTTGTGTTAGAGTTCTCTCAGCCCCACCTACCTCACAGGGTGTCTGTTGTGGGGAGGGGAAGGGAAAGGAGTTTGTAAGCCGCTCTGAGACTCAAAAGTGAAGGGTGGGGTATAAATCCAATCTCTTCTTCTTCTCTTCTTCTTCCCAGGTTGCAGGCCTTTCAGATTCTTCGTGGATACATACACAGAATTCCCAGGTTGTAAGTCCCACTTGGGTTACCTGCCTTTGTCAGCCTGGGCTTTGTAATCCTCCTTTGCTTTAACTGGACCCTTTTGAATTAAGGTCCATTGCTGAACCAACTCAGACCACCACACTTTCAAGTCCCTTGGTCTGGCTGCTTGAGATGCAATTGTAGGAAGGGGGGCACTCTCATAATCCTGCACCACCTTGAATGGGGTGGCTCCCCTGGAACTGTGCTCTGAGTTATTATAATGGTATTCCGCATATGGTAACAGTTCAAGCCAGTTGTCTGTTGGTAGTTAATAAAACATCTTAGAAACTGCTCCAACACTTGATTGGTGCACTCTGATTGGCCAGCCATCTTGGGGTGGTAAGCACTACTGAGACCCTGTTCAATGCCCAATACTTTCAAAAGCTCCCTCTAAAAGGCGGTTTGGGGTCCCCTATCAGAGATTATCTTTGTAGAGACTGAGTGGAGTCTAATAATCTGTTGCATGAACAGCTGAGCCAGTTTCTTGGCAATGGGCACTCTTTGTAGGGAATGAAGTTGGTTTGTTTTGGGAATAAATCCACCACCACCCACACAACAGTTCTCCCTTTACTGGGTGGCAAATCAGTTATGAAATCCATAGAAATGATTGAGTATGGCCTGTCAGGGGTTTCAAGGGGCTGCAACAGTTCTGGAGTCCCCCCGCCTTTTCTTTCCCATTAAACACACTTGACATGATGACACATAATGGGAAATGTCCCCATGCATGCAAGGGCACCAGAATTGCCTCTGGGCTAAATGCAGAGTTTTTAAACTTCCATAATGTCCTGCCAGTCTGTTATTGTAACAGAGTTTCAAAATTTCCCGATGCAGGGAGTGGGGCACAAATAATCTGTGCTGCCAGTACCAACAACCATCTCCAGCCTGGGTCAGGGAGGTCTCTTTTTCTATTTCCTTCATGTCAGCATGACTGAAGACCACTTTGAATTTTTCCACCCAAGGCTTGGGGCTCTGGCTTTCCCCTGCTTTAACTTGGCTCCAAGTAACCACTGCCCCCCGCAACTGGGTAGGGTGAACACAGAGTCTATCATTTCCTCTTTTTGACTGGTATGTTGGGGGAGACACAAGAGTGCATCAGCCAGGAAGTGAGATTTCCCAGGGAGGTGCTTACGTGAACTGAAACTTGGAGAAAAACTCTACCCATCTCAATTGCTTTGCACTGAGTCAGCAGGGTATGTTCAGGGCTTTGAGATTGTTGTGATCACTCCACACTTCAAACTGCACCCTGGCTCCTTCCCGCCAGTGTTTCCAAGTGGTCAACACCAGCTTAATAGCCACAGCCTCTTTATCCCAGACTGCCCAATGTCTCTCAGCATCAGAAAACTTTTTTTACATATAGGTGAGGGGGTATAAATTCCCATCCTCCCCCCACTGTAGGATTGCCCCCCCACTGCCATGTCTGAGGCATTGCACAATGAAGATCTTGCTTTCATCTGGGTGGCTCAAGACAGGTTCGGATGTAAACAGTGCTTTCAGTCTCTCAAAGGCCCTCTGACATTCCTCTGTCCAATTTAATACTGTCAGGCCTCTTAGAATCCTGCCCCTTCCCTCTAATTTTCAATAAATCTGTCAGGGGCAAAGACACTTGGGCAAAGTTTGGGATGAAGGAGCGGTAAAAATTGGCGAAACCCAGGAAGGCTTGTAATTGTCTCCTTGTTTGAGGAGGCCGCCAATCCCAACACATCCTTTACTTTGGCAGGGTCCACTCTCAATCCCTTTTTTGAAATTCTATAGCCCAGAAAGTCTAATTCCTCTTCATGGAATTCACACTTAGTTTCACAAACAGCTTGTTTGGGTGAAGGGTTTTCAAGACATTCCTTACAAGTTACACATGAGAGTCTTTATCTTTGATGTATATCAAAATACTGTCCAAGTAAACTATAACACTTTTGAACAAATATTTGTGCAGCACCTCATTGATTAAGTTCATAAATACCCCAAGGACACCAGAGAGCCCAAACAGCATCACCAAATATTCAAACTGCCCCAGTGGGATATTAAAACTGCCCCAGTTTGGTGTAGTGGTTAAGTGTGTGGACTCTAATCTTGGAGAACCGGGTTTGATTCCCCACTTCTCCACTTGTACCTGCTGGATGGCCTTGGGCAAGCCATAGTTCTGGCACAGCTGTTCTTGAAAAAGATCAGTTTATGTCAGAGCTCTTTCAGGCCCACCTACCTCACAGGGTGTCTGTTGTGGGGAGGGGAAGGGAAAGGAGATTGTAAGCCACTCTGAGACTCCTTTGGTAGTGAAGGGTGGGGTATAAATCCAGTCTCTTCTTCTTTTTCTTCTAAAAGCAGTCTTGTATTCATCTTCCTCATGAATGTGCACTCAAAAATAAGCATCCTGCAAGTCCAGTTTAGTGAAGATTTGGCCTTTCACAGCCTCTGTCAGTAAGTCTTTGATTAGTGGGATGGGATAAGCATTAGACATTGATATTGCATTCAAGCCCCGATAATTGGTACACAACCTTAACCCCCTGTCTTTTTCTTGCAGAAAAGCACTGAAGCTACAAAGGAAAGGTTGCATGTTGGATAAACCCTCTCACCTGGTTCTTGTCTAAAAACTTTCTCAGATCTTCTTTGTGGTCTCTATGCATCACACCTATGGGATCTAGTGCACCTGCGCTGATCTGATCGGTGTTGTACAAAGCTCACAATGGGATTTTCACGCCTCCACCCTGAGCCTGCGCGGGAACCCCTACTGTGCATGCCCAAGGGGGTGGGGCATGGACATCCTGCCAATTCTCTTCTGACTGCCACGCTGTTAGCAGCTTTCTTGTTGGTCGGTGCTGTTCGTTTTTTCTCCTCACATCGGGAATTCTTCAACTCATCTTATCTTCATTCTTCGGATTTCTTCTTTAAATTACTGAACTTTTCTCCTCAAGAAATTGTCAGGGAGTCAGCGGGGTGAGAACTTTCCATGGTTTTTGGACCTTCACCTCCCCTCCCTTTTCTCCCCTCACTCTGAGGAATTCGTTTATGGATAGAAAGTGGGGGTGCTTCAAGAGTTTCGTGTGGGAGTAAATTAGCTCCTCGGGATGAACACATGCTCTGTATAATTTGTTTGGGTGAATCTCACCATCCAGAGTGTTGCATTCTTTGTGCGAAATTCTCTAATCAAACGCGTAAAAATAGAGCCGTGAGACTGAAAGTAGCCCTTTGGGAATTGTCGACCGACCCTTTTCTTAAATCATCTTCATAGAATGAACCCCCACCTCAATCTTCCACATCGATGCCGAGGTTGATGGCTACCCCATCAACACCAAAACCACCTTGGCCAGTCAAGTCTTCTTCTGATATGGGGCCAGCCCCTTCCTAGAAGTGTCCTTCGAAATCAACCTCCTCTGCCTCGACACCAGCAAAGAAACAAAAGAAGTATAAGTCGCAGAGACAGAGCTCTCATAAGTCGACCGCTGGGGAGCCGCAGAAGTCTCACAAGATGAGTAGCGTGGTTAATCCCTAAGGGCTCTGCACTGCCTATGATACTGCAGTCGCACTCTCTATCAGCACGTCAATCCACACCGGAGCTGCCTATCATACAATCGCGCCCCCAATTGAGATTCCCGACTCTCCTATCAGGCAGCTGAACCCTCCAGAGTTGGAGGTGGATCTGGGCCGACATCCTCCATCCGTATTGCCTTCCAAAGCTGAAGATGAGGTGATTATGGATGCTCATGGTGTTGGCCACTGTTCTCCATTGGCTTCCTCCTGGACTAGCAGTCGCTCCAATCCCGGCTGTCAATACCGACCCGATGATCGATCCCACTCTCGTGTCCATGCGGATGATCGAGGTCATTGGGATGAATATCCGATCCGTCCTGATCAACACCATTTGTCCCATTCACCCAGAAGAGATCATTTCTCCAAACCAACCTCAGGTCCGGACTCGCCTTCCCGGCACCAACATCATCCATTGATGTACCCCCCGTGGGATCATTGTCATCATATGCTGTACTGGTTTTCCTCCTTTCCTCTATTGGCATTGATGCCCTGGCTAATGCCTATGAGGCTGGATAACTGGGACCGCCATTCGACCCTGCCCCATTCTCCACATCATCCACCCCTGCGACTCTCTCCAGGGAATCAAAACATCCAATTATGTCACATGAATAAGTAGATACCAATATGTGTTATGGCAACAACCTACAGAGGTTCTACTGACCCTTCCTGATGAGACTCGTCAGACAGCCAGGACCCTGCAAAAGGAGGGCATGGTGCTGGCGAAGCAGCTTTTGAATTCATCAAAACACTCACTGGATACCTTCTCCAGAACTATGTCTTCAGTGGTTGCTCTTCGTAGGCACTCCTGGCTGCGCGACACCTCTTTCCCATCTGAAACCAGGGCTTACATAGAGGATCTGCCTTCGATGGAGAGGGACTGTTTCATTCCTCCACAGACTTGGCTCTTCAGGAAATGGACAAGAGCATAAAAGCCTCCAGATCCTTGGGTGTTTCAGCTCATTCCAAACCATACTGCCAATGTTCCTGGTCCCTTTATGCTTCCAAACGTCCATACAATAAGCCATCCCCTGAGGGTACCTGAAGACCTCGTCAGTCCCCCATAGGCCAACGCCAACACTACTACTACCCTGCGAAGTCCAGATATGACTCGCAACAACAACAGCCCAGGGCCAAATCTCAGAAGGCACCCAAACAGGGCCTTTGACTTGCCCCAACTTACCACCATGGACTCCACCTGCCTTTCCCAATTCCTCCCTACTTGGTGGGCCATCACTATGGACCGATGGGTCTTGTCTATCCTGTCCCAGGGATATTTGATCAAATTTGTGGACTTTCTGATATTGCCTGTTTTCCAGGCCACCCCTTCCTCTCCCCTCCTTCTCCAGGAGGTCACCTCCCTCCTGGCAAAAGATGCGATAGAATGAGTGCTGAAGGCATATGAGGGGCAGCTTTTTACTCCCATTACTTTGACATTCCCAAACGGGACGGGGGCCTACATCCAATCTTAGACCTACGTGGTCTGAACGCCTTCATGGAGTACTGCAAATTCAAAATGACATCCCTGCAAGTCATCCTCCCTCTCCTGGCTCAGGGCTCTATTGACCTCCAAAATGCTTATTTCCACCTCAACATCCACCCATCTCATCGGAAGTGCCTTTGGGGACCTCCACTTCCAGTACAAGTGTCTCCCATTCGGCCTCTGCACGGCGCCAAGAGTCTTCACTAAGATGATGGTGGTGGTGGCGACCCATCTTCATCTACAAGGAATCACCATCTTTCCTACATAGATGATTGGCTCTTGGTGGCAGATTCCATGAAGCTCCTGGACAACCACATCTCCTAGATACTCCATCTCCTATCCTCTCTGGGCTTGTGGGTCAACCAACCAAAGTCCAATTTGCAACCCACACAAAGGGTGCAGTTCATGGGGGCAGTTCTCAACTCTATGACATGCATTGCTTATCTTCTTGCAGACAGAGCGGCAACCTTAACATCGCTCGCGATGGAGGTGAGGACACACACCTGGTCCACGGCCCTCCAGGTCCAATGTTTGTTGGGCCATATGTCAGCCACCACATCTGTCCTGCCATTCACAAGACTCCGCATAAAACCTCTTCAGATGTGGTTTCTGCAGCACTTCAAGCCCTGTTGAATGTCCCAATCCATCCATCTCCAGCCCCCATCGAATGTCCAAAACTCCCTGGCGTGGTGGATGCTCGTATCCAACCTCACCCAGGGTGCACCCTTCCACCCACTGAGACCGAGTCTCACACTTACCACCGATGTGTCCCTGTGAGGATAGGGAGTCCATCTCAATGGCTTATGTGTCAGTTATCTGTGGGATGCTCCCACTTCAACCAGACACATCAATTTCCTGGAACTGATGGCGATCAGGCTGGCATTCAGGTCCTTCCAGCCCATACTTCAGGAGCATTGTGTAACTGTTCTGATGGACAATACTACGGTGCTCAGCTATGTCAACCATCAGAGTGGGACAGTGTCCTGGAGCCTATGCCGTCTGGTGATCGACCTCTGGGATTGGTGTATACACAACAACATCTCCCCTGTGGCTGCTCACATTCCAGGGATCTGCAATGTGAGGGCAGATCTTCTCAGCAGGGGTCTCACTCAGCATCACGAGTGGGAGCTGAACTGGACTTAACCCTAACCCTTCTTTCAAAAATTGGGCGGTCCTCAGATAGATGTTTTCGCCTCCACAAAGAACACAAAGTGTCCTTTCTTCTGCAGCCACGGGGGAGTAGACCTTCTCTCTCTGGGAGATGGCCTCCTCTACCCATGGGGACAGATGCTCATTTATATGTTTCCTCCTCTACCCCTATTCCTATGCGTGGTTCAGAAACTAGCCAGGCTAGTACCAAACTGTATCTTAGTGGCTCCATGGTGGCCCAGGAAACCCTGGTTTACCACTCTTCTTCACCTTGCGAAAGGCAGGTACTACCACTTCCCCAAGGTATCAGATCTCCTTGCAGAGAGTGGTATGCTACTTTACATCAGTGTAGACAGCCTGAAACTGACAGCCTGGCGAATACTTTGATAATGTTCTCTGATCAAGTCTCAGAGGTCCTGCTGAATGCTCAAAAGGCATCCACTCGTCTTTCCCATCAGAGGAAGTGGCTTAGGTTCCTATCCTTCTTACAGTCTTTAACCACTTCACCAACATCCTCAGGTCTCGACAAAATCCTCGAGTTCCTCCTGTTGCTCGCCTACCAGGGACTTTGCCACTCTTCCATCAGGGTCTACTTGGCAGCTATTTCTGCCTACCACGACAGGCTGGGTGGTTATTCTGTCTTTGCGCATCCTGTGTCAAAGAAGTTTCTTTGGGGTCTCATGCACTTGTACCCTCCTGTAACTGCCCCCATGCCATTGTGGGATTTGTCATTGGTACTCCGTCATCTCACGAGAAAACCATTCAAACCTATGGCAACCTGTGCCCTTCAGTATGCCTCATGGAAGACTGTGTTCTTGATGGCGATTACATTGGCCAGGAGGGTCAGCAAACTGATGGCACTACGCCATGACCCTCCATACCCAGTCTTTCTGCCAAACGGTGTGCATCTGGTGCCGGATGTTTCCTTTCTACCGAAAATGGTTTCTGAATTTCATTTGAACTCAGAAATGTTCCTGCCAGGTTTCTTTCCATGCCCTGAGGGGGGAGAACAATGTCTTCTTCACACCCTTGATGTTAAGAGGGTGCTTCTCTTCTATCTAAACTGTACTCAGCCTACTAGAAAGGATAACACCCTGTTACTTTTGTACTCCACTGCCTCCCTAGGGTCGCAGATTTTGACTCAATGCCTGTCCAAATGGATTATCGGGACAATTAAGTTGTGCTACTTGTTAGCAAAGCGCCCTCTCCCTGTTTGCTTGACGGCGCATTCTACCAGATTGATGGCAACCTCCACAGCTTTCCTGAAGGGTACATCGCTGTCCTCTATCTGTAGAGCTGCCACATGGTCCACGCCAACAATGTTAATTAAACATTACGCATTAGACATTCGTGTGGAACATAGTCGATCTGGGTTGTTTGGTCCTGTCCTCTGCAGTGTGCTGAGTCTGACAGTGCCTACCTCCAGATGAGCCACTGCTTTTCAATCTCCCATAGGTGTGATGCACAGAGACCATGAAGAAGATAAACAGGTTGCTTACCTGTAACTGATGATCTTCAAGTGGTCATCTGTGCAGTCACACCGCCCGCCCGTCCTTCCCCACTGCTGTCATCCTAAGTTGTTTCTCTCATATGGCTTTGGTTTATAGTGGTCAGAAGGAACTGGTGGGATGTCCGTGCCCCACCCCCTTGGGCATGTGCAGTAGGGGTTCCCGCGCAGGCTCAGGGTGGAGGTGTGAAAATCCCATTGTGAGCTTTGTACAACACCGATCAGATCAGTGCAGGCACACTAGATCCCAAAGGTGTGACAGCACAGATGACCACTCAAAGATCATCAGTTACAGGTAAACAACCTGTTTTTCCTCCTTTTCGGCTGGGAATACAGTTTCCCCTTAGGTAGCTTTTGGCCAGGTAGAATCTTGATAACATAGTCGGTATGCTGATGGGGAGGGAGCTCATCAGCCTCCTTTTCTTCAAATACTTTTGATAAATCTCTGTACTCAAAGGAGAGCTGGTTTAACTACACCCACTCAGCCACTGGCTGCGGCTCCCCCCCCTCCAGGTTCCAAATATGAGTTTCACAGCAGGGGTCCAAGAATCGGAGGGCTCCCAGGCTCCACTGAATGTAAGGGTCATGTGCTCTTAGCCAGGGGCTTTCCAACACCACAGGGAACTTGGCAGAGGGGTTCACAATGAAGGCCCTCAGCTCCCAGTGGGCACCCACCCTCATGGGTAGGCAGGCTGTGCGGTGAGCAGAAGGCTCCCCCTTCATGGGGGTTCCATCCATCTGAGAAAATACAAGGGGTCCCTCAGCTCTCGCAATTCTGCCCCCAACCCAGCTACCAAGTCTGGGTTGATCAGGTCTCGGATGCATCCTGAGTCTGTGAGAGCCTGTACGCTGATGTGGTTTCAGGGGGGGGATTAACTACAGTCACAGTCATAAAAAACAAAGAGGAAGAGGGCCTCACTGACTCCAGCACTGGAGACACTTGGACCTGCCTTTTAATGCCTTTCACAGGAGATCCTTTGCGTTTCCTGCCGGCTGTTGGGATTCCTCTTCACTAGATAAGATGCTCTCCAATTCAACTCCCCCTCCTGACTGAAGGGCAGTCAGATGCTTGAGATGGCCTGTGACAGCTTGAACTTATTCTCTCTTGGCTTGTCTTCTCCCTTCTGTGCCACACCAGGACTCTGTTCATGAGGGCAGTCAGCGGCAAAATGCCTGAGGCCCCCACACTTCAGACACAAGTCCTGACACATCCTCTGCTCCTTGTCACTCTCTTTTCCTGGGAGCTAGCCTCACTGCATCCTTGCCTCCCAGCCAGCACCTGGCATTTTTGCCAGCCACATCGGAGGTTTGGGATAAATAATCTTCAGGATGTTGCATTGGTTCTCAGCCTCACACACCACTTGAATCCAGCCATTCAAAGTTCTCTTGGGGCAGAGCTTTGTTCAGGATGGTGTGGTTCAGGCCAGCCCAGTAGAATTCTATAAGCACTTCCTCCAACCAGCCTTGCAACTTGGCAGCAGAGGCCTTGAACTCATCAGAGAACGCTTTGACAGATCAGTTCAGCTCAAAGGGCATTTAAATGCTTTTTGAGTTCCTTTCCACAGGGCAAGTAAGCTTAAAAGAGTGGCACCTTCAGTATATCTCCAACAATCCCCCTTTCTGCTTGCCCAGTCCTGCTGTATATCACCTAGGTCATGGTGAGTCTTTCAAAAGCATTCCCATGAGCCTTTGGGAAACATGCTTGTATGTAACCATGGAACTATGATATGCTATATCAATGTGTGTTATGTGTCTGTACCCACCTGTTCTATGTATACATTACTGCTAGAAGTAGGGGTGGGCACGAACCAGGAAAATGGGGTTCATGATGGTTCATGGTGGACCCACAAACTGAACCATAAACTATCATGAGCAAAAAAGGCTTCATACAAACTGAACTAGTTCATGAAGATCATGAGATGGTAGAATCCCCCCCCCCGAATGCTAGAGACACCAAACTCACAGCAGCTGACTCTCTTCTACCTGCTGTTCAGGTTTAGTGAGGATTAAACTTTAGGGGGTCTAAGTTACAACCCTCTGAAGAAGGTGCCTCCAGGAAAGTACTTTCTGGGGAAATGACAGGTGCAAGTTCAGGAGTACAGAATGTACCCTGTGCAACCTAGAGGCATCAGACTCACAGGGGACCTACTGCTGATACTTTTCTACATGCTCACTATGAGGTGGCCCACATTTTAGACTCAGAGTTTATACATAATAGTTTATATTAGCTTACCTGCTGGAAAGAGTTTGACCCCTCTCATAATGAATGGGTGAAAGCCTGTCATGTACACGCTCCTAAACTTCTACACAGTTTTCACAAAATGTACTCCAATAAACCTGGTGGGTGAGATCTTGAGGGGGGCAGTATGTCAGCTAGGCCTCTAGCTTCCATGGAGTGCAGGGGGGGGGCCCTCTGGAATTTTAGGTTTCTTTACTCTGTGCCTTCAGCATTTCTTTCTCTCTGTAACATGAGCGTTTGGCCTTGGTGTCTAGCACCAGCTTTCTCCTGAGAAACTGGACCCATTAACTTTGGCGGGCTTCTACCTGTTCCATGATCAGCTCCAGGCCATCAGGGGACCCTCCTGAATTATGTATATCTGCTTGCTTCGCTCGCTTATTGCCAGTTCTAACATAAGATGTGTAAAGACAATCTGCATACTTCAATGTTTCAATAAACTTTACTTCTTTGCAAGAAAGTTGTTGGGAACTGATTGCTGCAGGAGTGTGACACACTGACTGGCTCAGTGTGTGTCACAACACTCACAGCTCTAACAAATTAAGGAATCATTAAATGGTTTAGTAACGAAAGAAGAAGTGACAATGGCGATAGAAGATGCAAAGTTGGGCAAAGCTCCAGGACCAGATGGCTTCACAGCAAAGTTTTATAAGAAATTTAAAGAGGAGCTAACCCCTATCTTGGTACTTCTGTTGAATGAGATAAGAAAGACCAAATGGATCCCAGATTCATGGAAAGAAGCAAATATTTCATTGATACCTAAAGAAGGTTTGGATTTGACTCAAGTAAAGAATTATAGGCCAATATCGCTATTAAATAACGATTACAAATTATTTGCAAAAATAATTTCGGAGAGACTGAAAAAATATCTGAAAGATACAATAGCGGAAGAACAAGCTGGATTTTTACCAAACAGACAAATCAGAGACAATTTAAGAGTGGTGATAGACGCAATTGAATATTATGACAAGCATCCTGAAAAAGAAGTTGGATTCCTCTTCCTAGATGCGGAAAAAGCTTTTGACAATTTAAATTGGGAGTTCATGCTGCAAGTTATTGAAAAAATGGATATTGGACAGTCTTTTTTAAACATGATTGTGGCAATATATTCAGAACAAAAGCGGCTTTGAATATAAACAAAGAAAAGACGGACTTCTTCCAAGTCCAAAAGGGAACACGTCAAGGCTGCCCGTTATCCCCGTTGTTGTTTATTTGGATATTGGAAATATTATTGACAGCGATAAGAAAAGATAACAGTATTGAAGGACTTACAGTGAAAGGTTTTGCCTATAAATATAGGACATTTGCAGATGATGTAATGTTTATGATCCAAGACCCAATTGAGAAAATACCACAACTGATGGAAAAAATTGAAGAATTTGGTTCAGTTGTGGGATTTTATGTTAATAAAAGTAAAACCAAAGTGATGTGCAAAAATATGACGAAACAGAGACAAACAGAACTTCAAGAGAAAATTCAATGTGAAGTAGTTACAAAGACTAAATATCTTGGAACTGAATTAACCATGAAAAATATTGACTTGTTTAAAAACAATTATGAAAAGGTGTGGCACAAGATTCAGCAAGATATGAAGAAATGGGACACTTTGAATTTATCATTGATGGGAAGAATCGCGACTGTAAAAATGAATATTTTACCGCGTTTGATGTTTCTATTTCAGACTATTCCAATACTAAAACAAAGGAAAGTACTGGATTCGTGGCAGAAAGAATTATCCAAATTCGTATGGGCAGGGAGAAAGCCAAGGATTAAAATGAAAATTTTATGTGACGCAAGAGAGAGAGGAGGTCTACAACTACCAAATTTAAGACTGTATTATGATGCCGTCTGTTTAACATGGTTGGAACAGTGGATTACTCTGGAGAATAAGAAGCTATTGGCCCTGGAAGGGCATGATAACAAATTCGGATGGCATGCATATTTATGGTATGGAAAAGTAAAAATGGATAAATTTTTTAAACACCACTTTGTAAGACAATCACTGTTCGAGACATGGATGAGATATAGAAAATTCTTCTCAGAAGAAAGACCACTTTGGATTGTACCAGCTGAAGTGATTAATCCATATTCAAGAAATCAAGGGCTAGACTGGCTACCCTATAAAAATCTCTTAAAATCTGAAGGGGAAAATTTTGTGTTAAAAGATAGATTTGATGTTGAATTTGAATATGATTGGTTGAAGTATAGACAGATTTATGATTTATTTAAGACCGATAAAAGAGAACATGGTTTTAGAGAAAAGAATATTGAAATTGAAACTGTATGGCTTGAGAAAGGCAAAAAAATGATTTCTAAACTGTATAAGGTTCTATTGAAATGGTATACTGAGGATGAAGTTGTAAAAGAGCAAATGATAAAATGGGCTGTAAATGTTAATACTGAGATATTAATGACATCTTGGGAATACTTGTGGAAAAAGTCAATGAAAATTTCAACTTGTGTAAATGTTAAAGAGAATTGTTATAAAATGATGTATAGATGGTATATGACGCCCAAAAAAATTGCTATCATAAATGAAAGTATGTCTAATAAATGTTGGAAATGTAAGAAACATGAAGGGTCTTTTTACCATATGTGGTGGACATGTGATAAAGCAGTAAAGTATTGGACAGAGATCCACAATGAGATACAAAAAATTCTGAATTGTACTTTTAAGAAAGACCCACAGATGTTATTGTTAGGTCTTAAAATGGAAGAAACAACACTCACAGCTCTCCCCCCGAGCTGAAACACACAGCCTGTTTTAAGTGTTCCCTCTAAGATTTGGAGTCTTGTGAGCCACTAGTATTAAAGTTGTGAGCGAGCCTACATTTGACTATCACATGAACCTAAGCCTACCTCACAAGGTTGTTGTGAAGATAAGACAGAGGATGGACAGCACTCTGCGCAACTTGGGGGAATGGGCAGGATTAAAATGTACTAGGTATCAAATTTAAAAATGTGTGGGAATCCAGTTCCAATCTGATTTCCCAGACATATGTACACAGGTGTTTAAAAATGTATATACACACGTATGACCTTTTTGTCCACTGCAGCAAACTCCAATATAAATTGGACCTGAACCTAAGCCTACCTCACAAGGTTGTTGTGAAGATAAGACAGAGGATGGACAGCACTCTGCGCAACTTGGGGGAATGGGCAGGATTAAAATGTACTAGGTATCAAATTTAAAAATATGTGGGAATCCAGTTCCAATCTGATTTCCCAGACATATGTACACAGGTGTTTAAAAATTTATATACTCATGTATGACCTTTTTGTCCACTACAGCAAACTCCAATATAAATTGGACTAACAACTGTAATGTGTGGAGGTGTCCTAACTGCAGACAGCCAGTGGTTAGAGTGTTACACTAGGATCTGGGAAAGCCAGGTTCAAATCCCTACACTGTCATGCCAGCTTGCTGTTGAGTCATTTAATGATATAAACAATATGACAGATACAATATACAATATGCCATTAAATACCAACAGTGCCCTTCCACTTAGGCCCTTCCTCATAGGGCAAACAGGTCAAACCCTATGCCAAAGGATAAATAGACACAAATCTGACAATAAGAACCACAAGAGGTCCATTAGTGGGTATTAACCACAAGGTATAGATGGAACACTATGTATGGGGCAGTGATGCTCTGTGTTCTTGGTGCTTGGGGGCAATGTTCCCTCTAAGCTGTGGAGTCTTATGAGCAAAAATTCTATTTTTTGAGCTACTGGCATTAAAATTGTGAGTGAGTGATTTGACTGCTGCATAAATTAGTTTGCTCTGGAGCCACCCTTCCTGAGCTAAGATGAAAATGTGTGAGTCAGAGGCTAAAAAACTGAGCTAGCTCACACTAACTCAGCTTAGAGGGAACACTGCTTGGGGGACAACAGTGGGAAGGCTTCTGGAGTTCTGGCCCTGCTGGTGGACCTCCTGATGGCACCTGGGTTTTGGCCACTGTGTGACACAGAGTGTTAGAATAAATGGGCCACTGGTCCATCATGGCTTCTTTTAAGTTCTTTGGTTTCCTGCAGTTTATTTACACTACAGTCTTGTCTCACTCATTCACACAATGAAGTCGTGCGGGGTTTGTGAACACTATTTCTGTTTTGCAGACAGTGAATGGGGCGTATGAGAACAGCAAAGAGTCTAGTGGCATCTATTTATGGCATCCACTTTTGCAGACATGAGAGTATGGCTGCAAACCAGAGGTACTTGCATGTGCACTTGGGGGATCCCATTGCCAGGGAGAGGAAGGATGGAATATAGTCCTAGGGTGATGTAATTTGTACTCACAGGCAATGGTCCCTCTAAGCACCACAGTGTTGTGAGCAGAAATTCTACCTTGTGAGCAAAAAAGCTAGTAACATTAAAGTTGTGAGTCTACATTTGAGTTAGTTTTTTAGTAAGTTGTGTAAGTTAGTTTTTTAGAAGATTACTTCCGTAGCCTTGTAAAATCTCAGAATAAATTATTTTAAATTATATTTAAACTATATTTTTGGAATAATTTAAACATTATAAGAGAAAAAAAGAATCGTCAAATTTCACCCACTCCTTTCCACTGTATTGGTAGACCTGGCCTCCAGAGAACAGGTCTACCCACCCCAGTCCACTATATTGGTAGACTTGGCCTCCAGGGAACAGGTCTACTCACCTTTTAACCACTGTATTGGTAGACCTGGCCTCCCAAGAACAGGTGTACCCACTCCAGTCTGCTATATTGGTAGACATGGCCTTGGACCATCACCTTGCGCTGAGCCTTAGAAAACATAACAGCACTTAGGAGAGGAAAAACTCTTGCAGTCTACTTTATTTTGTTGTTGGTTTTTTTTAGTGAAATATGACAACCAGCATTACAGGTCAAGTATAACAGAGGAGGAACAATCACTGTCAGAACCCTGCCTAAATGTTATCAACCTGCCCAAACTACTTATTTATCCAACTATTTATATCCCACTTTTCCCTATGATTCAAGGCAGCTTACAAATCATACTGAAAAGCATAATAGGGGTGTGCAAAAAAAACCCCTTCACCCCAAGCTCCATTGTAGCCTGTGGGGACCATTATAGTCAATAGGCCCCAAGGGCTATAATGGAGAATCAATCTGGGGGTGTCTGAGGCTTGGGGGGGCTGTTGTTTTAGACAGAGGCACCAAATTTGCAGCATAGCTGCTGGTGCCTCTCCTCAACCTCATCCCCCAGTTTTAAAAAGATTGGACCAAGGGTCCAGTTCTATGGGCCCCAGAAGGAAGTGTCCCCATCCTTTATTGTTTCCAATGAAGGGAAAAATGCCTTGTGAGCAGAAGCAGAAATCCCTGTTGCTGCCTGTTAAAATTTTGTGTGCCAGTGCCCCTTAGCACAGCTTAGACGGCACTATGCAGTTAAGCTCAACAAAGTAAGGGGTTTGCAGCAGGGAATCAGTGAGAGAGGATACAAGCCTCTTTCCTTCATTCTCTCCTTTTCAGGACTTCATCTGAAGAAGAACAACTTGCTGGAGGAAAAGAAGGGTCTTTCCAGATGAGTATCTTCTTTACCGTTTTTGTATACACTTTGCTGCCCTCTTCTGGTGGAATCGTGAGATTACTTTTTTCTTTCCTGCTGTTACTGTCTTATGCTAGATTTTTGATTTAACCTAGCAGAACAAAGTTTGAGACCAATGGCACCTTTAAGACCAGCAAAATTTTATTCAAGGTATAAGCTTTTTTTTTTTTAGGTGAGGATGCATAAATCAAGACTTTATAAATACAACATAATAAATATCCCATACAAAGTGTCTGAATCATATACAAAGTTCTTGCCATTTTTGCCTTTTTCTCCCAGAAGACGCATGATGTGTCAGACTCCATGCGTTGGTATGAGTATTCTTTGATCTGTTGTGATAAGCATGAAGGTGAGCCATTAGCCTCTGAAGAAGATTTTTGAAACAGAAGGTTTATGCTGGTGTTTCTGTCAGGCTATATACTACTACAATTTATTGCTAGTTGTGTAAACTAGCAAGGACTGCTTATAGGAGCTGCATGCATTATCTGGAATTCAATAGGAGGCTTTTACATTGCAAGTTTTGGAAGTTGACAAGGACTGCTTAAAGGAGCCACAATAATTATTTGGAATCCAACAGGTTTAGCATGATTACATTATACTGCTAGCTGTGAAATTCAACAAAGACAAAGGAGTTGCATGCTTCATTTGGAATCCAGCACGCATGTTTATTTACAGCAACTATAAAGTCTATAGTTCAGGAATTGTGCTTTTCATAAAACATAAATAATGGCAAGAACTTTGTATATGATTTAGGCACTTTGTATGGGATATTTATTGTATTTATGAAGTATTGATTTATGCACAATGTTCTGGTTATAGGTTATTTACATATTATTATATTAATATATTATTATTAAATCCAGTTATTTATGGGTTATTAGTTATTCACACAGACATTTCTATATCTTGGATTTTCTCCTTATTTCCGTGTTCACCCGCAGGGTCACCAGAGCCCTTGAAATGCCAGAGAAGACGGGCCCAGGAGAGGTGCAGGACCAGCGCCATAGCACTGGGCTGCCAGCTCAGCCCTGGTCAACCACTGTCTGTGAGCCTGAGTCACCACAGGATTAGGACTGACAGCCATGAAGGCTGCTCAGTCATTGATGAGTTGTACTTGTCTCTGGGTGATTCAGCAGGATTTTCCCATAAAAGCAGCCAGGAAAGGGTGAGCCAGTGTGGATGTAACTTGTTTACAACCTTTGTGTGTCTGCCACTGGCTCTCGCTTCATTCTGAACTTCATTGTCTTTGACCTCCCAGACTGTGACCTGACTTGTGCCTTTTGGATTTGTCCTACTGTTTTTGGCACTTGGACTACTGAATACTGGTGTTTTGACTAACTTCTTTATCTTTCACCACAGTTACCTGCCTGAACCTGGACACACTGCTTGTGCCCTTGACCCTTGCCCATCCTGGCTTCTGAAATCATGTAAAGGCCATGTCAATGAATCCTTATAAATTCTATTATAAATAAATTACTAATTCAGGGCACCTTCCCTCAACCACTTGAAGAGTTCACTACTAAAAAAGCCAACCCTACAGAAAAATGATGTATTGTCCCATCTCTAATCTTTCCTTCTTAGGTGAAATGATTGAGAGAACAGTAAAAGACCAACTCCAGGTCTTTTTGGATAACTCATCTGCCCTAGACCCTTTTCAGTCTGGTTTCAGACCAGGCTATGGGACAGAGAAGGCTCTGGTGGCTTTAGCTGACAACTTCTGTCTAAATTTAGATAAAAGTCAGGCTTCTACTGGATTTATCTGCTGCCTTTGACACACTGGACCATGCCATCTTGCTGAGGCACCTGGAGGCAGAAGTAGGCACTAGGGATTGTGTGTTGGACAGGTTCAAATTATTCCTCACAGTCTGCACCCAAAGAATTGCCACTGGAGATCAGTTATCATCAGTATGGAACCTATCCTGTGGAGTCCCACAGAGCACAAGTCTATCCTCCTGATCTTCCATCTTTATATAAACCCCTTTGGTCAAATCATTCATAGTCTGGGGGTTGGCTGATGTCAATATGCAGGTGATACACAGCTATATATATGATTATCCAAATCTCCTAGTGATGTGGTAGGGGGCCCTAAATTGCTTCTTGGCTGCTGTGGTTAAATAACTAAGAGTGAACAAATTGAAACTAAATCCTGAAAAGACAGAATTAATGCTAGTTGGGAAGATGGAGGTCTTGAAGAATATTATGCTCCCCACATTCAGTGGGGTTTGTCTGACCTTTGCTGACTCCATTTAAGAGCCTAGGGTTATCCTGGACCCAGCGTTCTTGCTGGAGAAGCAAGTTAATGCAGCTGCAAAAAAAGGCTTTCTTCCAATGCAGCCTAACCCAGAAGATGTCCCCTTACTGTGATATGCCTGAAACTGATCCATGCCATGGTGACATTGAGACTAAACTACTGCAACACGCTGTACATTGGTCTCCCCTCAAAATCAGTTCAGAAACTCCAGCTGCTACAGAATGCCACAACTCAGCCATTATCGGGAGCTAGACAGAGCATGCATATTACTCCCATTCTGCAGCCACTCCACTGGCTGCCCATCATTTACTGGGTTAACTTTAAGGTATTGGCTATCACCAGGGCTTTGTGTGTGTGGGGAAATTAAGTTTTCAATCTGCATACTGAAAAGTCATGAACTTTTAAACATTTTAAAAAGAATTTTGATGAAGAGGTTCTGAAACTCTGTTCTGGTATGTACCCCCAGAAAAAAAGCCCTGGCATATCACATAACAAAGCCCTCTTATTTGCGGTACTGCCTCTCTCTATATACTCCACTGCAATAACTTTTCTTAAGTCAGCAGGGCATTCTGCAGGTACCGGCCTGCAAATCTGCAAAATCAAGAACTGCCTGTACATGTGCCTTCTCTGCTGTGACCCCTGCCTTCTGGAATGGCCAGGAGAGCTCCCATTTTCCTGGCTTTCTGAAAACAATGCAAACCTGAATTATTCAAGAGTCTTTTTCTATATGGGCAATAGGACAGGACTGTACAAAATGATTCACAAAGTTACTTGAACATATATTATTATTATCATTATTATTAATATTAATATTGTTATTATACTACTGTGTATAGTTTGCTATAAATTGGCTCCTACTTCCTGTAAGTTGGATCCTACCATGTAATTTTAGCATCATTTTATGTGTCATGTTAATACTTATACTTTGCTTCAATGCTGTTTTTTAATTTTTTGGGTTGGTTCCACAACCCAAATAATTTTTCATGTCCTACCTGTTGACTGTATTGACTCACTCCGTGTTATTGGCTTTGAATCCCATTGTGAAAGGAGGACTATAAGTAATGTGAACAAACAAATTAATTAATTTTAAAAGTGCAAGTACCCCAGCATCAACAGCTCAGGCCTGAAGGAGGGTTATGCCAGACAAGCACACACACACCACCACCCCTGTTGCTATCATATTCCACATCTTGGCAATACTGGCTGGGGTGACAAACAGTGAGAAGCTTTGCCTGCTGAATTCCTTTTCCCCATACAACTGCTGAAGGCATAGAGAGGCCCTGACTGAAGGGAAAAAAGGAAAAGAGAAGCCCCCAACAAGCACCTGCTCTCAGCATTTGCAAAAGCAATGCAGGATATGCCATCCCCAGCAGAAGAACACCTAACTTGGATTCCTGATGTGTAAAGAGAAAACTAAGGTAAACCAGCACTCCTTCTTCCTCTTGTTTGACATAAATCATTTGAGGTTGACAAATCATGCTTGCTTTGATGCCTTTGAGGTGTGGAAGGGCAGTAGCCATTGCAGGATCCATCCAGCCTTACCAGGTGTTGAATGACAGGCAATCACCTCATGAACAGTGGTGGGCAGGCGAGCAGGCTGGAATCTCTTCATCCGTACACATGGCGAGAGAGCTAGCCTGTGCTGCCAGTGAATCAACTCTGCTGGTAGCAAGGAACAAAGAATCCTGACTGGACTAGGGAATAGCAGGGGCTCTAACTGCAACTACTAGAGATTTAAAAAGTATTTTGGTTTTAGGAGCTTCTTTAGGATGGACAGATCAGATGCAGCCATTTGGTTACTGGCATGTGTATGTATCTCTTTCCAGTGCTTTTTTGTTGTTAAAAAAAAGCAAAAAGCTGGTATTCTAGCACAGATGGCCCAAGGCCTGCAGGCGGTAAGAGATGCCAATATATTGATTTTACTGGTACATACTGACACAAAAAAGCCCTGGTTTAGAGATCCTTGTTGCCATGGGCAATGTAGCATTTGAAACAAACATTATTAACAACTTACAAATAGTAGAGGCTTCTAACCTAGGCCACCAGAAGTTAAACAGAACAGCCACAAGACAAGACTGTGAATCTTAGTGAAGCAGTTAGAAAATGAGACAGCCTGGAAGGTGGTAGGGAGGAGGAAAAAAACAAGGTAGCACAGTGGAAGAGTCACCACACAAGGGAGGGGCTATGTCAGTGACATAGTGACATTGTCAGCAATGCAATGATGTCACTTCCTGTGTGACTGGAAATGACATCATCACAGCACCAATGACACTCTGTCACTTGACAAAAAAATTCTATAGTTTTACAATAGAGTTAGTTTTATGGTTTTACCATAGAGTCAAGGGCAACACCAGCCATGCTGTTATCCAAACAGGTACCTGTGCAGAGGATATAAAGTGCAAAGCATTCTTTTCATATGTAAGATCCAACACACATCACATAAGCAATCAGCTTTGGGATCTTCTACCTATGTATACTAGGGTCCTAATTTGAGGTAGCAACCCAAAAAATGAGGGAGAAAATAACTCTTGAATACGAAACATCTTTGTTCTCCTGATAAGATAAAGAAAAAATGGGATGGCAATAATAATAAAAAGGGACAGTATAATAAACAAATGCAAACATTTACACAAGCCTACTAAATATGAGCTGTTGTTTCTTGAAGAAACGCCTTTTGAAAAGGGGACTAGGTAGCAGTTAGGCAAGCCAATGGTGCTTTGAATGAATAAAAGGGAGAAGGAAGACATACATGCCTGATCTTGAAGAGAAAAGATGGGTGAGAGTCTAGTCCAGGAGCAGGTGTTGAAAAGCAGGTCTGAGGATAAAGTTCCAGGGTTTAAAGGAGGGGAAAGCTCAGTGATTTCAGCCAAAGACTGGGGTCTAGAAAGTGAACCAACCATATGGTTGGAGATAGCAGGCTTGGATCCAGAAAACGAGCTACCAGGTTTGAGGGGCAAGGTCTAAAGTGGGGAGGTTCAGTGATTTCAGCAAGAATATGGAAGTAGACCAACTGTGAGGTTGGAGTAACTGGTAGGATCCAGAAACCACCTACAAAAGTAGGAGAAATAGAGGGTTGTTTCTTTAATTACATCAACAAGGAGGCCGTGGCTTTGGTGGGACAGGATTGGAAGTAGGATTGAAACTTCAAATCTATTGGAGAGTTTTAAAATAACTGCTAAAGTTGTCCTACAAGCTAAGATGGTGGATGATGAGACCAGTGATCAAGTTATATATCAAAAAACTGGGATGGCAGAGAAATGAACACAGGCTGATAATGGCTGGCTGTTGGGCCTAGGAGTCTGATTGAATCAAGTTGGGGAGATGAGGGGTTTTGGTAAAGTCAGGAGTCTCGGCTATTGTCTAGCAAGCTTCAATCAATTATTCATAGCCAGAGTGTGAGGGAGCTCTTGAGGCTTAGGACATAGGTTCTTTGATCAATGTACTCATTAGAGCATTTTTCAGCAGGTGGGCTGCTCCCTTTTTAGAGTGTCCAGGGGGATTCCTGCTAGTTTCGGTCCCACCCCCAGCTTAATATCAAGCCGGGTATTTTATCTAAGACTCTGGCAGTCCAGCCAATTGCACGGGAAAAGATATTGCATTGCCAGCAATGCTGTTTGGCCCCTGTTCCCCTATTTTTCTCCCACTGTCCAGCTGAGTGGCAATGTGAACAGCCAGCAAGGGCTCCCTAGCTGGGACATGGAACAATGCCCTGAGGATTAGTATGGAGGCATGCTATTGAAGTTACAACCTTCAATCAACCTTATTTACAGGAAGGAACTGTGGAAATTGTTCACACATGTCATAAGGTGACAGAAGCAGCAATGGAGGAGGAGGGAGGTATGTGCATTTGAATAATAATTCAGGTCAAATACTTACATAACATTTCTTGCTCATGCTTTTGCATACATCTGGAAAAGTTTGGTCAGAATGGATTCCTTCCCCTGTCACTTCTCCAGGGGTAGCTTAATGGGAGGACTTCAGAAGGACAGAGTGAGCAGGAAATGTTACATTGGAATCAGCCCTTGCTATTGTAGATAGTACATAGGAAGAGACAATGCGTCTGAAGTTGCCTGTAATGCTGACTGCCTTATCCCAGCGGACTGAAAAGAATGAGAAAGTCCCAGAGGAGCTAATCAGGAAGTTTCAATGACTGAGGAGATCAAATATAACAAATCTCCTTCTTTGGGACTGCATTTTGTTTCCAGGCTTCTCTTTTCAGAAAGAGAACATTCTGGCCTGCTCATTTACTCCTCAGGATCTTCTGGTATTATATACAATGTTCCAAATCTTACCTCTGAGCCATTTTCAAGCTCTCAATTTAAAAAGAAAATGTTTCATTTGAGGCCAAATTCTGTCTCCTCCCCCTTTTATATTCCCCCCCCTCTTCCCCCCCTCAGACTGGAAGGAAAATTAAGTGACTCATATCAGGAAGCTAAGGAACTCTCTGTATATTTTCCACTGGGACCTCATTCCCCACTGGATTGCGTTTGAGCTGACTGAAGTGAAATTTAATCCCCTGATCATTTGCCATCATGCCATTTCTATAGAAAAACAAGCTTGCATCTGAATTTCAAACACACTGAAGAGTTATTCAAGTAGGGGAAAATTCTTTGGCAAGCTTTGGTGAGAGGAAGGCCTACACAACTGGCAAAGAACAAACTGGGTTTTTAAGGATTTGTAGCAATGCTAAAATATAAAGTGGATGGTGATGATTTAGTTTCTGTGTGACAATGGTACTGATCACAGTATGGGCTTTGATACGCAGAGTTTAGTTATAGATAAGCTAGGACAAAGGCTGGAAAGGCAAAGTGTGGCAGTAGGAAATCGGTTGCGTATGGGAACTGGGGGTAAGCAGACATACTCAGAATCCTACACAAATTGATTAATTGCCAGCAAATGGCAGTTTCTGACCACAAACTACACAGAGTCAGGGTCTGAAATTCCTTTTGCTCAAAGATGGAGGCTCTAACTATGCCAGTTCAGGGCCAACAGGGTACTGGATCAACATGATACCATAGAGTCTGCTCTTTGAATCTGCCCTTTCTTCCATGGGAACAGATCTCTCTAGTCTGGAGTTCAGTTGTAATTTTGTGAGAACTCCAGGCCTCACCTGGAGGCTGGCAATTGTGTTTTCCATCCATTCACCCATCAGTTCTGGATTTTAAATCAATTTAATTGGAATTACATCAATGAAGTCTACAAATCGGAAGTAAAAAAAATGATTCTGGAACAAGCAGCCTGATCCTTTGGTCTCAAATGCCTACTGCAATTTGCAGCACCAGCCCAAGCTAAGCTGGACCTATCTGCAATTAGCAAATACTTAAATAATGTGATAATAAAAATGGTCCCATATTCATAAATCCTTTGTTTTGCTCAGTGCATGCTTAACAGTTGTGGCCATAAATGGAAGGCAGCTTATGTCCTGCAGAGTGGTAAATAGTTCTTGAGTACCAAGGGTATTTTGGCAAAAAGAGGTTCAAATCACATGATTTTTAAAAAGTACAACCTAAGCAAGATTTAGTTGTATTCCATAAAACAAAGTTGTATGCTTATCTTGGTTTTATTCCTGGTTCCTGAACTAAAGGCAACATGTTACAACTACCCACATCAAAAGATACACGGGTTTGAACTCAAGGATTCTGTGTAGCCTTCGTCCTCTGCCCTTCCTGCTAGGAGCTCAGAATAGTATAGTTCTTCCTTCAGTTTTATAGCCCAGGGTGCTTGAAAGGCTTGTAGACTTGAATATCTAACCATCTCAGTTGTACTACAAGGTAAATAGATGTTTTGTTCCCATACAAATGCTAGTTGGCAAGTAAAGAAATACTAAGGGTGTGATCGTAAAAGTACACCTCAACAATGAGGTATGCTGCTTTACACCAGCTGATGCACAACACTTTGCCAGTAGAAAAGTAACTCTGTGTGATGTTATAGCACCACTGCAGACACATGTCTACAGTGTGCTCGAGGATATTCCAGGGTATCTCCCCAATACTACTTCTTTCTGGGTTTCCTATAATGATTTCCAAAAGAGCTTACTTCGAAACACTATAGTACAATGCTGGAGCATTTTCAGTATATCAGAGTCTGTATTTGGGAAAGGAAAATCATACCACTTCAGAGTACAACCGAGAAACTGCACATCTGAGTACTTCCATATGTAAAACTAATATTTTTTGATGTTCAGAAGTATTTAAATATTAGAACTCCCACCTAGTGTCTAATTGGTCAGGAGACTAGACATGTACTTATTGTAAATGTGTTAATCTGCCCTGATCCCCCAGCTGTGAATGTCAAACCCAAGTCTGAGATGCTTCTGTGACTCTGAAAAGAACTTTCAGTGTGGACTCAGCTGGCTTTTCAGGATGGTGTTTGAACCATTATCAAGTTGGAAGTTAAACACTCTGTATGGTAAGCTGACGGAGTTTACGTATATTTTATTTATTTATTGTTTCAATTTTTACCCAGCCCTCCCTGCAAACAGGCTCAGGGTGGCTTACATTAATTGGTACCCAGTACCATAAAACCATATACAAGATTAAAACATTTGAACATTAACATTAAAATAATCCAGTACTTAAAATGCTAGTGATAGCAAGCGTCTTTCAATAGTTAAGATGGCATACTATTCAATGGTTTCCAGTTCAATGGTCTTAAGAACATAAGAACATAAGGGAAGCCAATGTTGGATCAGGCCAATGGCCCACCCAGTCCAACACTCTGTGTCACACAGTGGCCAAAAATACCAGGTACCATCAGGTGATCCACCAGTGGGGCCAGGGCACTAGAAGCCATTGATGGTAGTGTGATGGTACGGCGTAGTGCGATGGTATGGCACAATCTCCAGGCCAGAACCAGCCTGTAACCTCAGATGTTGGTGGTAGTTGTATGGCGGCTCCCAATGGAAAACCAGGTGGAAGAGCTCTGTCTTGCAAGCCCTGCAAAACTGTAAAAGGTCCCGCAGGGCCCTGATCTCTTCTGTGAGCTCATTCCACCAGTATGAAGCCGCCACTGAAAAGGCCCTGGCTCTGGTGGCAGCAAGCCTGGCATCCTTAGGACCTGGGATGGTCAGTTGATGTTGTGACCTTGACCGTAGTGCTCTCTGGGGTATATATGGGGAAAGGTGGTCCCGCAGGTATGTTGGACCCTGGCAATATAGGGCTTTAAAGGTAAGTACCAGCACCTTGAAGCGAATTTGGTATGCTATTGGCAGCCAGTGCAGTGCCTTCGGCACAGGCTGGATGTGCTCCCATTTAGGGACACCCATCAAAAACCTGGCCGCGGCATTCTGCACTAGCTGCAGCTTCCGGATTTGCGACAAGGGCAGCCCCATGTAAAGAGCATTACAGTAGTCTAGTCTCGAGGTGACCATCGCATGGATCACTGTAGCCAGGTCATCATGGCTGAGGAAGGGAACCAGCTGCCGAATCAGCTGAAGATGGTAAAAGGCTGATTTAGCAGTGGCTGCTACCTGGGTCTCCATTGTTAAGGAGGCATCCAGGAGCACTCCCAAACTCCTAACTTCCAGTGCTGGCATCAATGGTGCCCCATTGAAAGTCAGGAGTGGGATCCCCACCCCCAAACTGCCTCAACTCAGGCACAGGACCTCCGTCTTCGCCAGGTTCAGCTTCAGTCGACTCAGTCTGAACCAACCAGCCATGGCTTGCAGAGCCTGGTCCAGATCTTCTGGTTGGGAGTCCGACTGGCCACCCACATCAGATAGAGCTGGGTGTCATCAGCGTACTAATGACAACCCAACCCGCGCCTCTGGGTGATCTGGGTAAAGGGAGGCATGTAGATTTTAAATAACATCAGGGACAGCACTGCCCCTTGAGGGACACCGCACTTCAGCGGGTGTCTCCTGGACTGCTGTTCCCCTAATGCGACCCTTTAGCCCCAACCCTGGAGAAAGGAAGCAAGCCATTGCAAGGCAAGCCCCTGGATCCCCATGTTGGTGAGGTGGTGGGGCAGCAACTGGTGGTCGACCGTGTCAAACCGTTAGTGTATTTGGTTTGATTAAAAGTAATCAAGGAGGGGCCCTAGAAGTACTCATATTGGAGGGGAAATCCCCCCTAATGTCTTCTTCTCCCTCCTGTTGACTATCACCTCCCCACCCTCCTCATCACTTACTACCACCTCTGTCTCTTGCTGGCATCAACCACATATTTGCCAATGTTACATACTTGCCCTGAACTCCAGCACTTTGCTTTTGTGATATCTACAGAAGTGTTTTTTAAATACACACTTTCCCCCAACAAACTCTGATTTTTCTGCAAACCTAAGGATTTCCCTGAGTTTTCAGTACCCGACAGATAATCCTGTATAGATCTGTGTATCAGTGACTTGTCAAGATCAAATAGGTAGCTGGGCAGCTCCAGATTAATGCTCTAAATCCTTGACCCATTATTTCCAGATGTTTGCACTGTAAAATCAGCAGAATCCCTAACAGATTAACAAACTCTCCTCCCCTACCACCTGTGAACTTAAAAAACATTCCCAAACCTGTAGCTCTGAGCAGTTGAAATTCTTCCTATAAGGACAGGAAACACCCAACCATCAAATCAAAGGACTTTTGAACCATTGCAGGCAGTGTTCCCTCTAAGCTGAGTTAGTGTAAGGTAGATCACAGTTTTTTAGCCTCCAGCTCACACATTTTTGTCTTAGCTCAGGAAGGATGTCTCCAGAGCAAATTAATTTATGCAGTAGCTGAGTCGCTCAGTTACAGCTTTAATGCCAGTAGCTCACAAAGTAGAATTTTTGCTCACAAGACTCCACAGCTTAGAGGGAACATTGATTGCAGGTGGTAATTTTTCTGCTGCACAAACAGGAATGCCCCCCCCAGCTCCATAATTGTGATACTTTGGGGAAATGGAGTGTGGTGAAGCCCAAGGCTCTTGCTTGCACCTGTGCGCCATGGCAATACAAAGTGAACAGGTTGGACTGTAATTTAACACACAGCCATAGGAAAAATGGCTGGCTCAGGAACTAGGAAATGGTCTTTTTCATCTTCTTTCATGCCCCTTTGGCTCATTCTAAAAGTTCTTGGCATAGCTGGAAAGCAGTTTTGCAAAGCTTGGTAGAAAGCTTTTCAGTTGGGCATAGCCTGTGCCATCCCCAATATATGCCAAGCAGGTATATACTGGGAAGCAAGAAAGGGAGGCTGAAAAACAACAACACTGTTGCAGAATATTGTGACACGTGTATACTTCTACATGCTGGCATGTACATCCACATGATCTGATTGTTTGCTCATAAAAATAGAAAAAATGAAAAAGGCACTGAACAACGCATAGTGTACTTGTGGAACTCAGTCACGCATGATGTAGCAATGGCCACTAGCTCAGATGGCTTTAAAAGTGCATTAGACTAATGGAAAACTGGATGCTGCACTAGATGGACCATTGGTCTTGGATTCTTCTTGGATTCTTAGGAGTTAAGCCATGAGCTGTGAAAATAAAAAAAATCATTAACAGTTTGAAGTGCACCTTATGATGGTGTAGAATGTTCTCTGGTATACCCAAGAACACCTAATACCTACATCTGTTTTCTGAATGCAATGGAGGATTTCTAGCAGCTGTTCTTCAACTCATCGCATGCAGGGCAGAATTCTGATGAACTATATATCTCAGCAAACGTTTTTTCAAACCTGTATTTACCAAGATATTGCAAATTCCTCCCCACTCCCAAGTTTTTTTGGGAATTAAAAAAAAATTCTGGAGGCATTTGCAGAGGAAGAGTTAAGCTCCCCCATCTGCCCATCAGTTTTTCACAGAAAATGACCTTTTTCTGCCTGCACATTTATAGCAGAAGAAAAACACAGGGTCGGGAACCATCTCTTTTCTTTGCAAAGTGTAGTTCTATCCTGAGGCTTACACAGTACTTCAGCAAATCCCCTGACTCATGCTACCTCTGCTGGCTAGTAGATGAAGATCCACAGAATTCATGTATACATCCTTGAAAGAGTTTGTATTTATTCAGGGAGATGAACACTAATACTGTGAATTGCAAATCCTATTTGCAAATCATAATCATGAGAAGATGTGTGAGTCTAAGTGAGAAAGTCTTGTTCTTTTCCCAGCACTGTTACAGTTGAATTCAGAAAAAAGGTTCTTAGCCTTTGAATTCACTCCTTCCAGCAGCATTTAATGATCCAAGAGGATTTCATGCATTTCTATTCCTATTTCATACATGCCAACACCAGTTTCTCAGTGTAGAAAACTGCCACTGCCAAATCTCTGATGTTTAAAAGGCATTCTGATACCTGCCTATTTTGCTAACTGCCCCACCCAGCAGTATTATCAACAAAGAAGTGAAAAGACCATCATCATACAACTGAAACAGGCTCAAAGTGAGAGAGTCCCTTCAGAATAATGGTGATCTATGAAAAGTTAGGAGGCACCTGCTAGCATACCCTCGGGATGCTAGCTGTGTAAACTTGCCCTCTTCCTATGACCACGAATCTTGTAAAGGTGTTGAATGAATGGGTCTCATGAAAAAGGCTCTGTCTGAGACATGCCCTGAAGCTTCTAACATATTTAAACAACATAGTGACTATGTCGGTCTGGAACGGATTATTAGGGACCAGAGGGAAACCTGTTACTAACAAACTGATCCACTTGTTAACTGGCAGATTAAGCTCCGTGGTTAAGATATAAACTACCTCTGTGGTATCCTCTGCAACCTCCCATACGTGGTATCCTCCAGGTTAAATTGGCATTGGACATGCATGGCACCTCCCCAATCTCTCCTAAATATTAATTGGGGACAGAATCCAGGCGATATTTGCAGTCGGCACTGGTTTCTGACAGTTGGTGGAATGATTTAGCCAAAAGGCTTTACTCATGTGTTTCTGACTGCAGAATACATGGCATCTTCTAAAGAATGAAGGTGTGATAGTCATTGTGCCTTTTACCTAGCTCTTGCTAATATTTCTGTGCACCTCAGTATGTTTCTTTTTAATTCATTTGTGCACTGACACTCCTAAATGCTTTCAGAGGAACAGCCCAATGATCCCAGAACAGTTTCAGAGGGCATAATGAGATTGTTGCACATCTGTCACTACCCCCCCCCCAAAAAAAAAAAAATACTATGCCTCTTCAGTGTTGTCAGACACAAGGTTCTTCAATACCTCTGTGTGGTAGAAGTACCCAACGGTGATGACAACTCCATTGCATCTCTGGCTGCAGTGACACACACTAAATACTCCACTTCCAATCCATTTTCCAACTGGATTTTTATTGTGTGAACTGGCAAAATCCAATTCGAAAGTGCACTGAAAGTGGAGTATTTAGTGTGTGTCACTGCAGCTATAGTTTCAGATACTTATAAGCATCTACCTCATCTCAAGATGCAGAAGGCCTACTGTTAAATAGGCACTTTGAGCATAGTTGCCTTTCTCACATTATATTGGCAAACACTGTCTGCCACAAGGCTCACAAGTTCCTGTTATCTCTGTGGCATTCCTTTAAACTGGACTTCAAAGACTTCTACACCCTCCAACATATCTTTTAAAATACCTACTTCTGCAAAACAGAAGGTCCTGTTTAGGGTTGCCGACCTACAGGTGGGACCTGAATATCTCCCAGAATTGCAACTGATCTTCAGATTACAGAGATCAGTTATTCTGGAGAAAATGGCAGCTTTGGAGGATGGACTCTATGGCATTATAACCCACTGAGGTCCTCCCCCTCTCCAAGGCCTGTCCTCTCCAGGTTCCACCCTTCAAATCTCCAGGAATTTCCCAGTCCAGAGCTGGTAACCCTATACAGTCTGGTATTGGTGAGCTGTTTTGATTTGGCACAAAATTTCTAATGACTTTATGCACTGTGTTTTCTCACCTTAGTAGTGTGGACTAAATTTTACAATGCTGAACAATATGTTAATTCAAAAATGTGATGTGATAAATAAAAACCCTCAAGATTTATGATATCTAAGTAACAAACCAAAAGGGCAAAGCTATAATATGTGAGATGGTGACTGAATATTTTAAGCAAAATTCCTCCTAAAGAATGTATGAGAGGTACACTCTTCTAGTTTATGGGTGAAATGAAGATTGATTTAACAGTAATGAACATCTAGGGCGTGGTCACATGTGCGAGATAAAATGTGTGGGGGAAGCGAGGCTATTTCCTCTGGAAGAATTTCACCCACAGTTGCACGATCACACAGTCCTTGGAAGCTGTGGGCACAGCCCGCCACTGCGTGATCAGACGCAACCATGGGTGAGTCGGGTTTTTTTTTTGCTGTTTGTTTCCAGTGCACTCAAACGAGGAATCAATTAATCGCATCTTCGCACTGAGGGCTTCCTACGCAGTTTGCAATGATGTGCATACTGAGAATGGGAAAAAAATAATGATACAGAGCTGGGATGGCTTGATCAGACATGGGAAAGTCCATCCATGACCCGTCGCAACCCGTTTACTACTGGATTTTCCCTGGTGTCTTTGTACTCTGCTTCTGTGGTGGAGCAGAATGGGTTGCCGATGGGTGTGGGGTGCTTCCCAGATGCCCGTGTCTGATCACGCCCTTTATATCTGCCCAGCATTCACACCTATGACGGGGTTAATTGTGCGTGTGATCACAGCCCTAGTATCTATTGATATAGCTTTACAGGAGTGCTGATGCTGACATACATTTTTCCCTGTTGATCTTATACATCAGGGCCCTAGCAACTGAGAACCTCCTGCCTGCAAAGAGGGAGGCCTAGGGAGAAGATTTTTCAGAGACCAAGTCATTCTAGGGAAAGTCATGTGATTTGCTTTCATAGGATGCTTAGGTAGGGTCTTGGTATTAGGGCCAGGGGCAGCTGTCTACAGATGGCCAAAGAAGACAATTAGAACCCTGGGGGGAGGGAAAGAGGACAAACATTTGCACATGTTGGTTTATATTCATAGATTCAAATGTATATATAATGACTATAATTTACATAGAAATACAACTGATAATAGTGCCAGCCCCATCCAGATGCTATCCTTATCCAAATCTCCTGGTGATACTGTAGAGATCCTGAATCACTGCCTGGCCATGGTGGTTAACTAGTCAAAGTTAGTGGTTAAAGTGTAGTGGTTAGCGTTCTGGACTAGAAGGTGGGAGCAGATCCCCACTCTGTGATGGATGTTTGCTGGGTAGCCTCTGGCCAATCACACACTCTCAGCCTAACCTACATTACAAAATTGTTGAGAGGATAAAATGGAGGAGAGGAGAATGATGTAAGCTACTGTGGGTCTAAATGAGGAGAAAGCTGGGGTCTAAATGAAGTAAATAAATTCTTATTGGTGTCCACATGTAAAATGATCATGGGATGCAACAAAATGTGCTGAGCCAAACAATGAGATGTACTTCTCCCCTCCCAACCATTCAGAAATATGATAGCAAGGCATCGGTAGTCTACAAATGCCCTCCAAATTGCAGGAAAGCATATATAGCAGACAATGGTGATGCCCAAGCGGTTCAAGATTATATCCATCCAACACAGGGCTATGCCTTTGCTACCACCCACCTCTCATAGATCCAAGGGAGCCTTGAAAGTAAAACACTCCATTAAATGCACCATTTACAACTTGGGCTTCATTTATCTTGATCATTAAGAAACAACTTCATTGTTCAAGAAACAGCAACTAATGATAAGTTATCTTTAATTAATCTCTGAGCCATGTTTTAGTGTCCATCTGGAAAAGCACATCCAAGAAAGGAAAATTGAAAGAGAATTGGTGTGTGAGTATGTATGCGCATATCTGTGCACAAGGTATGGTTAAGTACAACTGTAATCAGTCATGGGCCATTCTCATTGAATCCATTTCCCCTATACTTAACTATCATTATATTTGAAACACGTGGGTTGGTTGGTTTATTTTACAGCATACAGCACAAGAATCCCATATTCCAATGCAATCATTTTTGTATGTTGCGATCCCATAAGAACAAATAAAAAACTCTTCATGTGGAATTGCATACAGAGTTCAGCTACCTGAGAAGTTCAGCCTTATTTTAAAAAGGAAGTTTCTAGCTCTTAGGGCTACAAAGCTAGGCTTGAAAGTACATGGGCAATGCCAAATGCCAAATCAATGGCTGAGTGAGAGTCCAGTGGTTGGAAATAAAGTTTCATTGCTCTCCAAACAGCTTCTTGCCCCTCCTCATGACTAGAAAACCCAGACTATATTATGCAAAATAGAAAAATTCTGCAAAATTACTTTATAAAATTTTAATTATGTACATTAGTTCGATGTCTGTATGTTTTACAGGTTGAAAATTTCAGGCCACAATCTGAAGAACAAAGGGATGGGTCCAGGCTAAACTTTCTACCATCTGAATTTCCTCCAGTGCCCCCTATCCTATATAACTTCATTTATACCCCACGATTCTTTCCAAGGGAGACCGAAAGTGACTTACATATTTCTCCTCCCCTCACAACAAACCTGTTAGATAGGTTATATTGAGTGTGTGTAACTGGGTCAAGGTCATCTAGCAAACTTCCATGGCAGAGTGGGGGTTTGAACCTTGTTCCCTCAGATCCTTCTCCAACACTGTAACCATTACTATGCACTGGTTCACGGAGATCACTGGGCTGCATTTGGCAGGGATGTTCTGTTTTTCTGATGGAACATTTTGCTTGGATACAACCCATAGTACTGCAGGATCAGATTGGTGCTGCATCTAGGGGCTTTTCCACATTCTTATTCTGAATTAATCTGGGGGCGTTTCCACATTCTCATTTTCCTTGGTTGTATGTTCCTGTCAATTCAAGGTCCTCCCCACCCTTCTGCATGTATTTTGCTCCCTCTAGTGGTTGATTCGATATTACATCACTATTTCTGGCATATTTCCCTGGAGGTTTAGATTGCAGGTTTTTATACCAGCAGAACAAAAGAGGGGGGGTGGGATGCCAGGTGATAGGTGACTGGTTTATTATCATATGAAACCCATATGCGTTTCATTGTGCAGGCTTCATTACGGGGATCAGAGAATTCTCAGAGAATTCTATCCAGCACTAGGTGAATTCTCTGACCCCCCTGACAAAACCTGCACGGGAAATGTGTAGGGGCTTTGTATGATAATAAACCAGTCACCTATCAACTGGCATTTTTCCCTTTTGTTCTTCTGGCACATTGCTAGGTGTAGCCCAATTTTTCAATATCGTTAGGTATTTGCTGTACCTAGTGAAGTAATAGGATGCTGTACCTAGTGAAGTAATATCCACCCCAACAGGGCAAAGCAGATACCTTTCAGCAAGCTTTTCTGGGATACTGCATCTGATTGTGGAGGTTCAATTAATCCTATCTAATCCCTTTTAAAAGTCATCTAAGGTTATTGCCATCACCATACCTTTCAAAATCATACCAGTTATGTCTGTAATTGAAATAGTATGGTTTAAATTGTCTGATTGTAAATTACCTGTCCCCTTGAGAGGCTGAAAATTCATCTGGATTGTCTCATATTCGTTCTTATACAGTGTAATTTGCCTCCTGGAAAAGAACATGGAAATCTTTATGAAACCAGTAGGCCTCTAATGTCTTGTATGTACTTCCCAGGTTTCCAAAATGTCAGACTGTAAAGAATACATCTGGATAGCAAACAAATGTCTTGCGTACTTAACAGTTGTTCAGGAGAGAGAATTTTGACAGCTGCCTTTTGTCAGATAGGGAATGAGAAGCTCCCTGTTGGAAAGTATACAAGAGTCTGGTTAGTCTAAGTGTGGTAGCAGCAGCTACAAACCATGCAGATTCAGACCAAGAAGTTGGAATCAAACTATCAAGCAATCTCTCAGTGTGTTTGTTGACCCTAAAAAGCAGCTTCTGATTAGTCATTTCAGAGTGCCTGCTGTTTGGCCTAACATACTAGTCACCTTCTGCAAGCAAGGAGCTGATTTTTTGACTATTGGTTCAACTGTTCATCAGCTTGCTTGTGGCTTTTTGGCATGCCACTTTCCTGTATTCCTTTCTGACTATGCAATACAGCACTACTGGATTTTTGCTCATTTGTGTTCTCACACAGCCCGATTGAATTCTATTACGTTACTTCTCCTTACAGCCTACTTTCTCTGTTCACCAGGCACTTATTTAAATAGACAATTAAATCAGTTACAAAAATATAAATCAGTCATAAATTAATGCTGTGTTTTGATAAAATCCTACCCTTTGATGTTTATCTCAAAGTAGTGATGCTAATGACTGCAGAGGAGTTAAAATTGACAGTGTCTTTGCACATACATAGTTTTAGAAAAAATAATGCAAACTTGTTTGGCAAGGTGTTTGTAGCTGTTTGGCATAAACCAAAGAGGCTGGATGATTGGCTCATGTATGACTGACACTTTTGAACATGGGATAGGCTGCAGTGCCAGGGAAGGATGGGTTTAACTGCCATCTCCATTTTCCTATCTGAAATTGGTTCCCCTGGGCTCCTTTAGCTTTGGTGTGTGTGTGTTAGGTACCGTCAACTTGCTTAATGATCTCCAAACACATCTTATTGTTAACAGCCTTGCTCAGTCTTGCAAATGGAGGGCTGTGGCTTCCTTTATTAAGTTAATCTATATCATATTAGTTGTTCCTCTTTTCCTGCTGCTTTCAACTTTTAATAGTATTCTTGTCTTTTCCAGTGACTCTTGACTTCTCATAAAGTGATGAAAGTACAATAGCCTCCATTTGGTCATTTTAGTTTCTAGGGAGAGTGTGGGCTTGATTTGATTGACAACCCCCACATTTATAATTTTGGAGGTCCATGGTATCCATGAAACTCTCCTCCTACACCACATTTCAAAAGAATCAACTTTCTTCCTGCCAGTTTTCTTTATTGTCCCATTTTCATACCCATATAAAGTGTTGCATGAATTATCTTGATCTTGGTCACTTAAGGACCTTTTCTAGCTCCTGCATGACTGCCATTCCCAGTCTCAATCTCCTTCTGATTTCTTGGTTGCAGTCATCCTTTTGGCTGATGATGGAGCCAAAGAATAGAAAATCTTTAACAACTTCAGTTTCTTCATCATTAGTCTTAAAGCTATGTAATCTTCAGTAGTCATTATTTTGCTCTTCTTGATGTTCAGCTGTAATCTTGTCCACTTCAGCTAAATCTAATCCTTCTTTCCTTATGATATGCTCTGCATATAGATTGAAGAGACAGGGAGATAAAATATATCCTTCTTTGAAATCTTTGCCAATTGGAAACCATTCTTTTCCTTCATATTCTGTCCTAGCAGTAGCCTCTTGTCCAGAGTGGAAGTTGCACATCAAAATAATCAGATGTTGTAGCACATTCATATATTTTAAAGTCATCCATAGCTTTTCATGATCCACATAGTCAAAAGCTTTACTGTAATCTATGAAACACAAGCTGATTTTCTTCTGAAATTCTCTCATATGATCCCATAACCACCATAAATTGGTAATATGATCTCTAGTGCCTCTTCCTTTTCTGAATCCAGCTTGAACATCTGGCAATTCTTATTCCACATATGGTAACAGTCTTTGTTGTAAGAGTTTGAGCATCACTTTACTTATGTGAAAAATTAATGTAATGGTCCAATCGTTGCTACAATCTTTGACATCTCCTTTTTTCTGGAATTGGAATGTAAATTGATCAATTCCAGTCTGTGTGTCATTGTTTTGTTTTCCATATTCCATTGTTTTGTTTTCCTTGGCAGGGAGGGCGGGATATAAATTTGAATAAATAAACTATTCTTGTTAAGATTTTGATGGCATTTCTGTGGCATTTTGCTATTGATATCCCATCTACTCCTGGTGATTTGGTTCTCCCAATTGCTCTCAGTGCAGCTTTCACATCATTTTCTAAAACTGCAAGTTCTTCTTCAAAAGTTTCTTCTTGGAAGGAATCTGATATCCTTTTATCTCTTTGTATAGTTCTTCAGTGTATTGCTCCCATCTTTTCTTTATTTTGTCCTGTTCAGTTAGTGCAGTTCCATGATAATCTTTCAGCATGCCTAACCGTGCTTTAAATTCCCCTTGATTTCTTGGATATTGTGGAACACTCTTCTTCCTTTTTGTTGTTGTTTACACTGTTCATTATAATAGGTCTCACTGCTTCCATTCCAGTCATTAGAATGCTGCATTTAGATTTTGATTCTGTTTCTGTCACCTTTTACTTTTGCTTCTAATTTATCTTTACAATTTTATGACTTGCACCAGTCATCCATCAAGGCTTTTCATTTCTTTTGACTACAGGAATAGTCTTTGAACATTCTTCCTTGATAAAATCTCTGGTTTCAACCCATAGATCACCTGGTTTTTGTTCACTTGAACTTTGTAATGCAAATCTGTTCTTTACATGGACTTTAAACTCTTCAGGAATGTTGTTTAGATGGTATTTTGGCACTATGAATATTTTGGTGTTTTTCTTCAGTTTTATTCTAATTTTTGATATTAACAATTCATAGTGTGTACCATAGTCTGTAGTCTGGTGATGTCTACATAGACAGTCATCTGTTTGGTTGCCTGAGACATGTTGTGGCGATCTCACCCTCTTCTCTCCCTCACATGCAGGATTTCCCCTTCTGGCTTCTTTCTTGCTGAGGAGCCTTTTTATCTATTTTCTTCCTATCTGTTTGTCTAAGCCTGTCCATCCTAGGATGGATGGATGGATGTTGGTTCAGCCCAGAGAACTGAGACACAATCACCTTAAATTCAGCTTCTGAAATGGCACACAACAGGCTTTTGAAAGTTCAAAATAAATAATTTTTTTATTTAACTATTTAAATAAGGTTAACTAATAATAAAACTGAGGTAACTTTGTAATCACACTAAGTCCAGGTAATTTGTTGCCAGCAAGTAAGTGTTTCTGCTATTCAAAACGGTCTTTTAAAACTTTGAGGAAAAAGGCTTTCTTTTCAGTTTCTGCTTAAACATTCAATCATAGGTTTCTGAGTTTCACTGACTCTTAAAAGTCTAGAAGGCAGGACCACACAACCAAGTGCCCTAATTCCTTTTATATACACAAACCAGGGCTCACTCCTCTTTTAAAAGCTATCCCCCTTTTCATTGGGCAGGGATTACTTCTCTTAATTAGAAGCAATTTCTCTTTTATGCTTGAATGGGGATCCTCTCTGATCCTCTCACTCCTTGTGCCTTCTTCCCAGTCCATGATCAGTGCTTAATTGTCTCTTCTTCATCTGTCAATTCCCTACTGTCATTCGTTAACTGACTCTCTCCACAGAATTCCATTTGAACCACCCGTCACTCAAAGGTTCTCAGATTCTGTTAGGTATCAGTCCTTGATGGTCCATCACATGTGTGTTCAGAATGAACACCTTGTTGTCTTCACAGAATTCTATGGTTTGCTCTCCTGCTTAATTTTGTCCCCCAACCCAAATTTTCTTACAATATTTGATTCTACTTTGTTTCTCATTTTTGTGTTCCAGCACATCTTGCTTAGATGTGTGATCAGTTTCTTCCTGGATACTTTCACAAAAGATTTCAATTTCTTCTTGATTGGGGGGGGGGGTCAATTAGAAAAAGCATGAAAGAGAGGAAAAATTAAAATGTACTCAGTTGAAATAATTTCTAATATCAGCAGTTGTGTTATTCTGTCCATGGCTATGAGGATGCACACAAACTCTAACACAGGAGGGAGGGAGGGAGGGAGGGAGGGAGGGAGGAAAGGCCAAGATGCCAAAGAACACAGAGAATAAGTGGTTAAAATGAGGTCGGAGTGGAGGATAAGAACAGAGAGGAATAGATGGCATAAAAAGTGGCAACAGCTGGGAGGCACATTGGAGGAGTAGCTGAAGTAACTGGGCAGACTCAGGAAGGAGGCCAAAGAAAAGAGATAGTGAGGTCTAGAAAGAAAGGCTGGGAACTGGGTTTGGCAGAGACTAAGTGTGTGTGGAAGAAGAGGGAGGGAAAGAACCAGTTGAGGGGAAGTAGTGTAGCTGAAGGAGGTTGTATGTTGCCTATTCAGAGGAATAAATGTTTTGTTGTTAGAGATGGAAGGTAGACTGTAAGATGAACCTAAAATGCTTGTCTAAGACGGCTTCATTTAGATTCAAGCCATTTCTGCAGTGACTAGTAAATATTTGCCATATTAGGGGCAATACTGGGGGCAATGTTAATTCCAGCAGACAATGGTCGTATCTCTATGATGGCTAGGTATTATTTTAGAGATTTGTTTAGGATACTGAAATGCTTCTTTAGAATACTGAAATGCTTCATTGTCTCACAAGCAGCAGACATCCTGGTAGTCTACTTTTAGGGTGATCTCTTGGAGTAACACAACAAATCCTTGGCTTGAGCGGTTGCATAGTTTCTTAGGGAACCCAATTACCTCACTGTGCTCTGGCATCTTATTTGATTTTATTTCCTCCAGGGGCTGATTAAAGGTCACTGGCAAGGTAAAAATGGAGTCTTATGGCCACAGAATGATATTTTGGGGGTTAAGAACAGAAAATTTTCATCAGGGAAATAGCACAGGGTGTGAGAGAAACTTGCCTTATCCAGAACCACATCCCTGATCCATATTCCCTACCCCAGGATGGTTTAAAAAAGATAAGGTACATATCAGGGTGTCATGATCTGGGCTGTGCAAGCAAAGGCCTAGCAGGCCCAGGGAGCCTGACTAGCAGTGGGAGGAGGCCAAGCCTACAACTCCCAGAAGACCCTGGGAGGTTTGGCACTAAGTTTAGCCAATCATAGGGAAAGGGGACTTCTAACAAAAGAGCTGGTACAGAAGAAGAGCTGTTCTTTCTTCCAAGACAGCAGAGACAGAAGGAAGGTCGCTTCAGGGAAGAGACCCTCATCCTGAGAGGAAGGGTGAGCAGACTGAGGCCCACTTGAGACAGTGAGCTAGGGGCAGTAAGTTTAGAAGCGTTGATCAAATTAATTGATTAAAATGCCATAGGGTCACTATGAGTCCAACGTGACTTCAGAGCATTCCTTCCCCTCCCACTCTCGCTCACTCATCTGCTCTGCCACGCTCATGGGAGGAAGATAAGAGACAGTGCCTCAGCTCATGCTTGGCTGGCCTCCTCTCCCCTTCCTTGCAGACCTGGCAGCAGAGCAGCCACAGTGGCACCTTTGCAGTGGTCACCAGCAAAATCCAGAAACTGCCACCACCCCAGGGATGGAGGGAAGGAGGAAAAGAAGGAAGGAAGGTCGTGGTGGTGGCTGCACTAACCTGGCTGCTGACAGCTGGGGGGCTCCCGGTGGCTTGGCTTCTCCTGGGCAGGCTCAGCTAGTGGAAGTGGTCGGTCTTGGAGGGTGCTCAGCATATCTGTGGGGGGCATAGCCCCCACCCCAGGCTCCCTACAGGCCTGCCTTCTAGGAAATGTTCCTGAAGGCTTTTAAAACCCAAACATTCCTCGCTGCATATTTTCCTGTCTTTGTTTTGAATGCGTAAGCAAAACAAATGTATGTGTTGTATTCTTCTCACCACCCCCTGACACTGAGGAGGACAAAGGCAAATGTTTCCTCTCCACCCCTCATCCCGGTTTCTTTCTAATTTGCTCTGCAAGGGGCCAAGGATCTCAGCATGGGCCTCTGAACAGAACAACTCATTCTCTGGGTGGTGGGGTGGGGAAAGTGGATTGCAAACATAAAATAAAATAAAATAAATCACCACAAGTTGTAGGAGCTCTTTGTTTTGAAACACAATACTATTAGCCCTTCTCCTCACCAAGACAGCCTGTATTCTACAACCCTGTGATAAATCTATAATATGAGCTTAAAGGGAAGCTTGTGAATAATAGAATATATATCCTATGGGATAATTTTGTAAAGGGTAACAGAGGTAGAATTACTTGATGACATTAGCAATGAAGGCAAAAAACCATGGAGCAATAGCCAGAATGAAACATACATAAATTGTCTGAGCGTAAGATGCACCTACCCTTGGGAGGTTGACTAGTTCTTTCCTTTTTTAAAAAATGATTGTTCTTCTTGAAGATATAAATACTCAGCCAGTCATTTCCCTCTGTTTGGCTGACTTGGAGCCTCCTGGAGCATCCCTTTGATGTGTAAATAATGAGTGACTGCTGATGATCAAAGAGCGCTCACTTGTTAGACATGGCTGTTTCTTCCCATTTAATATCCATATAGGATGTTTGTAGCCCTGTTGCAGCAAACTAAATTGTTTAGAAGAGATAGATAGCATTAACTAGCACCCGAAGATCTGATATATTTCCAGTGTATCCTCAATAGTGCTGCACAATTCTAAGCTTGCTGACTTCAATTGACTAGGTAAAACTCTGTTTAGAATGGCACTATTCCTTTCATAGAGCATTTGGGGTTCTTTGCTTTAGTATCTGGTAACCATTTCCTAAAATGACAGACACTGCAGAATTATTATTTCCTCCCCAGAGTTCCATGCAGGATTGAACCAGGCAACAGTATATATACCTTTGTTTGTTGTAGTTACTGCCAATACCTACAAAGAAGATACTTATCAAAGCTGTTTCTTAATGGGACTGGACACGACTGAAGCCACCTGCTTCAAGGTTCTCTTTTTTCACTTTACTGCAGAGTAACTCTTCTAAATTGTGATGGTGGATGGCCTAAAAGTTTGGACAGCATGCCTCCCAACTAATCCTGTTGGTGAGAAGAATGTAACATCAGTATAAGGATAGGAGTTGAGCAGAGGGTTCCATGTGCCTCAGAGATCCCTGCTCAGGCTGATCGAAAGTTCAGAACTGGGTTGAATGTCTGAATGCTGGGCCAAACAATCTCTTCTGTTACCTTCCCTTAAAGTGGCAAACACACCCTTGAAAACGTGTACTCAGCTATGCATACCTATCCTAGTGAAATCAATTGGGGCCTCATGCAACCTGTCACAGAACCCCAGTGTTCTAGACATCACTCTTTCCCTTCTAATCCTGCACACAGAATTCATTGCAAAGTGTAAAAAAAACAAAACTTTTTTTTGTGTGTGTGTGTGTATGTGTGGCTACACAGAATCATTAAAAACAATAAAATAAATACTTGGAAATCTCCCTAGGATGACAGTAATTGACCCAGGAATTTTTTAGTACAAGGGCTGTTATTATTATTTTTTAATGTAATAACCATGCAGAGATGCAGACATGGTTCTCCACTGGAGGATACACCCCCATTGCTCTTCTCAACCCTGATACTTTGCCTTTACCCTTTGAGCTTTTTAGAGGACTGAGATTACTTGGTTTCTTTGAAGAACAAAGGCCAAAGTGGGGGGGGACTTTTTTGATGACTGGCTATTTTGATCTAGTAGGTCTGCTCACAGTATGATGGAACAAACAGCAGCAATCATTAAAGGGAAAAAACAGAGGAGGAAGCATAATAAAAAGGAGAAGCACAGATGCTAGTGCTCTACCCTAGTCATAGGAGTAGGGGGCCTGATGTTACTTCCAACTGTGCCACTGGTTATACTTTGCCACTTTGGACACACCACCTCTCTCCTCCCTCGCATTGCCTTTCTCTTCTGCAGTTGTGAGAAATGAAATACAATTTCAGATGGACAGGATCTAATATAACTCAGAGGCTGTCTGGAAGCCTGACTGAGTCATGGTGCAGCAACAGCAAATCAGGCATGGAGGCAGCATGCTGGAAACTGTACTGAAGCTAGTTAGTTAGGCTGTTTACTGATTGCTTATCTCCCTAGTGGGACCCAAAGCAGCTTACAACAAATAGAAATACAACCAAGTACAACAAGATACAATTTTAATATTCAAATAGAAACAAGAACATACTGTATCTGTGGGCTGGACCACCATCTAACAGGCCAGTCATCCAGACTGCAGGGTACAAGCTGCAGGCTCACCCAAGGGATTATACCTCCTAGCCATGACCAAGATATATAACTGAGAAATGAAGAGTAGGAGTGAGTACCAGAAAAAAAATCACTATGGGGTTCGGGTATATTGAACCCAAAAAATATCGGTATTTCCTAGTATTCCAAAATCCCAATATCAGTATGGTATTATAGCCTGTAGGCTACAATGGAGAATTGATCTGATGGTATCTGAGGCTCTGGGAGGGCTGTTTTTTGAGACAGAGGCACCAAGTTTTCAGCATAGCTGCTTGTGCCTCTCCTCAACCCCCTCCCCCACAGGTTTCAAACAGATTGAACCAGGGGGTCTAGTTCTATGAGCCCCAGATGAAGGTGCCCCCATCCTCCATTGTTTTCAATGGAGGAAAAAAAGGCATTTAAAGGGATGTGATCCCTTAAATGCCTTCTCCAAGCTGCAGTGTGACTCCACACTGCAGCAAGTGAACTCCAAAGGCATTTAAAGGGACTGAGCCCTTTAAATAACCTGTAACTATGGCTATCTGGTGGCCATTTTCGGATAAAGAATCACTTTTGGTGATCAACTGAGAAAATACCTTTTGGTGATCAACTGAGAAAATACCTTTTGGTAATCAACTGAGAAAATACCTAATGAATACCGATAAGGTATTCATTTATTATTTATTTATTATAAGGTATTTATCAAGTATTTTGGGGGTTGGTTTATATACCGAGCACATACCCCTAATGAAGACCAAACAAAAGCTCAGCGAAGATGCAGCCCGGGATGCAACATTTCCTGCTTTGGCAAGAGACTTCCTGCCTCCCGCTGGCTGTTAGAATCGTAGAGCTGGAGGTAGTCATACAGGCCATCTAATCTAACCCCCTACTCAGTGCAGGATCAGCCTAAAACATGGGATGTCAACGACTTTCCCATGATCCAGTAAACTCATCATCTTTAAAAGAAGTAAATGAGGTTGGTCTGGCAGGATCTGATTGAGACAAATCCATGCTGACTTCTTTGGATCACCAAGTTGTACTTCAGATGCTCACAGAATGAACTCCCTTAAAATCTGCTCCAGTATTTTTGCTGGGAAAGAGGTCAGACTGACTTGCCTGTGGTCTCCTAGGTCATTGTTCCTCCGTTTTTTGAAGATTGGGATAACATTCACCCTTCTCCAGACTTCTGGCACAGCTCCCATCTTTCAAGAGATCTTGTAGATCATGGACAAAGGCTCTGCAAGCTCTCCAGAAAGTTCTTGAGCACTCTCAGGTGCATACCATCTGGCCTGAGAAATCTGTACTCATCCAATGCAGCCAGATACCTCCCAACAGCCTCTTTGTACATGTCAACTAGCAGCCCAGATACCATGCCTTGCCTACTACCATATCTAGATAAGCTTTTTCTCTTCTTCAGGGAAAAGACTGAGGCAAAATAGGCATTGAGCCTTTCTGCTTTGTCTCTGCCCTCTGTCAGAGTGTCTCCATTTTCGCCCATCACCTCTTTTACCTTGTTTTTGCTCCCCACATAGCTGAAGAAGGTTTTCTTGTTGTTGCAAGCCTCCCTGGCCAACCTCAGCTCACTCTGAGCTTTGGCCTCTCTGATTGCTGACCTACACTGTCTGGCAACCCTCAGGTACTTTTCTTTAGAGATATGTCCTTCTCTCCATTTCTTGAACATTTCCTTTTTCTTCCTTATCTTATCACGGAGTTCTCTGTTTATCCAGATTGGCTTCCTGGATCCCCTACCATGTTTCTATCTTGTTGGAATAGTGATGGCTTCACTCGTTCGTTTCCCTTCCAGCATTTTTGCCCATGGGATGACTCTCATCATGCCTCTGAGTTAATTAAAGTCTGCTCTACTGAAATATACTGGGTTCAGATGCATAGAGTGATCAACTCATAGTTTATTAGTGGTTCAGCCAGTAGAAAGAAGACTGAAAATCCCTGGCCAAAGCCGGGTATTTATGCATGCAAAAGGATACACCCAAAACACACCCCACTCCCAAGGATAGGTTATTTACATTACATTGTTTATCAGTTGATTTACTCTAGGATCCTTGTTTCCCTACTGGTCCATTCTAGAATCCTAGCCAGCTATTGTTATGCATCCCCAAGCTACATCCTTTGGTAAGTACAGTTCAGGCTCAGTACATAACACCTACTAAACTCTAACATACATGCCTGGCTACAAACTTTTCAGCCCCCCAAAGCAAAAGGAATTCTTGGAGGACATGGTCACTTCCCCTTACGGTCTCCACCACCTTCACCCCATCTACCTATTGGTCAATATTAAGTTGAATATGGCTTAGCCACTCATAGCTTCCTCCACCATTTGGAAAAGAAGATGAGTTGGTTTTTATACTCCACTTTTTTCTATCCTAAGGAGTCTCAAAGCAACTTACAATCTCCTTCCCTTCCTTTCCCCATAACAGTCACCTCATGAGGTAGGTGGGGCTGAGAGAGTTCTGAGAGAAGTATGACTGGCCCAGGGTCACCCAGCAGCCTTCATGAGGAGATGCGGGGAATCAAATCTGGTTCTCCAGATTAGAGTCCACCACTCTTAACCATTAGACCACACTGGCTCCAGTGCCACCACCAGGCAGGCCAGGAAGTTGCATGACTCTTTAGTGGAGTTTGTCTCCCAGCACACATCAGGGAAGTTGAAGTCATCCCTAACTACAAGTTTATATCACAGCATCTACCTCCTCATCATCCAGGAGGGCAGCATCTACCTCCTCACCCTGGTCAGGCAGTTTGTAGCAGACTCCAGGCACAATACTATATCTCCTTTATCCTCACCCTTACTTTCCACTTCACTTTCCACTGGGCTGTCACCCACCTCCTCCAGTTTTTCCTGACAAGCAAACCCTTTCCTCACATACAGTGCTACTCTGCCTCTTCGGTCGAATCTACATTTGTATTTTTAAATCAGTTTTGTGCTGCTGTGACACAGTCAAACATAGAGAAAGACAGTGTCACAGCAGCACGAAACTGATTTAAAAATACAAATGTAGATTCGACTCTTTTGGTCTTTCTTGAACAACTCATATCCATCCACTACTACATTCCAGTCATGGCAATCATCCCACCAAGCCTCTGTAATGCAACTAAATCATATCCCTCTGTCTGTATTGGAGGCTCAAGCTCTTCCTTCTTATTGCCCCAGCTTTGGGTGCTGGTACATAGGCACCTTGCTTATTTAATTTATATGCAGAGTACATCATGCAAAATGCTGGCCTGGATGAATCACAAGCTGGAGTTAAGATTGCTGGGGAAAAGATCAATAACTTCAGATATGCAGACGATACCACTCTGATGGCAGAAAGTGAAGAGGACCTGAAGAGCCTCTTGCTCAGGGTGAAAGAGGAGAGCGCAAAAGTGGGCTTGAAGCTCAACATCAAAAAAACTAAGATCATGGCATCTGGCCCCATCACTCCGTGGCAAATAGAAGGGGAAGTCGTAGAAGTAGTGACAGACTTCATGTTCCTAGGATCCCAGATCACTGCAGATGGTGACTGCAGCCATGAAATTAAAAGACGCCTGCTTCTTGGGAGGAAAGCGATGGCAAACCTAAAGGTAAAGGTAAAGGTTCCCTTGCTCGAAAGCCAGTCGAATCCGACTCTAGGGTTGCGGTGCTCATCTCCGTTTCTAAGCCGAAGAGCCAGCGCTGTCCGAAGACATTTCCGTGGTCTTGTGGCCGGCATGACTAAACACCAAAGTGCACGGAACGCTGTTACCTTCCCACCGAAGTGGTACCTATTTATCTACTTGCAATTTCTTGCTTTCGAACTGCTAGGTTGGCAGGAGCTGGAACTAGAGACAGGAGCTCACCCCATCATGCGGCACTCTTGGGTCTTGAACTGCTGAACTACTGACCTTCCACAGCCTGCAGTTCAGCGTCTTAACCACTTGAGCCACCACAGCTCCATGTCACCCCTCAGCAAACCTAAACAGCATGATAAAAAGCAGAGACATCACCTTGCCAACAAAAGTCCGCATGGTTAAAGCAATGGTATTCCCCATAGTCCTCCGACTGATGGACAATTTAAAAACTAATAAATCACCAGGCCCGGATGGCATTCATCCGAGAGTTCTGAAAGAACTCAAATGTGAACTTGTGGATCTCCTGACAAAAATATGTAATCTTTCTTTAAAATCTGCCTCCATTCCTGAGGACTGGAAGGTAGCTAATGTCACTCCCATCTTTAAAAAGGGCTCCAGGGGAGATCCAGGAAATTACAAGCCAGTCAGTCTGACATCAATACCGGATAAGTTATTGGAAACTGTTATTAAAGAGAGAATTAGTAGGCACATTGATGTACAAAAACTATTGAGGCAGACTCAGCATGCGTTCTGTAAGGGAAGATCTTGTCTCACTAACCTGTTAGTGTTTTTTGAGGGAGTGAACGAACATGTGGACAAGGGGGACCCAATAGATATTATTTACCTTGACTTCCGGAAAGCTTTTGATACAGTTCCTCATCAAAGGCTCCTAAGTAAGCTCAATAGTCATGGGATAAAAGGACAAGTCCTCTTGTGGATCAAAAACTGGCTTATAAATAGAAAACAGAGAGTGAGTATAAATGGGAAACTTTCCCAGTGGAGGTTGGTAAGCAGTGGGGTACCACAGGGATCAGTACTTGGTCCGATGCTTTTTAACTTGTTTATTAATGATTTGGAATTGGGAGTAAGCAGTGAAGTGGCTAAATTTGCAGATGACACGAAGTTGTTCCGGGTGGTGAAAACCAGGGAGGAGTGTGAGGCACTCCAAAGGGATCTGTCGAGGATGGGTGAGTGGGCGTCAACATGGCAAATGGGGTTCAATGTGGCCAAGTGCAAAGTGATGCACATTGGAGCCAAAAATCCTAAATATAAATACACGTTGATGGGGTCTGAACTGGCAGAGACAGAGCAAGAGAGAGATCTTGGAGTCGTAGTAGAAAACTCACTGAAAATGTCTAGACAGTGTGTAGCTGCAATAAAGAAGGCCAATGCTATGCTGGGGATTATTAGGAAGGGAATTGAAAACAAATCAGCCAGTATCATAATGCCCCTGTATAAATCATTGGTGTGACCTCATTTGGAATACTGTGTACAGTTCTGGTCACCACATCTCAAAAAGGATATTATAGCATTGGAAAAAGTGCAGAGAAGGGCAACTAGAATGATAAAAGGGTTGGAACACCTTCCCTATGAAGAAAGGTTAAAATGCTTGGGTCTCTTTAGCTTGGAGAAACGACGGCTGAGGGGTGACATGATCGAGGTTTATAAGATTATGAATGGGATTGAGCAGGTTGAGAAAGAAGTACTTTTCTCCCTTTCTCACAATACAAGAACTCGTGGGCACTCCATGAAATTGCTGAGCAGTCGGGTTAGAACAGATAAAAGGAAATACTTCTTCACCCAAAGAGTGATTAACATATGGAATTCACTGCCACAGGAGGTGGTGGCAGCTACAAGCATGGAGAGTTTCAAGAGGGAATTAGATAAACATATGGAGCAGAAGTCCATCAGTGGCTATTAGCCACAGGGTATAGATGGGAACTCTCAGTCTGGGGCAGGTGATGCACTCTATTCTTGGTGCTGGAGGGGGCTTCTAGTGTCCTGGCCCCACTGCTGGAGGGCTTCTAGTGTCCTGGCCCCACTGCTGGACCTCTTGATGGCACCTGGTATATTTTGGCCGCTGTATGACAGAGTGTTAGACTAGATGGGCCATTGGCCTGATTCAACATTGGCTTCTCTTATGTTCTTATGTTCTTATGTAGTAATGTATGGCTGCGAGAGTTGGACTATAAGGAAGGCCGAGCGCCGAAGAATAGATTCTTTTGAGCTATGGTGCTGGAGAAGACTCTTGAGAGTCCCTTGGACTGCAAGGAGATCAAATCAGTCAATCCTAAAAGAAATCAACCCTGACTGTTCCCTGGAAGGCCAGATCCTGAAGCTGAAGCTCAAATACTTTGGCCACCAAATGAGAAGGGAGCATTCACTGGAGAAGACCCTGATGCTGGGAAAGATTGAAGGTCAAAGAAGAAGGGGACGGCAAAGGATGAGATGGTTAGACAGTGTCATCGATGCAATGAACATGAAATTGAGCAAACTTCAGCGGACAGCGGAAGACAGGAGGGCCTGGCGTAATCTGGTCCATGGGGTCGCGAAGAGTCGGACTCGACTGTGCAACTGAACAACAACAACATAGGCACCTGAAGTCCCGTACCTTTGGCTGCCTTTGACCTGGCCTTCCCAGGTGGGCCTCTGCTATTTGTTCTCCTTCAATTGAAAACCCTATGTTGGTCATCTCCTTCCCCTCGTGGTGTAAGTTTAAAGCCCCCCACCCCCCCAGATTCCTGCCAAATGCATTCTTCTCCAGCCTTAATAAATGAAGTCCACTGCATGCTAGTAGGCCATCTTCCAGCAAACCTAGCCCATGTTCCCAGAATCCAAATTGTTCCTGTCAGCAACACCAACACAGACAGTGGTTCACCTCCATTATCTTCTGTTCCCATTGTATTCCTCTTCTTCCAATGGGAAGGATCAAAGAGAATACCACCTGTGCTGCCATTCCCTTTAGCTTTTTCCTGAGAACTTCATAGTCAGCCTTAATGCTTGTGACAGAGTTCATGGCAGTGTCGTTCGTTCCCATGTGGACATCACAAATGGGTAATGATCTGTAGGTGACATCAGTTCCTGCATCCAGTCTGCAATATTTTTAGTCTCTGCCCCTGACAAGCAACACAGCTTTTGGGCTAGGAGGTCAGGCCTAGACACATGACATTCCATACTCCTCAGCAGAGAGTCACTGATGACCAACACTTTTCTTTTCCTTCCAATGCCATTTCTTTGTATTCCCATGCCCTCTTCACTCTGTCTTTCTTGTTCTTAGGGTTCTTCCTCTGCCAGCGTTTCTGTCTCAGTCACCAACACAAAGGCCTGGACTTGATTCCTGAGTTCCAGTGGCACTGAGTACTGTCTTGCTCGATGTCTTGGGTTCATGCTGTAGCACTCCCTGGAGGTTCGTTAGGGAATTCAACCACTCTGTTGTTCCTTTGATTGGTTTCCACATCCCTGTGCAGGGCTCATGGCCAATGGCAGGATCAAAAATGGGATGGGATTGGGGGATTGGTGATGCAGTGACGTCACTTCCATCTTTGTGTTGCCAGTGATGTTGGTATGACACTGACAAGTTAGGCCCCCCCATTTGTGAGTGCCATGCTAGTTGCCAGCCTCATGCTGGCAGAAGTGTGCCTCCTAATCGGCCCTCCCTGCTTCCTGGAGCTACAGTATTTTCTCTGTACCCTGCTTTCCATGCAGGATGGAGTGACTTAACCACTCCCAGTGCAATTCAGAGGCAGTCACACATGAGCATTAGAATCATGTGATGCAGCTTTTTCTGGAGGCTCCAAGTCAGAGTGGAATCACTGGGGGTGGCAGTGTCAACATTTCTAGGTGGGGCCACATCAAAACAACAGCCCAGCCTAAATTCTGCAACATGGTTTGCAACATGCCTCTTATTTTGAATCTTTTCCCCTAGTCCTAGGGAAAGAACAAAGAACTTTGCCTTCTTACTGCTGGAAAGCATATTCAGCAACTCTTCTGGCTTCTGAGAGTGTCTAGAATTTCCCATATACTTTATGCATATAGAATGTGGAATCTGTATCTAGTGCCACATTCTACAGTGTTTCTGCATTCTCATGGCCTCTTGAGACATACATAGCCTTGATATGTGACTTTTACTCTTGTTTACTCTTGCATAAACCTGTGAAAAACAGCCAACTAAACAAGCACAACACACTGCACAAGCCTACACGTGTCTACTTGGAAGCAAGCCACATGGTGCTCAGTGAGACATATTCCCAGGTAAATACCATTTTTGCAAGTGAAAAGATTCTCTGTGCAAACTTCAGATTAACTGATCTTACATGACAAGCACTATAAACCAGTGAAGTAACAGCACTTACAAAAGGAAGCAAACAATGTTGGAACACATTCTGCCCCCCTGCAAGCTCTGTCTTCTGTTCAACCCCCAGCTGTTTCCCTGACTCGGTATGTAATTTTGGAAGATTCAATCCCATTTACATAGAACTTCAGATTTGACTGCTACTTCAGTTTTTCAGAAGTGTGCCTATGATCTTCAGAAGCATGTATCATTTCCATGAACTTGCTAGATGTTCAACTACAGTAGGTGAGTATCCTTAATTAATTCTAAAATATTCTGAAACTGTAACCCTAAAATGCAGAATTCCTGACCTAGTCCTCAAAATATCTTGACTTGTACCTTTGGAAATCACAAGCCTAGGAAAAAATGTAACAATATTTTTCACAGGTGGGTAGCTGTGTTGATCTGAAGCAATAAAACAAAATTTGAGTCCAGTGACACCTTTAAAGCCAACAAAGATTAATTCTAGGTATAAGCAGGCCCGTAGCCAGGAATTTCTAAGTCAGGGGGCATTTAAATTTCTCGGACAGCACTTTAGGAAATTTAATTATTTAATTATTTCTCCTGTGTACCCCCTCCATTCTCAGCAGCCCGTGCACAAGGCCCACACTCTCCCCTCTGCTGCTACTGTAACTGCCTCTCCTCCAGCCTCCTCCAGTTGGTCCACCGCCGGCTCGGCAGCATCACTGCTGTCTCCCTTCTCCCCAAGCAGCACAGCAGCAGCAGCAGCACTAGGCCAGGCCTGGGAAGCAGCAACTGCTGCCATGCATGCAGTGCATCTCATCTTCAACTAGCCTGCAATGCACCTCGGTGGCTGTCCCCCAGCCGGCCGCCTGCCTGCCATGGACCCCATGCAGGGGCCTCCTCCTCCTCCTCCCTGCTGCCAGGTGGGGGAAGCAGCAGCTGCTGCCATCCTCCCCTAGCCCACAGCGTTCCTCAGTGAATCTCCCCCGTCCAGCCACCTGCCTTCCATGGCGTTCTGCGCAGAGGCCACCTCATCCTCTCTGCCGCCAGGCCCGGGAAGCATCAGCCACTGCTGTTCTTCCCTCATCCACAGCATGCCTTAGTGACTCTTCCTGTCCAGCCGGCTGCCTCCTCCTCTCTGCCACCAAGCCCAGGAAGCAGCCACTGCTGCTGTCCTCCCCTAGCCTGCAGCATGCCTCAATGGCTCTCCCCATCCAGCCACTTGCCTGCCATGGTTCACATGCAGGAGCCTCCTCCTCCTCTCTGCTGCTGTCCTCCCCTAGGCCATACTGTGCCTTGATGGCTCTCTCCGTCCAGCCACCTGCCTGCCATGGTCCGTACGGGGGAGCCTCCTCCTCCTCTCTGCTGCTGTCCTCCCCTAGGCCATACTGTGCCTTGATGGCTCTCTCCATCCAGCCACCTGCCTGCCATGGTCCGTACGTGGGAGCCTCCTCCTCCTCTCTGATGCTGTCCTCCCCTAGGCCATACTGTGCCTTGATGGCTCTCTCCATCCAGCCACCTGCCTGCCATGGTCCGTACGTGGGAGCCTCCTCCTCCTCTCTGATGCTGTCCTCCCCTAGGCCATACTGTGCCTTGATGGCTCTCTCCGTCCAGCCACCTGCCTGCCATGGTCCATACGGGGGAGCCTCCTCCTCCTCTCTGCTGCTGTCCTCCCCTAGGCCATACTGTGCCTTGATGGCTCTCTCCGTCCAGCCACCTGCCTGCCATGGTCTGTACGTGGGAGCCTCCTCCTCCTCTCTGATGCTGTCCTCCCCTAGGCCATACTGTGCCTTGATGGCTCTCTCCGTCCAGCCACCTGCCTGCCATGGTCCATACGGGGGAGCCTCCTCCTCCTCTCTGCTGCTGTCCTCCCCTAGGCCATACTGTGCCTTGATGGCTCTCTCTGTCCAGTCACCTGCCTGCCATGGTCCGTACGGGGAGCCTCCTCCTCCTCTCTGATGCTGTCCTCCCCTAGGCCATACTGTGCCTTGATGGCTCTCTCCATCCAGCCACCTGCCTGCCATGGTCCGTACGGGGGAGCCTCCTCCTCTCTCTGCTGCTGTCCTCCCCTAGGCCATACTGTGCCTTGATGGCTCTCTCCGTCCAGCCACTTGCCTGCCGTGGTCCGTACGTGGGAGCCTCCTCCTCCTCTCTGATGCTGTTCTCCCCTAGGCCATACTGTGCCTTGATGGCTCTCTCCGTCCAGCCACCTGCCTGCCATGGTCCGTACGTGGGAGCCTCCTCCTCCTCTCTGATGCTGTCCTCCCCTAGGCCATACTGTGCCTTGATGGCTCTCTCCGTCCAGCCACCTGCCTGTCATGGTCCGTACGGGGGAGCCTCCTCCTCTCTCTGCTGCTGTCCTCCCCTAGGCCATACTGTGCCTTGATGGCTCTCTCCGTCCAGCCACCTGCCTGCCATGGTCCGTACGGGGGAGCCTCCTCCTCCTCTCTGCTGCTGTCCTCCCCTAGGCCATACTGTGCCTTGATGGCTCTCTCTGTCCAGTCACCTGCCTGCCATGGTCCGTACGGGGGAGCCTCCTCCTCCTCTCTGATGCTGTCCTCCCCTAGGCCATACTGTGCCTTGATGGCTCTCTCCATCCAGCCACCTGCCTGCCATGGTCCGTACGGGGGAGCCTCCTCCTCCTCTCTGCTGCTGTCCTCCCCTAGGCCATACTGTGCCTTGATGGCTCTCTCCGTCCAGCCACTTGCCTGCCGTGGTCCGTACGTGGGAGCCTCCCCCTCCTCTCTGATGCTGTTCTCCCCTAGGCCATACTGTGCCTTGATGGCTCTCTCCGTCCAGCCACCTGCCTGCCATGGTCCGTACGTGGGAGCCTCCTCCTCCTCTCTGATGCTGTCCTCCCCTAGGCCATACTGTGCCTTGATGGCTCTCTCCGTCCAGCCACCTGCCTGCCATGGTCCGTACGGGGGAGCCTCCTCCTCCTCTCTGCTGCTGTCCTCCCCTAGGCCATACTGTGCCTTGATGGCTCTCTCCGTCCAGCCACCTGCCTGCCATGGTCCGTACGGGGGAGCCTCCTCCTCCTCTCTGCTCCTGGGCCCGGGAAGCAGCCAACACTGCTGTCCTCCCCTAGCTCACAGTGTGCCTTGATTGCTCTCCCTGTCCAGCCACCTGCCTGCCAATGTCCCCTTGTGGGGGCCTCCTCCTCCTCTTTGCTGCCGTGCCCGGGAAGCAGCTGCCACCACTGTCCTCCCCTAGCCCGTAGTGTGCCTCAATGGCTCTCCCCATCCAGCTGTCTGCCTGCCATGGTCCACATGCAGGGGCCTCCTCCTCCTCTTTGCCACTGGGCCCGGGAAGCAGCAGCTGCTGCCTCGCACACAGTGTGCCTCATCCTTGTTCTTCTCCCAGCCAGCTGCCTGCCCGCCATGACCCTACAGGTGAAGGCAAGGAAACGCCTGGAAGGCTCAGTGGTGGCAGTAGGGAGTCCTCCAGGCAGCCTAGAGAGTCAGGGGGCCTGGGCTGCCTAGGAAGTCAGGGGGGCATGGTAGGAAGTTGGGGGTGTAGGCCCTGGGAGGCTCCACCATAGCTATGGGCCTGGGTATAAGCTTTACTGTGCATGAACACATCATCAGGTAGAATTAAACTTCGTTGGTCTTAAAGGTGCCACTGGACTCAGACTTTGTTCTAATATTTTCACAAGCATCTAAATGTCTTATTATCACCATATTTCCAATTTAGATCACAGTGACTGGAAACTTAAAAAAAAACGAAAAGGAAAGCTCTCCCCGCATATGGCTGAAGGCCTGGCCATAACCTGAGTTTGTTTGTGTAATTCGTTTAGCGTCTGCCTTTCTCACTGATACTCAAGGCAGATTACAGAGTTAGAAAACAAAGCAATAAAAGACTGGTATAATAAAAAACAAATAAAACTGGACCACAAAATTAGAGGAGAGTGAAATAAACAAATGGCCCATCCAATAAAATGGGGGGAGGCTATCTAATTTGTTTTCAGACATTAAAACTACAATCCTATTCTACTGATAAAAAGAGCCCTCTTGAACAATACCATTTTACTACCACCCTATTCCCTTTATAAGAGTGCCCTTCCTTTGAAGTACGTTCCACTCTTTGCCCCTCTGCTTTGATTGGTTTCCACCATTTCCATACTTATAAGCTGGTGGTCTTCATCCCCAGAATAGAGCAAAATAACAATATAAATAAACCAAGACAAACAATAATATGTTTTGGGCTGGTCAGGAATCAGTAGGTGGCTTGTCCAAAGGAACTGGCTATGAGGCATGGGGTAAGGGACTCATGCTCCTTGGCTTGTGCCCAAGGACTCACACATCTGGCCATTCCTAAGCTCCTTGCAAGGAGAAGAAGACAATCTTAGCCCAGATGGAGCTGAATTGCTACTAGCCTGCTGCCAACAAGATCTCACCCTTTGCAAAGCATCCCTCTGACCTTTTCTAAGCTTTATAGTACCTGTAGGAGTATAATGTATCCACCAGCGAACATGTGCCCAGGACAGCCATGTGCTTGGACTGGTTCTAACCAGTCTGACATGCGGCCAGGCGAAGGGCCTGAGCTTCGCTCCCAAAGACAATGGACTGTAGGATCCTAGCTCCCTCCCAATCGGGGAGCCAGAATCCTAGGAAATAACTCAATCACTGTAAGTAGCCCAATCACGGGGTGTGGTGTGTGTTGGGGTGTGGGTTCCCTTGGGAATAAAAGCCGGCTTTTGAGCCGGCTTCTCTTGTCCTGTTCTTCAGCTAATAAAGTATGTGAGAGCTGAAATCACTCATCAGTCTCAGTACTTTTCAAAGAGAGAAGTCCAAACCCCAGAAAGTTCCCAAGCCCACTAAGTACTGGCACCAGCCAAGCCCACAGATTTCAAGCTTCCAGAATAGCAAAAATAGTATACTTTTATTGTGGGAGCCACTTAAAATCATACTACATTTAAGTATGCTGTGTAGATAAGACCAACAAGGTATCATGGATCAGAAATCAAAAGAGTCTGCATCATATCTACAAGAGGACTGCTTCTGAAAAACTAGCTCACAGATCCTCAGACTGTATAGTAGGCGGATTGCTCTTTCTGTATTTGCATCACAAAACAAAGAAACCCAATCTTTTATTTATTTAAGTTCAAAAATCCCTTCTGCATCCGTATTTCAATTGTACAGGAAAAATGCTTTGATCATTTTAATACAGAAGTCACCAATTTACAATAGATATGGTGTTTACTTTTCATATTCCTTTTTGTTCTTCAAAAAGATTAGAACCAAAGAAAAGAATAAAGTTACTTGTGACCTCATTACAATTAGGAACAGATCCTGTCAACAAAAGCACGGGCGGAGTTTGAATAATCTCAAATCAGAGTTAAAGAAACAGCCAATCAGATTATTAACACATGTCATATAGCTAACAAATTTATTGCATATATGCATGGGCTCCTGGGAGTGTTTGGAAGGGTGAAAAGGGCAGTTCATGAAATCACCACTAGATGGCTGTATTTCACATGCTCACAGTCAGCTGGTAATGCAGACATGGATTCAACATAGATGCAACAATGATACCATGTATTTAGATTGTACCTGAAATGAATTTTGGAGAATAAGAAATTAAGCACATTTTTTGACTTCACATTTGTTTGCAAAATTATATATACATATATATATTCTCCTTCATTCCCGTGGATGGTGTTCAATTAAGGGACTTGGGAAATAGGGAGAGATCACATTCATCCCAACTGTTCAAGTTAGCTCAGCATGTGCCACTACCCTAATTTGATTTTCTAATGTCCCAAGAACAATCAGCTGTGATACATTTGGCATGTTTTTTGCTGATAAAATATTGTGAATATGTCCTGATCTAGATGTTAGTTTTAACATAGGTACTCCAGAAGAAAGGCCTAATACACTACCTGAGCTACTTATGGATCATTTTGACACAGTTTCCATGATGGATGTGGACAAGATCCTAGGATCTGTGAAAGCCACTACTTTTACCCTGGATCCTTGTCCATCTTGGCTGATAAAACCATGTAAGGATCACATCAACAAACCCTTAACATCAAATGCAGAAAAAGGAGAACAAGTTTTGAATGTAAATGTATAAGGAAGTGGATTTCGAACAAAATATTTCTTACTTTTTTATTGTGAGATAGATGATAGATTTTCCTTCAAATTTTGGTATATTCAAATTATAGCTAGTACATAGTACTGATGAAATATGTGGCATAGAATATATTAGTGATGAAACTATTGTAGAAAATGTTTTAAAAATTCTAATGAAGGAGATGTCAGGAAACATTTTTTTATTTTTTGTTTTATCTATCCTATAAGTATAATTACCTTTATTAAATACAATTTGTTCCATCATTCCTATATAACCCTTTCTTTGTTTCTGTACCCCTTTTATGTTATTATATTGTTTTTAAAATTTAAAAAATATATATTATATATCAGTCATTAACTCAGGGCACCTTCCCTAGACCACTCAAATAAGTAATTATTCCGCCACTACTTAAACAACTAACCCTACAGAAAAATGATGTTGAAAATTATTGCCCAGTCTTTAATAATCCTTTTCTGGGCAAAATGATTGAGATAGCAGTAGTGAACCAGCTCCAGCTCTTCTTGGATAACTCATCTACTCTAGACCCTTTTCAGTCAGGCCAAACTATGGGGCAGAGACAGCTCTTCTAGCTTTAGTTGATGACCTCCATCTGAGTATAGATAAAAGCCAAACCTCTCTGTTGCTCTTACTGGATTTATCTGCAGCCCTTGATGCAGTAGATCATGCCAGTTTGTTGAGGCACCTGCAGGCAGAAGTAAGTATCAGAGGATCTGCATTGAACTGGTTCAAATCATTCCTCATGGAGTGGACTCTAAGGGGGTGCCACTGGAAACCAGTTTTCATCAGTGTGGAACCTATCTTATGCGGTTCCACAGGTTGCAATTCTATCCCCCACGCTTCTTAATCTCTATGTAAAGCCTTTAGGACAAATCATTCATAGTATTGGGGCTGGTTGTCATCAATATGCTGATGATAGCTCTATATGCCCTTATCCAAATCTCTGGGTGATGCAGCAGAGGTCCTGAATTGCTATCTGGCCACCATGGTTAACTGGCTAAAAGTCAACAGATTGAAACAAAAGCCTGAAAAGACAGAGGTAATACTGGTTGGGAAGGAGGAGCCCTTGAAAGACATTGTTTTCATCACTTTCAATGGAATTCAGCTGACCCTTGCTGACTCACTTAAAAACTTTGGGGTTATACTGCAATCCGCTCTATTACTGGAGAAGCAAGTTAATGCAGCTACCAAAAAATGGTATTTTTTCTTCCCGCTCAGCCTAGCCTGTAAAATAGCCCCGTACACCTGACCTGGCCACCTGGATCCAAGCCACAGTAACATTGAGACTAGACTATGGTAAGGCACTATATGTTGGTCACCCCTCAAAATCAGTTTGAAAACTTCAACTGGTCCAGAAAACCATGGCTCGACTCCTAGCAGGAGCTAGACAGAGCATGCTTATTACACCTATTCTGCAAACCCTCCACTGGTTGCCCATTAGTTACTGAGCTCAGTTTACGCTGCTTTGCTGCTTTGCTGGAAACCATCTCTCTTACTGAGGCCTGGTTTGTGTATGCTGAATAATGAAGTGGTAAGACTGCCCCATTTCTAACTGCACATGGGGGAATCACATTTTGGAATATTCACTTATGTAAACCAAACCAGAACGAAACAAAATCTAGCAGCAAATAGAAGAAACTACATCTAGCAAAGAGGGGGATAATACCTTTCTTCCTGGTATACTTTTCTATTTACAGGGGGATTTTAATGCAAATGAACATTTAAAGGTGGAGTCTACCATTCTGAAGTTGCGCATTCACTTGTACCATCACAGCCTTCTGTCTCCTAATTCTTGCCTTATTGTCCTGCATGTATAAAAATGTAAAATGCCACTTAGAAATTACAATCAGGAGTGTTTCTAATCAGAACAGATTCTGAATGAGATCTCAATTAATTACTCTCAGCATCCCACAATTAAGGCTACATCAACCTCCAAATTTGACATATTTTTTCCCTTAATCCCCCCCCCAAGAATTGAACCCAAACAAATGGTAACCATATAAACTAAGCTTATTGTCCCTGTTTGATTCTTGAATCTGTTAGATATTCTTATTATGCCGTATGTTAATTTACTGCTCAACCTCTACCTATATATATGGACTGGTAATTTCCAATTTTGTTTCTGTCTGTGACTTGATTCTAATTGGCCCTTCCTGGCAACTAACTCCTCCAAGCCTCTTTCTTCATATATGTCATGGTTGAGGAAATTCTGTTTCAGTCTGTATCTGAGGAAATGTCCCTGCACATGAAAGCTTATACCTTGAATAAAACTTTGTTGGTCTTAAAGCTGCCCCACTGGATGCAAACTTTGTTCTGCTGCTTCAGACCAACATGGCTACTCCACCTGAATCTGAATTGGATCCAGTAACAGTTTGGTGTCTTCTGGAGTGCTCCAGTCTGGTCAACATGCAGTCATTGCTAAACATTATGGGCATCTTCATAGCTGTCACTGCTCAGTAGTGTTTACATGCTGAGAGGGAAAGGGATTAAGGAAAAGTGGCCACATACCCAGTAAATGATAGTATGTATGTTATGTATGGTAAATTACCATATCCTCATAGCCTGTTTTGTAAACGACGAGAGTATCAAACTACATATCATTGCATACTGGGATGGTAACTTCACAGTAAGGCTTTAATCACTGTCTGCAATATTACCCAGGATTGCAGAGCCCAGAGTTTCCCAAAAGAAACAACAGGAAGAGGATGAATGATGCAGCAGTCTGTCTAGCTTGGGGTAATAGTGACAGAGGTTGTCACTAAATTAGTTTTGGTGAGGCAATTTCATAGTTGAAAAGCAGGAAGGGTGAGATGCTACACACATCTTGATGTTTTCCCTTTCAAGGCCCCTTTCTCCACGTTGGATTTGTCACTCAAAATAAGTCCTACTGAGAATCACATCTCTGGGAGGCACTAGGGGAGTAAGAACAGGGGAATTTTCAGTCCAATTGCTGCTCCATTTAAAATCACTTGTCCTCCTTCTTTACACCAGCTTGGCAGGACTAGCAATTGAAAACATTGATTGTTGCTGCCACTTTATCTAGTTAGACCATATAGACATGGCTTATGCTGAATCAGATTGTTGCTCTGTCACAGCTTATGTTCACTATTCTGATTGGTAGGAGCTCTTCAGAGTTTCTGTCCTAGTGCTCCTACCTGAGATCTTTTTAGCTGAAGATGCTGGGGGTTATGCCTTCATATGTTATAGTGCTGGGGCTCAGAACCCAGTCCCAACTCAACTCAGGCCCTGGGGAACAAGGCACAATCAGAAGTGGGGGCACCTCTCCTTCTCTGTCGACAACAGGGTATGGAGAGGGGTGAGAGTGTGGCAGGGCTCCAGTGACACAAGCTGAAGCTGGGAGAGGTTAGTGGGAGGCATGGGAAACATTGGTGGCTGGCCTGGCTCACCAGCTCAGGTCATGGCCACAAATGACATCACTGACCGGCACCTTCCCGGGGAATACCCAGCCAGTCAAGATGAAGCCTTATTCAGACCCATCTAAGGGGGAAGGAGAAGATGAAGGAAGCAGGGAAGGTCAGAAGGAGGATGAGGCTGAACTCATCCAGCAGGAGGGAACTCTGGGGATCAGTGGCCAGGGCAAGCGAGGCCTGGCAAAAGGTAGAGGTGAAGTTGTGGGGTGAGTGGCGGGGACATAGAATGAGAGTGGAGAAAGGTTGGGAAAGTAGTCCCTCCCTTTTGTCATCTTGGGGCAAGGAAGGTGAGGAAGAATCAGATTGGTCTCTGGCTGAGCGGGGGAAGACCAAAGGGGGATTGACTTAAACAGAGCTGGCTGAAACTCAATCCAACAAAGATGGAGGTCCTGTAGCTGGGTCATGAGGATTTGGGATTGGGAATCCGGTTCCCAATCCTCGATGGGGCACCTTTGGTGCCAGCCCTGAGGGTGAAGAGTCTAGGGGTTATTTTGGATCCCTCCCTTTCTGTGGATGCCCAGGTTGCCACCATTGCTAGATCAGCCTTCTATCATCTTCAGCAGGCCAAGCAACTGGTTCCCTATCTCATGTTCCAGGACCTAGCTGCAGTGATCTGTGCAATAGTCACTTCTAGGCTTGATTACTGTAACTTGCTCTACCCAGGGCTGCCCCTGAATTCAGGGCCGGCTCGAGGTGTTTCTGTGCCCTACGGGGGCGCAGATGCCAACCTCCCAGTGGAGCCTGGAGATGCTGCCATGCCGCCCCTGCCTCCTCCCCCCAAGGGGGGAGGGGGTGGGCGGGTGAGCTGCGCTGCCTCCTCCTGCATCCCAGCTGGGCGCTCTGTACTGGTGGAGGCGGCGGGGAGTCCCTGCTGTCTGCCGCCATGCTGCCCAAGGGGGGGAGGGGGAGGGCAGGTGAGCTGCACTGCTGCCTCCTGCGCCCCAGCTGGGTGCTCTGTACTGGCGGTGGTGGCGGGGAGTCCCTGCTGGCCACTGCTATGCCGCCCCTGCCTCCTCCCCCCAAGAGGGGAAGGGGAGGGCGGGCAAGCTGTGCCGCCGCCTCCTGTGCCCCGGTCGGGAACTCTGTACTGGTGGCGGCAGGGAGTCCCCACTGGCTGTTGCTATGCCACCCCCACCTCCTCCCCCCGAGGGGGGAGGGGGAGGGCATGTGGGTGAGCTGTGCCGCCTCCTCCTGTGCCCCGGCCGGGTGCTCTGTACTGGCAGCAGCGGTGGGCGCCCGGTTAGGGGGGCAGGGGGGCGGGGCACCATTTGGCGCCCCTAGGCGAGCGCCTAGTTCACCTAACGGGCGAGCCTGCGCTGCCTGAATTTGACCCAGAAACTGCAGCTGGTGCAGAAAGTGGTGGCATGCATGCTGATGGCAATGCCTGTGTGGGCACACATTCAGCTGGTGCTCTGCCAACTGCATTGGCTGCCTATAGAGTACCGGATCCAGTTCAAGGTCCTAGTGCTGACTTTCAAAGCCCTATATGGCCAGGGACCTGCATATTTCAAGGATTATCTCTTGTTTGAATTTCATATATTGTTTCTCTGTCATGATATGTGACCTTTAAGTCACTCTGAGCCCACTCATGGGGAGGACAGGATATAAATAAATAAAAGCAGCATCCTCAACTGACTGAGGAGGACTGGAGGGACACAAGGAAGAGTAGCCACAAGGAAGAGACAGCAAAATGAAGGAGCCAGCTAAGTGTAATGAAGAGAAACCAGTGATGGAACCCCCCTCCTTACCCATTTCTGAGGCTAGTCAGGAACTGGAATCCCCAACAGCAGGAGCACTGATGGCAGAGGATGTGGGTCAGGACGAGGGGGCGTTCACACAAAGCATGTGCTCTAACACATAGTTGTGCTTCCTCTCCTATATAATTTGTGTGGATGGCTCCTTACCTGTTAGAATAGGAGAAATGACATGACCATAATAAGTCAGTAGTAGTCAGACAAACAATGGCTAGTAACTCAACTCCATTCCTCCACTTGAAGCCAGCTGGGTGACCTTGGTTAATCACAGGTCTCTCTGCTCAAAAAATAAACCTAGCTTGCTAAAAAAAAAAAAGAATTTCAGGCTCTTTGGATCTCCTGGCTATACTAGACCCATTGATATAAGAGATGATGATGATGATGATGAGATTATTAAGACACAAGGCATTGAAAATGTTGGGCCCAAGGAGTGATTTACAAAAGACACCATTGATTATTTTTCTCGAATTAAAAAAGATTTGTGCATGTAATTTTGAGTCCAACTGACTTTGATGCCAAAAGATTTCATGTGAAACCACTTTCGTTTGGTTTCTAGGACCTTTGTGAGGACAGGCAGAGACACAAGGCCAGTCCTTTGAAATAAAAATCACCATTCAGACCCTCTCAGACAAATGCAGCTTTTGTCCAGAGTAATGCAGCTTTCGTCCAGTGTCAGGAAAAGTGTTTGGTTTCCTTTCTAGACCAGCTGCAGAGAAACTAATCTAAGATGTCTTGTGTCTGTTTAGCCATCCCTGTCCTGGGAGGCAACCACTCCAACTCACAGGTGTGAGCTCCAGGCCTGTTTTTATAAGAAAAGGTATTTCAGAGAGAAGGTTGTTTAGCTCGGAGAGGCCAATCTTCCCCTTATCTTAAATATGTTCTTGAAACATTAAATATGTTTTTTAAAAAAATCTTTTGTTTTCAATCCATCTAGAGTTCTTAAACCAGCAGCCTGTCTCACTGTGTTGTATCTAGCATCTAAATTCAAATATAAGCTTAGATCTGACAGAGGGGCACTTGAAGCTTCAGCAGCAGGAAGAAGCCAAGAAAGTCATGGCACATGGTCAAATCTGTGACTTTCCAGGGTCATTGGCAAATATCTTGATCATTTGAACTGGAGATGCTGGGTATTGAACCTGGGAGCTTCTGCATACTAAACAGATGCTCTACCACTGAACCATAGTATTTTCGATACTGTACTCCCACACCATTTCTCTAGTTTTGCTAAGTTAGTTCATATGACTGAAAAGTCCCAGATATACCTGCAGATGGAGGGTTGGCTTTTGGGAGATTGGGTCTGGCAGTGTCCTTGCTTTGCATACAAAATGCCCCAGGTTCAGTCTTTGGCCACTCCAATTAAATTGATTCTGCAAACTCTGCTGAAGACACTTGAGAGTGGCTGTCTCTCAAGTAGACAACACAGAGCTTGATGGACCAAGGGTGTGATCTGCTCTAAGGCAGTTTCATAGGTTCAAGAATAACACACATCAAAGAAAGTTGCTAAAGAGGGAACATGAATACCCATGATTCTTATTTTTGTTATTTCTACTGAAATGTGGAATGGAAGAACATGTAAACCTTCTGCTTTGTGGAACTGTCTACATGCTCCAGATGAAGGAACAGCTTATATATGGATTTCTGAAAGAGAGAGAGAGAGAGAGAGAGAGAGAGGGAGAGAGAGAGAGAGAGAGAGAGAGAGAGGGAGGGAGGGAGAGAGAGAGAGAGAGAGAGAGAGAGAGAGAGAGAGAGATTTTCCTGAATGTTTCAGCAGAAGCACAACATTTCATTCCTTCTCAGTGTGAAAAAGCCCTGAATTCATCTTCCCCTAAAGCACATGGTATAAAACTTAAAAACTCCCCCACAGAATCTGGGCTGCTGACCAGGGGGGTGGGGGGTGGCAAGGCGTACAAAATTCCCAGGGCTGAAGTCAGCTTGAGGGCCCAATAAAGCTAGAATCATCCTGCACTTTTTTAACTTTTAATGCAGTTCCTTACTGAAGCCACTAGGAGTGCAGGCAAGGCAGAGCAGAGCAGGCAAGGCAGAGCAGAAATTGTGACTTCTTGGTTGATGCTGGTTTGCCACTTTTGTTAGCCGCAAATTTTTAAAGAAAGCTATCCATGGCTGCAAATTTTTTAACTACTAGGCTGAGGAAACATTTGCCTGTCATGAGATGTTCCTAAGCCCATCAACTCACTTGGTACACCCTTGTTGCACTCTCCTCCACCATCTAGTTCTTCTGTGTTTGTCCCCCTGCTTTCTAGCCCCATTCCTTCTTGTCCCTTTCCTGACTGGGGATTTAAAACATACTTGATAGTAGAACAGAAAACATCTGAGTCAAGTTAATATCAAAGTAAGTGAAAGGGTGATTTTTACATCTTTACAATTTACATGCATTGCATCTATACTAATCTGCCTTAGTTCCAGTTTTATGTTACATGCTACATGATTCATTGAATAAACTACTATGAGGTGGCATCTGCTGGTTAGGAGACTTTAAAAGGAGATTAGACAGATTCACGGAGGCTGAAACATCCATGAGTTGCCATTAGCTATGATGATCAGATACATCCACTGATCTACTAAGGATTTGTACCTTCAACCTGATCAGAAGCGTGGATTGGGCCACTCTGGAAATTATTTTCTGAAGTTTCTAAAGTTAGTGTAGGTACAGAAGACAACACCATCAAGAGGCTTGCCTCAACTGCCTCCTCTCCCTGGATGATGAAACTTACTCTCACATCCCCCCAACTGTCCTTCCCCCATTAAGCATCATGTGAGTCTGCTTTTTTGTTTGTTTCAGAAATGCTTTTAAAGTACTGTTTGAGAGAAACTGGTGTCTCACTTAATTCAATGGGGCTTATTCCCAGGTAACAATTATTCTATTCACAGTAACAGAAAGCCAAATGATTTGTTTTGTTATGGTATTTGTTTTGGATCGGGGGGGGGGAGATGGAATTTTTGTCCAGTGGCCCATGGTGACTCTCAGCAGCCTGCACTGGACTTAGATTATCACAGGAGATGTGCTAACTGGGGCCACTCTTTTTACTGTTCTGGCAAGACAGGGCAAAGTGCAACATCTTATGAGCCTTTAGGGCAAAACATGCTGACCAAATGTAAATAGTAAGACAGGACAGTTTTGCTCCAGTCCCCAAGCAGAGGACTACGTTCATTTGAAAATGAACCTTAGGCCCTGGACATTAAAAAGAATTAAACTGTAAATACCAACAGTTCAGAATAACTCTGTGCAGACTAAGCAAAATGATTTCATTGGATTTAGGCTGGAGTAAATCAGAAAAGAGGTCCAGTGCGACTGATTCAGCAAAAGTCACAAATGTCTCATACAAAGCCTGTAATATAAAGGTAAGAATTGCGTCCAGAGCTTATGAACTGCAGTTCATTTGCTTTGAAGAGTGCCTGTTTAGATGGAAGATTAGCCTGGAGCCAAGAGAATGTGCTACAGTTCTGACAGGGCAGAGGAAAGTATTTTGTGAGAGCCTTGTCTCGTATGCTTCTAGCAGAGGCGACTCAGAGTCCATGGTTTGCACAATCCCTCTATGATCAATTCCACAGATTACATATTTTAAAGCTCCAGGTCACCTGGACAAACTAGCATAGGCACTGATTTCTATAACATGAAATATGTTAGATGACTTCAAAGTGAAGTGGGGAGTTTTTTTTGCTGTTGATTTCAGCTGGTGGCCTTGGGAATAGCTTTAGATGTTAGCCTTTATTCTAAGTAGATAGATCCTAAATTGATCCCAAATAGATCAGCTCATTTATCCAGTCTGCAGCTCAGCATCTTAACCTCTGAGCCACCGCGCCTCAATATTACCATGGCATAAATCCATCTGACCATCTTGGCCAAGTCCAGGTAGAGGGCCATTTTCCAGGATCAGCTAAGTTGGTAGAAAGCATTTTTGTGTGTGTTTGTATGTGTGTGTGTGTAAGTTGCTTCTCCAGTAGGGGTGTGCACTCAGTATAAACTGAGCTGAAAAAAATACCCGATAAATACCTTATAGGTATTTATTGGGTATTTTCTCAACTGATTACCAGGGGGAGGGGTACTGATTCGGGTATCTGAAAATGGCCATCCCCCCAAATCCCAAAAATATTTGGGATTTTTCAGGGCTGTTGGATAGCTGGTGTTTAAAGGTAGGGCAACCCTTTTAAACACCTTTGCCAAGTGGCGAACACTTGCAAAAGGCATTTAAAGTGAACTCCAAAGCAGTGGTTTCATTCGGCTGGTAGACCTGTTCTTCAGAGGCCTGTTGTCTTCTACAAAGGTAGACCTGGAGAACAAGTCTACCCACTGTTGTCTTCAGAGTTCACTTGAGGTGCAGCTTGCAAAAGACATTTAAAGGGACCATCCTTTGGGTGAACTCCTTGCCGCATCAAAGTTTTTGAGCTGATGCTATGCTGAAAATTTGGTGCCTCTGCCTCAAAAAACAGCCTCCTCAGAGTCCCAGATACCTCTGGTATGATTCTTCATTATAGCCTATGGGAACTATTGACTATAACAGTCCCCATAGGGTATAATGGAGCTGAAATATTTGACAATCACAATTACTTCCTGAATCCTAATACCATACCAATACTGGGATTTGGGAATAGCAGGAAATACTGATATTTTTTGGGTTCAATATACCCAACCCCAAAAAAGACTGATTTTTTTCATACCTCTATTCTCCAGTACAAATGTTAGCTGCATGTGTGATTTCCTATATGACTCAGCATTTAGATGTTCGAAATTGATTAGATGTATGGGATGGAGGGGATGTGGAATGGTATGGTATAGCCCAATCTTGTCAGAACTTACAAGCTAAGCAGGGTTAGTGCTTGGGTGTGTGACCATCAAGGAAGACTTTGCAGAGGAAGGCAATAGCAAACTACCTCTGCTTAACCACTTGTATTGAAAACACTATGGGGTCACTGTAAGTCAGTTGCAACTTGACAGCACTCTACATACACAGTATGTAGAGTGTACGCAGAGAGCTAGATTTAGTTCTTCCTATTCCCCCCCCAGTAAAAAGATGAACTAAGTATCTATACAATGCAACAAGTATGGAGCACTTATGTATGCACAGACAAAAACAATGCAACCCACAGGGGAAAATGTCAGTTCAGCAGTCATAAAAATACCAATAGAAAAGATGCTAACAAAAAAGAACTAGAAAGTTTCCATTTGGTGTTTGAAATCTGACAAAAAGTGGCTTGGGGGGGTCACTTGGGAAAGGGAATTCCATGGTTTTAGGGCCACCACTAAAAAGGCCTTTTCTTGGAAACTGCCAGAATAAATGGCTCAATATGGTATAGCCAACAGTTCAAGTGTTAATAAGTGCCATAGGAGATTCTCCTTGGGAGTGTTCAACATATTACCTGCCACATGGTAGTCATCAAACTCAGGCTGCACAAGTGTTCACCTTATTTCTGGCATGCTTATTTAGCCTGCTGTTTTGAAGTGAACTAAACAGAGTCTCATGGGAAACTCAAGGATCTTCCAGCAAGAGCAGATTTGAGAAGAGATCCTGGACTTTTTATAGGGCGACTCATAAATGATTCAAATATAACTCCAAGTATAAGTAAATCAGGGAGATTTCTTTGTGTTCTGAATAAATCATAGACAAAAAGCAAAGGAAGGGAGAGTAAAGGTTAACAAACACATTGCAAGTGCCTTTTACAACTGTTGTCCACAAGATAGCCAATAAAATCCAGTCAGTACTTGCTGAACTATCTACCTTTTGGAAGTGCTTCACTTAACTTAATCTACATGGTATTTAATAGAGAGAGGGATGGGTTTCACCAAGTAGCACGTAAGAACTTTCAGATTCTATACTTGCTTCTATAAGGTAGAAATGGTGACTATGCCACATGGTAGGATAGCACTCTGGATAGTATCTACATCTTTTCCCATGTTTCTTTTAACAATGCAATAGGTTCTAATAGATTTACGAGTTGTGTGAAAGGTAAGGTTGTCGCTAGAGAAGGTTAGTGGGGTATGCCCAATTATGTGATGACTGCATGTGGAGGCTTCATACAAGAATGTCCTTATAGGCAATCTGGACCACAGCTAAAAGCTCTGAAGTTTGCTGTGTGAATAAATCCTCAATTTCAGTTAACTGCTTCATTCCCTAGACCTCTTCAATCACTACAATTCGGTATTCCTACCTTGCATTCAAGGGGAGTGCACTATGTGTGATTTTCCAGCTTCACTACATTCACTAAAAAAATTAAAATAAAAATCTGGGTTTCTGAACACATGCTGGAAAAAGCATGCATTACCCAATGCACAAAAAGGTGATTGCCTTCAGGAGGATCATGGGAAGACCACTAAAATCATAATGTTTGAAAGGGGCTTCTGGCATAGAAAAATCTAGATTTGTAGAACAGAATGTCAAGGAGCATTGTCACTGTCCAGATACAATCCAAAAAAGTTCAAATTCTTGAAATCAGAGTGAACTTTTCTTTTTCTTGATAGTAATATGGCTGTCTCATCAATAGTGTTTTTAAATACATATAAAAACAAAGGAATAAGAACTATATTCCTTTGATCAAAGATGAGAAGAACACAAAACATACTGCCTCTACTGAAATGAATTCACAATTTTATAAGCTTTATTCTGAATTGTACAGTAAAACAAAGAATTTTCAGGAAAAAAAATTGGAAACATTTTTCTCTCATCTTGATCTTCCATGTTTAGATATAATTCATCAACAGATTCTTGCTGAGCCTTTGTGCATGGACGAAATAAAGGCAGTGATAATGAATATGAATAATGGCAAATCTCCAGGAGTGGATGGGTTGCCAATTGAATAGTAGAAAACCTTTTCAGATTTCTTAATTCCAAAATTTAACCAATTGCATAAGCAAGATTTTTGAGCCTGGCTCATTGCCATGGCTCATTGCCATATGATACCTATATCATCATGATCCCAAAACCTGGCAAAGACCATACTCAGTGTGCAATTTTCAACCTATTTCTTTGATGAATGTAGATGCTAAGATATTAACAGCTGGTCTTGCTAACACACTTCAAAAAGTTGTTACAACTTTGATACACATAGAATAGGTAGGATTAATACAAGCTATGCAAGGTTCTAATAATCACGGACTGCTCTAATTACTTTAAATTACTTGATGCTGAAAAAAACTTGACAAAATATACTGGAAATTTATCTTTGCCACATTGTCTTAATCTTATTTTCCTTATGTATTTTTGAAGTGGATTAGAATTCTTTATTCATTTCCCAGATCCAGGATGCTGACTAATGTCATATTTTCCACACCATTCCCTTTTGAAAGGGATACTAGACAGGGACATTTTCCAGACTGCAGCCCCCTTTCCAGTTTTTCCTGGGTGCTGTGGTAGTTCTGATGATTATGCTTATCAGTGTGATCAGTCCACACCTACATTTTTTTTCATTCCCCCGTCATAGTGCTGTCTGTTCTCATTCACACTGAGGATTGATTTTCTGGGTGTTTTGTTTTGTTTTTTGAGCACGTGCACTGAAGCATTGCAGTGTTTCAGCAGCCTCAATGGGGCTGTGCAATCCCCATTAAAGTACATTTCCTGCCCATCACACTATAACTGAGGGTTGTTTCTGGTGTACGTGTCTCACCTTTCATTGGTTGCCTCTTTTCCCATGTTTCAGTGGTCTCTCTGATTGTCTTCCACCCCAAAATTTTGAATTCCTTTACCTGACTTGCATCAAGTACAGACCTCCAGTGGTATACCTAGTGTATTTGACACCAGGAGCTGATAATTTTTTAACAACCCTCTCCTCTACATGACAAAATTGCCCAGGTCAGGGCTCAAGTGGGCTTACTTCTGAGCAGGGCTTTTTTTGTAGAAAAAGCTCAGCAGGAACTCATTAGTGTAATAGGCCACACCCAACAGCAGAAATGCATTAGCATATTAGGCCACACCCCTAACAGCATACCTCATTAGCATATTGGACCACACCCCCATGCCTTCCCTTGGCTTGCCCTGGCGCTCCGTGGCTGCAGGGAGCCTGAGCAAGCTGGCACTTGGAGGGGAGGGGAGGCAGTTTAAAGTGCCTTCCCTTGGCTTGCCCAGGTGCCCTGCAGCTGCAGGGAGCCCAGACAAGCTGGCCCTTGGACAGGCTGGAGAAGGCATGGGGAGGCATTTAAATGCCTCCCCAGTCCTTCCAGGGCCTTCCCTGGCCTGTCCACCTCGGAGTCGCCGGGGGGGGTCACTCTTCAGGCCTTTCCTCTGTATTGGCTGTAGTGGGCACGGCCAACTCTGAAGCCAGCCAGAACTCTGTTCTTGTGCGTTCCTGCCCCAAAATAGCCCTGCTTCTGATGAACTCAGTGGAGCTTACACTCACGTAAGCATGCATGGAGAGGGGCACGTCCAGGATAAGCCTGCCCCAGTCTCCAGTGCTTTTTCCTGAGGGAGAGGCTCCATGAAAGCCCTCTCCTCGCTTCACGTGGAATGGTGGCTGATCTCACAAGAGAAGCTCTGCATTTATGCACACAAACACCCACCTCTCTGGATGGTTCTTTGACCAAACAATATTCTTTCATGCTTCCATGAGGGCCAAGGGCTTTGGGCTTTTGACAAGAGATAGTCCCACTGAACACCTTCACATTTAATGTTCTACTTTCAGACCATCTGGAAGGCAGATACCATCATGTCCCACTCCCTCAACGGCTCTGTCCGTACAGGGAAAGTAGAGTCTATTGAACATGGTCTGCTCTGCTGCACTGCTCATTCTATAATGATATCCAGTCTCAGTATATTGCTCCAATCCTCTCAACTTTACCAGGAAGATCTGAATATCTTTATGTTTCTCTTTTTTACAGACTCTTCCCAGGAGATGCCAAATTTAGTTAGTTGCATTTGGGCATAGTGCAATACACAAGTGGCTGACTTAGTCTCAGTAATTTTACCTCTCTGTTGGAGGAGGGCACCATTTTCTCCATCCCCCCACAATCTGTGATCATTGTTTTGTGCTCATTGCACGGCATGTGTCCTCCTTATTTTTATCTTTTTATTTTCTACTGTTACTGCTGACTCTCTGGAGCTGATCTTGTATCAAAATAAAACTTTGAAATCTGCTGCCACCAATGCATGCATAAGATAGATTGGGCTGTAGAGAAAATAAATGGGCAATGATTGGCTGCCTCCCAACAAAACTGATTGTTTCGGCACAAGTGCCCTCTAGCACTAAAATGTTTCAGTGCTGGTGTGCAAATATATTATTTAAAGGATGGGAAAAATTCATTTAAGAAAGAATGGGGGAAAAACAAGGAAAGATGGGATCAGCACAGAGATATTACTGAAGTTGTCTGGACAACAGAATTGTCATCTAGGAGAGAAATTGTTAACGAAATATTTGAAGTGGCAGAAATTGATAAACTTTCACTACCTTTAAAGAACCGAGCAGGAATTTACGAAAATACTTGGGCTAAATTTTATAGTTGGATCAGAAACTATGACAACTTGGAAAAGTCAATTAATTAAAACCTGAGAAAAGATATCTATCAAACTTTTCTATCCTGGAAAAACAATAAAGCTATTTAATGAACAGTATAGATAAGACAAAACTATTAGATAAGACGTGGAATGTGTACCCCATGTTTTATTTTTATGTTTGTCTGTATGTATATATACAATAAAGAAGTAATTAAAATGGGGAAAAAATCCTAGTAACGTTGGGGGATGAAAATGGAACATTAAGGCAATCTGGAAAATGCCGGGGTTGCCGTCTTTCTTCTCTTATTTTTAATCTATGTCTAGAACCTGTGGCTTGTAACATCAGACAAAATAATAACATTTATGGCTTTGTACATAACTCTTTGGACTTTAAAATTATTCTTTATCCAGATAACCTTTTATTATTTATTCCTGAAACACAATATTCCATTCCTGCATTAATGAATATTATTAATACCTTCAAAGACTTGTCTGGCTATGCAATCAACTGGGCAAAATCTGAGCTGATACCACTGGGAGACAATATATCACAGAGTGCATTTGCCTATGGACATTTTTGGTGATGCCCAGATGTTGTTACTTGTTTTGGAACACTGATTCCTAGCAATATTACACATACGATTATGTTCAGTTTTAACAAGCTAATTGCGGGTATATCTTTGGACTTGGACAGATGGGTAACTTTTAACTTGTATTTATGTGGCAAAGCAAATACACTCAAAATTAATATAATGCTTAGGATTATTTATATTTTATGTGCAATTCCTTTCTATATACCTTGCAGATATATTAATAAAATTAATACTTTGTTTTGGAAATCTATGTGGGCTCTTTTCCACCTCAGATTTCTTTACAGAGGTTGTTGGGCTGTTTTGGAGACTTCTTGTCTGGTTCCCCTCTCTAAGTGGAATGCATTAGGGTCTACTTATGCTTGAGTGGATCCCATTCCTCCTGCAGTTTCTACAACTAGAAAATAGTGCTGTATAATGGCATTACAATATCAATTTGATCCATTTTCACATCTAAATTCACATTATGGGTCAATCCAGACCTAAACATTTGGAAGAAATCTTTTTTATGGAAGACGGACTGATAGGGGATTTTTACATTGAACTAAGAACATAAGAACATAAGAGAAGCCAATGTTGAATCAGGCCAATGGCCCATCTAGTCCAACACTCTGTCACACAGTGGCCAAAAATACCAGGTGCCATCAGGAGGTCCAGCAGTGGGGCCAGGACACTAGAAGTCCTCCCACTGCTGCCCCTCCCCAGCACCAAGAATAGAGTGCATCACCTGCCCCAGACTGAGAGTTCCCATCTATACCCTGTGGCTAATAGCCACTGATGGACTTCTGCTCCATATGTTTATCTAATTCCCTCTTGAAACTGTCCACACTTGTAGCTGCCACCACCTCCTGTGGCAGTGAATTCCATGTGTTAATCACTCTTTGGGTAAAAAAGTACTTCCTTTTACCTGTTCTAACCCGACTGCTCAGCAATTTCATTGAGTGCCCATGAGTTCTTGTATTGTGAGAAAGGGAGAAAAGTACTTCTTTCTCAACCTGCTCAGTCCCATGCATAATCTTATAAACCTCGATCATGTCACCCCTCAGCCGTTGTTTCTCCAAGCTAAAGAGCCCCGTGTTTTAACCTTTCTTCATAGGGAAAGCGTTCCAACCCTTTTATCATTCTAATTCAATCAATCAATCAATCAATCAACCTTTATTGGCATGTTGTGTTGAAACTAACAGGCAAGGAATACGAAATCATATACAGTTAATAATACATTCCCTCCTCTTAGAAGCCCAAAATAGAAATTTGGCCACCATTTCCATAATCACTGGGGATAGAGAGTAAATAGAATATCTTCCCTTCATCAGAACAATTTACTAGATTTCTCAACACAGGCTCAAGATATGAGGAACGAACATTATGATAGAAGATACAGTGTAAAAGGACATGATCCAGACTCTCAATTTCATTAACACCACAAGGACATAACCTATCCACATAAAGAATCTTAGAGAACCTACCACCCAATTCAGCCGAAGGCAGCTCATTAAAACGGCCTAACATAAAAGCTCTTCGATACTGAGGAGTCGTTAAACAGAGAAAATATTCTGCAATAGGCCCTTGGGGAGGAAACCCTACCTTCAAGGGGGAGCATCTACCTGAAGCCAGACTAATCAGCTCTTGGTATTCTATGTCCAGGAGTCTTTGTTTAATCAAATGAAAGGCAGAGCTCTGACAGATGAAGGAGCTCTCTAAAACCAACTCCAATACACGTGATCTTACTTTCTATGTGGGAAAACCATGCTGAGGATGACGACTCGGTAAGCATTTGAGAAATAAGAGGATTGGAATTACCTCTAAAATGTAACCTGAGCCAAAATTTAAATGTCATAATCCAAGCTTTCGTTTCCAAAAGACTCTGATTGGTCTCCAAACAGATGGCTGCATAGGACACGCATGAGGGAAGGCCTAATATTTTCCAAAGAAATTTGGATTGGACTTTTTCTATATCTTTATTGATAACCACAATCCAGATTGGAACCCGGGTGTGGCTGTTTTAGTTGCAGGAGACTTTAATGCCAGAATAGGAACAGATGGTCCTGCACTTGCCAGGAAATTGGGCCTTGATGTTGATAATAATCTTCCCAACTGTCTGTCTGGTTATAGATTTTCCATGGATTCCCATATTAACAAAGCGGGAATTCGTCTTGCCCAATTATGCCTCAGATTTAATCTGTCAATTTTTAATGAAATCCCCCCCTTCAATTCTTTTGGGCAATTTACCTATGCCTCGAGGTGTGGTTGCAGTGTTATAGATTATTTTTTAATTTCAGCAAGCCTTTGGGAATCAGTGAGATTTTTCTCAATTGAGGACCGCATAGAAAGTGACCATTTCCCTTTGGTTCTTACTAACAAACTCTCTGCCACCTCAGGATACAAGGGTTGCCAAAGTTTTTATACAGGCACTGAGGTTGAAAAGGCGCAAAGAATTCATTGGACAAGTAAGGTAGCATCTAAGGTGGCTGGGTTCCTAAATTATAAATTATTAGGTGACTTCTTCTTATGTATACAGGATCAGGAGCCGCAAGCGGTGATACAGGCATATGAAAGTACCATGGCTCAATTTACAGATTCTATTAGGCCTACCACAAACCTATAATTCTAGTTGCCCTTGTGTGCACTTTTTCCAATGCTATAATATCCTTTTTGAGGTGTGGCGACCAGAACTGTACACAGTATTCCAAATGAGATCGCACCATTGATTTATACAGCGGCTTTATGATATTGGCTGATTTGTTTTCAATTCCCTTCCTAATAATTCCCAGCATACCATTGGCCCTCTTTATTGCAGTTACACACTGTCTAGACTCATTGATAGACTATGGTTATGAGTTTTTGTCATTTTCTCAGCTGAGGTCTAGATATGACTTGTCAAGTGTCAGCTTCTGTGGAAAGGCAATATTTACAATTGCAACATCTGTTGGTATCTAAATATGGTCCTGCAGCCTTAAGTGTCTCAGAGTCCCCTTTGATCCTGGAAACTCTAAATGAATCAATGCAGAAAACAAAACCTGAAATATTTGTCTATAAATATTTGATATCAATTAATAAATATGATATGCATAGTTAATGGAATATAGAGCTAGATCATTTTATTTTGCCAAAGTTATGGGATGCTGCCTTCAATTTTATACCTGCTGTCTCCATGGATCTTAAGTTGCAACTTATCCCACAAAATTTTTTATTTAGGATGTACTGGACACCACAGCAATTCTTCAGCAATGGATTGAGTTAAGTGTCTAAATGTTGGTATTCTGGTTCACAGGATGTGTCCCTTAAATATATCATTTTTTACTTAGTATGTTCATTGATTTTTGAGTATGCTTATGTACTTTAAAACTATGTTGTCTGTTGGAGATTAACTGATGGTCAACGAAAACGGTCCCTCTGTGTTCTTATTACAGCTAAAAGATTTGTATTACAACACTAGAAAGAAAGAAGCCCACCTCCGATAAATCAGTAGGCTGAGGACCTTAGAATTCTATCAGTATTTAAATATACAACATATAGATGACAAATGCTTCTGAACTTATTTTTAGGTATTAGGAAACCTTAGCTGTTGTAGATTTTCTGGGTTGTATGACCGTGGTCTTGGCATTGTCGGACATGCCTAACTGTGTCAAGGTGAGAGAGTACTACATCTTTCTGTGTTATACCTCTGAGGATGCCAGTCACAGCTATTGGCGAAACATCAGGTACTGCAGCTAATGAACTCCAGGCGTGAAAGCCTTTGACAACACATATTAGGAAACCATTTATAGAAACTTATATGTAGATCTGACACCACTGTTATATTTTTGTCTCTACTTTATGTATATCTTTTTTCTGTTTTCTTTATTTTTAAACTCTATTTAGTTGCTAGATTTTGATTCCCCCCATGTTTAAAATAAAAAATGGTGTTTATGAAATATCTTTGCAGGTCTGGCTGGCCTTTTAGCACAATCTACACCATCTATGGTTATACACGTTCTTCAAAAAGCAAATGTGAAATAACATTATATAATGTATAGTATATACAGTAAGTTTCCCTGACTATGACAGCCTGTTAAAGGAGCAAGGCTTCCTTCTAGGAAATTAAGCATGACCCACAGCAATCTTAATAACACGTTTACAGTATCGTCCAAATGTTCTTCAAAATGTTATGGTATTACTTCTTTTGTATTCCTCCTGGAAATCTATACCTGGCTGTATTTTGTCATAGGCAGAGCAATCCTCTGCTGTACCCACACCATGGCAGCTGGCCATATTGTAACCACTGTGCCAATGGTTCATTCACGATGGGGGAGGTTATGTGGTGACTGTTCTAAAAAACAAGGGTTTCTTTTCTGTTCCTCCAGGACATTTCTGAAGTAGTGTCTGTAGCAACTGTCCTGCTGTGTTCTGTGGCTGTGTTGTGGGGAGCAGGTAGCACCAAAAGTGACAGGACAGCCAGAAGAAGGCAAGCACCTGTCATGGGCTGGGGGTGGAGGGGGTGGGCTAGAGGAGTCTTTCTCACTGTCAGCAGCACACTCCTTTCCCCTTAAAGGGACCACTCCTGTTAGAAGGACCAGGCACCTTACAGCGGGGAGAGGGAGCGAGCTGGCCAACCCCATGGGCAACCCATGTCACCTTACTACACACACAGAGCCAGGGTGCCCAAGGGCTACCCCTCACCTATGTCCCTTTTGTTTGCCTGCAGCCCCTCTAGGTGAGCAGGATGGGAATATTTTTGATGTACAATGGGCACCTATAGGCTATACCACCATTTTTTGTTGTGCAACTTTGTGCTCGTTTTGGAGGGCATCCCCGCACTGAAAGTGTTTAGGGAGCTGCCTAACTGTGGCCATGCTCCTTGGAATGCCCACATGGATGCTGGTGCAGGGGACTTCACTGGAGTTGTGTCTATTCCTTACTCAGCTGTACAATTTCTACTCAAAGCAATGGCATTTGTGCTGAGTGTTCCTCAAAAAAGTTAGAAGTATTTAGGAAGATCACTCCCTTGGTCTTATGTAGTCAAGTCTTGTGGATCTGAAGTAGTCTTTGGCTCTACAGCATACAGTATGCTTAACAACCTGAACTAAGTGGCATGAAGAATCCAGGTCCCAATTTATTTAACAGCCCTTAAACTGAGCTGCGTAAGTGGAATTACCCAGACTTTTAAAAAACTTACAAATTCCCACCATGAATCTAATTCTTTGTGTTAGTCTTTTAAGTAATAGTAAAAACATTCTGACCTATTGCTTCTGAGTGATTAACTTTGGTCCCTATATAAGGTTTCCCCCCTATATTTAGTGCCTCTACACTAAAGGTGTACATTATTTTGAAAGCAGAACTAATAATTTGTACCATATATAGTTTCCAAGTTTCTTCTCAGAAAAATCCATGGTGTTGGCCTATCTGCTCAACTGTAATTAGAAAATGGTGTGTCTGCTGCATGACCTCCCCCATTAGAAGCAAATTTAAAATTAGATAATAATGCATAGATCTCTTTGCAAACCACCCTAAAGAAAATTATTTTCAAAACATTTTATTTAAACCTCACCACTTTCCTCTCCATAGCCTCTTGGGTGGTCCCTCCCTCCATACAATAGACTGGGTTGTTTGTTTTTCTTCAGTAAACTTCTAAGTACAGTAGAATATCTAAAACAAAACAATATTGTTCCTGAAGTATGACTGCACTCTTGTCCTCCTCAACAGTCCTGGGATGTAAAACTCAGTAAATGGAAAAGAGAGTATCTGTGGGAGCAATTTTGGCCTGGGTTTTTCTTACCCAATTATCCCCTGAATGATTGCTACACACAAATGGCTGAAAGAATTCATTCTGTAAACCTCTACTTATCTCTCCTTATAATAATTATCTTTTGGTTTCGTAAGATTCCATGCACTCCCATTGGCTGTAAAATGCCCTCCCTCAGCCATTGGCCCATCAGCCGCCACTCAAGAGTACTCGCGTGCCATTGGCTGGGTGCTGGGTCTGCTCCTCTTCTCCACCCACTCCCCCTTCCGACAGATTTGCATGTCAGATTTACTGGCAGACCAGCTCTCTCTCCTGAGGAAGACAGTTCTCTTGACTCCTGTGAGGGACTGTCCCCTCAATGGCTGTTGGTAGGCAACCAAGCTTGGTTCTGTGAGTAAAAAAACAAAGGACTTTCAGCATAACCCCCTCCCCAATGGCCACTTTCCTGTCAGAATAAATGGAAAAAGGCTCTTTCTCCTGCTTAGCTTCAGCATGGCTGGCTGGCTAACAAGGTGGGCCAGCGACCATCAAACCATTTTCTTCAACTCCCCACTGTGCGGCTGACTTTCCCCTAGGGTTGCCAATCTCCAGGTGGGACCTGGAGATCTCCCACTGTTACAATTGACCTCCAGATGACAGAGATCAGTTCCCCGGGAGAAAATGGTTGCTTTGGAGGGCAGACTCTATGGCATTATAAGAACATAAGAACATAAGAGAACATAAGAGAAGCCAATGTTGAATCAGGCCAATGGCCCATCTAGTCCAACACTCTGTCACACAGCGGCCAAAATATACCAGGTGCCATCAGGAGGTCCAGCAGTGGGGCCAGGGCACCAGAAGCCCTCCCACTGCTGCCCCCTCCAGCACCAAGAATAGAGTGCATCACCTGCCCCAGACTGAGAGTTCTCATTCTATACCCTGTGGCTAATAGCCACTGGTGGACTTCTGCTCCATATGTTTATCTAATTTCCTCTTGAAACTGTCCATGCTTGCAGCTGCCACGACCTCCTGTGGCAGTGAATTCCATATGTTAATCACTCTTTGGGTGAAGAAGTATTTCCTTTTATCTGTTCTAACCCGACTGCTCAGCAATTTCATAGAGTGCCCACGAGTTCTTGTATTGTGAGAAAGGGAGAAAAGTACTTCTTTCTCAACCTGCTCAATCCCATTCATAATCTTATAAACCTCGATCATGTCACCCCTCAGCCGTCGTTTCTCCAAGCTAAAGAGCCCCAAGCATTTTAACCTTTCTTCATAGGGAAGGTGTTCCAACCCTTTTATCATTCTAGTTGCCCTTCTCTGCACTTTTTCCAATGCTATAATATCCTTTTTGAGATGTGGTGACCAGAACTGTACACAGTATTCCAAATGAGGTCGCACCAATGATTTATACAGGGGCATGATGATACTGGCTGATTTGTTATCAATTCCCTTCCTAATAATCCCCAGCATAGCGTTGGCCTTCTTTATTGCAGCTACACATTGTGTAGACATTTTCAGCGAGTTATCCACTACGACTCCAAGATCTCTCTCTTGGTCAGTCTCTGCCAGATCAGACCCCATCAACGTGTATTTATATTTAGGATTTTTGGCTCCAATGTGCATCACTTTGCACTTGGCCACATTGAACCCCATTTGCCACGTTGACGCCCACTCACCCATCCTCAACAGATCCCTTTGGAGTGCCTCACAATCCTCCCTGGTTTTCACCACCCTGAACAACTTCGTGTCATCTGCAAATTTAGCCACATCACTGCTTACTCCCAATTCCAAATCGTTAATAAACAAGTTAAAAAGCATGGGACCGAGTACTGATCCCTGTGGTACCCCACTGCTTACCACCCTCCACTGAGAAAGTTTCCCATTTATACTCACTCTCTGTTTCCTATTTATAAGCCAGTTTTTGATCCACAAGAGGACTTGTCCTTTTATCCCATGACTATTGAGCTTACTTAGGAGCCTTTGATGAGGAACTGTATCAAAAGCTTTCCGGAAGTCAAGGTAAATAATATCTATTGGGTCCCCCTTGTCCACATGTTTGTTCACTCCCTCAAAAAACACTAACATACCCTGCTGAGTCCTTTCACCCCCCCCCAAATGCTGCCCTCCACAGGATCCACCCCCCAAATCTCCAGGTATTTCCCTAATCAGAGTTGGCACCTGTACTTTCTCCTCTGTCAGTAAAAGGCCCTATCCACACCTATGTTGGCCTTTGGGAGAAAACTCATTGGGCCCAGTCCTGATCAGGTTGCCAGCTTCAGGTGGGCAATTCCTGGAGATTTGAGGGATGGAGCCTGGAGAGGGTGAGGTTTGAAGAGGGGTGGCACCTCAGACAAGTACAATGCCATAGACTCCACCCTCCAATCCAGCCATTCCCTGATGGGGAACCATTGTTGCCAATCTCCAGGTGGGGGCTGGAGATCACTCAAAATTACAACTGCTCTCTAGGAGGGAGGGAGGGGGAGGAGATGGAAAACTAAAGGTAGGTTTGGCTGGGAGGGAGATAGGGTTATCAACTCCAGGTTGGGAAATTCCTGGAGATTTGAGGGGTCGAACCTGGAGAGGGTGAGTGTTGAGGAGGGGTTGGACCTCAGACAGGTACAATGCCATAGACTCCACCCTCCAAACCAGCCACTCCCTCCTGGGGAACCACTGTTACCAATCTTGGGGGAGAGCTGGAGATCACTCAAAATTACTACTGCTCTTCAGGTAGCAAAGATCAGTTCCTCTGGAGAAAATGGTGGACTCTGTCATTATAACCTGTTGAGATTGCCACAGCAAATTGTCACTGAGTGTCCAAAGCTGGGGCACTCTCCCAGAGCCTCTTTCTAGAGCCCGTTGTATTTATTTCCACAACAGGCCTTATTCCTAGTCTTTAATAAATATAATATCAGTTCAACACAACTACTCTGGATAAATATTTTCGGGACTGCATCCAAAGAGTCTGGGCAACTGAGAGAGGTTGTCTTTCTAAATTGCTGACCTAACAAAGGAAGGAAGGAGAAAGAAAGCCTTTAAATTCACACAGATGCCCACTCTGTCCCAAACAAGAAATACTCATCATGTGATAATGTCAAAAACATTAAGTGGTAACTAATAAAAAAGGATGGTCCTGAACCGGCATACGAAGTAAAGATCGTCATGAATTTTGGCCGGTTCATGAAGCAATGTTTGAGGAGGGGCGCCCAGAGCAAACATTCCACAAATTTTGGTGCTGTTTATGGCAGTTTGTGGCAGTTAGAGAATGGATACATTTTCAGACAAACTGTTTCTGCTCAATTAAACTGTTTACAGAACTCCAAGGCAACCAGGGGTGTGTGTGGAATTCTCCAGCTTTGGAAACACCAATAGGAACCCTCCAAAGCTTAACAGACACTGCTGGCTGCCAATAACAGAGTTCCCATTCTGCTCTATGGGATCAGAAAGCTATATATCAACCCAGCTCAGCTCCACACTCTATTGTTTGTCAACTGTTTGCAGAGGGGCAGGGCACTTTTAAAAGTCAACTAGCAGAGCACATTCATTTATTCCCTCCTGATTGTAAACCCCTTTACAAGTTAAAAGGTACATAATGCATTTTGGCAATAAGCCTTCCTCAGTGGTATAATTCAAACATGGGCAACTCAAAAAGATATAAAATATTTCATTTGCCCATGGATCTAAAATACACTTAAAACATGTAATTAAACAGCTACTATGGTGCTGATTGTTTTCTTGTTGTACCTGAGTACTCCATTGAAGCTTTGAGGTTTGCAGATTGGACATAAGAAGGTAAATATTGTACCATTTAGGTTTTTTTCAGTAGGCTACGTATTTTTTTCTAAAATAACTGGGAGACTTTTTAATTTGAAGTTGTTTAGTTGCCCATGTTTGACACCATTTGCTCCATGGGTGAACATCTCAGTGCTATCACACAGTAAGGTAGCTATCACAGTTCCATTAATTTCAAAATATTTCAATTATTATGTTTCTTAACAAACATATAGATAATTATATTTCAGGTCAGTTCTGTGTATGATTAGTTTTATACAGGGCTATTTTGGGGCAGGAATGCATAGGAAGGGAGTTCTGGCTGGCTCCTGAGTTGACCACGCCCAGCAGGAACTCATTAGCATAATAGGCCACAGCCAACAGCAGAAACTCATTAGGATTGGCTACATCAGGGGTGTGTGGCCTAACATGCAAAGGAGTTCCTGCTCCAAAAAAATCCCTGGGTATTGACAACAAACAAGGTAAACAGAATAAGAAGTAAAAGGTGGGTGTGGCTGGATGGCCACACTTCTGGTAACATGAGGGTGTGGCCTAAAATGCTAATGAGTTGTGGTGTCAGGGTGTAGCCTAATATGCTAATGAGTTTCTGCTGTTGGGTGTGGCCTATTATGCGAATGAGTTCCTGTTGGGCTTTTTCTACAAAAAAAGCCCTGGTTTTATTTATATCTTTAATTAATGGAACACTCAGGGTGATTTCCCACTAAAGCTGCCGCGGGATTGCGCCGCCGTTTGCCCCGAGATTTTTAGTCAATTTCACACCCGAAGCCGCGGGGCTGCATTTTGACCCGCGGCTTCGCTCGATTTCCCCGCAGTTTCGTAATCCTCAAAAAACAGGATTACGAAACTGCGGGGAAATCGGGCGAAGCCACGGGTCAAAATGCAGCCCCGCGGCTTCGGGTGTGAAATTGACTAAAAATCTCGGGGCAAACGGCGGCGCAACCCCGCGGCAGCTTTAGTGGGAAATCACCCTCAGTTCATTTTGTTTGCCTAAGGCTGTACCACCCAGTCTCTCCCCCCATTGATAGATAGATAGATCAGTTGACATATCATACTGTAATAACAGTCTTTCTGGCAGATTTTCTGAATCTATCTGATATCTATCATCTATATATCCTATCAATATATAGAGAGAGATACATGCAGATAGATATCTACAAGGGGGGACCTGCAAGAAACTTGCGGGGAGGAAGCATTCCCCCACCTTTGCTTCCTTCCCTCTCTCCCCCTCCCCCTTTCTTTCTCTCCCCAAGCCAATTCCTCCTTTTTCTGTACAACCCTCCACTGTCACTCCATCTTTCTTTGTTTTTCTCTCTCCCCACAAGCAAATATCCACATCTTTCTCTTTCTCTCTCTCCCCCAAGCCAATCCCCCCTTCTTTCTCCCTAACTTTGAGCCCAGCATCAGTTGCAGTTCCTTGGAGGTCAAGCCAGTGCAGGCTCAGCCACAAAGCCATGCACTGCTTTCTATCCCTCTTTGCTTCTGGCTTCTGAAAAAGTGGTAGTCACATGCTCAAAACAGTTGCTTTCCAAGGAGAGGGAGGGGGGGAGAGAAGGCTCCTCATCTTCAGTAAGTCTGTTCTCTGCACATGTACAGAAAAAGCTGTTGTGCTTTTGGAGGGATTTAAGGATCCCTTGTATCCTTTTAAAAAGTTTTTAGATTTTTCTACACACCTCGGGAGTGCCCCAAGTGTGCAGGATAATCTCTTTTCCCTCCATGTGCCCCCCATCTGTGGAAATAAGTATCCGCACACAGGGGGCCATGTTGGGAATTAGATAGGTAGATGTATGATGACAGAGATACATGCTAATATCTATTTAACTATCTGTCAATCTATGGAATATCTATCTATCTATCATCTATCTATCAGATATCTATCTCTAGCTATCTCATAGATAGATAGATGATAGATAGATAGATAGATAGATAGATAGATAGATAGATAGATAGATAGATAGATATCCCATAGATAGATATAGATATTCCATAGATTGACAGATAGATAGTTAGATCAATTGATATATCATCATGCTGTTATAGCAGTCTCTCAGACAGATTGTTCTGAATCCCCAGCTTTCATTTTTAAAAAGAAGTCTTTAGACCTTTTGCCTTTCCCCTGTCCACAAGAATACTTACTTTTTTCAGAAAAACAGAAGCTGGGAATTCAGAGAACATGACAGACATATTGTTATAATGTCACAATGCTATAATGATATATTAATCATACAAAAAGGAAAAAAGCACCAATGGTGTGGAGAGGGGAATGGCTGCCCTAGGGAACTAGGGAAGGTAAAATGTGAGGAAACATGCCATGTGGAAACCCTGTTGTTGCTTTGCTGTTTCAGCAGCTGCAGCAGCAACACAGAAACCACACAAACCCATTCCCACGTGGAAAACACCAAACTTAGGCTTTCTATAAGTGAAGGTATGTATAGCAGGCACTATATAGATCAGCAAATGTAATTTTTGTGATTTACTCAGTATAGTTTGCATCTGATGTTGATTTTGTCAAAAAAGAAATCCAGAAGCCTTTTGGATTTTCTCATTTTGGCAGGGCATCCCCTTTTGTGAGGTACTTTTGGCATTGTATGGTTCTGTATGGTACTGATGAGGGATTGTTGTTTCTGACAAAAAGGCAGAGATTCTTTTGATTGTTCTGAGCAGTGCCCTCTTAGGGGAGGAGGCAGCTCTGTGATAGACTTCTGTGAAGTGAAGGGAAGGGAGTGACATTTGGAGCCCACTTTTCCCTTTTTCCCTCCGTTTCCCCCCTTTTCTTTATTGAACACTGGAAAGAGAGCCGTTTAGTCTTGCTCAGTTCCCTTGTGCATAGTCAGCCAGCCGACTGAAGTTGGCTTCAAAGAGGAGTTGCCTTGGAATTACAATCACTTTGTTTATTTGAAGTGAGAGTTCAAAGATTGCCTTACTGGGTACTGCGGGTCTTGAGGTACTACAGATGTCCTGTACCACTCTCCTTCTGAGTACCCTTGCCAAAAACAGCTGTTTAAATGACCATTGGTTTATCAATGGATCAGCCTGAGGCACCTTTGCTTGTTCAGTCTCTTGCCTTGCCATGGAGAATTCTGTGGTTGCAAGGCTCCAGTCTTCAGCCTGAGACGAGTTCACATTCACCCACAGCACCACAGCTGTCTTTGGCAGTTTATTTGTCTGTCAGGGTTGCTAAGGAATGTTTTAAAAGGTGGTGTGCACAAACCTTACATTGGTTGGAGGAAATCCCGCCTCCTCTCCACCTGCCCCCTACCTCTCAGTCACTGTGCCCCCCATCTATTAATGATGCCTCAGCTGTCCTTTTATAACTTCCCCTTGGCTTCTAGTCAGTCAGAAGAGAGAAGCAGTGGGAAGAAGCAGTGCCCAATCTGGGGGGGAGAGAAGCCAGAGAGAATGGTCTTAAAGGACAGCAGAGTATCCGCAGGCAGAGGGGACTGTTGAAAATTAGATATATAGATGTATCCAGATGGTTTGTCTGAGTTTTCAGTATTATGGAAAGTGTATAGGGGTAATGAGGGGCTGGAGAAGAAACATCCAAAAGAGCATTGGTTTTTTTAAAAGCATGGCACTCTGATTCTACACCACTCTACTTTGTGATCTAAAAATTGTGTGTATTTTACAACCCTTATCATATCAGTCTTTCCACCTGCTTGGTGAGAAAGGCCACTATCATTCTTATTTGGTGCATTAAAGCCCCAGGTTACCTAGTGATTATGACAGCTGAGCTGCGATTTGAATTCTTTCTTTTGCTTAATTTATCAGGCTTTCCAGTAACCCTTAACAGCTGTCCAAATTACTGTTGTGCTCAGCAACCCTGAATTCTCATGTATCTCTGTATAAAAGAGTACAAAAGGTTTCACACCTCATATTGAGGCTCCTTGATTCTCAAACATTTACTTGATTCTCAGGCTAGTCTAGGTTATCTGGGTCAGGGCTTTCAACTGAATAGCAATGAGTGAATTGGTGTTTGCAGGCTGTAATGGGCTGGATATTGGACAGAAAAAGTGGCAACGGCAGCAGCAGAAACAAAGGAAGCCCTGGACAGAGACAAAGGGAGCCCAGCTTGATGCTCACCCCTCACACCACTCTGCAAGGGCCCTCATGTGGAGTGGTGGCCAGTTCGGATTGGAGCTATGGCTGCGGCAGAGCATCCCAGGGCAGGTGCACTCACTTTGGCTTCCCTTGTTCCTTTTGCATGCCCCCTGCCCATCGAGCACCTCAGGGGAGGAAAGGCACACTAGTGAGGGGACAGTAGGTGGCCTCCTGGCAGTAAGTAATGGGGCTTTGGCACTAAGTCAGGAGACTGGGCTCCGAGGCGCCCCACCATAGATACGGGCCTGGTCTACAGATTGTTTTGGGGTGCAGCCTGGCCCCAATGTCCACCTGTGTGATTGTCCTGGGGGCACCCCACTCTGGAGCTTGGGGTACCACACTCTGGTTTGAGAACTACGCTTTGGACCAGGAAACAGCATATATCATCTTGAAAGGGAGAGTCCCCTGAGTGTGGAGGTGTATGAGTTATGGTGATCCAAACCTTATTTTGGGGTTCACAGCTTTTAAACTCTCCTCAGTGCTTTTTGACTGAATTCATGAATAAGTCATGAACAAGGAACTGGGAACTGGGAACCATCTGCAGCCTTCTAAAGCTTTGAGGGTTGAGACTTGAGTGATGCTTGGGAGCAACTGACTTGTCCTCCTAGTGTCTGTCTCTGCTAGGAGAAAACCCCCCTCAAAAACTAACTGTGGAGTAGAGATGGCGTCAAGTCCAAACCCCAAAATAAAATGGTATTTCTCTTTATTTGCCTGAACACAATTCCTAAGATGCATGAAAGGAATTCTCAGCAAGGGAGAAATACAGAAAGAAAGGAAAGAAAACACAGTGAAGAATGGGTTCATTACCTTGGAGTTTTACACTGAAATGTCAGAAACCTTTTAGCCCACTGACGCAGTAAGTGTGTTAGTGCTGAAGCTACCACTGATTCCTTATTTGTTTTGCTGCAACAGACTAACACAATTACCACACTAGAAGTTATATCAATTAGCCTGAAGCCTGGTGAGGATCCAAAGAGCTACATTAGCCACAGATATTGACCCTGCACTAACCCAATGGAATTGGTGACTTTTTTCTTTGAACATCTGACCTCCCAGAGTGATCTTGAAATGCTTTTCAGTTTCAAATGCTGTTTACTGTGCAGCACAAGAGGCTAAGTTAAGAAGTTTTAATTGGGCTTGGTCTATTTTGCATTTTAGGGGTGCCACATCCCAAGCATTGTAAATATTCAGACTCATGGTGTGGGCCTGGAAATTTCGTAGGGCAGGATTTGATGTTTTCACAATGAATAGTGGTACTAATAGTATATTTCCACATACCACTGGAACTAGTACCATAAACTATCAGTAAATGTGGGTAGTCACAATCAAGTGGCTTTAAAGAGATGGACTATTTCTCTCTGTCTCTGCCTGTCTGTCTGTCTCTCTCACACACACAGACACATGCGCACGCACAAACACAAAATAAGTAGGAACCCGTAATGACTTGTGGGAGGCATTTCATTTCCCCCTTCCCCACTATTTCCTCATTCCCTTTCCTGCAAGTTTCCATAGCAACTACCCTTTTCCTGCTTCCTTCAGGTTTGCCAACCTCCAGGTGGGGCCTGGAGATCTCTTGGAATCACGAAACATCTCCCCACTGCAGAGATTAGTTCCCCCTTAGGGTGGATAGCTCCAGGCTGGGAAATTCCTGGAGATTTGGGGTTGGAGCCTTGGGAAGCTGAGGGGTGCAGAGGGAAGCAGCCTCAGCAGGCTATAATGCTGGTTCTAGGAAAAAACCCACGGACATAAATGCTCACAGGAAAAAAGCCCACGTGGAAAAATGCCCACATGGAAATAAGCCCACACAGAAAAAAGCCCATAGACTTAAAAGCCCACACGAAAAAAGCCCACAGGGGAAAACACCATGTATTTTCTAAAACTTTTTTGCCTTTTTTAGGCCATGCTTTCAGTAAGGAAATAGCTGGTGAATTTGCTACAGATCACATTTTTGTGGGGGATTTCCCCCCAAACTCAGTGTTAGCCAATGCTGTCATTATTTTAAAAACAGATTGTTATTTCCAGGGCTTTTTTTGTAGAAAAAGCCCAGCAGGAACTCATTAGCATAATAGACCACACCCAACAGCAGAAACTCATTAGAATAATAGGTTACACCCCTGACAGCATAGTTCATTAGCCTATTATTTATTTATTATTTTCCATTTATATCCCGCCTTGCTGAAAATTGGCTGTTAGGCCATACCCCCATGTTACCAGAAGTGTGGTCATCCAGCCACACCCATCTTTTGCTTCTTATTCTGTTTACCTCGTTTGTTGTCAAAACCCAGGGCTTTTTTTTGTAGCAGGAACTCCTTTGCATGTTAGGCCACAAACCCCTAATGTAGACAGTCCTAATGAGTTCCTGCTGTTGGGTGTGGCCTATTATGCTAATGAGTTCCTGCTGGGCGTGACCAATGCAGGAGCCAGCTGGAACTCCATTCCTGTGCGTTCCTGCCCCAAAATAGCCCTGGTTATTTCACTCTTTGTTTATGGATGGTGGGTCTTTATTTTTAAACTGACTACCTATTTACAGAGAAAAAAAGTTTCTGCTGATGGCTGTCTTCCTATTTAGGTCAAGGTGGCAGCACCCAAAATGGTGGTGATAAGCTGGATACTCCCAAGCCCCAGGGTCACAAATCTAAAGGAGGAAAGGCAACTCTTCAAAGCTTCCCATAAGACACAAACACACTCAGACTGGAAAAATATTTGAATTTACAGAGAGTTTTGTGGTGTTTTCACAGTTTTGTGTGGGTGATGTGTGTTAACAATTACAATTCCAAGGAATTTAATTTCATTTTTCTCTACTAACAGAGCACAACTCTCTGTAAAGAGCCTCATACCAGAGCTGGGTACTGCAAGGCCCCAGTTTGGGCCACCAATCTGAAAAGCCCACCTCCTCTGCCTGTGAATCTGTCTGCAAAACCATGGCACAGCAGCCCATGCAACAGACCTGTATTACAGGATCATTAAACCCACCCATCCCATGCGGTAAATCCAAAAGAACCCCCCTCCCAATGACTGTCAATGGAAACAGAAGGGGGCTCATTTCACACCACCCTGTAAGAAACAGAAAATTAACATTACTGGTTCTGATGCTGCTTTTAAGACTTTGTGTGAGAACAAGACAAGGCCAATGGGTCAGATGGACCACTTCCACACTGTCATTTTTGTCACTTGTTTGTCCCTATTGCTTCAGGATTCCCCCCCCCATGTGCTTTGCTGTCTCTAGTAGTCCCAGAGGGAGCAAAACACATGTGGAAAAGGGGGGGGGGACCCAAAGCAATAGGGACAATGTTATCTTATGGTTTTATGTTGTGGTTTTAGTAACAAAATAAGTAAATAATATTAATCATTTAAAGAATTTAAGCCATATAGTTGTTCAAAACTTATGTATACTAGACACATAATTTAATTTAATGCCTTTCTGTCTTTAATTTAGAATTTACTTTATCCCAACATTACAAAGGTTGATGAATGGTAAATTAATAAAATTAGAGTATTTAATTTTATTTAAAAATATTTCTATATAGAGTTTAATTTACATTTCTGTTGTTATTGTTTTTCCTTCTTAATAAAGTTTGTTGATAACAAAATGGTCATTTTTATTTCCTTTATTTTCCCTTCCAAGCCTTTACACTCAAGAGCATTAAAGCACTCTTCATAAGACCACTTTTATATAGTAATGAAGTAATTTAGTAATAACATAGCAAAATTTTTATTTGACTAAACATAAGCCCTTTGTGGAAATAAATACAACGAGATCTAGAAAGAGGCTCTGGGAGAGTGCTCTGGCCTTGGGCACTCAGCATCGATTTGCTGTGGTGACCTCAGCAGGGTATAACAAGACAGAGTCCACCATTTTCTCCAGGGGAACTGATCTCTGCCATCTGAAGAGCAGTTGTAATTCTGCGTGATCTCCATCCCTCTCCTGGAGATTGGCAGCAATGGTTCCCCATGAGGGAATGGCTGGTTTGGAGGGTGGAGTCTATGACATTGTACCTGTCTGAGGTCCCACCCCTCCTCAAACCTCACTGTCTCCAGGCTACACCCCTCACATATCCAGGAATTTTCCAACCTAGGGTTGGCAACCCTATCTCCTTCCCAGCCAACCTTCAACCTACCTTTATCTGCCCATGATCTCTACCATCTGGAGAGCAGTTTTAATTATGTGTGATCTCCAGCCTTCACCTGGAGACTTGCAGCAGTGATTCTCCTGGAGGAAAACTACAGTCTTTCTCCACAGTGGAGACCAAAGCAGATTACATCATTCTCCTCTCCCCCTTTTGATCTGCACAACAACACTGTGAGCTAGGTGAGGCTGAAAGTCTGTGACTGGACAGAAATCACCTTTTCAACACCTACAGCAAGAACCTGGGTCTAGCAGACCCTGCTCTGAAGCGCTAACTGCCATGCCCAGGATAGCCGACCTACAGGTGGAGCCTGAAGATCGCCAGGTATCACAACTGAACTCCAGACAACTGATCTCTCCCTCCCTTGAGAAAATAACTGCTTTGGAGGATGGGCTCTATAGCATTCTATTCAGCTGAGGCCTCTCCCCTCCCCAAACTCTGGCTTCTGTAGACTCCATCACAAAATATCCAGGAATTTCCCAACCTTGAGTTGGCAACCCTAGTCAGGCCTGGCCCCTATGAGTTCCTCACAACGGCCTGAAAAGGGTTTCCTTCAGTCAATGGGAGAGGTGGAAATGGCCAATGTGTAAGACAATTATACATATATCTGATTATACTTGATAAACTCACTGCACAAATTGTTGCTATGGCTCTTTACATGGTATTTTTCCATGTGGGCATTTTTTCTGTGTGGGCTTTTTTCCATATGGGCATTTTTCCACGTGGGCTTTTTTCCTGTGAGCATTTATGTCCGTGGGGGTTTTTCCCGTGGGGTTTTTTCCTGTGGGCTTTTTTCTGGTCACCCCTACCTTTCATCTACCTCCCATCTTCACCTATATTTACTATTTATTTACACCATTTATATCCCACCTTTCTCCACAGTGGGGATCAAATGAGACCTCCCAAAATTATGATTGAATTCCAGAGGACATAGATCTATTCCCCTGGAGAAAATGGCTGCTGTGGAGGGAGGGATCTATGCCATTATATTTGGCTGCCTCTCCCCTCCCCAAACCTTAAATTCTACTCCTCCTTAAATTCTACCACAAAATCTCCAGGAATGTCCCAACTTTGAGCTGGCAACCCTAGTCTAGGCCTGACTCCAATGAGTCCTCACTCAAAGGTTAAAATAGGCCTGGAAAGGGCCCTGTCCCCTCCCCCTGCTGTTTACTGAGAGAACGAAGTCTGGAATACTGTGGTTGACTAGCAACAGGCAGTGAGGTAATCTATTGCTTAAAGCGACAGGCACTCCTTTTATCATTTTTGGGTTTTCTACCCCCTTGTAGGTTTTTTTAGATTTCACATTTTTCTGCAAACTGGGGGCCCTTTTCAGGTTTCTAGAAAGATACGTCTTGCCAATTCACAGCTCCAGTCATTGGATTTAAGTATCCTAAGATTTGGCTGACTTTGCTATTAATATGTAGACAAATAGGGACCCACGATACTCACAGGGGGAATCCCTCCCCCCATTGCTGCTGATTCCCCACACTTCATTAGCTCCTTATGGCTCGGGGGCAGGAGACTTGTGGAGGGGAATCTCATGTCTCCCCAGTGCCAAGCCTGGTGTGGCTCCAAGCCCTACCACCTACTACTGAGCCCAGTGTCCTCCTCCACTGCTGCTGGGTGCTGTGAGGCTGCTGGTGTCCTCCTTCACCACTGCTGAGCCCAACATGGCTACTAGCATCCTCCACATCAGTGGCCAAGCCTGGTATGGCTCCCAGAGTCCTCTGCCACTGTAGCTGGGTCTGAGCAGCTGCCAGCATCCTCCTCCACTGCTGCAGGCATACTCCCCCACCACTGGCAAGCCAAAGTGACTGCAGGCTTCCCTTGAAACTGAGGCCAGGTCCAGAACAGCTCCTGATGTCTGCTAGTGGGCCGGGCTGAAGCAGCTTCATTCTGATCTGGTATGAGCATTTTCTCCATGTATGCAGACAACACAAATGTATTTTGAATGGGATTTAACCCCCTCCCTATATGGTAAAGTAAAGGTAAAGGTTTCCCTAGCTCAAAAGCCAGTCGAATCCGACTCTAGGGATGCAGTGCTCATCTCTGTTTCCAAGCCAAAGAGCCAGCGCTGTCCAAAGATGTTACTGTGGTCATGTGGCTGGCATGACTAGATGCCGAGGCACACAGAACGCTGTTACCTTCCCACCAAAGCGGTACCTATTTATCTACTTGCATTTTTTTGCTTTCAAACTGCTAGGTTGGCAGGACCTGGTAATTTTGATTTAAGGTTTTTCAGCAAACCTGGGGAGTCTCCAAAGTCTATTTAGCACCGATGTGTCCCTGATCTGCAGATTTAGGTATAGTGACACAAAAGGGAACCCATGAAACTTGCTGGGTGGGAATCCCATCTGCAGATCCCCCAGAACTACAACTGAACTCCAGACAACAGAGATCTGTCCCCATGGAGAAAATGCATGGACTCTGTGGCCTTCTATCCAGCTGAGGCCTCTCTCCTCCCCAAACTCTGCACTCCTCAGACTTTACCACACAATCTCCAGGAATTTCCCAACCTAGTGCAGGCAATCCTAGTTCCAGGCCTGGCTCCAAAATAGACCTGGAAAGTGCCCTGCCCCCTCCCCCTGCCTTTTTAACCCAAACCACTTGCTATTTAGCCATTCATACTGCAAGAGGAATCCTCCCCAGTCCCAGTCCCAGCTCCAGTTCTGCTTTTGCTTCCTGACTTCTTCCCCCACTCATCATCTCTGTCTGTCTGTCTCTGGCTATCAGTCAGTCTCTCTCTCACTGTTGATGCGGCGGGGCCTGGGGTAGATTCCTGCAGCAGTCATTTCAAAAGGTATGGGGGGGGAATTCAACCCTCCCTGAGTTTTTTTTTTTTAACTTTTTTGATTTTTTTCTGCAGACCCACAGAGTTTCCTGAGTCTGTAGAAAAACTTGTTGGGGGAGAGCATGACCTCTGTTTGCAGATATAAGTATCCACATGTAGATGTGATTGTTGAGAATTAGATATATAGATATGGAAATGAACTAAGCACAAAACATACATTGATCTGCAAAGTGCCAGATTACTGATTCCCATATCCAGTTTACATGGGCAATAATTATCACAAGCAGTCATGTATTGAAATCTAAGCAGAAACCAACAGGCATGTGGGCTGACAGCCCTAAGAGTTCAAACTGCTGCACTGAGGCCCTGAGAAGGAGCCTCAAAACCTGAGTCTCAGGGAACCTTATTGGAGCCTGGCCCTGTGTGTAGAATTCCAGCCTTACTTTTACATGTGAAAATTCTGAACTTTTCCCCACAAAGTGAGTATTATTTAGTTTACTCTGTCCCCATACCAGCATACACAGTCATTTCCATGGGGTTATGAAATGGTGCCCAATGAAATGGTGGCCTGTCACCAAAAGACATCCTGCTAAGGAGGTCATGAAATAAACTCAAAACAGAGGAGAGAAAGCCCTGTGTGTATAGATGGATATGGGGACTACATGTAAAACAAACAAACACTAGAGGGAAAATAACAGCATGGCAGTGATTTCAAACTATACAGTTACAACTTTCACTATGGGAAAGAGATATAAGCAGTACAATAGATCCAGTCCTGCTCTTGTGAAGAGAAAAAAAAGTCAAAGTTTTTAAATGCATCAGCTGCTGTTCAGCAACTTCCTTCTTTTAGAAAAAAATATATCAGTGACTAGGGGTGACTCTTAACACAATTAGCATGTGCTTAAGCATGATTATAGCAAATTCTGCTGCAAAGGAAATAGACTATCATCTAAATCTGTCTGTCTGTCTGTCTATCTATCTATCTGAAAAGTACTGAGACTGACGAGTGATTTCAGCTCTCACATACTTTATTAGCTACAGAACAAGACAACCTAAGCCGGCTCGCAGGCCAACTTTTATTCCCAAGTGAACCCACACCCCAAAACACACAACACCCGTGATTCGCTTATTTACAGTAATTGAGTTATCCCGGGCTCCCCGATTGGAAGGGGGCGAGGAGCCTACATTCTATTGTCTTACGGAACGAAGCTCAGACCCTTTGCCTGGCTGCGTGGTGGACCAGTCAGAGCCGGTCCAAGCACATGTCTGCCCCGAGTACATGTTTTCCCGTGGATACACTACACCCCTCCCCCCTTGGTCCATGATGCCCCGTGATGTCGGGGCTTCGGGCGATGGGACGATGGGTGCTGCAGCGGCGCCTTCTGCCGGGCTGGGTTCCCGTGATGGAGGTCTTGGCTCTTCTCCCTCCTGGGGTTCGGGGACCTCAAAGTCATCTGGCGCTTCCAGCGCCACCTGGCGGCGGAGCTGGTTGATATGGCTGTGAAGCACTGTACCGTCCTCACAGGAGACCTCGTACGAATGGGGCCCCCTGACCCGAACCATGCCGGCACCCACGGGGGGCCCACTGTGTAGTTACGGGCATACACCAGGTCCTTGGGGAAGAACCCTCGGGCAGCCTCCTGGTCCTCCGTCCCCGGCTCCCATTCAGGGGGCCTGTCCAGGTGTAGCCTGTCCATGCGTGTCATGAGGCGGCGCCCCAGGAAGAGTTCCACCAGACTTCGCCCCGTAGTGGAGTGCGGTGTGATGTGTTGTCCGAAAAGGAAGGATGCTATCTTGTATTCCCAATTCGGGGAGTCAAGCCGCCATAGAGCGTCTTTGGCCGTCCAGACCATTCTTTCCGCTTGGCCGTTTGTGGCGGGATGGAACGGCGCGGAACGCATGTGCCGGATCCCGTAATAAGCGGTGAAGTCCTGGAACTCCCAGGAGGTGAAAGCGGTGCCGTTATCCGTGACCAGTGTGTCCGGGAGGCCCTGGGCACTGAAGATCCACCACATGGCCCTGATGGCAGATTTCAAGGAGGTAGATGGAACAGCCCCGCGAAATCCAGGTGGAGCCGGGACCAGGGACGATGGGAGGACTCCCAGGCTCTCTCCGGAGCTCGCGGTGGATCGGGGTGTGAGGCCTGACAGGGCTGGGATCTTTTTACCATGTCCTTGATGTCCTTGTCGAGGCCCGGCCACCAGACGTAGCTCCGTGCTAATGCCTTCATGCGTACTACTCCCGGGTGATGCTCGTGTAGCGCCTCCAGCACCCGTTGCCGGAGCGGCACCGGAATCACCACCCTGCCTCCCCACATCAAGCACCCCTTATATGTGGAGAGTTCATGTTTGTGGACAGCGAAAGGGGCAAACTCGGGGCCCTCCTTGGCTATGGGCCACCCCCTCCCCTCCCCACCCAGTCCAGGACGCGAGAGAGGATGGGGTCCCGGGCCGAGAGCCGGGCCACTTCCCGTGCATGGACTGGCTGGTCAGGAAGTGCCTCCACGAGGGCGACCATGTGCTCCGGGGCCGGGTCAGGGTCCATGACGGCCAGGGGAAGGCGGCTAAGGGCGTCCGCATGCCCCGTAGCCTTCCCGGGCCGATGGGTGAGGGAGTATGTGTATCCAGATAGGAAAATGGACCACCGCAGGACCCGGGGGGAGACCATCTGTGGGGTTTGGCAGTCCGCGGCTAGGAGACCCATGAGCAGCTTGTGGTCCATTACGATTTTGAAGGGCCGGCCATAGAGATAATGGTGGAATTTCTTCACCCCAACCACTATCGCCAGTGCCTCCTTGTGTATTTGAGCGTAGTTCCACTCTGCCAAGGACAAAGTTTGCGAGTAGTACGCGACTGGGACCTCCTGGCCATCCGGCAACCGGTGGCCCAGGACCGCCCCGACCGTGTAAGGAGAGGCGTTGCATGCAAGGACCACTGGGAGCAACTCCGTGAAGTGGTGAAGGACTGCGTTCGACACCAACAAGTCCTTGACGCCCTGGAACGCTGCCTTGTGTGCCGGCCCCCACTCCCAAGGCGCGTCCTTGTCAAGAAGACGGTGGAGCGGCTCTGGTACAACCGCCTTGAGGGGCAGAAAGGAGTGGTAAAAGTTCAGCAGGCCTAAGAAAGCCTGCAATTCTGCCTTGGAGGAGGGGGGGGGCCTGGGTGATGGCTTTGACCTTGTCCTTGGTGGGGTGGATACCTTGGGCATCCACTGCAAACCCCAGAAATTTGATGCGTCGTACCCCGAGGAGGCATTTCTCTTGTTTCACCTTGAGCCCAGCAGCGTCGAACCGTTGAAGGACCTGGCGGAGACGGTCAGCGAAGGTAACTGCGTCTGGGGCTGCGATGATCATGTTGTCTAGAAAAGGTTGGACTCCTGGAATGCCTTTAAGAAGAGAGTCCATGAAAGACTGGAAAATCCCGGGAGCCACCCCCCCCCAACTGTAGCCGCATGACCCGGAAAGCCCCTTTGTGTGTCGCGATGGTCTGGGCCTCGGCGGCAGCAGCATCAATGGGTAGCTGTTGGTAAGCCTGTGCCAAATCGAGCTTACCAAAGACCTTGGCCCCCGCCAGGGAAGCGAGGACGTGGCTCACCACTGGGACCGGGTAAGCGTGGTCCTGCAGAGCCTTCTTCAGGGTGCACTTATAGTCCGCACAGATCCACAACTCCCTGTTTGGCTTTACCGGCATGACAATAGGTGTCTCCCAGCGTGCGGATGCGACTGGCTCTAGCACCTCCTGCTTGACAAGGCGATCAAGCTTGGCCTCAATTTTGGCCCTCATCGCAATGAGAGGGACCCGGGCCTTGATGCAGATGGGGCGGATGGCTGGGTCCAGATCCAGGGATATGGGGTCCCCGGTGTACCATCCTAGGGTCCCATCGAACACTTTTGGGAACTCCCAGCAGACAGCCTCCCAGTCAGCTGCTCGGATTTGGTTAAGCCCCGATATCTGGAGTCCCAGGGGCTTGAACCATGAAAGTCCCAGCAAGCTGGTGAGGCGCCCTTCCACCACCAACAGGTCCAGCAGCCCTGAGAAGCCCTTGAACTGGACCCGGAACTTGCCCCAGCCACGGACCGCCACAGGATTTTTATTAAAGTCCCGTAACAGGAGACCCTGTGGCTTGTGCAACCGGGGTCCCCCCTTCGTGCATAGGTTTCGGAGGGTCTCAACCGAGATTATGGAATACGATGAGCCGGAGTCAATTTCCATCTGGCAGGGGGACCCCTCAATCAGGACAGTCACATGCACCTTGTCCGGGCTATCGGGGGGCAAGTTACATACTGTCTGGTGGTGGTTGACCGAAACGGTGTGTAGATCCTCTGCATCGATCTGTGCCGTGAGGTTCGTCCGTTGCCCCTTGGAGCGGCAGACCTTCTCGATGTGTCCCGATTTGTTGCACGACCAGCAGATCGCGGTGCAGAACCGGCAGGTCCAACGCTCGTGTGCGTTGCCGCAGCTTGCGCAAGCTACGGTGGGCTGGGGCTTGGCTTCTCAGGTCTTGGTGGGCCTTCTCATAAGCCGCGGCCTCCTGGATGGCCTTATCCAGGTTGAGGTCAATGTTGCTGGCCAGTTTCCGTCGCAGCTTGGGCTCATGGAGGCCCATGAGAAACTGGTTGAGCAACGTGTCTGAGAGGCTTGGGAAAGCGCATCTTGTGGCCACCCGCCGAAGGCCCGCCAGGAAATCTGTGGTGGACTCGTCTGGTCCCTGGACCCTCGCGAAGAACTTCAGCTGCTCTATGAATTTGGTGGGCTTGGGTGAGAAGTGGTCCATTAGGGCCTTCACCAGCACTGTGTACGACACCTCCTTGGTGGTCCCAGGGTTGATGAGATCCTGCAGGAAGAGGATGGTGTCTATGCCGCAGACACTGAGGAATAGGGACTTCTTTTTTTCCTCGTCCACCACATCATGGTAGCTGAAGTGGTTCTTCAGGGTCTCCAGCCAGGTGTTCCATTTCTGAGGTTGGGAGATATCGAAGGCCTGGAGGTGGACGGTAGGCGCGGCCATCTTACCCCGGGTGGGCGAGCGGTGGTGCGAGTTGCAGGGGGTTGCAGTGGCTGAGTCTGAGCTTTGAAGCCGGGCGGAGGATGCGCTGCTCTTGGGGTCAGCGGCGAGGCTCGGGAGTGTGGCTTCGGTTGCGGTGAGCAGTGCGGTGCTGCTCTCTGAGTCAGTGATGCGATGCTCGGGAGCGGTGCAATGAGCGGCGGGCTCGATGCGATGATCTTCTGTGGTCATTGTTCATGGGGGGAGTTGGCATCCCATCTTCGTCGCCAGTGAAAAGTACTGAGACTGATGAGTGATTTCAGCTCTCACATAATTTATTATTTACAGAACAAGACAACCTAAGCCGGCTCGCAGGCCGGCTTTTATTCCCAAGTGAACCCACATCACAAAACACACAACACCCGTGATTCGCTATTTACAGTAACTGAGTTATCCAGGGCTCCCCGATTGGAGGGAGGTGAGGAGCCTACATTCTATTGTCTCACAGAACGAAGCTCAGGCCCTTTGCCTGGCCGCATGGCAGACCGGTCCGAACCGGTCCGAGCACATTGCTGCCCTGAGTCCATGTTTCCCCGTGGATACACTACACTATCTATCTATCTGACATTTCTTTTATATATCAGAAATTTCTTTTCCCCATGTATTCTGCCACTGCCGAAGCTGATGGTAATTGGGGTGTGTGTGTGTGTGAGTGGGGACCATGCAGCAGAAATTGCTGCAGGGCCAGGATACATTGTAAGATTTTAGCAAGCTGCATGTGCCTTGCTATGTGGATCAAACTGTGTTTTTTTTCAAGTCAGGGAAGCTTAATGGCTTTGGGGTAAAAGATCAAGTGTGTATCACTATAATATCTCATCTGACCTCTCCGAGTCAAGCTTTGGATGGAAATCCTAGAGTAATTCCATCCTAGCAAAGTTCTTTTCAGTTTCTAAAGGCCAGTCAGGATTTTAGTCCCTTAGGGTTCAACCTTTAAAGTTAGACTTGGTGACTAGTGTCATGTGGAAAAGGCCATTGCTTGTGAACAGCCAAGGTTTTATAGCTTTAAATGGTATGCAACAGCAACATTCTGAAGCCGGACAACAAAGGGATTGGCAGCAGGATGATTTTGGAAAAAAACTCCAATCCTCTCCACATGTTACAGGATAAGTTTAAAGAGTTTCTTCTCCTTAATGCTGTATTTGAAATGATCACCATGTGTAATGAATGCAATTATTACAAAATGATAAGCAAAACGTTTCCCAGCAGATTAGCCCATGTCTTTGCCTCCACATTACAGCATACATGTACACATGGAGGTACATCCAGCAACTGATTTTTGCAATGAACAGGTAACACCTCAACTTAATTGGTTTCTTTGTAGAAGAAAATCTTTGAACCTCCTGTGTGTGATGCCTTCCACAGATTACCATAGTTATGTGCCTGCTTTGGAGAAATGTGTTCCATCTGCCCACCGTCCTGCTCTCTCTCTTTCTCTCCCCACCCCTAGAACTGATAACGCATCTGCAAACACTTTCTGAAACTCTCAACAGAGCCTCCTCTGGATGTAGCTTTGAAGGAGATCTGCATGAAGACCTCTGTACCAATTTGAAAATATCTTGCAAAGTGATAAAGAAGTGAAGATAGAGCTTGCATCCACTGTGTAATGTGGATTAGCAAACCAAGGATTTACTTGAAATAGGTGGGAGTCTGGGATTCAATCAGAACTAATCTGATTTCTTCAGATTTCTCCTTCAACACAATTTCAGAATAAATATCCAGTCCTTCAAATTAAAAGCGAGTTTCATTTTAACAGCAGTTTGGCGTATACCCTCTCTTCGTTAAGGCTTCAGATGGCTTAGTGTGAACATCTGTCTCTATAATGTAACTAGGGGATCAATGAGGGACAAATCTCAGGATTTATTAGATGGAGCTGGAGGTAGTTTGCAACACAGAGTCTGACTTTAGCTATGCAGATTGCCCTCAGACATCTATTTTGAGTTTCCAGAGGTCTTTGGATATCTCTAGGTGATTAGTCTGTCTAATAATTCCCAAAGTTCTGATTTTATTTGACTGATGATCCAGATAACCATATATCTATTGTAGTTAATTCTATCTATGGATAGCAAGCATCCTTTAACTAATGGGGAGAAAAGAGACAGGCTGGTCAAAGCTTATTTGAAGAAATGGCATGTTTTAAAAGCTGACATGACTTAAAACAGAATCTTGTAAGTTCCTTGCTAAACCACTTTCAGGATATATTAGGTATAACAATAGTTTTCTACATGAAAATGGCTTTGAAAAAATCTCCAAAGAAAAGTATTTTAAAAGAAAGGATGGGGTTTTTTTTTGCAGTGCATTAAATTGGATGTGAATTTGACAGATTTCAAAGACTGTCAAAATAACGAATTTACATCATAAATGTGCAGGGCCTCCTTTTTAAAGGCTCTTCAACAACTCAGGAAGGCATTTAATAGCGAGCAAGTTCAAAGTGTCATGGGCTCCCACTGGTATGAAAAGGAGGCAATACCTTCGATAGTCTCTCTGTTTCAGATAATGTATTTGTCTCTTTTTAAGTTAATAAACTGCACTCCTGTCAAATTGCTGATAAATGAAAGAGACCAAGACATTGTTTTCCCCACATATTGCTAAGAAAGATATCTCCCAATAATTCTGAACCACCAGTATGCTAAAAAGAACTTGAAATGAATCCACCCTGCAGTTATTTTACAGCATCAAAGACAATGAAATTTCCACAGAGGCATTTTCTGAAGTTTTATATGCTTTATTTCTGATAGCGGCTCATTAAGAATCTTCCAAAGCTTTTTTTATTGTTTCAAAGACAGTCATCTAAATTTTTAATCATTCACTAGTGCTATATGGTCATGATGTTACTCTCTATCTTGGGGGAGATTATTATTTTGTAAAAAAAAAAAAAGAATCTACATACTAATGTCAGCATAATGTTCTTCCTGAATAATAAGGACCTGCTTTTAACAAACATTCTTGAGACAGACTAGTTTTCTCAAGTTCATTTTGCAATAGAGAAAAAGGAATCAATACATTTTAGAAAATTAATGATAATAGTGTGATGATATTTCCCTGCATGATTACACATAGAGGGATCCTCAATAGGTCCTTAACAGAATCCAATTTCTTCTCTTTCCTGTTTGATGAACACATATGGGCCTACAAACATGCAGCAGTCCCTGGCAGTCTTGGACAGAGGTTTTCAACCCATGCATTGGGACATTCAAGTGGAACCCTACTTGCTGACTTGTGAGGCCCCTTAGAGGGACCTTTCTTTTGCTACTCCTTAGAAAGGCCTGCTGCTAGGACATTTGCCTAAAGAACAATAGTGCCATGCTTCTTCCCCCTCTCTGCATGGTATAGCACAGCATGGTGTAGTAGTTAAGAGCAGTGGACCAGTATTGATTCCCCATTCCTCCACAAGAAGCCTGCATGCTGGGTGACTTTGGGCCAGTCACAATTCTCGCAGAAGTGTCTCCACTCTACCTACCTCACAAGGTGACTGTTGTGGAGAGAGGAAGGGAAGCCAATTGTGAGCCATTTTGAGACTCCTTAGGTTAGAGAAAAGCAGGGTATAAAAATCAGCTCTTCTTCTGCATTCATGCTGAGAAGAACAGCATGGCACCACTGTGAGGAGAACAGCATGACACCACATCGGGGGCACTGACCTGGAATTGTTCCTCACTAAAGCACACTGCCTGGCACTTAGCTTGAGTTTCATGTCAACACTCAAGTTCACAATTCTGGCTTCCCCTCTTTGAGCCACATGACTTTATTGATATATTTGGTTAATATACCAGAGTTTGCTCAGTCCTAGAAGCATGATACTGAGTGCAGTAAATAATCTCCCAAGAAATATATTGCAAAAAAGGTAAATTTACATTTATTCAAGTAGATTTAGTTCACATTCAGGTTGCAGTCAAAAGAAGAGAAAGAAGCCTAATCTAAAGAGTACTTTCCCTATCACAAATGGTCAGCTTGTTCGGCATCATGTGTGTGGGAGTATGAAGGCATTGTATCTACAGGAGGGACCTGCAGAGATATTTATCTCCATGGAAGGCCATGTGAAGGGAGAGGACAAAAGAGAGAGAAGAGGAATCCGAGGGCAGCTTCCAGGTTAAGACAAAGAGAGGCATCCCATTCAAGGAGATAGACCTGTACACACTAAGAGTAATGTAGCAACCCCCCCCCATGTCCAGGCATGCTGAGTCGTTCAGTCCAACAGACTTGCAGTTCAGTGGGCCCTATACTCCTGCCTAGAGGTTAAAAGTGGGTGTCTACTCCAAAAAGTTGAAAGCCCACTGGTCTAGGGAACTGGAAATCTGTGCCTTCCATAACTTCATCTATTCCTTCCCCCTTGCATTGTGGAAATTTCTCAAGCGATTAATCACAGAGAATGAATGAGAGCTAGATGGTGATATGGAAACATAAACAGACCACCTTTCCTTGGACTGCCCTAGTCAGTGCTTTTGTGGGCAGCTGTGTATACACTAGTGTTGCCAGCCCCAGCGGGGGGGGGGGATTTCCTACCCCCACCTCTTATTTCCCACTGCCTACCAAAAGTGGGAAGAAATTTTTTCAGTGTTCTGTTTATTTGGTAACCTCCCGGTGGAATTCCCACTTCAAGGAATTCTTGTTTATTGAAAAATTTACTCAGACCTGATCAAGGTTTTTGCTGCAGGTAGCAAAAAAGTATAGGTAACATTCTTGATCATTCATCATGGAAATTTATTTTTACTCGTGACACTAATTTTACAGTTTGCCTCTCTTTTAGAGAAAAGTTGTTGAAAATGATTCATAGATGGCATTTATCCCCTATAAGCCTGGCAAAGATTTATAAGCCTGACTCCAGCAGATGTTGGTTCTATAAAGAAGACAAAGCAGATTTCTTTCACGTGGTGGTCTTGTATTTGTGTCTCCAACTTCTGGAAATGAGTGGCGAAATTACTATCAATAGGGTTGGGTACACAAATCCCTCATAAGCCAGAGACATTACTGCTGAATTATCTTCCTGATGTTCCCAGAGATCATCAAATAGCCGCTTTGCATATGATTACTACAGCTGAATTGGAAACAAAATAACACCCCTAATCTACAAGAATGGTTACTGAAAGTAAAGGCAATTTATACTTTGGTGAAATTAACTGCTTATCAGAGTAATAGAGATGAATCTAGATTAAATAATTTATGGTCAAGAGTGATACAAAAATAGAAGTGTTAACTGTATAATTATATTTAACAGAAACATTAACAACTGCTGGAATAGGATTATCTATGTTCACGAGACAGGGCAGATCGTGATTTTTTTATGGCAATGTGTATTCTACATCTCTTTTTTGTATTTTTGCTATAATTGCAATACATTAAAAATGTTCATTGGGCTCACAGGCTCTAGGAATCACAAGAAATTTTAGAGAGGCATGACATTATAACATTACCAGTGGCCACCCTCATGTCCCTATTCCCAGTCTCCAGGAGGTGGGAGGACAGCAAGAAAGCGCAACTGGACCCTGGAATGCCTCTGCATCTGGGTTCTGGAGAAGGAAGTATTTTAGATTGTGTAGTCCATTTTCTTTCACAGACCATCATTTGCATTAGCTCTTCAATCCTTACACCGTCTCTGTAGATTAAGCCAGTACCCATCTGAATGACGGCAGGCTGTGAGAAAGTGCAGCTTACCAATAGTGGTGAGATTTGATCCATGGCCCTCCAGACTCAAAGATCACTTGATTAATTACAGCACTATATGCAAGAGATTATACATTCCATTAAAACTAAAAACAAACATTTTAGAACAGTGGGTCAAGGGGAAAAGTGCTTGCTACATTGCCCCTATGTGTATTGTCCCTTTTAAGTTGCGTAGCATCTTCCACCTCATTAAATGTGAGATAAGGAAGAGCCTACTTAAACTTTCTACAGCTAGCTTTTATTCCTATGAACCTTCCCCCTTCCAGTTGTGTTTTCTTCCATAGGGTTCCAGAGCAGTAAACACAGGCCGGGAACATTGACTTAGCTTCTTAGAGAGTGGGTAGGATACAAAAATAATAGAAGGAAGGAAGGAATTACTGTTTGAAATAATACAGTTTAATAGTTTGAAAGAAGCTTCTTGATCCATACATAAACTACAAGGGAGCACGTAAGATTCATAAACTGTAGTTATGATTGTAGTATGGTCAGGGCTATTTTTGGGCAGGAACACACAGGAACGGAGTTCTGGCTGGCTTCAGAGTTGGCCACACATACTACAGCCAAAACCTCTGTGTGCGTGGCTACAGAGGGAAGGCCTGGAGAGCAACCCCCTCCCCGGTGAATCCAAGGCAGGCAGGCCAGGGGGGCCCCTGGAAGGATCGGGGAGGCATTTAAATGCCTCCCCGTGCCTTCCCTGGCCCGTCCAAGGGGGGGGGACTTGCCTGGGGTCCCTGCAGCCACGGGGCACCCAAGCAAGCCAAGGGAAGGCAATTTAAACTGCCTCCCCTCCCCTTCAAGGGCCAGCTTGCCTGGGCTCCCTGCAGCCATGAGGTGCCTGGGCAAGACAAGGGAAGGCATGGGGGTTTGGCCTAATATGCTAATGAACTGTGCTGTCAGGGATATGGCCTAATATGCTAATGAGTTTCTGCTGTTGGGTGTGGTCTATTGTGCTAATGACTTCCTGCTGGGCTTTTTCTACAAAAAAAGCCCTGAGTATGGTATCCAGCTGAATTGCAAAAATGTTGTGAATTTAACTGTGGACTAGCTGCCTTGCAATAGCTCTTGCAGATATCAATAGAAAATATGTATACCCCTCTCCAGAAATCCTAGCTGTTCATTTACAGTAGCCAGCATTATGTCTTCTCTGTGGCTGTAGTTTAGAATTCTTTTCAAAAATAGATAGATGCCAAAATATTGCAGGCTCATGGACATTAGTAGGGCTCCTCTGGAGTAAAAGAGCAGCTGACTGTACGATCAGCATAAAGAGGATACTTCTGCATATATGCCCAGCACACTGCACATGTAGTCAGCCTACTCAGGAAGTAGGATAAATATCATGGTGGAGTTACAGATGGTTTGGCTTTGTTTCTTCTCTCTTTCCCACACAGTCCTGTTTCTTTGAAAGACAGGCTGGATTTCCTTCTCAGCCGCAAGGACTGAAGATTCTCACATTCAAGAACTAAGGAAGGAAAAAACTGTGCTACAAACCTGCATTAAATTTCCTCCTCCAGAAACCACAAACCATCTTCTCAGCCCTTTAGGGACTGTATTGCATTCTTGGGAACACAATACAGTCTATGACTGGGTTCTTTACTAAGCCAAGCATCTGTCCTCTTGAAGATATGAAAGTAAGAGCATGGTGGATAAGGACGAGAGGAGAAGCACTCAGCAGGCCCTTCCCTCACAAGTAGACTAGCCACTGTCAGCCAGAAATAGGACGCTTGGCTGGATAGCTTTTTGGATCTAGAACTCCCAATAAGACTATCTTTCAGGCTAATCTTTACCAGAACTGCACTGGAACTATCCACAATTTTTCATGAAAAATAAAGAAAACAATACCCCCCCAAATACCCCCCTTCTTGCTATTACCTTTGGGAAGGTGTTTGTATATTCATTTACTTTGCCGTCAGATGGTCTCACTTCTGCAGTCGCATCATGTGGCCAAGTCTGACTGTCTCTGCAGCATTGTAATGTTGTCCTGTAAAGTACAAATTGAGGGGGGGGGAGAACGTGAAGAGGTGATGAACAATTTGGAAATCTCACCCTATCCTAAAATCTAAGGCGTGCCAGTACCCTTGGGTGCACCAGTCTTAGGTGTAGTCTGGATGTGAACCTAATTCTGCCACACTGGAGGGTTCTGCTGAAGCCTTCTTCTGCACGTAGATCTCCCTCACTGGATTTGGGTCACTGTCTTCAGTAGATAGATCCAGGTGAGTAGCCATGCTGGGCTGAAGCAGTAGAACAAAGTTTGAGTCCATATTCTATGTCTTCACTAGCATTAGGATTCTCTTGCTTCTGTGTATGCATAATCCCAAATCACAGAGACTCTGATTTACACCACAACTTATTCTCCTTTTGTCATACATGGCCTCCTCAATGTTTTTTCCTCCCCATAGTAAATGGTGTTTCTGTCAATCAGTATGACTGACTGGGGAGGAAGAGGGAGACATAGAGCAATTTGTCCAGCTTCTGTGGTCCTGAAGACAAACAGGTTCAAAGGCAGGCTGACTATTATTAAGTTGAAGCCAAGAGAGAGCAGCATTTAATGTGGGGCCTGGACTGGGTGCTGTCCTCAGAGACAGACACACAACTTGAAAGAGAAGTGAGTTCAAAACTGCTGGTTGCAATTAATCTGAGAGATCATGGGGGTGAACATGAAATAAAGCCCAATAGTCCGTTTTTGCCAAAGCTTTGAGAGAAGGATTAGTTACTCACTGTTCCTACCAGGGGAAAAACAAACAACCAAGTGAGAGCTATCTGGGGATTTTTTCCTATAGGTATCAAGACAAGTTGTAGAAATCAAGGACAACTGCTTTTGTGCTTGGGCCTCTGTGTCAGCCTGTGTGTGGTGTTTCTGTGTGTTCTGAGGCAAGGCCTAGTTGCCTTGTAAAATTCAATGTATATCCTTTTGCTACTAGCACAATGCCAAGCTCACCAGATGTTCTAAACTGTTAATTGTCTGTGTCTCTGATTCCCTTTTTCTTCTTCTTCTTTCAGCCAAAGGGAAATTGATGTTTGTGAGTCTCGGTCAACCAAAATATCTTCTCATTCAAATTTACTGCGTCTCTCTTTTAGCGTTATGGTTGCCATTCTGAGGAAGAAGTTCCGGAGGGTCTATCACAGCAAAAATAAACAGAAATCTTGTGATATCAAATTGAACCACATAAGCTTTTGAGGGCCCACTTCTTCAGATGCAACGCAGTAGCTCCTCATTAGGCAATCTTTTTAGGTAGGAGGTATTTAATAAAGGAAACAGCATGGTCAAGGGGCCATGAAACACAGGAAGTACAGGGTGAAATGTAATAATGTACAACTCTAGTCTAAAGCACAGAGGCTGTTTACAAGGATGCTAATTGTAATGGGTGGGGAATCCCAGTTCCAGTTGCTGCTACTATGTGAGGGGTCACCACATTCCATATGAAGAATTTAGGGTTGCCAGGTACTACCTTCTTTCTGGCAGAGGGACTTTGGGCCTTGCCAGGACCTTTTTAGGGCAAAACTTTGTTTGAGTCCAACGTTACTATAGAGTTTTGCCCAAAAGCTAGAGCATTGCCGTGCAATGTCAGCAGCACAATGACACTACTTATTTATTTATTGTTTAGACTTTTAGGGTGATGTCATTGCATTGCATTTGGGGGGATTTGGTTGGCGGCAGACAAGAGCCCACAAAAGCAGGGGAACCCCCACCAGACGAGGGGGCTGGCAACCCTAGAAGAGTTCAACTCTAGGCTATAAAAGTTTAAGCCAGAATACAATTTCATTATGGTACCACTAGACTCTTGTTTATTCTGAGGAAGAGTAAATCTCATTGATCTCTACTGTGTCCATCATAACTGAAGAATTCTGATCCACTAATTGCCTGGACAACTAAATGAGGATTGGATGTGGTAGCCATACTGCTGTACAGCAAGCAATAGGAACAGCCATAGCTTCACAACCAAGGTCTTTAACTGGTCTTCCAAAGGCCCCCACAAGTGAGTTGAGTCCCAGATAGGGATGCCAGCCTCCACGTGGGACTGTGGATCCCCCAGAATTATAACTCATCTCCAAACTACAGTTCCCCTCCAGAAAATGGAAGCTTTGGAGGGTGGACTCGGTGGCATTGCACCCCACTGAGGTCCCTGGCCTCCCCAGGCTCCACCCCCAAATCTCCAGGCGTTTCCCAACCTGGATCTGGCAACTCTACCCCCCTGTCCCCCTCCCTTCGCCAGGAGGGACCTGGAAATCATAGTCCCAGACTAAAGTGAATCGCACCCAATGAGAAAGATAAGAGAGAAAGGTAGAAATGGGAGGCAGAAAGATGAAAGAAAGATGGACTTCCAACATGAACTTTAAAATACACTTTAAAGTTTAGCAGTGCTTCCTAGATCTGAAAAGTCTGAAATCCACTAATTTTGCACACAGTTCCACTCAAAGAAAGCCTGCAAGCTGTGAGCAAATATTGGTATGCAATCTCTCCACAATGTGCTAATGCAGTTCCTTAACAAGGGCTGTGTAATGCTGACTGTAGCTTTACCTACTCTTTGCTGTTACACAGAAATAGTCTCCTTTCCACAAGAGGTTCCTTCTGCAGTCCGCAGAGTGGGCTCCCTATATCACATTGCAGGGAGAGCAACCATACTAGCTTTCTTGTTGTGTTATTATTTATCTTCCAAGCTGACATACGTTCCAAGGAGACACATCTCAGGTCCACATTCCTGACAGTGCTGGTGCATGTATACCCAACTGATCTTGAGCATTAGCGTCACTTCCTTTTGATATGTGGTTTCATTCCTTGCTCCCATAACTTGAACAGGCATTCTTCCACCAGGGGGCAGCAGAGCTTGCCTCATATATGAAGAAAAAGTCAGCTAGCTACTCCTTCACACAGAGGAGGGAGAAGGAGCAAGTAGAGCACTGTAAATCTTCAAGGCTTCTTTGACACATACAGGTGTGCCTCAAAACTTGAGCTGGCAAAGATTTTGTCCACCAGGTCTTCTGTCCCCCTACCTGCAAAGGCTTCCAACTGTTAAATTCTATATTTAACAGTTATTTATGGGAAATGTTTAGAGAAAAATCGGGCTGGGGGTAGGTGAAAAACTCCATAGAGTTCTTGGAGACAGCAGGTGCACCGTCCAGTTAGGGCTGTTACACAGCCAGCTTCTGCCAGCTGCACCAGTTTCCCCTGAGCATGAAGGGAGTATAATGCGTCTGAACAAAATGCTTTTGCAAGCCCATGCCTAGTGGGCCACTCCTGTTTTTAGGTACATCTGTACATATCCTCAGTCTCACGAACGATACCAGAGAGACAAGACAGTCAAAACTTCCTCTATTCTAGAACAGTTACAGCAGGAAGTTTGCCATCTCTATCAGCACAGCTAGATTCGAGTCCAGTAGGCACCTTAGAGATCAACAACATTTTTTTGGGGGGGGTTATGAACTTTTGAGAATATCTGACAAAGGGAGCTTTGACTCTTGAAAGCCTATCCCTTCCAAATCTTGTTGGTCTCATAAGTGCTCCTGGACTCAACTCAAGCTGTTCTACCACAGACCAACATGGCTGTCCTCTGAAACAATTCCTGTCAGAGTCTCTGATTACTCTGCACCGTGAAGCTCAGAACTTCACCACCATCACCTCTCTTCACGGGCAAGGGGACTTATTTAATCCATTCTTACTGTGTGGAAACTGAAGGGCCATTTTTGTGAATCTTGCCTACCCCATAGGTTAGGTAAAGGTAAAGGTTTCCCTTGCTCGAAAGCCAGTTGAATCTGACTCTAGGGATGCGGTGCTCATCTCCATTTCCAAGCCGAAGAGCCAGCGCCGTCCAAAGACCGGCATGACTAGATGCCGAGGCACACAAAATGCTTTTACCTTCCCATTGAAGTGGTACCTATTTATCTACTTGCAACTTCTTGCTTTCGAAATGCTACGTTGGCAGGAGCTGGGACCAGAGACAGGAGCTCACTCCATCGTGAGGCACTTGGGTCTCGAACTGCTGAACTACCAACCTTCTGGTCTGCAGTTCAGTGTCTTAACTACTTGAGCCACCGCAGCCCCTGCCTACCCAATAGGCTACAGCAAAACAGGCTAAGGAAGCACAGTGGTGAGACCTGGAAGAGCCCTGGAGTGAATGTACTCCAGTGAGGTCTGCAGATGTGGGCTCAAGTCTGCCTCCTGCAACCAAATTCTGAGGATAGGCTGTGGCTGGGAGGCATAGGATCAACTTTGCATGCAGAAGGTACCTGGTATCTCCCATTAAAAAGATCAGACAGTAGGTGACATGAAAAATGCCTCCCTGAGACCACAGGGTACCAGTCTTTTTATATGGTAGACCTTGGTAGAGTAATAGTCTGAATCAGTATGAGACAGCTTCATATGTTCATCAAACACAATCCTTGTGGTCTCCCAAGTGATAAATCAAACTTACTTTCAAACCTTTTTATCTAAGCCCATTCTGTATGAATTACCATTGAATTCACTGTATGTAACACCCTAGCAAATGTTTTATCTGCTCAGTACCTTCAAAATTTCCAGAGAAAGAAACACCACCAGGTGCTCATTTTCAGTACCTATGTTTCTCCTCCACCCCGCTACTAATATTTCAACAATTCCTTCATCACAGCCATTTTTTCTGTTTCAGCCTATATGATTCTGTGCTCTATTGCAAGGAGTTCCTGCTGGGATTAATTTCACTGTATTTTATTTCATATGGAGTGTTTGAGTGAAAGGCATTGAGAGCTCATTTCTTTGTTCTAGTTTACTCAGGGCTGGAAGAAAGTCACCAGGCTGAAGGTCACAACTACCTCCACAGGACTTGGTATCCAATGGTAGAACTAGGAAGCCTGAGTGTGGGAACTAGGCGTGTTCTTTAAAGAATTATGTTGTATGTCCTCATGTATGCTGGTAAATGTAGTCGTGATTCTATTTACTAAGATGTACACGAGAAGAGATATATGTGTGTGAATATGTACAAACTTAAATACAATACCAATATCTATACTTCATATGTAGGTTTTACATAACTTTCAGAGCCAGGGTGCCCTCCTTCCAAATAATTCTAGTATGGGTCTGAAAAGTCTCCCTAGATTACCACACAAAACTACAATTCCCTGTGTTCCCAAAAAGAGCAAATGACCTATCTGTGGTATGAATATGCTCAATGAAAACTAAGGAAGACCACCTTAGTTTTGCCCATTGCCCAGTCATATGATTTACACAGGTTTGCCAAGGTTCTAAGCTATGTCAAGTTTAAGAAGCCTGCTAGCATTACCCCCCAAATAGCAATTTAGCAACTTTGACCCCCCCTTCAACTATTTTGAAGGTGAGTCCTGATTAGACACGAAAGGTGAGTCCCACTCAGACTTGCATTTCATGTCTTGAATAGTAAGACCCAACATCTGAGGGCCTCTGTTTTGAAGGGGAGTCCTGGTCAGATGTGAAACGCAACTTTGATGAATGTGACTATGAGATATGTCTACAATGTTTGCCAAATGGATTAACTTTGTATTTCAACGCTACCCACTTTGATAAAGGTATACACAAAATGAGATGTCATATGCATGGTTCATTGGTGTTGATGGTGTTTGAATTACTTCCAATAAACTGAATACTGAAAAAAGAATTTACAAGTTGGTGAAGAACTTTTTTTGGCACTGTACATCCTGGTTGTTTGCTTCCTTTCAACTTCCATCCTGTGATCTCTCTCTTTGGTTTGCATCATTCTCAGAGTGGTGGCAGTAGATGCCACATCTTTCCTCCCATTGCCCACCATCCTGAGTAGCAGTGGGAGAATATTTTTTAAAAATCTCAACCACTGACTGCAGTGCTGGTTATTGTGCCATGTTTTTTCTTTTACTGGAAGTGGCATAGGATAGCTCTAGGAATTGATGGAAACTCTATGGTTTTAGCATAGAGTTTTTGGCAATTCTTACAGCTACCTGTGCTATTTCCAGTAAAAAAACCCGACATGACGCTGTAGCCAGTATTGCATGCCCTCTCATATCCCAGCCAACAGCAACCCTTTTTGGGTGACCTTCAGCCAGTCACTGTTTTTATTTCTCTCCCTGTAGCCTGCTTCACAGAATTGCTTCATGGATAACATTGAGAGCCATGTATGCTACCCTGAGTTCTTGGAGGAAGGGTAGAATAAAATTAGATATATATGTGTAAGGTGGCCTCTCAGAAACCTATGTATGGCTTGTATGAAACTTATGTCCAGCTTGTATGAACTCTCACCAACAGGGTTCTCATCTCCAGACCAATGTTCCCTCTAAGCTGTGGAGTCTTGTGAGCACAAATTCTACTTTGAGAGCTCCTGGCATTAAAGTTGTGAGCAAGCGATTTGGCTCCTACATAAATTAGTTTGCTCCGGAGCCATCCTTCCTGAGCAAAGATAAAAATGTGTGAGCTGGAGGCTAAAGAAACTGTGAGCTAGCTCACACTAACTCAGCTTAGAGGGAACACTGCTCCAGACCATAGTCCAGAAGCAGCTAGACCATTCCCAGTTCAAGTTGCACACACTACTCATTCTGACAAGATGTTGGCACATCCTTTCTGACACAGGACTGATGTGTAGGAGCTGTGCCAACTCCAGGCTTGTATGAACCCTCAGCAACAGAGTCCTTGTCTCCTTGGAAGAACATGCCTCTAACATCTCTGAGCCTTACTGATTCCTGCTGGTCTCCAGAGTCCTGAGAGAGTGGATGAGGGGTTATGCCAACATCTGCAGAATGGGTTCTTCAGGAATCTATTGACTTGGAAGTTTCCTGAACTGGCCCAGGTACAGGAATACCTTGATTTGTTGTTGTTGTTGTTCAGTTACACAGTCAAGTCCAACTCTTTGTGACCTTGATTTGTAGGAGACAGCTAATTCAGTTGTAACATGAGAAGCAGCATCAAAGAGCCAATATCAGGCTCAGATGACTGTTTTTAGAACTGTACATAAAATGGCAAAAAAATGGCTACTCTCAGATCCCTCCCCCATTTTGAATGGATTAGAAGTGAATCGCTGAAAAGGAAAGTTCTCATTTTGAATGAAAATATCTGATGAAGTAAACGTGTCTGCATTTAATCAGAAGGAGGAGGCTGTGGGTGGTGATAAAGGATGGCATTTCTAAAAAAAATGGCAATTTAAGACAAGGATGGATAGCTTGAAATAATAACAGCTCACAATAATGAGCAAAATACTCCTGAGCCTCCTGAACCTGTTGCTCCTTGTTCTGGGTCATTTCCCCCATGATATGCCATGCCAGCACAACTCTTCTTCCTCCAGCAACGAACTTCTCATGTCTTAGTAATCACAACAGTCTCAGGGGGAAGAAACTGAAGTTTCTTTTCTTTTACCATACCCTGAAAACCACTAGGCTTGGCTTCAAAACTGAGGAGGCTTCAAAGTGTCAGAATGAAAACTGTGGGTACTTTGGCCCAGCCAAGCAGCTGGCTGGCCAGCCCTACTGAAGTTACCATTTGCGGCTGTCTGATCATTTCAGAGCTGCCACACTGATGACTTCTCCTTTCCTGAACTGATGCCATCACTCCACAGATTTGGAGAAGGCTCAGAGTATATGCTGCATGCTCAGGGTGTTTCCCAGGACTGCTGGCCCTTGTTTTTGAAGTTAACTGTTGGGAAGAAGAAAGGAATAATGAGGAATAACAAGACTTGCTTGCGATCCTCAAGAACTTTCTAATGGTCTAATGGTCTATGGCAATGGCAGGACTTAGCACAATAGTGGTATGCTTGTTGGCTGATTGTGAAGAATCAGGGGATGCTCAAACGCCCACTGGATCAACTCACATCCTGTTTGTATGTTGCAAGAAGGGAGCTGTTTGTTTGGCAAAGTGTTTAGATTTGACTAAATGTCCGTTTGTGTGATCACACTGTTTCTTGCAGAACTAAACTTTGTTGCTGCTGCCACCCATCACCATTCCACTGCTGCTTTTTTTTTTTTAATGGGCATATAGTAAAAAAAAAAGTCACTTTGAGATTTTTTAGTCAAAACATGGTGCAATTCTAAACAGAGTCAAATTCTTCTATGCCCAGTGACTTCAAAGAGTTTTAAAGGGTGTAACTCTGCTTAGGAAGGCAGAGTGACTTGGTGAACCCAGGTAATTGTTCTTGCAATCACTTCTCAAACAGATTGTTTCAGAAGATAGCTGTATTGGTCTGCAGTAGAACAGTTAAATATGAATCCAGTGGCATCGTAGAGACCAACAAGAATGTTAGAATGTAAGGTTCCGAGAGGCAAAGTATAGGATGGGCACATGGGAAAGAAGCACTGGAGAAATTTCACCAGGCCTTCAGCAACTTCTATCCCACCATTTATTTTATTTATTTGATTTGTATACTGCCCTCCCCATAAACGGGCTCAGGGCAGTTCACAACAATCTCAGTACAATTTCATTAAAATAACAATTAACAACAATTAAAACAACATGACTATAAAACAATCCAGGCAAGAAATACACTTTCTAGACACCCCTATACAAATACATAATGCAAACATAAAAACCACCTTATACCAGAAACTGACTGATTGCCAAACATATCTGCATGCCTCCAGTCACCATCCTAAACACACCAAATTATAGATTGTCTACAGCTGAATTCTACGCTACAGGCTTATCTGTTCTGATACTTCAGACAGAGATTCTAACCTGCAAGATCTTCAACAGACATTCTTGGAATTACAATACCCATCTGGTGTAGTAAGGAAACAGATCAACAAAGCCAGATTCGTACCAAGGGATAATCAGCTATAAGATAGGCCCAAACAATACAACAACAGAACACCACTAGTGGTCACAGACAGCTCTCACTTGAAACCAGTTCAATGCATCATTAACAACTTATGACCTATGCTGGACAATGATACTCCTCTCTCTCAGGCATTAGGTGGCAAACCTTTTCTTGCCCACAGACAGCCTCCTAACCTAAAACAACTTCTCACCCACAGGAGTACCCTTCCAAATATGGACACAAACTTTGGGACCAGGGCCTGCGACAGGCCAAGATGCTAGTTCTGTCCCCATATCCATTCTGACAATACAATGACTGGACCTAACAGCACCTACCATACTATCTTAGGCTCACTCACTTGTTCATTATCTAGCATTATATATGTCAGCAATGTCCTTGCACTATCTACATTGGAAAGACAGGTCAGTCTTTATGCAAAATAATAAATGGAAATGAATCCAACATTAAAAACTGCAACACTCACCCCTTTGAAAAATTGCTTAGTACTCCACTGATGTCTTTAAAAGGCTTGATTCCAAAAATGTACAATATTTTAATTTGCTATGGCAGATTCACTTCATTATCTTTTCATAAAACCTGGATGCGTGATTGTGAGAATTCTTTAACAGAGCACACTTGAGAAAGTATTTGGTCCTCTCATTTTCTCCATACCAGCTCTTTGAACTCTGTATACCAGACACAGAAATTTATCACTTGACGGTATTTCATACTAAATAAAATAATGCATATAAACTCAAGATACAGTTCTTATTGCTGGTGAGGATGTGGAGGGGAAGGAACATACTGTTATGGGCTGGGCTTGGGCTAAGAGGCAGAAGTCATAAGAACACAGAACATAAGAACATAAGAGAAGCCAATGTTGGATCAGGCCAATGGCCCATCTAGTCCAACACTCTGTCACACAGTGGCCAAAAATACCAGGTGCCATCTGGAGGTCCAGTAGTGGGGCTAGGACACTAGAAGCCCTCCCACTGTTGCCCCCCCCCGAGCACCAAGAATACAGAGCATCACTTGCCCCAGCCTGAGAGCTCCTATCTATACCTTGTGGCTAATAGCCACTGATGGACTTCTGCTCCATATGCTTATCTAATTTCCTCTTGAAACTGTCCATCCTTGTAGCTGCTACCACCTTCTGTGGCAGTGAATTCCATGTGTTAATCACTCTTTGGGTGAAGAAGTAGAGTGATTAACACATCTGGTCAAGTTCGATCCAAGGTCGTTGCCAGAAGAGTCAGAGTGCGAGCCAAATCATGAGTCCGAAAGAGGGGTCATCCAAAGCAGGGGGTCAGGAAGCCAGGTATCTGAGCCAGAGTGGGGGTCCGAGGATAGGAGCCGAAGGTGGATGTCAGGCAGGCATGGAGGCAACTATTGCTTCCATGAGAGCCCAATCCTGCATGGGAGTTATATAGGCCTCTGGCCAGGCTTCCTATGGTGGCGGTGGTGCTCCTGCTAATACTCAGGACTCGGCACTCACCTTCCCTGCCAGCGTACATCTTGATGGCAGCTAAATCTCTGCGGAGCTGCTCCTTTAGCTGAACCACCCATGGAGGTGAGTCAGGTGGGCTCTCTGACTGCACCTGTGCCACCTCAGCTGCTGCATGACCAGGTGTGGTGTTTAAAGGCTCAGGCGCTGGCAAGCTATCAATTTGTGAGGAGTTGGAGGTGCCGGCTTCTGGTTCTAGCAATGCTGGCACCTCTGGCTGTGATGCCAACTTGGGCGGGGACTCAGCATTGCTGCTGCTGCTCATGACACATACATTCATTTTGGTGGTTTTGCCCAATAATTCTTAAATTTTGGAAAAATATTGCACAACAAATAAGAACATAAGAACATAAGAGAAGCCAATGTTGGATCAGGCCAATGGCCCATCCAGTCCAACACTCTGCGTCACACAGTGGCCAAAAATACCAGGTGCCATCAGGAGGTCCACCAGTGGGGCCAGGACACTAGAAGCCCTCCCACTGTTGACCACCAAAGCACCAAGAATACAGAGCATCACTTGCCCCAGAGTCCCTATCTATACTTTGTGGCTAATAACCACAGATGGACCTCTGCTCCATATGCTTATCTAATTCCCTCTTGAAGCCGTCCATGCTTGTAGCCGCCACCACCTCCTGTGGCAGTGAATTATAATTATTAACATAACATTAACAATATTAACATAATACTGGACATACAATTCCTTTTACAATACATTCAATACTCTTGAATGTTTGGCCTGACTTAATTGCAACACTACTATTGGTAGCTAAAAAAATAATTGCCTCTCATTGGAAGGCCTCCCAGCTACCTGGGGTAAAGGAGTGGTATATGTGTCTGCTGTTGTTGCTGTTCAGTCGCACAGTCGAGTTCGGCTGGGGCTGTGCCAGAGGCATTGCTAAGTCATTAAAAGAACTGGGACCCAATGACATCATAGGGAGGAGCCAGTGACATCACAGGCCATTGTCACTATCTATGGAGGTGGAACTATGTGGCATTTAGGGAGGGGCTCCCCAGAACATTAGGGTGGCCTGGGAACCCCCCTAGCAATGCCCCTGGGCTGGGCTAACCCCAGGAACAGGTACCTTTTTAGCACACTGTTTAGAAACGCCACCTTAAAATGCAGCACAGATTCTATTGCTAGGGACTGTTTTTCCACTCTGGGAACTGTCATTACAGTTCTAGAATAGCCTATCTGGGCCCAAAAACCTTATTGGAAAAACCATTCTGCATTTTCTTTGCAACTTTTTTTGGGCTGCAGTGTATTTCAGCAGAACCCATTCAAGTCAATTGGCATTCCTGGCTCCCATTATCTCCAATGGGCCTTCAAGCGTCTCCCAATATTTCCAATGGGCAATCCTGTCATTCCTTTTAGTACATCCCAGCTGGTTGCCCCTTTGAAACTACCACACCATTTTAAGTAACAGCAAAACAAAGAGCATGAACATAGAGTGCACATCCCTTACCAGTGTTCTCTCTTGGCTGCCCATAGATCAAAAGAAAATTTTAAAAGGCCTATGATCTGCATGCCCCCCCCCATCTTGTTCATGCAGATGGGCTTACAATTTAAAAATGAAACAGAGATTGAAAGAAGAGCAGCCCACCCCCCATTACCATGAAAAAAACAACTGTTCTCAATCAAGGATATATAGACCTAAGTAAAATACACCCCTCCCCTCCACTACTTGGCTGTTGTGCATCCTACATGAAGCAGGGTGATTCAGCAGATGCAAGCCAATGTCAGTGGTCTGCATCCACCATCTCACACAGAAGAACCAGAGCTTCCAGTTTCAGCACTGGAGCTAGGGGTGCCAGCCTCCAGGTGGGACCTGGGGATCCCCTGGAATTACAGCTCATTTGCAGACTACAAAAATTAGTTTCCCTGAAGAAAATGGATGTTCTGGAGGGTGGACTCTATGGCATTGTACCCCACTGAAGTCCCAGTCCTTCCCAGGCTCCATCCCCAAATCTCCAGGAGTTACCCAACCTGTATTGGGCCACCCCTCCCCCCCATCCCCCAGAAGTGGACAGGGGGAACCTGGCAACCCTAACTAGGGATGTTTTAACAAGGGAGGGAGGGAGGCGAGAGGTGGAAAGAAAGCAAATAGATGGGAAGAGAGGAAGGAAGGAAGGAAGGAAGGAAGGAAGGAAGGAAGGGGAGGGAGGGGGGAGAAATGAAAAGAAAGAAAATAGAAATCTCTCTCCATAATTTATCCAGGAGTTCAGGGGAAAGTTGGTCTTGAATGTATGCATTTAAACTCTTCAAGGTTTCACCTGCCCTCCTCCCCCCTCCCCTGCACGGGCTGTGTGTGCGATTTCAGTGACTGTAAACTGCTGATTCCTGGCTTTCCTAATATCCTCTCTCTGTCAAGGGAAGGGGTCCGGCTCAACAAAGAACTCAGAAGAGTATCCTCTTGGAGGAAATAAAGGGCTATGGTTAAGTAGCGAACTCGGGAGCGGGAAAACAACAGCAATGGCACAACGCTGCAGGAAAGGTGCCCGGGCACCCAGCCACCCAGAGATCCTCCATGGATGCCACCCCCCCCCCAACCTCCCTGCATGGCTCTGCAAGGCAAGCCTTGTGTGTGGGGGGAAACAGAAGAACAAGGGCTCAGGGTGCCTTCCCCCCCAACCTCCTCTCATGGCTCTCTGCAAGGCAAACCTTGCAGGGAGTGGGAGAACAACAGCAGCGGCATGAGGCTGCAGGAAAGGTGCCCAAGAGTCCAGCTGCCCCAAGGCGGGCAAACCTCCATAGATGCCAGCCTCCCTCCCCACTTCCCCCACCTCCTGACCTCCCTGCATGGCTCTGCAAGGCAAGTCTTGCAAGGAGAGAGGAAAAAAGACCTAGAAGAACAAGAGCACAGGGTGCCCAGCCTCCCTGAGACTGGCAATCCTCCAAGGATACCAGCCTCTCCCCCCAACCTCCTTGCATGGCTCTCTGCAAGGCAAGCCTTGCAGGGAGCGGGAAAACAACAGCAGCGGCACAAGGCTGCAAGAAAGGTGCCCGGGCACCCAGCCACCCTGAGGCTGGCCTCAGCCAACCAGCTCCACCACCCCACCCCTGAAAACATCCCTCCCACCCTCGCTGGAGCTCCAGGACAGCTTCTTACCTGTCTGCATGGGAAAACTGAAAGCACTGAAAACATGTGCAGCCCCCAGCGCCACCAGGCCCAACTGAGGGCTTCTGGGAGCTGGGGGTGGGGCTTAGCTTTCAGGAAGAAAGCCCTGAGTTTCCTGTCACCCCACCTGAAGTCTCAGAAAGTGGAGGGAAAAACCCCTCCGCTTTCAAAAGGGGATGGGGGTAGCATGGGGTGGTAGTGGCAAGGCTTGTGAGCCTGGTTGCCCGGGGTGGGGGGCTCAGTCGCCCCTGAAAAATTTTGGAGGTAGCCTCAGCCCTCAAGCTCCCCTGAAGTTGACACCTATGCCATGGACCACATCACGCCAGGCCCTCCTGTCTTCCATCATGCTCCGGATGTGGGATGTGCTCCATCCGTGGGACTATATAATTTTAAATAAAATAGCAGATGCTAAGAGGTCAAATGAGTATCCTATGTTTTAGTCAAACTTCCAGAATTAGTGGTACCCGATACTGGGAAAACTTTTAAAGAATGTAGATTCCCCATATTCCTCTAGCAATCATCGTTATTTCAATTTCATTTTGTTAATGTTATGATTAAGTTTTGTATAAGGTAGTATTGGTCTGTCTTGTAGTGCAGGTATTGCAACTCTGTTGTTGTTGATGTTTTGTTGATGTTATGCTACTGGTTGATGTTTTGTCACTGACTGATGCTATTTTTGAACATTTTCCTTAATAATTTTTTTTAAAAAACTGCAGCACTCAAAAACCAATTTTAATCTTCCAGTTCATTCCCTTGCTGACCTAAGAGTGGCAGTCCTCAAAAAAAGGGAAATTACAGTGCAAGACTGCTGGACTCAAGTTAGTTCACAACAATGGACCCCCCCCAGGCTGAATAGGTACACTACAGATGCTATTATTCTCAGATCTCCACTTTTAGTCTACTGTGTCTGATGAAGGGATCTTTGACTCTTGAAAGCTTACACCCCCAAACTCTTGTTGATCTCTAAGATGATACTGTACTCAAATCTAACTGTTCTCAAACAGATGTCCCTGAATGTGAAGATATAAAAAGCAAGCAGTGCATCCCAACAAGTGTCTTGTGTAGACTGAAATACATTTTCTATACCCTACCATGCAAATACATGATGGACACATAAACACCACCTCATTTTGGAAATTGAATATTGGCCAAACTTATCTACATGCCTCCGGTTACCACCCTAAACACACCAAACAATCCATTTTCTACAGCCAGGCTCTATGCTGCAGTTGCATCTGTTCCAATCCCTCTGACAGAGATCCTCATCTAAGGGCACTACAAGAAGATTTTTGGAATTACAGTATCTACCCGATATAGCCAATGTTATATATGCCATCAACTGTTAACAAACTCAATCTATTCTCACATCAGAGAGACAGGTCACTCCCAAAGCAAAAGAATAAATGGACATGCATTTGACATTAAAATCATACTACTTAGATACCAATGGGAGAACATTTCAGTGTTCCAGGACATTCCATTATTGACATAAGAGTAGCAGTTCTCCTCCAGAGAAGCTTCAAGGGGAGATTGCAAGAGAACTGGAATTTATTGCCATGACCTGAAGAGCCCAGGCTAGCTTGATCTCATTGGATCTCAGAAGCTAAGCAGGACATGTAACCAGTCATCTCTATCCCTAAAGCTGGGTAGTTAGTACATAGAGAGAGACGTAAGATCAGGTACCCTTTATATAAAAAATCACTCCAGATAGATATTAAATCTGCCATGCTGCTTGGCCTAGAAGTGACCTCACAAGGAATGGCAAGCAGAATACCAGCCTGGAAACCTTCTGGAAGTGAATCAAAGAGCTGGCTTAAAAAGCAATTTCCTCCGTCCTAAAGATAAGATGTATGTTTTACATCATTGGGTTTCTCAGGAAAATAGTGCCTTGTTTTTAAATAAAGTTCTTTCATTCCCAATCATACTTCCTTCTTTGACACATGCATCCTTGTTAACATATCCAAAAAAACAACTAGAAGTATTACTATCTGTACTCCAAGGTGCCACCATCAGGCATCAACTGGCATATCCTAGCTCCAGGAGGGCTATCAAGGTCCACTCAGTACTTTGATCTCTCTCTGGATGACTCATATACCATTTGTCTTTGTTCTTGGGAAACCTTCCTGTAAATACATCAACACTGTTATTTCTTTGATGCAACCACATCAACATACTCCTAGGTATCATTTTTGGGGTATAAATATACCTCCAATGCCCCATTGCTATGCGTGTATGCTTTCGGCGTCCACCACGCACCAAGCACTGGTTGCTTTTTCTCTTCTGCAGATTTGTCTCCTTGAGACTGGTGAATATCAGCTTTCCTAAAACCACTATTTCCCTGCTAGTTCATTTTATTTCTTAGTTAAACTCTTGTATGTATGCTCTAGTAACATGCTTCTATGTATGTTTTGCCCCTTTTAGTATTTCCAATACAAACTCTACTAGTTGAACATCAGCTTGGTTTATTTTGAGAGATCTCCGAGGGAAGGATTCTGGTATACAAAGGCGGTGGTCCTAAGTTACCCCCTCTCACAAAGCTAATTTCCCTAATCAATTAAATATTAGACCATTTTGAGTAATAGGCCCTGGTTAGTATTTGGATGGGAGACCACCATGAATATCAGGGTTGCTATGCAGATTCAGGGAATGGCAGACAACTTTCAAATGTCTCTTGCCTTGAAAACCCTATGGGGTTGCCATAAGATGTCTGCAACTTAATGGCAAAGAGGGAAGGAAGGAAGGAAGGAAGGAAGGAAGGAAGGAAGGAAGGAAGGAAGGAAGGAAGGAAGGAAGGAAGGACAGGACCTGGACAATGGATTCCCCCCCCCGATTAAGTAGGGCCATAGGATTCTTATACCATTACAGTGCTATGTGTTAGTCTGTAGTAATGGAATATTTGAGTCCAGTAGGACCTTGAAGACCAACACATTTTTCCAGGCTGTAAGCTTTCATTCGTGAAAGCTCAGTTCATCTGATACAAAATGCTTATCTGATAAAGTAAACTTTGACTCACAAAAGCTTATAAAATATAAACTACCATTATATTCTCTTTTCAGTTTCAAAATACTTGGCAATATCTCAGTTCTGTTCGTATTTTAAACTATCTGAGCTGGTTCCTAATTGCTCTTTTGAGAGCCTTGCAGTCAGTATCAAATTGAGTATTTTTATCAGGTATACACTGTCTCTTGGACTTAATCCATCCATTAATAACACAGGCTGAAAAAAGTAAATTAATTCAGTAAAGAGCTCCATATTTCCCATGCTCTCATGTACTTCAGAACCCATATATCTATTTTTTATCAGATTCACTTGTACTTTCACCTTCTATTCTATAGCTTCACACCATCTTAATGGTCTTAAAGTATTGTGGGTCTGGACTAGGGCTGTTTCCATTATGAGGGGTGAAGAATGACAAGTTTGTAAGCATAATGATAGATGCACATCCCTTTCATACAAACCACATTTGGACTTGTCAAGGATTAATGCCCTGAGAATTTGAAGGACAATTGTAAAATATTATACAGCAGGTGGCAAATTTGTCCCCTCAGCTATAAAGGTATATAATGATAAAGCAATAAATCAGTGCTTATATAGTGTGGAAGTTTGGATAAACACTTTCTCTGAGAGAATTAATTCTATTCAATATGATTTTTTTCTGGTGCATATTGGATACCCCCAGATGTATTTCAGGTATAGCACTGAGAGCTGAATTGGGCGAATCATTAATGGAGGTTAAGGCATGGATTAAAGCATTTATTTTGAAAGTTAAGACCTTAAAATCTGAGGGAGGGTCTACCCTCCTTGGACTTTTACAAGCAGATGCATATAATAGCCAATGGAATCAACTACTGGAAAAGAAAATGAAATCTCTAGGTATAACAAACAATATGATGAAGATCATGGAGACCAAAGAAATAATTAGGCTAATTAAATTGCACATTAAGAGATTGCATATTAATAGCACACCTGTCAGGACCTGCAGGGTATGCTCGGTGTCTATTTTTTTGGCCCCCTGAATGGGATTTTTTATTGCTTTTTTATTATACAACTAAAACTACAACGAAAAAAGGGGAGGGGAACAACAACTAAGGAGAAAGAAAAGTATACCCACCTAAAAACCCAAGAGTAGGAGATCATTATCCCAGTTAGAATCTATGTTAGTACTACACTGTTAGTAAACAATGCATGCTGTGAGTTGCTATCAATCTCTGCTCAAATATTAACTGGTTACTTGTTATGGGAGAGTTCCAGAGCATCCCCCAACTCACTTCATAAAGGCCACTTTCAGAGTCCTTCTGCCTTTACTTAGGCGTTCTATCTCTAAAAGCATAAGTTGGTTTGCAGGCAGCAGCACCTTCTTCTGCAGCCAGGTCCTTGTCTGTCTCCGAGGGTATGGAGCTACTCGACCCAGTTTCACCATCTTCTTTGGTTCCCAGGTGGCGTTTCAGGAATTCTTTAACCTTGTGTACAGAGTCAATCTTCTCTCTTTTTTCGTGGAGCTTAAAGATGACCCCTTCTGGGACTACCCATTTATATCCGATTTGGTTAGTTTGAAGGAAAAGGATTAAGTCCTTGTAGCCCTTTCTCTTTTGACGAATTTCAAATGGAATGTCTTTTAGAGTTTTGATAAATGTATTCCCCAATTTCAGTGGAGTTGCTGATGTGGCTTTTAAAATTGCATCCCTAGTTTGTCTTCTTGAGAATCTGACTGATATCTCTCCAGGCAGGCTATTTTTTTTTTGGTGTAATTAAAATACACCCTGTACGCTGATTCCATATCATTCATAATTTCCTCCACTTTCAAGCCTGTTACTGGTGCGATAAGCTCACTGAGTAGCTTCTTCAAATCCTCATTCGGAGATTCAGGAACTCCCTGGAATCTGAGGACCATATTCGCTTTTTTCATTTGTAGAAATAACAGTCTGTTTTCTTGGTGATTCTGTTTATTTGTTAATTCGTCTACCCTTTTCTTCAAAATTCTTCTTGTTCTTGGCGTGCATCTCTTTCACTACTTCTACCATTTGCTCCGTCTTTTTAACCATTTCCGCCAGCTCGAGCTGTTGTGCTGCAAAGTTTTGATTGAGAGCAGTTAACTGCTGGTTAATACCAGTGAGTTGGTCCATCACAGGCTTAAGCGTATCTGCTAGGAGTCTCATGACATCCACTCCCTCTTCTTCCGGCCTCGGGCTTTGGCCGCCCATAAGTTTCGGTTTCGTTCCTTTCCTCCCTGCGCCCGACATCTTTGCCAACCGCTATTTCACAACCTCTGAAAATCGCTTACGATTTAAATCCACTCTGGTAAGTCTCTCAAAACAAGCCAAACGTTCAGTTTTTCCCTTCCCCCTCTCTTCTCCGCTAATTTTGCTTGCTCGTGGGTGGTGTCCCTCCTCTCTCAGCTTGCCGATGCGGGTGTGTGTGTGTGTGAGGGATTTTCCTGTTATTTCAAAGTTCACTTACATCAAACTCACATATATTGTTGGCCACTCTCGACCTCACTTATATTTTCATCTGTCGCTCGATCTCCACCACTTGTTCCGGCCAGCCCAGCTAGTGCCCGAAGGCCACACAGCAGCAGGACCATCAGGGCGGAGGGGTGCCTCAATTCTCCGGCATTATGCCAATGAAGAGGCTACTCCTCAAAAGCCCTATGGCTAGGAGCCCTTCCCTCGGGCTCCATGGGGAAACTGCGTCAGCAGCCTCCCTCCTTACCGCTGGTGTGTGTGTCACTCCCCCGAACGAAGGGGAGAGTGACCACCATCATTGAGCCAAAAACTGGAAGCCCTTGGTGTCTTATTTAGGTATTGCACTCCCGATGTGACTGCCAAAGTACTTTTATCAGTTGACAATATCAAAGCTCAGAAGAGCTTTTTCTTTGGCCAGAATGAATCCTCTTCTGTCAGTGGTCTTGCAGGGCAGATATAAAAAGTGCCATATACAAATAGAATATGTAGGTGCTTATCTGATAAAACTGAAACTATTGAGCATATGATTACGGAGTATCCTATATTTAACAAATTGAGGGCTGGTTTAATTACTCCTTTAATCCAAATGATGGAAAGGTCTAACGAGGCACCTGATAGTATGGGGACACAGGTGATGTGGTTATTATCAGATACAAATGATTCTGTTACTCTTTCTGTGGCAACATTTTTAGGAGCAATAATTAAACAGCAGCAGAAGAATATCAAGTAAGGCATTATTTTATTTTATTTTCTGTTCAAGGCTATTGCTGTATGAGCAGTGATAGATAGATAAGAACTAGTATTACAGAGGCTAATCTTCTGCATATCCTATCTCTGTTCATGTCTCCCAGTTCTAATCAGTCTGCTTATATTTTGCATTGTACCTCTGTGACCTGACTCCTACTTGTAACACCCCTCCCACCTTCCGACGTGGATATAAGGGCTGATGGATCTTCATTCTCATTTGTGTGACAAAGTGAATTTTGACTCACAAAAGCTTATACCCTGAAAAAAATGTGTTGGTCTGTAAGGTGCTGTTGGACTTGAATTTTGTTCCATTGGGTAATACAATCATTACCATCAAAATTGACTTAACATGGCAGAGATGGAAAAGTATACACACCAATGTGGTGGAGCACAGTCTATATCGAATTGGGTAGGGTAGCCTCAACAATAAGCCCATCTGAGCATTTGCTAGACTTTCCTTCCTTGAAAAAATTAATATGGTGGCCGGAGCTGAGACAAGATGGGGCACCTGGTTTGCAGTATTTGGCAATCAGTCCACCAACCTCAAAGATAAAATCAAAACACAAAAGTTGCAATTAAAATCTCACCACAAGGTGTCTTATCTCTGTCATAGTGAGAAACTCTCTTTATCTGTAGAATTAATTATTTCTTGAAGTTAAGAAATTAGAATAGCTAGGCTTAATGTCCATGAAGGCAACACCACAGTTAAGAGTGTAGATGTCTGTCCAGGCCTCCCAGCTGCTCAGACCTCGAGAAAACTGAAAAAAAACATCAATTTTAACAGTTTACTCACAGGGAGCTGCCAACCGGAGGTCAAGTGGGTTATCTCATGACCTCTCTTTCCAGAGAGATTACATCAGCCAGCAATCACCTCCCAGCCAATGTTTTCTGCTGCAGTGCTTCTCCATACAGACAAATACATCAGCCTGCCACAATTCCTCACCAGAAACCCACCCCAACCCAGGCATTTTGAGACATTTAGGGACTGGCACAGCCTGTGAGATTTGAGGCTTTAGTGATGGACTTATAGATTTTGTGTATTACTTCCCAGAGCTGGCTAGGAAACAAAAGGCTACCAGCTAAAAACACTGCTTGGGTTAACCATATTTTCCAGGCATCTACTACAAAGAATAATAAATAGAATCAACAAAGACAATATGATGAAAAATTTTAGTCTTTCTTACCAGCCCAGACCAATTTAGTAAGGGTTGGAGCTGTTAGGTTAAGTTTCAGGAGTGTATTCAGGATTTCATAGTCTATGCTTCACTCATCTCCATAGACCATTCAGACCTGGTAACCCTGATTCCAGGGGAACTGAAGTCTCAGTTTTATCTCCACTGATGAGCAGGTGCTTAGCTCACTACTGGATCTTCCTGGTCTGCAGATTATGGGGAATGGGCAGGAGGGATTGACCCATTTTCTGATCTCAGTCTGGGAGAGTCAGGACCACTAGGCTTGAACTAAGCATGTTGTTGTCTTCCACATCCCACTGGGGAGTCATAAGTTGCTGCTCCTTGGGACAGGAGTGGCTGGAAGCTGAGGGCTTTTGCTTAGAGAGTGCTGGCTTCAGCTGGGGGAGGAACCCCTTTGCAGTGTGTGGCATGTAGCCACTTATCCAGGGCCTCACAACAAACCACGGGGTGGGGGGCTCAGAAGCACTTGAAATGGCCCCTTCCACAGTGGTTCCAGGCAGTTCTATTTTTTTAATGTCTTGATAAGGACCCAAGTGCCTGGTTCAGCGGAGAGTGAAGGTGTCTCTACAGGACTGGGAGGAACAGCTTCTCTCATCTGAGAATGAAGAGACATAAACACATTAGTCAGCCCTTTACAGTAATTAAGCACAGTGTCATGCAACTGAGACAAATCTTATGGTGCTGGGATAGACACAGGAACATTCACTGGGTGGCCCATGATCACTTCAAAAGGGACCAAGCCATGAGTCTTCCTTGGAGTGCTGTGGATTTCGTATAGCACTGAAGGGAGTGCTTTGGGCCATTTTAGACCAGTTTTGGAACACAATTTAGACACTCTTAGCTTGATATCATAGTTCATGTGTTCCATATGGGCACTACACTGAGGGTGGTATGGGGTGTGGAACTTATACTAAATCTGAAGTACTCTACAGACTTTTTGGAATGCCTGACTCACAAAGTTTGATCCTAAATCTGAATTAATAGCCATAGGCAGACCCCAATGAGGTACATAGTCAGGATCTTCTTTGCCACACTGGCCACTGTGACTCTCTTGTTTCTGGCCATCCCAAGAACAGGGTGTGCTGGAACCCTGTGATAGGGGCATCAATAAAGTCAATTTAAAGGTGAAAAAAAGGGTAGTGGCGTATAAGGCGGTGAAATTGAGGCACTTTTGCAAGTTATCCAGGATTGTACTGCTGGCATGTTGTACACATCACAAAGAAGTGGGCCACCACAGAAGTAACACCAGGAGCCCACCCACCAGTGCTGGCTGATTTCTGCTGCCATCTCCCCTTTTGCTGAATGAGCCACACCATGAGCCATTTGGATGAGAAGATGCAGCAGTGTGTGGAAAGCCACTGGGTGGCCATCAGGGTGTCACTAGAGGGAGTCAGCAAATGTCCAGCATGTGTCCAGAAGAGCTTCTCAGAATCTGGTGCTTGGTCCTGTAAAACAGCTAGGTCAAAGGAATTGGGGGAGGAAGGGGAAACAGAAAGGGCAGCTTCATAGACATTTGCCACAGGTTCAGTTTGCATGGCCATCTTGGGGCTGCATCAGCGTAATTATTTCCATGACTGATATCATCAGAAATGACATCGTGAGCGTTACATGAGACAGCAGATGGCAACAGGAGGGCAGTTCAGAGATTGGTGATGAAGGGAACATGAAGCAGTGAAGAATCCCCATTCTCACCAAATGGTGTCAAAGGAGAGACAAACTCCAAAAAGCATATCTACTGTCTGTATAAATATTAGCAGAAAAGGAGGTCACTAATCGACAAGCATGAGTGAGGGCAATTAACTCAGCAGCTTGAGCACTGCAGAGAGGGATGGGTGCTGCTTCCACAACTCAATTGTTATCACAATCAGCATATCCTGCACAAAGCAGACCAATGGCATCACCAAGGCAAGAGCCATCTACACAGAAAATATAATCAAGGTTAGACAGATGAGTCTTGAAGAGATCAGGACTAACAGAGGCAGTGTGAGAGACAAGTTCAGAACTGTCATGAGTAGCTATCTCATGGGGTTCCCCATCAGAAGGAAGAAGAACTTAAAATATTACAACAAACAAGGGAGATGTTGTTAGCTGTTAAGAGCTGCTTTTCATAATGAGTCAAGCAGATGGAAGAAAGATGTTGGGTTTTGCCTTGCTCAAGAAGAGCTACTATGGTGTGTAGGGCGGCTATAGTTAAAGGGTGCCCAAGAACAATGTTACATATTTTGTCAGTAAGCACAGCAGTGACCACTACTGCACTTAAACAAGGAGGGTAGCTAGCAGCCATTTGGTCCAGTGCAGAGCTGAAGTAGGCAATAGAATAAGTATTGCCAAATGGCTGTACAAGGACTCCAGCAGCCACACCTGAGGAGTCATGATAAAATAGAGTGAACAGCTTACCATAGTCAGGCAGATCCAGGGTGGGGGAGGAAGTGAAAGTGACTTTCAAGAAGGTAAAGGAAGATGTGTGCTCATCCTCCTACGGTTATGGCTCTGGAGAACAATCATGAGTGAGGTGGTGAAGGGGTTTAGAAATCTCGGCATAATTGGCAATCCATTGATGAGCATAACTTGCTGCTCCCAAGAAAACTCTGCAGCTGTTGCTTGGTAACAGAGTGAGGAAGAGACAAAATATCCTCCAACCACTCAGGGGAGAGGTGCTTGTAGCCCCTGAGAAATACTGTGACCTAAATAGATAACTGTGGTTAGACAAAATTGCGGTTTAGAATGAGAACCCCTCTGTCCCTTTGCATGTAGGGCTTGCAATATGTAAATGGTATCAGTAATGCAGGCTTGGTATCAGAAGCAATCAGAAGTTCATCCATGTATTGGATCAAGATAGGTTTCGCTGGTAGCACATCAAGGCCTTCTTTAAATATTGCACATAATTGGTTGGGGAATCTCAAAAACCCTGGGGAAGATGAGTAAAGGTATATTGCCAAATGCCAACCTTATAAGTAAAAGCAGACAAATGATAACTGTCAGAGTGTAGTCTGATAGGGAAAAAAGAATTAGAAAGTTCTATGCATGAGAACCATTTAGCTGAAGGTGGGATCAGAGTAAGTATAGTCGCTGGGTTGGGAACTACAGGGTGCAAATGAATTACAGTCATTGATTTTTTGAAGATTTTGAACAAAATGATATATGGGCTTCCCATCCTCAGTAACCTTACTAGGTTTTCGGAAAGGCAGAATCAGAGTGTTACAAGGAGAGTGGGTTTCAATTAGGACCCCTACCTGGAGCAGGTATTAGAGGAGCTATGCCCTCTGCTGCCTCCTGCGGGAGTCGGTACTGAGGCTCTGAAGGTAGAGACTGTCCTGATTTCTCCTTAAAACAGGGTCAGCAGCACTTTTCAACATGCATCCAAAAATCCCAGGGAACTTGGAACAGCTGTTCCTGTTGCAGCTTGGAAGAGCTGGACCTTTCCTCCTCAGAGAACAGAGCTGCCATCAAGGCAGGAGAATGAGCAGAGGGGAGGTCAAGATTAACCCCATCCAGTGAGCAGTAAATGGTGACACTTAATTTGCAAAGGAGGTCTCATCCCAACAAAGTCACAGAGCTATAGGAACTTAGCACAAACACATGATCTTAGATCAAAGGACCAATTGTAACAGAAAGAGGTTCAGTAACAGAGTAAATCACAGGCCTATCTTCACTTCCAAGGGCAGAAACACTGGAAGTGGAAAGGGGCACTTTTCGGGGGAAAAGGACAGACAAAAAGGAATAGGTGGCTTAAGTATCCACAAGGAAATTAGTGGACTAGTCAGCGACAGATATTACAACGGTATTTCTGTTAAGAGACACAGCCAAACAAGTTAACATAGACATGTCAGTCAACAAGCCTAGGCAGTCTCAATACAAGTTGGGAGCTCCAGGGACAGGTGCCTGGGGTGGTGGTGGAAGTAGCAAGGTGTCTGTATAGGAAGCCACTAAATGATTTTGAGGGTGTCGTGGACATTCATTCTTCCAGTGACTGGCCATTGCACAATACTGACAGACCCCTGAGTGGGGTTGGTCTGAAGGCTTTGGTTGCTGTAGTGGCAGAGCAGAGCGAGGTCTTCAGAAAGAATACTGCTGCCAGAGTCTCAGTGAGGCTCCTGCAATTTCTGAAGTTTGAGAGTCATCATTTTGGCTGCCTTATCAGTTTGTTGGTTTTTCAATTGGGAATAAAAGTAAGTTGCAGCATTTACTACGTTATCCAAAGCCTCAGTCTCCCAGTTGATTAAGGAGGACCAGAGTCCCTGGGAGATTTTGGGCAGCAGCCCCCGACTGAATGAACATTGCACTCAAATTGTTCTCAGGGTTAGAGTTACAAGAATGACCTTAAAAGCCTCAGCTTTTATTGGGAGTAATCTTGGGGGTTTTTGTTTGCAAACTGTTACTTTAGACCAATCAGTTTTAAGGAGGTAAACAGTTTTTATAGCCTCTAACAATTTATCCTTAGCATTATTTAAAGCCTCATCTGTTGCAGGATGAGTTTGGGGCCAAGTGGCCTGGGTAGTGATAACTTTCCTTTGAGTGGCAGGCATGATTCCAGCTGAGAGCATGTTACTATTAGTCCATGTAGGATTATATACAAAGAAAATGTTTTCTAGCCTGTCACAGAATCCAGTGAGTCATAACAGAGTTTGGGGAACAGATTTGACCAACTGACTATGTCTCCAGAGACCATGGAACATGAATGTGAATAGGGTCCCCTCCCTGGGGATTGGGGTATTCCCAGAGGGGATAAGTAGGAATGGGATCGCCATACCAGGTCTGGGAGGTGGGTATTGACAACTGTGCAAGCTTCATTTGTTCCTGAGGACTATGCTGAGGGGTTCCCCTTCTTCAGTTTTCTGCACATACCCCGGATGTCCTGCAGGGTGTAAAATACATAAGGCTCTCTTGGACACCTTTGGGTCCTATCTGCCTTCTTCCCTTCACTGAGGAATGTACTTTCAGGATGTGACCAGGGCCTCCAGAGTTATGGAAACCATTTTCCCTCATCACCATTCCTAAAAATGGCATAAAAATTTAATGACTTCCAGCCACTTCTGTCTTCCTTAATTTTGTAACCTTTCTTTATAAATATTTAATAGGATTTTGATGTTTACTGTTTTGTTTTTAAAAGCTATTCTTTTTCAAAAATGCAATGTAAATTTTTCATGCACAACTGAGACCCTCAGAGCCTTTGTTTACTTTTTTTGTTCACAACAGTGAAAATAAAAATAAAACACAAAAGTTATAATGCGATTGGATAGATTGCTAACAATAATGCAAATTGTATTTAGCATTATCATTGTTTAAGTTTTGCTTCCTTGTAGGGCATCTCTAAGCCTTTTCTTTTACATAACAGTTAACAGATAATCTCGAGGGGGGGGGAACCCACACACAAAAAAGTGATTTTGGTTAACATCCTAGTCACACTAGGCAACTATGTCAATAATGTATTCTCCAGTTCACAAAGGGTAATAGTGATCCATTTAAAAGTGTGGGAAAGCAAGCTCCCTCATTGGTTGTCACTGCATTAGAGTGAATATCAACAGGAAGGCAATTCAGGGAAACCTTTTAATGGTCTGCTTTCATTTTATGGATAATTTTTATGCCGCTTGTGTCTAATAGCTTGTTTTTTAATTGCTTGGGGTTTTTTATATTGTGGTTTTTAATTGTCAGCTGCCTTGAGCAAGCCTCTGAAGTAGGCTTGCCAGTCCCCAGGTTGAGGCAGGGGTTCCTCTGGTTTTCAAGGCTTCTCCCTGCTGCCAGTCAGCTGGCCAGCAGGGGAAACCCCACCTCCAAACAACCATGTCCCCACATGACTTCCCCAATGTGATTACATCACCCAGAAGTGATGTCATCATGCCGGGGACATCGCATGGGGACACTCTGGTTTAAGGGCAAAACTCTATGGTTTTAAGCTGATTTTACCATAGAGTTTTGCCCTTAAACCAGAGTGTTCCCACACAACGTTTACAGCATGACATCACTTCTGGGTGATGCCATCATGTCGGGAACATCCTGGAATGCCCTCCAAATCCCCCTGCCAGAGTGACAAGGGGACCTGGCAAACCCTACTCTGAAGCAGCTGCATAGAAATGACAAAGAACCTAGTTATGATGAATCATCTGCTGAGGAAGCCCAGCAGCAGAAGGAAACATTTTGCAAAAACCATTCAAACTGTACAATACTCATTTGAACGCCTCCACCACAACTCTCCCACTTTCAGTAGCCATGACAGTGTCTGGAGCAGCTTCACTCATCTACCACTCATCTAGTTTGGTTATTGTTTTTATTTTGTGAACTGCCTTGAGCAGGTCTTTGGAGAGACAGCATGTAAGTTTTCTAAAATAAATATTTACATATAAAGGATCTGTCTGCCTTGGCTCTCAATTGAAGCCCAAATTAGCATTTCCAACTGAGAGGTTCCTAGTCCACAGGTATTTTATTTGATTGTTTGTCTGTATTCTTCTTCTCTCCCATACTGGGGTTTTAAAGCAGCTTACAGAGTAAAATGCAGAAACAATGCAATATAAATTTAAATACAGAAATACAATACAAAGATATACAATACAACTATTCTCAGTCATGCTTAAAACAAGTGATGAGCCATGGAAATAACCTGGGCTGGGGCTCTCTCCACTGACATGGCTGACACAGGGCCCCAAGCTGCAAGGCATGGGCTGACCCAAGGTCTGAGAACCCTTTGACACTTCCCCTTCAACTTGTGCCCAAGTTGCATGCTTCTGGGCAAGTCCAGGTCTGATGTTACCTGCAAAGGAGGGGGGAAGAGCAGATACTCAGCACAGATCCTATCCAGATGTTTCCAGTTCCCTCCCCTGCTTACACCTCTGCCCAAGCACAGGAAATCCCAGGTCAGTGAGGTGACTATCCCCTCACTGAGGTGCCACCCCCCTCAATCTACCCACGTGTTCTGCCTCGTTGGCTTGTTGCCTTTCCTTGAATAATACACATTAAACAGTGTGTGTGTGGGGGGAAGGGTTCTGCTTACTGTCAGTCTACCCTCGTGTGAATTTGGGCTGAATTCAAAAGTCCTCCCCATTCATATGGATGCATATCTATGGTACACATGTCCATTTGACACTTGACCATACATGATGACACTAATATATTGGAGAATATGTGACAGAGAATTCCTACATTTATCCACCTAGGAATCAAGGGGAGAATTCACAGATCTCCCTGGGGAGAGTAATGTGAGTACTCTACAGAGTGTAGGAAGCAGAGTAGAAAAATATAGGATTTTTATTCACATAGAAGAACTTTTAGAAATGTACATATTTTCAATTACGGACAAATTTTGTTTCCTCTGAAGTTTCCATGCATTTTCTATACAGGTATAAAAAGACACTGTAAATGTGAGTGATGCTGTTTTTCTCATTCCTCCACTGCCAATCATCTGATAAAGAGTCATTATTTTTAGACCCCTATAGTTGTCTGTCTATCGTTTGTAATGCACTCAGGAACAAGAAGACATCTCTATGTCACTCCTAATTGGTGCACCTACTGCGTTGTCTTCTGAAGAATCTGGTGTTGATTCTTCATAAAGAGTTTAAGGTCTCTTCTGAAAATGGCCCAGCACAGTCTTCCAGTATCCTATTCTGTTCTTCTTTCAAGCATCCAATGAGAATGCCAGGATGGTTTTATTATATGGCTTCTTAGCTACCATTGGAAATTGCATATTTGCAACAAGCTGAATCAGGAATTAGGATAATCTGCTTTTGCTACATAGACTGGTAGAAAAACTGCAAAGGCAGCCATGTTGTCTTTCTACATTTCTATTTAATAAAACATAAATGTGTAGCAGAATATTTCTCCAACAAATAAGTAGAGTTCCAGCCTTTCTCTCAATAGATAGATAGATGATCAATACACCCTCCAAAAAATAATAATAAGGGGATGTGACTCTCACTGACTGAACGAGTACTTTATGAGGGGAGACTTCCACCATTCTGCAGGTTCAACCATTATGTGCCATTCCCTTGTTTGGAATTCTACTGGATCCTGGAACTGTGTAAACTATGGCAGCTTACAGGTCAAAGGGAAATTCATGGAAGGCAGTTTATAATTCAATCTTAACCTACCCCACAAGAAACACTGAGTCATTGGCTCACATTAGTGAGCCTAACAGTCCACCTCCTCCTTGAAACTTCTCCATCTGAGGTTGCTAATACTTCTTTGTAGTCCCTTTTTTCACACAGGGCCACCAGCTAAACTGTAGATCCTGTTCTGTGTCCCTATGTTAGAGTATTTAGCTAAGACCTGGTCCACCTGAGGGCAAATTATAACATTCTTGAAGCTTACTGTATGACCTGGAACCAGTCAAATCACACTCACAAACTGTCAAACATCTGATTGTTAATCCAAAGCACCAGCCCTACAGTGTGATTGGTGCTCCTCTTTCTCTCCTTTGTCTCACCCCCTTCCCCCAGAGGTGTTACTCCCTGCTGACCATTAATGCTACAATTGCCCAACCATTAATCCCTTTTTACTCCATTCATAGAATAAGTTTTGTTAATATCTCCTGGGGATATTAACGTGAGGGCTAGCCTCAGGTCACATTTTAGGTATGTAAGGAGAGCCCTCTCTGGGCTTGGTCTCTCGCTGTTCTCTTCGCCCCCTATCTACCTTCTTAGTTCCATTCCAGATCTGTTTGGAGCTACTGCACGTGTGTTGCCAGTCAGCCCACAAACCCTTCCCTCCCTCCTTTTAGTTCCATTTTTTCACTGCATGACCCAAGCATCTCGCTGGACAGGTAAAGTATCACCCAACCAATGATACTTCTTGCTCATGCAAATGTCTCTGTATTTTCTAATCTGTATTCTTGGCCCTGTATCATGTGTGTGATGGCTTGATTTTTGTTTGTATGCTTGAAGAAATTTTAATAAAGAAATCATTACTTTAGCTACACAGTCTCTGTGTCTTTCCCTGGGTCCTGGGAACTCTGACTCTCATATACATAGGTTATGGTCCTATATTTAATACCTATTGCCAAGCTTATTAATACAATAAGGCAATTTGGCTAACAAAATACTCCTCAAAAGAGATTTTTTTAATCATTTGAAGAAATTAAAACAAGATGTTATTTGCCTACAAGAGACCTATATTTAAAAAAAGGATATAAAACATTTGACCTATAAAACATTGGGTGAAGAATTTATTTGGGCAGATACTAAAAAGAAAAATGGAGTTGTACTGTATATTAACCCTCATTTTAAAGCAGAATTGGTACTGATAGATGAACATGGCAGATTTGTAGGGGTAGAAATTAATCTACTTGGAGTTAAGACTTCGGTTTTAGGACTGCATGCACAAAACAAGGATAAAGGGACTTTTTATAAACAACTTATGGATAAGCTAATAGATCTTTCCTATGAAAATTGATGTCTGGTGGGTGCTGGAATGGAGTGATTTATCAGCAATTGGACAGATTTTTAGATAAAGATATTAAATTTACACAAGGAAAGCTGCCAAAAGCTTTTATTGATTTGATGGACAATCTAAAACTGGTCAATATATGGGGACAGAAAAACTGTAACTCAAGAGAGTATACTTACTTTTCAGAAAGAGATCTTGTTCAAGAATAGATATGATCTCGACTTCTAGAGACTTAGCTTATAAGGTCTCTGAAAGAGAGATTTTACCAAAGATATTTTAAGATCACGATCCTGTAAATTTGGTTGTTAAAAGAAAACCTAGCGCCTTTAGATTTAGATTAAATGAAGTATTGCTACAAAAGATGCAATTGTTGAGGATTGTAAGAAAAAAATTAAATTAATTCAAAGAAAGGTACTGATATGAGAATGGTGCGGGATGCAAGTAAAGCTTTTCTTAGAGGTCACCTAATACAACATATTTCTGAATTTAAGAAGGGACAAGAGAAATTGCAAAATATTTTGGATGAGGTTAGAAGAAAAGAGGATGAATTACAAAATTCTCCTGGAAATATAAAAATTTATCATCAAATAAGAATATTGCAACAACAGCTACCCATATTAAGAATAAGAGAAATGGGAAAAAATGAACTATGTAAAACAAAGAAACTTTGAATTTGCAAATAAACCATGAAAATGGTTGGCATATAAATTGTGAAAAGAAAGAAAAGAAAATGATGTTGAAACTACAAGGTGATAGCATCATAATGGACAATGTGGCTATTCACAGGCTTTCTATAAGTATTATTCTAGTTCGCATAAAAGACAAGATGTGTTGTTGGCGAAAACAGATTAATATCTCAGCAAACAAAATTCACCCAAGATTTCAGAAAAACAAAGACAAATTTTCAATGGACCTATAACAATAAGAGAAGCTGTAGAAGTATATAAAAAACAAACCAGGAAAAGTTTCTGGACCAGGTGGGTTATTGGGTTTGTATCATAAATGCTTCGAGGATGAAATTTTACAACCTTTTCAGAATACAATGAATTCTATTCTACAGGGAGGAAAGATGCCAGAGACATGGAAACAGGCCAATATAACATTAATACAACGATAGACAAGATTTGACTTTGTCAAGAAATTATAGACCAATATCACTATTGAATAATGACTATAAGTTGCTTACAATCCTTTTGGCTGAAAGACTGAAAATAATATTGCAAGAATTTATTCATGAGATCAATGTGGGTTCTTACCTAAAAGGCAGCTGAAGGACAATGTTAGAAGAATTTTAGCTATTTTGGAGTATTTGCTGGAAAAAAACCAGTGAAAAACAAGACGCATTGATCTTTTTAGATGCAGAGAAAGTGTTTGATAATCTACAGTTGAAACCAGAACTTTATCTTTTGGGAGTAATGGACAGACAATGCAAAAAAACCTACCTCCAGCTGTGATGTCAGGAAGATTTAATAAGATCTCATACTCATATTGACTCTGTAATTGTGGCAGCAGTAAAACTTTCTCTGTGGATCATATTCTGCTTGATTTTCCCAATTTTTCTGCTCTAAGAGATGAACGGATCTCCGCTTTATTTAATCAGGACTTTCTCTCTCCAGAAGCAAAGTCATCCTGGTTACTTAGAGATGAAGGCAAACTAACTACCCCATATGTGGCAAAATTTCTAGCAGCTGTTGTCAAATCACATGATAACTTTTGCAGTAGAATCCTTTAAATTCTTCCATGTTTTCCTGTGGAATGAGGTTTATTGTGGAATGAGGGTTTGCTGTTTATGACTCTGGTTGCAAAAACAGTGAAGACAATAAATAAATAAATACAACTCAAAAAAGTTATGGAACTTTATTTCTGTATATGACAATGGCACCAAGATTATTATATGCACAAAAATGGGAAAGTTCGACATTACCCACAACAAAGGAATGATTGGTGAAGATGATGGTATTTGCAGAGATGGCTAAAATTACTTCTTTGATTAGAGAAAAGATACTAACTACATTTATTGTTAACTGGGAGCCCTTACAGACTTTTTGCATGAAACAGAAAAAAAAATGACAAAACTGTAGCACAGCCCCAAATACAGTGAAGGGGGAGGCTACCCTACCCTGGAAAGAGCAGCCAAAAAAGAAGGAAAGTGAGGGGCAAAACGACGGATTTGATGGGAGAACGTTAACTTAGCTGACTGGTGTGCACACTAGTAGAAATCGTCTACTTTAAAAAACTTCAGAAGCTTTAAAAAACTTTTACCTTTAATGTAAACAATGTTGCATCAGGGTGAAAAAATGGCACCCAGAGTGAAAACTTCTTCAAGAACTGCCAGCTCATCATCTCCAGCCCCCAGACCAGAAGTAACCGCAGATATCTCTAAGATGATTACTGGAGCATTGCGCCCCCTACTGGACCAGATGACTAACCTGAACAACAACTTTGAAGCCTTACAAAAGGAACTGAAAGAAACTAATGCAAGAACAGAGACAACTAAAAAGCTGAAGAAGGTTGATGAGAAGACAAATGTACAGAACCAAAGAATAGAAGCAGTGGAAAAAGAGAGGATCTCCAAGAAACAACAGCTGTTACAACTTCAGTTGGAATGGTCAGCATATGTCCTGAGATTTCAAGGTATTCCAGAACAAAATGGAGAGAACTTGGAAGAGATTTTATGCGAAGCCCTAGCTCCCATGGCAGGCTGTAAAGGAACCTTTACAAAGCAACTTGGATATGGTATATCGAACCTATTGAGAATGCATCAAGAAAAACAACCTGCCCAGTGAAGTATTTGTGAAATTCTCTAAAAGGTCAACAAGAGATATGATACTGAAAGTGACCAATGGAATAACCTTAAAAATCCAAGGAGAAGAAACAAAAGTTTTAAAAAGACATTCCATTTGAGGTGAGAAAGAGGAGGAAGCAATATAAAAATCTGACTTCATTTCTACAGAAAAATTCTACTCCCTACAGATGGATAATCCTGGAAGGTCTTATCTTCAACTTCAAAGAGAAAAAAGAAAAGATTGACTCTGTCCTTAAAGCAAAAGCATTTTTGGAACAGCATCAAAGTTCAGCAAAAGGAAAATGAAAATTAGAGGACAATATCATTACAGAAGATGTTAGCGAACTTGGTTCCAGAAGCAGTGACAGCTCTTCAAGTAGCTCCTTAGAAGAGGTTTTTGACTCTGAATCATAGAAGGCAGGAACACAGGATTTCACTGGGCAGTCCACATACTGTTCCCCTGGTCAGGAGTTTCTGAACGAGGGAAAGTCATATTTTAAAAGTCAGCTGAAACAGCTTTCAATACTACCATTGCCAGTTTAAATTTACTACAAGAAGAGGTTAGTTTCCTGTCCAAAATGGTAATTCAGAATCATGTGGCTTTAGATATTCCAACTTGGGGTAATGAAGGAACTTGTACCCTTATTAAACAGACCTGCTACTCATACATAGATCATCCAAGTCAATTGAAAATTGAAACCTCCAAGGTAGAGCAGGTGCTCGCATCCTTCCACAAGGTTGCTGAAGAACAGAAGTTTGATTTGCGGCCCTGGTTACCTGAACTAAAAAGCTGGCTCGGCTCACCTCTCCACTCTCCAATTAAATATGGCCTACTAGCTCTTATTATCAGTAATCTATGTTATAATCCAGTTGCTTTTGTGTAGTTTCAGATGTCAAGAAAACAACACTCCCCTCCTCTGGTTCCCCAGTATGTACCTGTCATTGTGCTACATGATGTAAAGAGGGCAGTAGATCAAGAAAGGAAATTTGAACCTAAATGGGAAGCTTTGGCTCAAATTAATATTTGTGGAGATACGGGATCTCCAAAGGGGAGAAATAATGAAGAAAAATGGTTTCCATAACTGGTCACGTACTGGAAGTACATTCCTCAGTCAAAGGGTGTGAAGAGAAGAAGGCAGATAAGACCCAAAGGTGCCAAGAAAGCCTTTCATATTGTACACCTGGTAGGATATCCTGACCCCCAGGGAACCAGCTGTAAACAACCCTTATCTTCAGGCCCGTAGCCAGGATTTTTAAAGTCAGGGGGCATTTAAATTTCTTAGGGGGCACTGGCTAATCAAATTAATCCAGGGAGAAGGCCGTGATGCCCTGTGCTGGATGGGAAGTCAGGGGGCCTTGCCAACAAGTCGGGGGGCCTAGCCCCGAGATGCCCCACTGTAGCTACAGGCCTGCTTATCTTGTCTTTCTCTGGTGCCACAAACAAGACATAGGGTGCGTTCAGACGCGCCGTTTGAGCCGTTTTCAGCACGGCTCAGAAACGGCTTTTCCCTGCGCGTTCACACGCCCAACATCTGCCTACCGTCCCCAGCCATCGCTTTCTGGAGCAAACCCCCTTTGAAACGGAGTATTTTGACACCACTTACCCAAGTGGTGTTTTCCATGATTCTCCGTTTCAAGCCGCACTTTTCCCTGTCTGATCGCTCCATCCAGCTACTTCCGGGTGCTTCAACCCCCTCCCCTCTGGGAAGCTGCCTCCAGCTTCCGGTTTTAGTCCTCCATTTTTTTTCCCCTTACCGGTGTGCGCTTGAGCGGAGCTCCGCACTTAGGTTAAAAAAAGAAAAGGTTTACTGGTGCCTAGTTTAGGCATTTAGAGGAGTCCGGGATCTCGGGGAGGCCATTTTTAAAAGGACTCTTCCTTTAAACTTTAAAAGGGACCTGTTGAGCTCGCTCTTCTTCGCACCGGCCAAACTTCCTGTTCGGGAGAGGGCTGCCTGTGCGCATGCTCAAAGGAGAGGGGGAAACCCCCCCACCTGCAGGAGGACGGCGGGGCGCTCGGAAGGAGGAGGTGAGTCTGAGCGCGATTCTCCAGTTTAAAAAAACGCATCGTGCCGGAGCAGTTTAAACCGCTCCAGCACGCTGTCTAAACGCACCCATTGTTCTGTTAATTTACACCCTTTAGATGTGTTTTCCTTTAGATGTCTGTATATATGCATTCAAGCCTCTTTGATGTGGATCTATTTAAGCTGCTGATTTCTGTACCAAGGCAAAATCCTCTCCTAGAGGTTCTTCCTATGGTCATAGCTCTGTTTTGCTCTGCTCTGTTTTCTGGAATAAACTTTCCAACTTATATTTTTGTTTCAGTGACACTTATTTTTCCATATCAGCTGTTAAAAAAGAACAACACTACAAAACAAAGGAAGTTCAGTCAGGAAGTTTTACAATGGCCCCGTCACACGAGAGGGATAATCTGCAGGGGAAGTGGGGCTTTTAGAGCTGGAGCAAAATGAAGCGCGGTAGCGCGATCTGACGTTCCCCTGAGGCTTCGTCCTCAGGCCTTTGGCAGCTGATCACACAAAGCGAGGCAACACAGCAGTACTGCATCTGTGCGCATGTGTGAGACCCAGATGGGCACTGGCTGCGATGGGCTACCAGCGCTTCCTGATCAGACGCCTGCACATGCCATGCATTTTCCGGAAGATACTGCCTGGTCCCTAGTATCTTTTAACTCCGCATCTTTGGGCCAAAGCTACGGGTTGGAGACGGGCGAGCCATGCTTCCCAGATGTTGTGGTATGATCGTGCCCATTTAATCCGCCAGCAAGCCATCCCTCTCACGGGACAAATCCTCCATGTGACTGGGGCCAATGTTATAGTGGTAGCACAAGCCAATTCAAATCAATGGGCTTAGACTGGAGTAACAAAATTCACTCTTCTAGGCCCAGTTTTTTATTTTCAGAAATGTTAACATCTTCCTCTTTATACTTATGTAAGTTAATGCACACATAGAACCATAAAATGCCCATGCATAACAGCTTCCGTTCCACTGCTTATCCCCAAATGCCTCTATGTGTTGCACCTGTTCTACAGTCAGATATTAAGAGACCCATCCTAAATCCTGGAACATGGGTAGTGACTGCTTGATGTCAGAGAACTGTGGTTACATTAGCCATTGTTGGTTAGCTGTGTCCATGTATGTCAGTCACAGGGACATTAGTGGCTTCTCTGTGATATTTGCAGGATTGCTATGGACTATGGTGTGATTCCTATGCACTGGAGCTTTTGAATGGAGTGCTACATGTCACTTCTTTCCTCTGAAGAACAGCCAGGGTACACCAGCTAGCAGCTCTCCACCAGCACTGTAATCTTAGGATGGGGCAGTTGGTATTCTATTAAAATGTTAGTAGGTTATAATAAAATTAAAGTGGTTTGCTTAGCATAGAGCAGGCATAGAAGAGACCTCAGCAATATGTATAACTGATGGCAAGGCCAAGCAATGACCCTTGATGTGACAGTGGGTATATTGTGTACAGGAGCTTTCCATATCAAAAGGACAAGCAGGTGTTTCTAACACCTCAGGTATTGGATCTGTTCTCAACCCAGTGTCGAAGTTAAAATGGATTAGAGAGATTTTATCAGCGAAGCACTTCCCCAAAACATCAGAGCTGGGCCAAATTAACATTATTGGCCTTAGCTGTAATCAGGTGACAAAGCAGGCTTCATGTGGAGGAATGGGGAATCAAAACTAGTCCACTGCTTTTAATCTCTACATCATGCTCTGCTATACCATGCAGAGAGAGGGAGGAAGCATGGCACCATTGCTCTTTAGGCAAATGTCCTAGCAGCAGGCCTTTTTAAGGAGTAGCAAAAGAATGGTCCCTCTAAGGGACCTCACAAGTCAGCAAGTAGGGTTCCACTTGAATGTCCCTGATTTCACCTGACCTTTCTCTTTGATGTTAAATAAAACCTTTTGTTATTTTTGACTTTTAAAAGCATCTCAAGTGCCATTTGCAAGGGTTTAAGTTTTTTCTGGGCTGAGTAAATAGCCAAAATATATCTTACTGACAGGGTGGGACAGCCAAGGCTTCTTCAGGGGGAGAAGAGAACATGTTACCTGGACTGCTCAGTCAGTGAAGGGCCAGAAAAACTGAGGGAAAATCTAACCTCTGAGGGAGGGAAGTGGAAAGGGTCTGTCATAGTGGGTTAAACACCATCTCTGCATTACTTGTCTTTTAAGTTGCTTTATTCTGCTGCTAAAGTTTATGTTCTGTTCAGTACTTTTATCCATTTTAAAACTGTTGGTTTGGCTGCAGTTTATGCTATCTAAACTATTACTGTTATTTTTATAATTTCACATTTACTACTCATGGATTATGTTGGGGATTTTGGCAGCAGTCCTAAACAGCTCTACTTAGAATCTTACCCAAGTTTCCACCATCTTGGACACACTATTTTAAAAGGATTGCTGGGGGAAGGCAGGCAGTTGGCAAGTGGCTATTCCTCCAGTGGTGCACAAGGCAGTAAACTGTCCCCATGGTGACCAGGCACTGGGCAGCAAGACACACAAAGCCAAGGCCTCAGAACTTGGAAGGGAAGCTGGGAGTCCTGACCCTCCCAGTGGGCAATTCCATACAAAGGTCAGGTGGTGGCGGTGGGCTACCCTGAGAGTGGAAGAAAAGCCCCTCCAGGTGTTGAGAAAAACCTAGGAGAGCAGGGCAGAATAGGGCCTGGAGGCCAGAGGAGGCACATTCCACCACACCATCAATATTGTTTTAAATTGTTTTATTGAAATAGGCCACCCTTGCAGCCTGGTAGGCTGATAGTGCAGAATGGAAATGATTTCAATAATTAAACACATCAACTGTTAAGTATGCAGCTCTACAAGGAGAGTGATTTCAGAAGTGATTCAGCTTTATTAAACAACAACCAGATGATCAGACAACACACACACACACAGTGGAGCACAGCTCCCTTTTTAAACAGTGCGGGCTGTCAAAACCACGCCCCTTCATAAGTTAACATCCAATAACAACAGAGAGATAAAGACCAATGAGGTTTGTTCCCTCCATAACTATTATACAGTGTTTGATTGGTTACAATTTTACAACAACCAATAGGATTGTCGAGGCTTACAATCCTGTCCTGGCTTTAAGCTTAACATAGGATTTAATACAGTCAATTCACTAGCCAGGACATAACAGTTCCTCCCCTCTAAGACGAGACATTCCTATTGCAGATGTAATCTTTCATATAGGAGGGGGCACATCTACTTTGCTGAAACCTTTGAAGAGGTCTTTGCTTCTGTGGCTCTGGAGCAACCAATGGTTCGGGGGCCCTGGCAGACTCACCGTCTAGTGAGCCTGGGGTGTCAGACTCAGAGGGACCGGGTCCAAGAGTCAGGGTCTGCCCAAACTCCTGTTCAGCCCTGGGTTCAGCAGTACTCACCTCCTCGTCTGGAGGCCCTCGCTGCTTGTCGGGGACCACCTCAGGTTCTGGGCTGGACTCTAGGCTTGGGTCAGCCCACCATTCTCTGAGTTGGTCTACGTGGCGCCGTACCTTTCTTCCATCAGGAAGCTTTGCCACATACATGCGGGAGCCCAGGACCGTAGCAATTGTGGTTGGAAGCTACAAATGACCCTCCAAGTAGTTTTGGGCAAACACCTTGTCCCCGACCTTAAAAACTCGTGCCTTTTCCAGGACCTCGGCCTGCTGGGTTTAGGAAACAGCGAGGTCTGGATGGAGCCGGTCGAGTAGGGCAGCTAACTTGTGGCCCATCAAAGGTTCTGCGGGGCTCCTCACCATGGCTGCACAGGGAGTAATGTGCTGCCTCAAGAGGTATGAAGCCAGCTTCTGCCCCCAGCCCCACTCAGCAGGCGCTGAAGTGCCTCCTTAGCCGAGCGAACCATACGTTCAGTCTGCCCGTTTGTGGCTGGATGAAACAGGGCTGATTACATGTCTAATTACATTGTCCTCTAGAAATTTTGCAAACTCCCCAGAGGTAAATTGCCGGATGTCCATTGTCAGACACCAGAACATCTGGCAGCCCGTGGGTGGCTATAAATCGGTGCAACACATTTATAACAGCAACAGCACTTGTGGAGTGCATATGAACCACCTCCAACCATTTAGAAAAGGAGTCAACCACAATTAAAAACATTTGGCCTTGAAAAGGGCCCACAAAATCTATGTGAATTTGCGACCACGGCTTTCAAGTACTCTCCCAGTGTTGAACAGGAGCCTGAGGAGGCTCTGGTTGCAATTGCTGGCACCCCGTACACTCTTTGACCCAGGCTTCAATTTCAGTATCCATTTTAGGCCACCACACATATCCCCTGGCAAGGGCTTTCATCTGCACTATACCAGGGTGACCAGAATGCAGAGCCTCCAAGACCCTTCCCCGCAGTTTGGGTGGAACCACAACCTGATTCCCCCAGAGCAAGCACCCTTCGCTCACTGACAATTTGTTTTGCCTCATATAAAATGGCTTGAACTCAGAATCAACCTGCCCCACTGGCTACCCCCTCCAGGCCCAATTGAGAACTCGGGCAAGCACAGAGTCTTTTGCTGATGCAGCAGCAATGTCCAAGGAGGTGACAGGGGTTTGAGGCAGTTCGTCAATAGCCAGGATATCCGAAGCAGGAGCAGGGTCAGAGTCTGATGAAGGAGAAGGGCAGCGGCTAAGGGCATCAGCGTGCCCAATGGCCTTTCCTGGCCAGTACTCTAAGTCAAAGTCATAAGTCGCAAAAAACACAGCCCATCGCAACATCCATGGTGACATAATGTTTGGCGTTTGGCAGTCAGGGGCGAAAAGGCCCAACAGCGGTTTGTGGTCTATGATGAGGAACCTGCGCCCATACACAAAGTCATGGAATTTCTTTATTCTGGCTACAAGGGCGAGGCCCTCCTTGTCAATTTGGGCATAGTTTTTCTCCACAGCCATCAGGGACTGCGAATAATAGGCAATGGGTGCCTCTTTACCATCTGGCATAACATGGCTTAATACAGTGCACACCCCATAAGGGGATGTGTCGGCAGCCAATACCAGCAGTTTTGACTCATCGAAATGAGTTAACACGGCCTTGGAGGACAGGAGCTCTTTAACAGCAGCAAAAGCCTGCTCCTGCTTCACACCCCATTCCCACCGTACATTGTTGTGAAGAAGCGCATGCAATGGTTCTGCCACCAATGCCTTGTATGGCAGAAAAGAATGATAAAAGTTGAGAATTCCTAAGAATGATTGCAGCTCTTTTTTGATGTGGGTGGGGGTGCGTTTTGAATAGTGGACACCTTGTCAGTAGTAGGGTGAACACTGTTAGCATCAATTAAGAAACCTAAAAATTCTACTTGATCAACACCAATACAACATTTCAAATGTTTAATCTTTCGGCCAGCCTCCCTGAACCGGTCCAATACTGCTCTTAGGCGAGCCATCAATTCGTTCTCATTAGCCCCTGCGATTAGAACGTCATCAAAATAGGGAACAACCCCTGGCAGCCCCCTGAGTAGCCCTTCCATGAGACCTTGGAATATACCAGGGGCAACATTCACACCAAATTGCAGCCTTTTCACTTGGAACACCCCCCAGTACATTACAATAGTTTGTGCCTCAGCAGCCTCGTCTTCTACTGGGAGCTGCTGGTACACCTGCACAAGGTCTGATTTTGCGAAAACCTTGCCTCCCCCCAGACGCCAGCACGTGACTGATAACCAGCACCGGGTAGGAGTGCTGCTGCAAAGCTTTGTTGATCCAATACTTATAGTGACCGCATATATGTACAGAACCATCAGATTTTACCGGGGTTACAATTGGTGTTTCCCACTTTGCATGTGGGACCGGCTCGAGAATACCTTGTGCCACAAGTTTATCCAGCTCCGCCTCTATTTTTGCTTTCAAAGCAAGAGGCACCTTTCGGTACTTCAACCTGATAGGTCTTACAGAGGGGTTGAAAGTTACCAGCAGCCCTGTATATCAACCAAGCCCTCCACCAAATACCTCAGGAAACTCGTCATATAAGCATTCCCTTGTACTCAAACATATTTGATTTACACCAGTAACAGTAATGCCGAGAGCCTCGAACCAATCAAGGCCCAATAAACTGACCCGATCGCCCTCAGCAACCAGAAGGGGTAACACAACCTTCCGATTCTTGAACTCAGCCTCAAGACTCACCCTCCCTGCCAGCAGAATGCACCAGCCCTGGAAATCAGACAGGCGTGTTGAAACAGGCGCCAATCGATGGCGACTCCTCTGAGGGAAAATGCGCTGCTGGGTCTGCGTCAAGATGATGGTGATGGATGATCTGGAGTCCACTTCCATCAAGCAGGGAACACTGTCCAAGCGAAGCATGATGTGGATCTTCTTACTGGGCTTGCCTCCGGTGGTCAGGACTGTCGACGGGCAACTGCAGGTGTTGGTCTGATGACAATTGGCCACTCCGACGCTGTTCCGGACATGAACCCAAGGCTTTACACATGGCAATGATGACGGTGATTTCTTTGTGGCCCGACAGACCCTCACCAGATGGCTGTGCTTACCACAGGAACGGCAATCGAGGTCCCATGCCCAGCAGCGATTCCTCTTGTGCTTTCCACCACAACTGGCACAGGAATGCTGCGATGCAGTCTCCAACGAGGTCCACTAAGGGCATGCAGCTCGCATCCTGCAGATGTCATTGGCTTCCCCCTCAGACTTGCTGGTCAACTGCCGGTGCACAGACGGATCCTTGCCACTCGTAACCTGACGCTGACGGATCTCACACGGCAATGGCCTCAGAGTACACCACGGCATAGGTCAGCTTGGCTCTGGCAAATGGGCACTGCTGCAAATATTCAAAGTCTGCACGTGAGATGATCGAGGAGGGCCTCCTTCAGGTTGGCGAAGTTGCAAGGCCGGGCAGCCTTTCTCAGGGCAGTGACATACTCAGCTATGGTCTTGGTAGTGCCTTGACCTCGCTTGTAGAATGCATGCCTACAAGCAATTTTGGACAGCTGCAGTGAGAAATGGCCTTTCAGTTTGCTGGTGATGTCCATCCATGAAGCCGTGCTAAGCTCGGAGCAACCAGGGACCGGGCAACATCAAAAACAGCCTTGCCGCAGGAGCTGAAGAGGGTTGCCTTCTTCCACACCTTCTCAACGATCAGATTCGCCTGGAGGTGAAACTCGAACCGTGACAGGTAAGAGTCCCAGTCCTCCGTGCTGGATTCGAATGCCTCGAATGCCGGGTTGACGGCCATTGCAGCTGGTCGGGCGGCCACTATGGCAGGTGGTGGTTCAGCTGGCTCAACCAGGTGTGTGTCTTCATCCGCCGTTTTTGCAGTTCAGCGGGGCTGCCTACCTGCTCTTGGATCCCATCCTCGTTGCCAATTGTTACGTATGCGGCTCAACAAGGAGAGTGATTTCAGAAGTGATTCAGCTTTATTAAACAGCAACCAGATGATCAGACAACACACACACACACAGTGGAGCACAGCTCCCTTTTTAAACAGTGCGGGCTGTCAAAACCACGCCCCTTCATAAGTTAACATCCAATAAAAGCAGAGAGATAAAGACCAATGAGGTTTGTTCCCTCCATAACTATTATACAGTGTCTGATTGGTTACAATTTTACAACAACCAGTAGGATTGTCGAGGCTTACAATCCTGTCCTGGCTTTAAGATTAACATAGGATTTAATACAGTCAATTCACCAGCCAGGACATAACATCAACCATTAAGGCTGAACCTAGGGCTGCCACCTCTGGGTTGAGAAATGCCTGGATATTTGGGGGTGGAGTCTGAGGAGGGGAGAGACTTCAAGCAGGGTATGGGGCCAAAGAGTTCAGTCTTCAGAGCAGCCATTTTTCCCCAGGGGAACTGATCTCTGTTGTCTAGAGATCTGTTGTAATACGGGGAGATCCCCAGGCCCCACATGGAGGTTGGTAACCACAGCTGAAACAGCAATGTGCGGACTGGTGAGCAACCCTGTAGCAATCCTATTCAAACTCCCAGATTATCTACTCGTCTCTACCACCCCATCTGACAGTGCCTGGCAATTTGCTTCTTGTTAAGATAAATGAATTGGGGAGGAAGGAGTTGGCATAAACAATCACTTTACTTCAATGGATGATTCCACCAGCAAAATGTGGCACATATAAGTGGGGAGGAATTTATTGTATGTCATCCACAAGTTGCAAGCCTATTTTTAAAATTCTGTCCCTTTGCTCACTGCAGTCGCTGAAGCGGTAGGACACCAGTTTCTCTGTATTTTGTTTGTTAGTAATTACATTGTTCATATTTTATTTACTTCCTCTAAAGAAACAAGTAATTGTTACACAATCCTCCCCCCATACCACTTTGGAAAAATTATCAATTATAATCCAGGAGATTGTCCCCCAAGTAAGAATGCAACTGTCTCATTACAATTTTTTATTTTAAGGAAGTGGGTGTAAAAAACAAAGAACTGCTGTGCTGTTGTCTTAGACTTCTCTTTAATGTCAGTTTCAGAAGTAATGATGGTGGGAACAATCAGTATTCGAGTTTCTGTTTTCCTATGTTTACTCATTAAACATGAGAACCAGGTGCTCTCATGGGGAGAAAGCTCATAGTAACATTGGCTTTAGATATCAAAAAAGTCTTTCACCTTTCACTAACAAGCCTTGCTTTGCAAGCAAGGGACTGAGATAAATAACGGAATAAATAAAGGAAGGGCCTGTTTTAAAATGAAATGGCAGGGTCCCAATCCTGTAAACAAATGCTTTGGGGGAGGGGGAGAAGCTTTCCTTCCTGATGAGAGGCCTTTTACTGAATGCAATGGAGCTCCTCCTGGTATAAAGAACATCTAAAGGGGTACTTATTGCCATTCCCCCACCCTTTTGCACATGTCAGGATTTTTGTTGAGGGGAGGGTGTATTTTTTTCTGTTGCACATGTTATTGGTGAAACACAATTTGCAGAACTGTGTCAACCATTACTGGGATTAATTAGGCCAAGGGTTTAGTAGGGTTACTAAAAGGCCTGGAGAAAATGTCCTATCTCTTTACCAGGGGCTCAATGTGTAGAAATGGGTGGCTGAAGTTTTTCATGGCATGGAGGTTAATAATATCACCTGGTAAATAACATCCCATGAAGACTTTGTTTAAAAGAAAGGGTTTTTTTCCTCCAGGCCTGTTGGCAAGCCTGGGAACATGATAACAGGTAACAGAACATTGTGAGCTTGTCCGGGGTGGTTTTCTCTCAAGATGATCAGGTGCAGAAATAACAAACTAAATAAACCTGATGTTTTAATAAATGTTTAGAAGAGAGAACGTTGGCAAATGTAGCTTGTTTGTTCTCCTCCATCCAAAGCCTTTTGATTACAAGAGCACCGCCTCAGTACTCTTCCTTTCTAAAGTTGTTCCATCTACTCAGCTCCTCTTTTCTTCATATTATTTCCTCAGCTTTTTTTTTGTTTCTCAGACATCTTCTTACTTTGTTTCACTTCCTTTAACCAACCTGCCACGACCAATATCCAAGCATCCCTTTTATCCTCCATAACATGTAACCACGTCCACCTTGATGCATTATGCAGTAACTTAAAAGTGTGGCCCTTTCTTCCCGTGGTTCCTTGTATCCTTGACCCTTTTCTGACCCTTTATTCTCCACAACTTCAGCTTCCTCTTTCTCAACTGACATGGCACCCTTTCTTCAGCCTCCCCGCCACTTGGCTCCCTATTCCTTGGTGAAGTGGATAGTGCCATCAGGTTGCAGCAGACTTACAGCAACTTCACAGGGTTTTCCCTATTCCTTACCTTCACTATATCCCAGAACCTCTTTTTGGACTGGGTCTACCTATGTGTGAAGTTTTAGTCCCAGCCAAACTGAGCTGTCCCTTCCCTCATTGAAGCTGAACTCATTCCCTGAGCCCCTGAACATTCTGTGTCACAGCAGCATAGTCAATCAGTGCTGTAGGCTTTACTGCTATGGCCATAGTACCATATAGACTGTATGGATTAATTGTTTATTATTGCTTTTGACTGAAATTGACACTGAGACAGTGTAGTGAAGTGGGTTGATGACACTGTGGCTGAGTCCAGACTGGCGATTTGCTCCGGGAGCCCGGGCTGCTGCCAGAGCACACCGGGAGGAGGCATGTGGGAGCATTCAGACTGCTGCCTGGAGGCACACTGTATGCACCTTTTTCCTGTTAAATCGGCAATGTGCGCATGGTCGCCCATGCGCACAAGCGCATCCGGCCGATTGGGGGAGGATCCCGTTACACCAGCACCACATTGGGCAGTAGAGTGGAGCATGGCCAATCATACCACTGCTGCCTTCTGCCCAACGCAGGTTGCTCCCGGATTACCGGCAGAGCATTCATACTTCCAGGAAGCGGACAAATGCAGGACACAGGCGCTCTTCGGGGATTTACTACCGCTTTTATGAGTATTAAATGTGAGAAGAAAGCGGAACAGCACGGGTTGCCTATGGGTGGGGAACACCAGGCAGATGTGCCTATGTGAACGCCCCCTTTAATGCGGTTTTAAAGCATCGTTGAAATGGTGCTCTGCCGGGGCAAATTGCAAGTCTGAACTCAGCCTGTGATCTTTATTTATTTGGGCTCTGTGTATATAATTTTCCTAAGCTCAAATAGCTAACATAAAAATCAAACAGTATTTAACAATATAGCAATAATTATGAATAGATACTACAGCTGCTATTCCTTCAGGAATTGTTATTTCTGGTTTTCGGTTTCGAGCGTCGCGAATGGCGGCCGCTTCTCGGGACGCTCCCGGAGGCGGTTAGCCCACGCGCAGTTAGGGGGGTCTTCGCATGTGCGAAAGACCCTAGTGAGCCTTAGGCAAAGGCTCCGAACCGGGGGCGCTTGGGGAGTAGCCTCTTTGCCGGCAGACAGCCGGGAAATTGAGGCTTTCTCCCCGCCCCAATCGGCCCCGCTGCGGCGTGCCCGTAATGGGACTTAGCGGCGCCACCGATTTCCAGGAGTGAAGACAGCGCTATGGTTTAAAATAAAAAGAAGAAGTAGCATCGAATCGTGAGTTGAAGATCTATTTTGAAGCGTAAATCGGAGCCCCCTGCATGCGTATAAGCGTTGGGAGGAGGGAGGAGTTCCCACCCCCTTTGAGAAGCAAGATCTACAAAGGGAGCGCGAAGGGGGCTGAGAGAAAAAAGTGTTGGTGAAAGTACCGTTGGGGTTGCATGGAAGACTGCGATCATCTTAGCTTCCTGGGGATGCGGCACGAACTTTTTAAAAGTAAACAAAAAAACAAAATGTCGATAATGGAAAAAGTCCTGCAGACACCGGAAGAGAAGAGAGGAGGGACTTCCGGTCCAGACAGCCCCCCCAAGAGCTTGCTGTCAATCAACAGGAAAAGGAGATGCTGTGCCCCCTGCTGGGACAATTGCAGAAAATCAACGAAACTCTGTTTAAAATGGATAGTGTTCTCATCAGTCGACAGAAACAGATATCGGAAACAACTAGAAAGATGATGGAGATCGAACAGAAATCGAATTTGATTCTAGGTTTCCAGGGCGTTAAAGAAGAAGAGAAAGAAGATCTCGGATTTACCTTGACAAATGTCTTGGCACCCCTAACTGGCAGTGAAGCGATAAAATTAAAAGAAGAGGTGGATGAGGCTCCCAAAGCTTATTCCGCTTTTATAAAAGAGAATATTCTGCCAGTAGAAGGGGATGTTGAGCTTAGCAAGCGACAAACTGGAGATCTAATTTCATCTGAAGAGTTTATGGAGCCCTGGAAGCTTGAAGGCCAGAAGTTTAAGGAAAAAGAGAAAAGAAAGAAGACGGATTTCATCTTCAAAATACAGAAACTTCTGAAGAGACACGCCAGCAAGGAGGAAGATGCAGTATTCAAAACTGGGACAAGTGAAGAAGACAGCAGCCCAGGGGAAAGTGGTGATGGAACGGAAGACTTAAAAGTTAAAATGGACTCAATCCATAACTGGAAGAGATTTAAAAAGAAGATACTTTGAGGACTGTTCGTGTAACATCTGGAAGGAGCTGTTTAATTACTAACCCCAATGGACTTTACTAACTGCATTAACAGAGTGATTTTGGACTTTGCAATAGTTAAAAAGAAGATCTTCTAACCATGATAGATGCCAAAATTGGTATTGGTTATTAACCTAAACTAACCCTCACTAACAGGAAAAATTTCACTCCATCTTTTTCTTTCTCCATCTGTCTACCCTTCCTGTTTCTTATAAAAAGAATAAAATTCTCTCTTTTTTAAGAGAGTTTTACAAAAAAAAAAAAAAAAAGGAATTGTTATTTCTCATATGCAGGTATACTGGACCCCCCCCCCAAAAAAAAAAAATCAGAATTCCCATATCCCCAAATTCCAATAATGGTATGGTATTCAAATTTGGATTTTTTTGGGGGGAGGGGGAATCAATTTTTTGGGCATGAGTGTCTGGGGGGCCTTTTTTTTTCAAGCTATAGGCACCAAATGTGCTCCTGATGCCTGTTCTCAGAAGAACCCTCAAGTTTCAAAAAGACTGGATCAGGGGGCCCAATTTTATGGGCCTTCAAAGAGGGTGCTCCCATCTATCCTCCATTGTTTCCAATGATGGAAAACACAGCCTTTTCCCCTCCAGGGCAAAAGCAAAGAGACAAGCCTGCAGTAACCACTAGTCAATGCCTCCCATGCCAAGAACCAACACAAGCCCAAAAGAACCAAAGCAGAACCCAGAAATCTTTGCAGAACCACAAGCCAGTGTGGCAAGCCCAACAGAACTAATGTCAAACCAAAAAATCCCAGCACAACAAAATCCCAACATCAAACAAGAGAATCCCAACAGTGTTGGTGTTTCGTTTTTGTTCTTGTTTTTTTGCAGAAGCAAGGGCAATACACAAAAACCCAGCAGAACACTCTGAAGGGCAGGATGGGGGGCACTTTTGCAAGCAAGGGGAATGCACTCAATACAAAGAAGCCCAGCAGAACAAAGGGTCAGGGGGCACTTTTGCAAGCCCACCAGAATTAAGGGCAATACTCAGCCTTTTGTAAGCACACCTGAACCAAGTGCAATACACACAGCCTTTTTGAAAGCCCCGTTCAACCAAGGACAGTACACAGAAGCCCGGTAGGGTTTTTCTTCCAAAACCACGGGTAAAACACAGAGAAACATTGCATACTATTTCCCCAAGGAAGGCCTCAGAAAGTGAGAAGGAGAGGTTGTGTCCACCCTGATCCTCCTCTCTCACCAGTCTGCGGTGCACACCATCACTGCCTTAGAGGAGAAGCCTTAGCTGCTACAGCTGCCCTTTATCACAGCCTCTACTTTTCCAACTTCCCACCCCTTCAAAGCAGAATGTTGCATTACTGACATGGTTAGCTTCATTATTTATGGTGCTCCTGTGGGTTCTGCTGGTTTCTGTTTGGCACACAGGTCGCTCCATCCTACTCTATCCCTTTCATCTTCATCAAGATGAAGAACAGTTTTTGTGCTGCTGTATTATTTTCAGCGTGCAATTTTGGTTTTGGGGTGGATGATGACTCAGTGAGTGAGCTTGTGGGCATCACCTCCAGCATCCCCCTGTACTGCACTGCTTTCAGGGTTCCATTGAGGTATTTTGGTGCATGTGGATTCAGAATGACAGTGGGGATTGGTGGGGGGTTTCTTTGCCAAATTGGGTTACTGTCCTGCTATTTCTTTCTAGTGACATTTCAATTTTGGGAAGAGCATTTCACCCCAACTTCCCAGCACAGACTGAGAGATGATACAGGCACAAGCACATGCTCACTTCAGTCACCCTCAAAGTGCAGAACTGGGTAGCTGAAGAGTGGCAAGTTGACCTTCAGGAAGACCAACTACTCAACTGTCCAGGTGAGCAGGTGTGAGCAATGTGAGCTGACAATGGGAGAAAACACACTCACTCTGCATTCTTGTCGAAGAGTACAAGAGGAGCCTCTGAGCCACAGCAGAGAAGTCTGGCCAGACATGCATCTTTCATGGCCCAGTAGCTCAGCAGGTTGGTGGTCTGCAACTCATAGGGCTCCACAAGGTACCACAAGGTACTCCCTCACCACTGCAGCTGCTGTATCCTGTCTCAAGCACCTCTCACTCCTAGAGGGGCTGAGTGCCCACCAGATGAGCTCCATCTTCAAAGTCATTGTGGCAGTTGCTGTGTGGGGGACACTGCCCACTGGGAGAGGTGGGGAATGAACAGCAGTGAAGCTCCTTTTGCCCCCTCTTTCTCTGCTAATACCAACATGGCCTGTGTGTGCTCAACTCATCAGGAGAACTCATTTCTCCAGTGAATGAGCTGGTTGGCCTGTTTGGCAATCCTGACCTTGATGTGCAGGTCACACACATGATTGCCAACATATAGACCTTCTGCTGTGTGAGAGGCTGAAGGTAGGCCTTGAGTCCATCTTGCAGCCTTTTCACCAGTGCACACACTGCTGGAAGCAAGTGTGCATGTCCTGCAGCTGGCTCCAGAAAGGTGGCAAAGTCCTCACAAGCCATTTGAATCAGGGGGATGACCAGAGCCAGATTTACTATATCAGATGAGAGCAACTGTGTATGGTCCTTAAAGGGCTTAAGAATCTCCGCAGTCTGAGAGATAGTCAACCACTCGTCCTGGTTGAGCTGGTTCTCTTCCAGAACTACCCCAGACTCAGAGATCAAGGCAGTCAGGACTCTCTTTTGCACCACCAAATGCTTGAGAATGGCATAGGTGGAATTCCAGTGAGTGCTCACATTGCTGATCAGGTGGTGTTTCAGCACACTTGCCAGCTCCTGCTTCTAGCACAGCAGATGGGTGTCCTTTACACTGCAAGAGAAGTGACCTGTGAGATGCTGGCATTTTCGGAGATACGAGAAATCTTGCATCTTAGCATCCAGCCCCAAGGCATCCTTAACCATGAGGTGGAGAAAGTGGGTCATGCAGTAAATGCACCAGAGGCCCAATGTCTGTGCTGCCTTTGGTCACCATGAAGCCCATTGAGATGTCCCTGCCTACCCACCCCACTAACTGTTTCTCAGTGGCACCAGAGAAGTTGCCTGCTTTGTATGCCTTGTTGAAAAACTTGGTGTGGAATAGAGGAGGAAAAGAGGACCCCAAATCAATTGAAAAGCAGAACAGAAATCTTTTAACAAATTAAACCAACAGTAAGTGAACAGGGGGGAAAGACGGGAAAAAAGAAAACAAAAAGCAAGAAGCAGAGCCAAAAGCCCCTCCATACGCACACCAGACCCAAAAAAAGAAAAGAAAAAAAGCAAAGGATGGTAAAGGAGAGAGAGAAAAACAACAAAGCAAAATAGCTTTTAAAAAATCAAGCAGAACCCACCCCCACACACAAAAGCCCCCAAAATGAAAAACAAGTTTAAAGCAAATTCACAAAAGCAAGCAGCTGCAAGCAAAAGCAAAGAACAAAAATAGAAGGAACAAAAAAAGGGCTGAGGCCCTTGGACTCCCCCTGACACAACCAACCACCAGGCCCAAAGAACTGAACTATTATAACAATAAGAAAAATCGAAAAAGATGTTAGGTCCTGAACCAGTCACTGTCTTCTCCAGGCAGGCAGGCAGGTAAGTCAGGATCTGAAGCTCCACAGCAGAGTCACTCTCACCGGCAGCAGTAGAGTCCAGGCTCAGAGCAGCTGAAGCCAAACCCAGCACTGCACACTCTCCAAATCCCACTCTGAAGTAAATTCTAGCTCCACCGGGCCCTGCTTTTATGCTTTTTGCCCACGCTCAGAAGAATTGGAGGGAGGGGAAGTCATGAATCAACTCCTGTGGTTGGGAGCACTGCTTCCCCTAACATGCCATCCTATTTGCCCCTCGTCCTTCCACCCTCTCTTGTGTTCCCTAGGATACTTAGTAAGGGGGAGAACAGGTTATTGGAGTCTGCATTTGAAGACAACAATCTAGCGAAACCACTGCAGTGATTGGCCAAAAAGCACTACAGCTCCCCCTATGGTGCTTTTCCTATTTTCTTGCAGAGATGCCTCATCCCAACACCCTCCCTGTTGCCCTGGAAACTAGTGCAAGGTGGGGAAAGGGTAGAGGGCAACTCTGTAGCCCTTTGACTGCAGCTATTTGGCGTTCCTGAATCTTTCAAAAAACTCTGAAACAATCAGGTTTTATTCAGGATCGGCAATGCTGGATAGCTCATCATATTCTCTGTTTCATATTTGGTTGAAAAAAAATCCAGATACACCTGAATGCACATCCCTATTCAGGACACCTCAGGTCTTATTAATCTCTAGAAAGGAGTGTGAGCAAATGGGTATGTACTGCCCCACCTGAATTTGCTTAAGCTGTTGAGGGTCTCCTGAAGAGTTAATGACACAAGCCCCATGTCCTGGTTTTCTCCTTTCTTCCATTATAATATTAGGGGAGATTTTTATTGTTGTTAATATGTACCAGTGACAACACTGAGATGCTTACTATCCTGCATAGTTTCTATTCCATTTTCCCTTCCATGGTGTTCTCTTCCTCTCTGTTAGGGATATCTCTGTGATAGAGGATGTACCCCCCAAATATTTCCTGAAATAACTTTTGCCTGCCCCCCTCCATCTTTTGGTCGCAGAGCATTAAGCTCCTATAGCATGAACTATAAATGACAGGTAGTCAAATCAGCCTCATTCACTCACACTCAGGGCTCTCATTCCCCTGCAGCATGAGGCAGACGATGAAGGGGGATGAGGTGAAGGGAAGTAATAGGTGTTATGGGGGCGGGGGAATGATCAGAGTCTCTTGGTCTGAAGAAATCTGTAGGCAGATATTCCAGCTCTTACTACATCTAGCTTTATTAACAAGGTAAATAAATTATTTACATTATTTACTTCCATTCTATAAGTATGCATTTAATGTGGATAGCAAAGTTGTGAGTCCCTTAAGACTCTTTGTGCCCCTTTGCCCCCCAAACTAATTTTTCTAGAGGCATCCCTGATCCCCAGGGGAAAACAAGGCTCTTAATGTAAGCGTATATTGGAGATTCTAAAAGAATACGGCTGGCGTGTTGTGTTCTTTAGACTGTGCTTTCTTGAGATTTCCCTCTTTTCCCCAGCAGTTTTATATTACTTCTGGGTTTATGCTTGACCTTTTCCCTGTTGTTAGAACAGAGGGGCTGTTTTTTTCCTCTTCCAGCATGGTAACTTCTGTGTTGTTTTTGTTCTCTGTTCTAGTTCAGTCTCCCTTTGAGGTTCCCTCTGATGTTGAGTCAGCATGTATTTTTGATACATTCTTCCTAGGAATGTGCATCCTCACTCCAGGTATCAAAACACAGAGTATTGGCTATTGGAGGGACACTTGTTAGAGCAATGTCTGAGCCATTCTGCCACCACTGCAGTGACCACCTGAGTCAACAAATGACCAGTGTTTGAACAAAGAAACAACAGACCTATGCTTTCAGGCTTTGCATTTTCAGTTTGACTCGAGCACACACAAGGGCTCTATGCACTGGGCTTTGAGGAGCAGGTGTGGGGTCAGGAAAGAGCTTAAAAGGCATTCTGCAGTGTATCATTTGGACAAACACCTATGGCTCAACAAAAGGGATTTTTGCCATTGTCTTTTAAGGTCAGAGTTCTAAGAGCAAACATAAAAAGAGCACTGCTGGGCTCTGGCCATCCTAAGTCCCCAAAAGTCTAAACCTTACCAAATAATGGTCAGTCCATCATGAGGGAACTGAAAATCTTTACCCCATTAACAAACTATTTAGCATCTAATTGGTACAGAAAACAAATACTGGCCCTGCTGATCTTACCGCTCAGAAAACAAGCATACCACACGTCCGGGGACTAAGATTTTTTAAAATAGCCTATATTTTTCATGGCAGCCCTGAAGTTTTGGGCAACACCTGATAGAGTATCCTTGGCATTAAGTCCCAAAGAAGTAACAACCCAAGGCCCTCAAAACCAGATCCAAAACCATCTCCAGCAGTTCAAGAAGGCAGGGAGCAGGATGAGAATACACTAACAGAATCTCCAGTCTGTCCCATGTCACCAACATTTATTTAACTTTATTTAACTTTCGATTTCTATACCGTTCTGACCCCAAGGGGTCTTTGAGCGGTTTACACAGGATTATGATTCCTAATTTAGGGCCACAATTCATAGGGGGATGGTATCCTACCAGTACCCAGGCAGCAGGGTCTTCTAGTTCTTTTGTCCTTATTCCGGTGGGCCTCAGACATCAGCACTCCATCCATGATGTTCTGGGGCAGGTTCTTTCCGGCTCAGCAGTTTTCTTCCCGGAAGGCCTCGTCTTCGGTGTATGGCCTCGTGTCAGCTGCAGTTTCCGGCTATGTCCCTTTGGCTCCGCCGCACTGCGCCGATGCACAGCTCGTCATTCCGTGACGCCGCCCTCCTTCTGGACTTGGCCGCCCAGCGCTGCCTCCACGCCGCCTCTGCTGCTGTCGCCATCCCCGCCGGATCGCCGATGATTTCCTGCTGCACACCCCAAGGAGGGAGGGTGCCCCCTGCCACCTACAGGCAGGTACTCATTTATCTACTTGCTCTATATATATTTTAACGCTTTCGAACCGCTGGGTGGGCGGGAGCTGGGACTAGGGCCGGGAGCTCACCCCGGTCACGGTGGGATTCAAACAGCCATAGTGGCTGTTCCCAGATGTTATAGCAGGTGTGCCTTACTGCCTGCATTACCGCTCCCTCAACATCAAGGATATATATTCAAAATCACATTTTGGCAGGCAAACCTCCAGGTGAGGGTGATGGAAGCATAATAAACTATGTTTGTTTTATTTATTTATTTAATTAGATTTTTACCCCGCCCTCCCAGCAAGGCTGGCTCAGGGCGGCTTACAAGCAATGTTCAGTTCTTCTACCACAACTTATCAAGCCTAGGCTCAATCAGGTCTCAGTCATGTCTACTAGGTGAACTTTATTTCATCCAGGGTGGGTGTTATACTAGGGACTGTCCTGGGATTCAACAGCAGCACTTTTAGACCTGCTAGAACAGGGGTGTCAAACATGCAGCCTGGAGGTGGGATCAGGCCCTCAAAGGGCTACAATCCAACCCACAAGGCCCTGGCTGTTTCCTGCTTTCTTTTCCAGTTCTGCTGCTGCTGCTACATCACAGCTTACTTCACCAGACTCTCTCAATCACATAGGAGAGGTAGATAGGCAAGCCTCTCCTGTACAATTGAGAGAGTCTGGTAAAGCACTGGCTGAGGCTCCTCCCCCTCCTCCTCCCAGAGGGAGGGAGGGAACCAGCCAGAGGGAAGCCTTTCTTTCCTTCCACTGGCTGAGGCTCCTTTCTGAAGGGAGGGAGGGAAGGAGAGAAAAAGTGAGATCTTGCTTTGCTGGACTACCTCAATCACATGACAAAAATACCAGGCACCTTCAAGACCAACAAAGTTTTGTTCAAGGTATGAGCTTTTGTGTGCCTTGCTACAGTGTGTTTGTATTCTGTTGGGTTCCTTATGCTGTGTGTGTTTTGTTGGGCTCCTTATGCTAGGGGTCTCCTGGGTGCAACTGGGTTCCTTACCCCTTTTCGTGGTGTTCATGTCCTCATGATCCAGTCTTTCTCAGTAAGGAAACAATGTGACAGTTAATTGTGTTTGTCTGTGTCCTTTATAAAGGTTATATCTCTGCTACCTGGCATTACATTTTATGACAGACATGGCCTGGCCAGACAAGGTCTTATTTATATCAGATCTGGCCCTCATAACAAATGAGCTCGACACCCCTGTGCTAGAATATTAACAATGCTCCTAGCATTGATTCAGACTGTCTCAGATGCAGACTGTCTCACACCCTGTATCCTCTTTTCATTATCATATCTCCCCTCCCCATAACAGAACAAATAGGAGTGCCCCCCCATCACTAAAGGAACAGTCTAGGAAACTTTTATGGGAAAAGTTGTCTAGATGTTAAAATTTTCTTCAGGACTGAAGAATTCGAGTCATGGATACTGAACTGTAAAGTATTCAGGAACCCTGAGGGCAAAAGAGGTCCAAAAGTCACAGCAGATCTTATCCATCTTTTAGACAAAATCACATGACAGTTATTCCTGGATTCTCCCACTTCGGACTGCTGGTTGAGGCATGTGTTGTATTTTTGAATGACCTTCATTCAAACAGGAAAACAAATGACACATCAGGGAGAAGGCTAGGCTAGATTCATACAAACATACAAAGTTGCCTTAGTTTGGGTCAGAAATTTGATCCCTGAAGCTCAGTACCACCACTCTATTGAGTATCAAATCTTCAGGATCCATCAGAGAACTCCATTAACACTCTTACCTGAAACCCTTTGAACTAGTGATGCCATGGATCAACCTTTGGATCTTCCTTGTGTAATGCTGTATATTACCACTGAGCACTGGCCCTCTTTCTTCCAGGTAGATAGGCTACATTTCTTTTAGCAGGGAAGTTTATTGCATAAGGGAAAACATTCACTCATGCTTCAGTCTGGAGTAGCAGAGAATTTTGCTGAATGATCAGCTGCATTATATTACACAACTTGCACATGTTTCAAGTGGAAAAAAAGAAAGTCAGGAAGTTGATTCAGTGCTGCCTCATCTCTAATAAAGTGGTGCAGAAACCTGGCAGCAAATCTCTAAGGGGGTGGGGAAGAATACCTAATATTATCACAGTAATAATAAGAGCTGTTTATTACTGTATTTGAAAAATTCAGACTCCTTGCTGGAAGCATTCCACTTGCCATAGCTTGCAACGGCTTGACAGAACGAACATGCCATTCAGAACATGCTTGACCTTGGTTCATCCTTAGCAAACACACCCTCTTTAAATTGCTGGTAGCATTCTCTGTTAATTGAACATATGCACCACTTGGAGCTTTAGAGCTCAATTCTTTGCCTGGTTGCTTTAAGAGCAGGTTGGCACAACCAAATACTTTGCAAAGAACAAATTCATCTAGTGCCCCCCTCCCCACTTTTGAAAAGCAATGCAAAATAGGAGGTTTGGCCCATTCTGGTGAGAATCTTCAAAGCGGGACTTCCCCTCTGTGATCTGAAGGATTTTCAAGGAGGAATCCCCTCCAGCACTCAGAACTCTCAGAAGGGATGCCAGCACCCTGTAGAACAAAAGCTTTGAAGATGGGGCCTCCCCATCGATAGAAGTCTTTGCAGAAGCTTCATCCCTACCTTCCCTGTTGGAAAGGCTTTCAAGTGTCAAGAAGGTAGAGGCTTTCAAAGGCTTTAGTCAGAATAAGGACAGAGGGAGAGCACTTAGTTTGGATCCTGGTTTGGAGGCCAGCAGTAGGGTCTGTTGGAAGCACTAGCATGAAGACAAAAAGTCTTCAATCTTTTCTCCAGCACATTCACATATTTTGCAAGATTGTCAGTGGAGAAGGAGACAATCTTGTGTATCCTCATATCCCTCACAAACCTTTTGCAGAGAGCCAGATCTGTCATTCTCCTTCTACTTCCTTATAAAGCCAAGGATGCAATCAACCAGCTCCTACAGCAATGCACCCACTTCTGCTCCTTTTCAGGTTGAATACAAATGAGCATTATCAGTTATGAATACCCCATGGGGCACTTAACAATAAGCCAGTTGCCTATATTGCCTTGCCCATTGCTGAAGAGAAATTTTCCACACCCTCTCCAGCTGACTGGGCTGCCTTTTAATGTTACTTGTGTGCTGTGGAAGGTAGATTGTGAATATCGTCCTGTTAAAGGTTGGCTTTTATCATAGATGCAGATATGTTATAGAATATGTGATAAAGTGATTGTGTGCACCCTTTGGTACATGACACATATCACAAATTGCCCATACATCCAGCAGGGTCTCCCAAGAGGTAGTTTGAGAGCTTTCAGGTGTCACTGGCTTGCGAGCTGCTGCAGGGGAGCTCATGCATCCCCAGCAGACCCAGGAGAAGACTGCAAAAGATCTGCTGTACAATCTTTTAAAAACTTTTATTTCATCCCCCCCCCACCCCATACTGTAGCTGATAGCTTCATTTCTGGTGCTCTTCCTGGTCCATGTTCTGTTTCGAGGATGGAACAAAACTTGTCAATATGCTGGGGAGGGAAGGGCAAATAGCTCAGGACATTTTTTGTTACTCAGAAGTAGCTCTTAATACATTCATTTATACCCAGCCCATCTCCACAATGGGGACCAGAACTGGCTTGCAACATCTTTCTCCCCCCCTCCATTTTATACCTGTAACAACCCTGTGATTTCAGTTAGGCTGAGAGTGATTGATTAACCTTAGGCCACGCAGTTAGCTTCTGTGGTAGAGTGGAGATTTGAACCAGGGTCTCCCAGATTCTAATCTGGCACTCCAACCACCACACTATGTTTGCCCTCATTATTTTTTGGTGTGGGACATAACTGGAAATGTATCTGCATTTTCTTTTTTGCTCTTGTCTTTATCTTCCTTGACCTTAATCTTCTTCACCATCCTTTTCCCAATGGATCCACATTGTCGAGGAGTCAGTGATGTCAGGTGCCTCAGAGTTGCTGGGACTAGACAAGTGACATAGCTGAGGTAGAATGGGTCTGAGGAAATATGGAGGGTTGAACAGTCAAAGGTGTACAAGGGGAACACTCACCAGGAAAGCCAGTTTGGTGTAGTGGTTAAGTGTGCGGACTCTAATCTGGGAGAACCGGGTTTGATTCCCCACTCCTCCACTTGCACCTGCTGATGTGACCTTGGGTCAGTCACAAGCTCTGGCACAGCTGTTCCTGAAAGAGCAGTTTGTGCTAGAATTCTCTCAGCCCCACCTACCTCACAGGGTGTCTGTTGTGGGGAGGGGAAGGGAAAGGAGTTTGTAAGCCACTCTGAGACTCCAAGTGAGGGCGGGATATAAATCCAATCTCCTCCTCCTCCTCCTCCTCCTCCTCCTGGAAAAGACTTTTGTTGGATGAAGTAGGTGGAGCAGAAGTAGCATGGGTCAGTGTTCAGTAATTAAATAAGTGCTACTTTTTAAAAATCTGTCCTGGGGCTTAAGGAAAGCAGGACCAGGGAGATAGAAGGGAAAGATTTAAACATTTTAAAAATGTTGGAAATTATCCAGCACCCATGAAGTGACATGGGATATGGAGAAGCATATATATGAAATAGCAAGTGAGCTTGCTAAGACAAAACAAAGCTGGTATAATGTTGTGGCTCAGTTACAAATAAAGTTTGGATCTTATCGCTCCTGTAACTCACTAGGTGGCCTTTGGCAAACCACGCTTTTAGCCCCAGGGATGAGCGGATAATCCCCACATTGGTGGAGCATCAGCCTGGCACACAGAAGGTTGTAGGTTCAGTCTGTGGTGCCAGTGATATTCCAATCTGCCTTTACTGGGAGAGTATATGCATTGCATACGTAAGGTCCAAGATTCAATTCCTTCTACAAGGAAAAGTTTCTTTCTTATCTATTTAAATAACATTTTTATTGATTTTTCCAGACTTGTACCTGGGCTTAATGTACCGTTTGAACTATCTAAAAATCATAGTAGCATCCAAAGGGAGAAGCTGAAATCAAGTTGCATAGTATTGTATGCTTAAACAATCATTTTTACCTTTAAAAAGAACTTTCCTGGATTTGGATTAGAACAGTGGTCTTCAGCTCAGGTATCAACACCCTAAGATGAGTCATGGAGCCCCACCTGTTGAGCTGTAAATTTGCCATACTTTGCTACTTTTGGAAGGACCTGCTGCTAGTGCAAATGCATAGACTGACTTTTGCCTTTCTTTCTATAAAGTACTGAGGCTGATGCATTGGAAAGTGATTTCAGCTCATATTTTATTTAGTTATAGGCAGATCTTGAGATGAAGTTCCCTGGCCCAGGGGTCGGTTTATATCCCTGTAGCCAAACCACACCCAACACACACCCACTCCCGTGATACGCTGTCTACAGTGCATTTGAGTCCCATAGGTCCATACTCGGATCCTAGCCCTCCGATAGATGCGCGCTAGGATCCGTTTGGGCTATTGTCTTTCAGAGTGAAGCTTGGGCCCTTTGTATGGCCACGTGCGGACCCGACCACGTGCGCGATCTTGCTGGGTACACAACACCCCTCCCCCCTTGGTCCAGGTCACCCTAGCATACATAGTCCTTTAGATACATGAGCCTTCTTTGCTCCCTTGTGGAGCAGCGGACATCCGGAGCCAGGACTGGGCTCCCTGGCCCCGTTCCTGTTGGTTCTGGGGATGGAGTCTCTGCTGCTGGGATCAGAGCCTGATCCAGCATGCTGCTGGGCTCTGGGTTGCCAATGTCCACCCATCCAGGAATTGCGCTTGTCCCTGGATGCGGAGGATCAGTAGTTTCTGGTTCCCTGGGGGAGATGTCATCATCATCTGAGACTTCTGGGGCTGTAAGCAGGATGTGACAGTGTAATTGATTGATGTGACACCTCTGTATCTGGCTGTCCTCATAGGAGACTTCATATGAAAGAGGCCCGGTCACCCAGACCACTCTAGCTGGGACCCAGGTTGGAGCCTGGCCGTAGTTTTGGGCATAGACTGGGTCCTCTGGGAAGAAACCTCTTGGTGCCTCCTGGTCTTCCGAGCTAGCACTGTGGTCCGGTGCCCAGTCTGGATGGAGGCAGTCAAGACTAGTCATCAGGCCCATGAGTATTTCTGCAGGACTACAGCCGGTGGTGGATTGAGGGGTTGTGCACTGGCCACACAGAAAGGCTGCCAGCTTGTAGTCCCAATCTCCTAGGTCCATGCGGCGCAGTGCCTCTTTAGTCATCCTGACCATGCGCTCTGCCTGACCATTGGTTGCAGGGTGTGAGGGAGCATTGTGGATGTGCCTAATACCGTAGTACTGCACAAACTCCTGGAACTCAGAGGAGGTAAAGGTGGTACCATTGTCCATTACTAGTGAGTCCGGTATGCCATGTGAGCTGAAGATCTGCCACATCACTCGGATGGTGGATCGGGACAAGGTAGACTGAACTAGTGTCACTTCCAGCCATTTTGAGTAGGCATCGGCTAAAATAAAGATTTGGCACTGGAAGGGCCTGGCAAAGTTCAGATGGAGTCTGGCCCATGGCTTGTGGGATAACTCCTAGGGTCACACTGGTGCTTTCAGGGGCTTGGGTCATGACTCCTGACACTTCTGGCATTGCTTAACCATGTCCTCAACCTTGCTGTCTAGCCCTGGCCACCATACATAGCTCTGGGCCAGAGCTTTAATTCTCACTATCCCTGGGTGGTGTTCATGCAAGGCTGGAGGGGTGGAATCCCTGCTTCCCCACAACAAACACCCTTTGTGGGAAGTCAACTAATCACAGCATCCTGAGAACGCTGTGAACTCAGGGTCTATCAGACCAGCAGGCCACCCCCTCCCCACCCATTTGAGGACCTGGGAGAGGATGCAGTCCTGGGCATAGTGGCATGACACTTCCCCCACCTGTACCATGCTATCAGGCAAGGTGATGTGGTGGGCTGGCATGGGGTTGGGGCAGAGGAGGGCAGCGGGAGGCAGCTTAAGGCATCTGTGTGCCCCATTGCATTACTGGGGCAGTGGAGCAGTGCATACTGGTATCCCATAAGGAATAGACCAGTGGAGCACCTGGGGAGACAAGATCTGGGGAGTCTGGTGGTCCGGAGTGAGCAAACCCAGCAGGGGCTTGTGGTCAGTAACAATCATGAAGGCCTGACCATACAGGAAGTCGATCTGCATGTAGTTGCGCTCCGCAGCCGACAATGTCCAGGGGTAATAGGCCAAAGGAACCTCGTGGCCATCAGCCAACCGATGCCCCAGGATGGCTCCCCCCAGTAGGGAGAAGCGTCACAAGCTAAAACCATGGGCAGGGACTCGTCAAAATGGGCGAGGACATCATTAGATACCAACAGTTCTTTAACCACCCAGAAAGCGGTGGCATGTTTAGGACCCCAGACCCAGAGAGCGTGCTTGTCTAGTGGCCCGTGGAGGGGTTCAGCGATGGTGGCCTTGTGAGGTAAGAAGGAGTGGTAAAAATTTTAAAGGCCCAGGAAAGCCTGTAACTCCACCTTGGAAGAGGGCATGGGCGCTTGACTGATGGCGTGGACTTTATCTTGTGTAGGGTGAATCCCCTGGGCATCCACTGCAAACCCCAGGAATTCCACCTGCGGCACCCCCAGTAGGCACTTCTCCTGCTTCACCTTCAGCCCAACTGCGGCGAAGCGTTCCAACACTGACCGGAGCCGCAATCAGAACATCATCGAAGAATAACTGGACTCCTGGAATGCCTTTGAGAAGACAATCCACCAAGTTTTGGAAGATACCGGGTGCCACACTCACCCCAAATTGCAGCTGCTGCACTCTAAAAGCCCCCCTGTGCGTTACTATCATTTGGGCCTGGGCGGTGGCATCATCCACCGGCAGCTGCTGATAGGCCTGGGCTAAATCTAGTTTGCCAAAAACCCTTGCCCCTGCCAAGGAGGCCAACATGTGACTGACCACCGGTACCAGGTACACGTGGTCTTGCAATGCCTTGTTAATGGTGCACGTATAGTCAGCACAAATCCTGACATCTCCATTGAGCTTCATCGGGGTTACTATGGAGGTTTCCCAGCGGACATGTGTCACTAGCTCCAGCACTCCCTGCTCTACCAGGCAATCCAGTTCGGCCTCTATCTTGGGGCGCAGGGCTAACAGGGTCTGCCTGGCCTTCATTCTTTTTTTTTGGCCCCTTGAAGGGGATTTTTATTGCATTTTCTAAAAAACTACAGAAAAGGGGAAGGGTACTAATACATACTACAAGAAGGGGAGATAGAAAAGAAAATCCAAGGTGTGGTGATCATTTACGATGCTTACAAATATGGCAATAAGAAAAACTTTCACTTGTTAACCTTGAAGGTGACAGTTGAATAAATCACTTAAGGAAGCTCTAGCTCATACTGACTGTTTGGAGTATACTTCTGAAATACACTTAAATTTCTTTTATGCAAACATCAGGCATCCTCATAATCTGATAACAATAATTTCTGCCCATCTGGCTATTACATTCTGTCCATCTGGCTGTTTAAAAAGTTTAACTGACTGTTACCTGTGATCCTCCCAACATCTAAAATTATTTAGAAATTACTAAATACATCAAAATTAGGCTTGAATATACTTCTTCTAAAAGCTCACTCCATTTACACTCTTATTGAAAACACACACACCAAAAAAAACCTAAATAGGCATCCAATAACATCCCCTTCACCTCTTCCATTTATAATACTAATCTAGGTTGATAAAATACATTTAAATTTCATTTAAACAATCATCATCAAACATCCATCTTTTCTAAATGAGCCCTTCACCCTTATTTTATCCATACATCCCCCCCTTAACCAAAAGCCTTATCTCCAAAAAATCTTCGCAGGAGAATCTTCTCTCGATCTTCTTCACAGTCCATATTGTTGATATCTTCTAGTAATCCGCTATCTCCTGAACAAATAACCCACATAGCCACCTTTCATCCAACATTTCATTAGCTCTGTCCCCCACATCAAAGTACATAGTAACTTTAATTTTGGGAGGAGAATTTCCTCTCTGCCCCCGCTTGTCAAAGGAGGATGTAGGTGCCCCGCTGTCCCGCCAGTCTTTCTCAGTAGAGTTTATTGTTCAGTTAAGCTTTCGACTTCCTGAAGAAGATTCAGTTTCGTTTTAATTCTTTCAACGCAACAGGCACCATTTTCAGAGGGGTCTGTTTATCTTCTTATTACCAAATTGCCAGGGACCCATAAATCCGTCAGATTGTTCCACTTCCTCTAGTGTTTTTCTAGGTCTATCCAGAGTATTTCAAGTTGATTCCAAAGTATTCTATTTTTAAAGGGGAGGTTCCCCCCCCCCATTTAAACAAAGTTTTACCACACTTCACAGCCATCACTCACGGAGATGTTTAAAATCTCTTTAAAGAAAAAGAAAAAAAAGGATGATTTCCAATGCCTATAGAAGTTGTTTTCAACTGTTTACATAGTTACTTTGTCTTTCGAGGGGTTTTTTCCCACCCTCTGTCTGCTAGAGGAAAGTTCTGCTGCATTTACAGCTGCCATTCATCATAGCACTTCAACACTTGTAAGTTTTCCCGTTCAATCCTTTCTCTCTTTTCGCTCAATCTACCCTCTTAAGAGCTTTATTTTTACATTGTTATATGGGGGAGGGAGTTCCCTTTCCCCCCACTTCTCTTTTTTTTTTGGGGGGGGGTAGACTTTGCTTCACTCTGACTCTTACTGTGATGTTAACAGTCTTTAAATAGAAAACTTCTGATTTTTCCTTCTAGCCATTTCTAGCCAGCCAGATGGTGTGCATTCTCAGAGTGTTTTTAAAGTCCCAAATGTTTGCTTATCTGTTACTCAGTTCTTAAATCTCAGCACTCCTCCATCACAGTCTCTTCAAGCTCCATTTATCCAGTACTAATTAATTTCCTTTATCTGGTCATCCGGGAGGGGGGTCCACAGTTACCTCCCCCCATGCTTACAGGGATAAACTTCGCCTCCCTCTAATGCTTCGTATCTTTTACTTACTCTTCTTCAGTTACTTCATCGATTCATTCAGTCGCTTAATTAGAACTTGATCACCACTCGCTTAGTCCAGTATGCGAAGCCTCGGCCAATACTGGAACACAGTGGAGAGACTATCGGGGCAAAAGGATGCCCCCACCCCTCAGGCTAAAAAGCTGGGGGGGGTGGCGAACCTCAGCACCCCCTGACTCAGGGCTCATCCCACAGGCCCTGGGGGGATGTGTATGATCTCACCCCCTCTCTACCTGCTGGTTTGCAGTCTGTGTCCCCGGGAGCTGGGAAAAATGGCTGCCATCAGCCTGCCAAACCGGAAAACTGCCTGGCCTTCATTCTGATGGGCCATACAAAAGGATCAAGTTCCAGAGAGACCGGGGTTCCAGAGTAGCGGCAAAGCGTACCATTGAAGATCGCTGGAAACTCCTCACAGACTGAATTAAAGTCCTGAGGGTGTATGGAGTTGACACCCATCGCCTCAAGTCCCAGGGGCCCAAACCACACCAGTCCCAGCAGGCTCTTGAGTTTCCCTTCCACCACCTGCAATTCTGAAGGGCTGTCATAGTCTCTGAATTGCACCCCGAATTTGCCCCAGCCCTTGATGGCCACTGTTTTTTTTTGGAAGTCCCTAAGGGACAGACCCCGTGGCTACTTCAGGAGGGGTACCCCCGGGGGCAGAGCTTCTGGAATGTCTCAGCAGAACTTATGGAAAAAGAGGAGCCCATATCCAGTTCCATGCAGCAGGGGAACCCCTCTGTTAATACCATTAGGGGCTTCTGGGGGCAAATTTATTACCTGGTGGTGGTGGTGGTTGATGGTCAGCGAATGCAGGTCCAGGTCTTCCTGGAGAGTGGACGTTGTCCTCCAGTTGCTGTGGGATCGGCAGGCCCAGGCGATGTGGCCTTGCTTTCTACATGTTCAGCAGACAGCATCACAGAAGTGGCACGTTTTGCACTCGTGTGAGTCTCCACAGCTAACACAGGGTGCTTAGGATGCTGGTTTTCCCCGATGTGTGGTGGCCCCGGCCTGGGGCTGGTGATTCTGGCAGCTCGGTTGGCGAATCTGGAGGACCTCATCTTCATCCGAGTTGTCGGACGCTGCACCTGGGAACACGTGGTGTGTTGAAGTTGAAGATGAAGGATGGTCACGGTGTGAGCCCTCGAATGCGGCAGCCATCTGGAGGGCTCCATCTGTCTTGAGGTCTGTGGTACCTACCAGTTTGTGGTGGAGTTTGGTGTCCTGCAGAGCCCAGACAAATTGTGTCAGGATGTTTTCTTCCACTTTCGTGAACTCACAGTCCATAGCTTGTTGACGGAGTTCAGCCATGAATGCCGTGGCCGCTTCACTGGGCTTCTAGAGGCACGCTTGGAAGTCCATGCGCTTGGCCATCATGGTGGGCTTTGGCATGTAGTACTTCATTAAGCTCGTGATGATCTCATCGTAGGTATTTTCAGTCAGCTGCTTGGGTGCCAGGAGGCCCTTGGCCAGACAAATGGTGGCCACTCCACATTTGCTGAGGAGTAGGGCCCATTTCTTGTTGGCATCTGTGACCTCATGGTAGGTGAAGAAGCTGTTGAGCTGGTGTACCCACGATTCCCAGAATTCGGGTTGTGTCGGGTCAAAGACCTCAAGGTGTCCCAGATCGACAGCCATTATTCTCGAGCGGAGTGGAGAGAAATGTCCTGGGGAGCGATGTCCTGGGGGGTGATGCACGTTGCGGTGCTGCTTGTGAATGGTGCGGGGCATGGCAGCTTCTTCAGGATTGTTGCTCGGTGCTGTGCTGGATGAAGAGTCAGGCTCATTCATCGGGATCCCATCCTCGTCACCAGTATAAAGTACTGAGGCTGATGCATTGGAGAGTGATTTTAGCTCATACTTTATTTAGTTACAGGCAGATCTTGAGATGAAGTTCCCTGGTTCAGAGGCCGGTTTATATCCCTGTAGCCAAACCACACCCAACACACATCTGCTCCCGTGATATGCTATTTACAGTGCATTCAAGTCCCATAGGTCCATACTCGGATCCTAGCCCTCCAATAGGTGCACACTAGGATTCGTTTGGGCTATTGTCTTTCGGAGCGAAGCTTGGGCCCTTTGCATGGCCATGTGCAGACCTGACCATATGCGCGGTCTTGCTGGGTACACAATACCTTTCAAGTACTCTCAAAGGAGCAGCAGAATAGGGAGATGAGGTCTCTCAGTAATCAACAAAGCAATCCTGTGCAGAGCGACTCCAGTTGGAGCCCACAGATTTCAAAAGGCTTAGGGCCAAACTTCTAAGGTTGCTAATGGAACTTTTGCCCTGTCTTTTTAATAGAGATTTAATAAGCGGAAGTGGAGAGCTGAAAATTTGCATGCCATTGCCTGATAATTGCTTGCAGACCAAATAAATTTTAAAGGGACAGCTAGAGGGACCAGTTTAAACACTGGCAACCTTACTAGCTGCATGTTACATTTTCCTCACATCCTCTATGGCTCCTGGCAATCAGATGTACACTGCAAGTTCTGTGCTCAGAACTTACTTCCCAGTAGGGTTGCTGTAGTACAGCCAATCACTGGTGCCCAGAGGGAGAGGGGGGGAAAGGTCATGGGGGCACCAGAATCACATATGACATGATGTCACTTCTAGATGTCACATTTCTGTAGGAATAATCAGAAAGTCTATGGCAAAAAACTCAATGGTAAATAAATTAAAGATGATTATATATCCTCATGTGCTATCTGCTTTTGCCTGAAGTCCATCTATCTATTTCTCTTATGTTACTATTGCTGATTGCAGTGCACATATATTTCTTAAAGAGATACTGTCTCTATTACACACACCCTGTCTTGGTCTGCCTGTGACTATAAGGCCTGCCAATGACAATAGGGGACCTTTATTATACAAGTATAGCCACAAACAACACCCACCAAGGGAAGACCATCTACAATTCATACCTGTATGTGGAAAGAATAGCAGCCAGATGAACATAAGAACATAAGAACATAAGAGAAGCCAATGTTGAATCAGGCCAATGGCCCATCTAGTCCAACACTCTGTCACACAGCGGCCAAAATATACCAGGTGCCATCAGGAGGTCCAGCAGTGCGGCCAGGGCACCAGAGGCCCTCCCACTGCTGCCCCCCTCCAGCACCAAGAATAGAGTGCATCACCTGCCCCAGACTGAGAGTTCCCATCTATACCCTGTGGCTAATAGCCACTGGTGGACTTCTGCTCCATATGTTTATCTAATTTCCTCTTGAAACTGTCCATGCTTGCAGCTGCCACGACCTACTGTGGCAGTGAATTCCATATGTTAATCACTCTTTGGGTGAAGAAGTATTTCCTTTTATCTGTTCTAACCCAACTGCTCAGCAATTTCATAGAGTGCCCACGAGTTCTTGTATTGTGAGAAAGGGAGAAAAGTACTTCTTTCTCAGCCTGCTCAATCCCATTCATAATCTTATAAACCTCGATCATGTCACCTCTCAGCCGTCGTTTCTCCAAGCTAAAGAGCCCCAAGCATTTTAACCTTTCTTCATAGGGAAGGTGTTCCAACCCTTTTATCATTCTAGTTGCCCTTCTCTGCACTTTTTCCCAGGATTCCATTGAAGCTATTGAGCTATGCCTATGCTATTTTGGAAATTCAGTTCTGTTTTACAAGCCGCTGTTGAAGATCATTGAAACGTCTTGATTTATATCTGGGAGAGGCATCCGGCTGTTATTTTTTCCACAGCGGGAGTCTTCTGCTTTAGTTACTTTTTGTTTGGAGGTCTGTGGACACTATGTATGTATGGAATTACAGAGGAGCCTACTGTTGGTTTTGAATATGTTCTTTGTGTAAACTATGCTTAAATGTTATGAGCAATTTGTTAGATAAGTGTCTATACACTCTATTGGGTTATGACCACTAACCCTTCTTTGTATTTCAATGAGTACAATATACAGTTTTGAGTACATATAGGTGTGAATTATAGATAGTCTTCCCTCGGTGGGTGCAGGGCTGGCTCCAGGTTTTTTTGTGCACTAGGCGAGGTTACCTTCTGGTGCCCCCCCCTCAGTGTGCCCACCAATTATGGTGTTGCCAACCTCCAGGTGGGGCCTGGAGAGACGAAAGACTTTCCTCTGTGTATACTCCAAATAGTTAGCCTCACCCCAATTGCTCTGCAGCCCCCCTCCCCCTCCCCATTACGGTCGGGAGATCAGACAGGGGCCCTTGCTGGCTGGGGGGGGGATTTCTGTTGGCTTCTGAAGGGACTCATTAAATTGCAGTTGGGGCTGAGTCCAATGCACAGGGCACTCCTACCGGAGCCTCAGAAGTTCTTGGTAGGTCCCCGCGTGCCTGAGAGATCCGAGCCCCTGCAGCAGTGCCTTGACCCACCCCTCTGGTGTGTGGTGGGGGGGGAGAGCGGAGGAATGAGAGGCCCTTAGGATGCAAGGGGAGGGGGGAGGGGCCCCGCGGACCAGCAGACTGTAAAGGGTGCCTCCCTGGTCCATTGGGAGCCAATGGCGCTCCTCGCACCTGATCTGCTCCAGCTGCAAAGGAGTACTTTTGGCAAAGGAGTACTCTTGACTCCAGACAGCCCAGAGAGATGCCCTTTAAAGTTTGCTGGCTGGTAGGAAGGAGCGCACTGAGCAGGGCACCCAGAAAGCCATGCTGGGGGTGGGCAGCAGTGGCAGGGGCTTTGCTGTCCCCCTCAGAGATCTGTGCCAGCACAAGATGCTTCCTGGAGTCTCTGCCCTCCCTTCTGCTGCTTAGGAAGCGGCAGGCTGGAAGCAGCAGAGTCGAAAGGCAACTGGGGAAGAGCAGGCACGTACTGGGGGGATGGGGCTATCAGGCACCAGCAGGTCTTCTTCACCCTTTTCCAAAACTCCCCAGCCAGGTGCAGACTGCCCGCCCCCCTGCTGTGGGTTGTAAAAAACTGACATGAAGGACAGAAGACCCAAGAGTTGAGATTCCACCCCTCCAGCGCTTTCCCCACCGCTCTGAGCCGTCCCCATAACAACTGGACACACGTGTCCTGCTCCAGGCAAGGAGAAAGGGGGGGAGGCCATTTGCCTTTAGAAAAGCCCTCTCACCCCCCCCCCCGCTGCCACCACCGCAATGAAAAGCTCATCAGCAGGCAGCACTTACATTTCCTGTGGCTGTAGGCAGCTAGTGGCTGGGGCAGGCTGCCTGCCTGCTGCAACTGTCTGTGAGCTGAGGGCAGGTGGGGTCTGCTGGCTGTGGTTGGGAAGCCGGCTGCTGCTTGGCCAGTGGGGCGCCTCTGAACCCATGCAGAGGATCATGGGCTGGGCAGTGGTGAAGGGAAGGGGCTGCTCCTCCGACTGGAGCCTCCGACCTAGGGGGTGGGATTGCGGCCCGGAGGAAGGAGGGAGGGTGGTCAAGGGGCAGGTCTGGCAGGCTGTGAGCAGCACTGACAGGAGGCAGTGGTGATCAGGATGAAGACAGCCAGGGAAGAGAAAGAGGTGGTGGCAGTGGTTGGGGTCAGGGCGATGCAGGGCTTTTGGCAGGGGGATTTTGGTGGGGGGATGCAATTTGGTGCCCTCATGATTGGCCCACTCTAGGTGAAAGTCTAGTTCACCTAGTGGGTGGGCTGGCCCTGGGTGGGTGTTGTTTGTGACTACAAGGCAGCAAGAAAAATGATTGTGATGCACACATAACTTATTGCAGATTTTCAGAGCAGTAAGCCCTTAATTTTGACTTCAGATTCTGTGCCCACCTTACACAACATTCTTTTTTCTCCTTTGTATTAATTCTACAGCTACAATTTTTTAAAAGAACTTTTCTAAATCAGGGGCACTTCTGACGTGTGGGGGTGGCATCCATTTTTTTAAATTTATGCAATTACCCTATCATAGCTGTGAAGTAGCATCCAGCAAGCACCTTCCATTTAAAGCCTCATGCTTCAGGTTTTGCACATACATTTTAGTGTTAGTTTCTTGAATGAAAGGGAACAGAAAGGAACATAGGCAAAGGGGGAAAACCCACTGTTGAAACTGACCAGATTTTTTCTGAAACTGACAAGCAGTTGCAAAGCCCCATTTTCCATATTGCTGAGCATTAGGGGATTCTCTGCTGTATATCAGCTACTGTGAAAAATGGGAAAGAGTCACACAACCTCATAATATGGGGGAACATGTTGAGTGTACAGAATGCACAGTAAAACCCACTAACACTGGCATTGCAAGCTGTGATTGTTGGCAACTTGTGTGTTTGTGACCATGTGCATACTCGTGCAAAGTCAGCTGCAACTCCACCACACTTTACACAAGGCTGAAATTTGTATGGGGGAGAAGTCCTCTGGCAGAAGCTCTGGGGAGCCTTTTTAGTCTTGTGCCACTAAATTGAAAAAAAATCCCTTCTCTCCATTGGCTAAGGTCTCCTCCCACCTCCTCCTCCTCTTCTGTTATTCTTTGCTACAACAGACTGAGATTGGAAGGGGGGAGGGGAAGGAAGGAAGGGGGAGAGGGAGGAATATGATCACTGTTCCCTCTAAGCTCCATAGTGCTGTGAGCAAAAACTCTACCTCATAAGTGAAAGAAGCTAGTAGCATTAAAGTTGTGAGTCCACATTTGACTATTGCATAAATTAGTTTTTTAGATTATTTCCATAACATTGTAAGAATGTCAGAATGAATTCTTTTAAATTATATTTAAACTAATGCTTATATTTAAGCATTATAAAAGAAAAGAGAATCAAGTCAAATTTAATTACAGAAAATGTTGTCCTCTATGAAGGTAGACCAGGCATATAGAGAATAGGTGTACCCTCCCCTTTCCACTATATTGGTGGACCTGTCTTCCAGAATACAGATTTACCCACCCCTTTCCACTATTATTAGTAGACCTTGCCTTCTGAGAACAGGTCTACCCACCTCTTTCCACTATATTGGTAGACCTGGCCTCCAGAGAACAAGTCTACCCATCCCTTTCCACTATATTGGTAGACCTGGCCTCCAGAAAACAGGTCTACCTGCCCCAGTCCACTATATTGGTAGACCTGGTCTTGGACTGTTGCCCTGTGCTGAGCCTTAGAAAACATACCAGCACTTTGGGGGAGGGGGCTACTTTGGGGGTTTTTAAGTGGGTTTTTAAAAAGTGAAATACAACAAATTACAAGTCAAGTATAACAGAGGTGGAATGATCACTGTTAGAACCCTGCCTAACTTAACAAACAGGAAGTTGCTTAAATGTTACCAACCTGCCCAAACTACTTTTTCATTCAAATATTTATATCCCACTTTTCCTATGACTCAAGGAAGCTTTCAAATCATACAGAAAAGCATAATGGGTGTGCAAAAAACCCAACTTTTATTTCCCGCTCCATTATAGCCTATAGGGACCATTATAGTCAATGGGCCCCATAGGCTATAATGGAGAATGGGGGTATCTGGGGTCCTGGGATGCTGTTTTTTGAGGTAGAGGCACCAAATTTGCAACATAGCTGCTGATGCCTCTCCTTAAAAAACCCACCAAGTTTCAAAAAGATTGAACCAGAGGGTCCAATCCTATGGACCCCAGAAAGAGGTGCCCCCATCCTCCATTGTTTCCAAAATTTTTGTATACCAGTGCCCCCTAGAGCAACTTAGAGGGAACTCTGGATGGGAGTAAGGCTCTGATGGCATCGGGACATTTCTCGTGGCTTTCTTAACACTCCTGACCCCTCCGTTGGCTTTCTTGGGAACAAGACAAGAGGGCTTAAGTCCATGTCTGAAGCTGTGTGCAAATCCCTCAAAGCCCCACATGCTTCTGTAGCATGCTTGTTTGGAAGCTAGGGAATGTTGTCTCAGCTCCCCTCCCTCCCCTCAATGAAGCCTAGCAATGTTTTCCCATTTAGCAATGCAGCATGAAAGGGTGCGAAATTGGCCCTGCTCATGAGAGGGAGCTGCAGTTGTCTGGGAGGGTTTGATTGACACAGCTCCCCTCCCTCCCTGCCTCACTGTTTACTAAGTCAGCACCGAGATCAGGTTTCTCTTCTCCACCAAATCTCAGAAAACCCAGGGAAACAGTGACCAAAAAGCTAACTGAGTGCTGAAGGGAGGCAAATCAGTACAGAATGAGAAAGAAAACCTGACAGACATGCACAGTGAAAATGAGCTAAAATACCTATGCATAATAGGCCTGTGTTAGCCCCAGCAGCAATGCTGCCTCTCAGCTATCAACATTTGCCTCTTTTCTCCCACTACCTGCAGCATTGCCCGCTTACATGCCAGCATGTACAAGCAAAATCTCCGCCTCTGTGTCTAGCAGCTGAATCTCTCCTTATAAATAATTATCTTTTGGTTTCACAAGATTCCATGCGCTCCCATTGACTGTAAAATGCCCTCCCTCAGCCATTGGCCCATCAGCCGCCACTCAAGAGTACTCACGTGCCATTGGCCGGGTGCTGGGTCTGCTCCTCTTCCCCACCCACTCCCCCTGGCAGACAGCTCTCTCTCCTGAGGAAGACAGTTCTCTTGACTCCTGTGAGGGACTGTCCCCTCAGTGGCTGTTGGTAGGCAGCCAAGCTTGGTTCTGTGAGTAAAAAAACAAAGGACTTTCAGCATAACCCCTTCCCCCGCCCATAACCCCCTCCCCAGTGACCACTTTCCTGTCAGAATAAATGGAAAAAGGCTCTCTCTCCTGCTTAGCTTCAGCATGGCTGGCTGGCTAATGAGGTGGGCCAGCGACCATCAGACCATTTTCTTTAACTCCTCACTGTGCGGCTGACTTTCTCCTAGGGCTGCCAATCTGCAGGTGGGACCTGGAGATCTCCCACTGTTACAATTGACCTCCAGATGACAGAGATCAGTTCCCCGGGAGAAAATGGTTGCTTTGGAGGGTAGACTCTATGGCATTATACTCTGCTGAGTCCTTTCACCCTCCCCCCAATGTTGCCCTCTACAGGATCCACCCCCCCTCAATCTCCAGGTATTTCCCTAATCAAAGTTGGCACCTGTACTTTCTCCTCTGTCAGTAAAAGGCCCTTTCCACCCCTATGTTGGCCTTTGGGAGAAAACTCATTGGGCCCAGTCCTGATCAGGTTGCCAACTCCAGGTGGGCAATTCCTGGAGATTTGAGGGATGGAGCCTGGAGAGGGTGAGGTTTGAGGAGGGGTGGCACCTCAGACAGGTATGATGCCATAGACTCCACCCTCCAATCCAGCCATTCCCTGATGGGGAACCATTGTTGCTAATCTCCAGGTGGTGGCTGGAGATCACTCAAAATTACAACTGCTGTCTAGGAGGGATGGGGGAGGAGATGGAAAACTAAAGGTAGGTTGATGGTTGGCTGGGAGGGAGATAGGGTTGTCAACTCCAGGTTGGGAAATTCCTGGAGATTTGAGGGGTCGAACCTGGAGAGGGTGAGTGTTGAGGAGGGGTGGGACCTCAGACAGGTACAATGCCATAGACTCCACCCTCCAAACCAGCCACTCCCTCCTGGGGAACCACTGTTACCAATCTTGGGGGTGGGCTGGAGATCACTAAAAATTACTACTGCTCTTCAGGTAGCAAAGATCAGTTCCTCTGGAGAAAATGGTGGATTCTGTCATTATACCCTGCTGAGATTGCCACAGCAAATTGTCACTGAGTGCCCAAAGCTGGGGCACTCTCTCAGAGTCTCTTTCTAGAGCCCGTTGTATTTATTTCCACAACGGGCCTTATTCCTAGTCCTCATATAAAACCGAATATCAAACAAACAGGAACCACTGCTTAGAATCAAACTGAAGCACTCTCTCTAGCCAGTGAACAAGCAAACCTACCTGGTGTAAACAGTGGGCTAGTGCATCCTGTTTTCCTGTGTTCCTCTCTGTTTTTGCAGTCCTATCTGACTCCTGTAAATATAATTCCCAGCGTTGAAGAACCACATGGGAAAGCAGCTCCTTGAGCTGGAACAGTCTGGAGGAAGAGAAAGTACAAACACTCCTGCTTTCTCTTCTGCAAGTGCAATTCTGCTGAGGAAAGGGGTCATTTGCATTGCCTTGTCCTTCATCACTAGCAGCCCACTGACCTTCAGGGAATGATCATTATGGGGTTGGGCACAACTGCAAGAAAGGACAGGATTGTGGGGGGAAATGTGCCTTCTGCACACAGGGATACGGCCCAGTATTTTGGAAAGGTAGACCTATCTGTGCCATCAGCTCCTCATTACACAAGGATGCAGGCTTTTCTCAGAGTGCTTTATGCAGCATTCATTTGCTCTGCAATAGCCTACCCTGTACAGTTTTGTATGCCAAGAGAGAGTTTGTACTTTATGTTAAAAATATGCTAGTAAATAAAATTTGTCTACATTAACAACTTGTTATCAACAGTTCAAAGTGAACTTCTTCACTGTGTGAAATGGCAAGCTGCACACTATATGACACCAGCACAATTTGCATTTATCTGCATACACATTAGAGAGAAGATACATTCAATCCCAGAAATTTAACTTCTAGAGACTGTAAAGAAGTTAAACCTTGAAGAATGACAACTCTAATAACACAATAAAAGGGGGGAAATGGAGAAAAATGAGAAGAATCATTTCCTAGGAACAGGTTCCAGAAACAAGTCAGCATCCTTAGTAGTTGGGACAGGTGGAACATATACCTTTAACTCATGGTGAGTAGGGATGGGCATGAATCTAAAACTTACAGTTCAGTTTAGGGTTTCAGGCAGCCCCTGAATCAAACCAAACCAAAATGCCCCAAACTGGCCAGTTCAGATCCCCTTTCTCTGAGGCCACGGCTTTCTGCAGCCAGGGGAAAGGGGGGATTACCTGGAAGGGTTAAATGGCTGGCAGCCATTTAATCCATCTGTTTCGCTTTCCCTGCTTTGAAGGGGGAGTGAAACTGAAGGGTTTAATGGCTCACAGCCATTTAAACTGAGCGGCTGACAGGCAGACCTGCCCCACTGTTAGGTTTAAATTGCTGGCAGCCATTTCAGCCTAACAGAGGTGTGGGTGCACCTGTCAGCTATTAGGCTGAAAAGGCTGCTAGCCATTTCACTGGTTGGTTTTGCTTCCCCCTGCTTGGAAGTGGGGGGAAGCAAGACCAATCAGTGAAATGGCTCACAGCCATTTTAGCCTAACAGATAAGCTGCAGACCTGCACTACTCAGCTGTTAGGTTTAAATGAACCAAACAGTTGAACCAGACAAACGTCCGGTAAATGTTTGGGGAAAGCTCCCTTCCCAAGCATCAGTTCAAGGGGCTCCAAAAACCAGGCCAAGTTCGTGACAAATTTTGGCTTGTGAACTGGTTTGTGCTCATCCCTAATGGTGAGGTTCAAAGGGCAGTGTGTTATGTGCTGTCAGTTTGCTTTCAATTTATAGCAACCATATGAATTAATGACTTCCAAAATGTCCTCTCATTAACGGCCTTATTCAGGTCTTGCAAACTGAAGGTCATGGCTTCCTTTATTGTGTCAATCCAACTTATGTTGGGTCCTCATCTTTGTCTACTGTTCCTAGCAAAAGGGCTACTCAAAGATGGTGTCTAAAGTCTTTCTAGATTTGCAACACTATATGGCAGAATCAAATCATTTCTGAATTGAGGATAGAGATGTGTTTGTCCTCAGGAGGACATAATCTCAATTGTCTAAAAATCTTCTGACCCAAAACAAACCACTGTTTAGAGTCTGGCACCCTAGATGATCCCATACACATTTAAATGGCACATATTCTTCTCCATTGCTGGTCCTGTGATGCTGGATTTCAGTGCTTTGTTAAGAGATTTCTTTGTGACAGGCCCACAAAATGAATATTCAAATTAACAGGTATTGGGAAGGGGGGCTGATGCCTCATTTGATCACTAATCTTCTCTTGACTTTGATAATTTTAGCAAAGACTCATACCAATGATAGACAGAGATAGCTAACATTCTCTAATAACTGAAAAGAAGTTTTAAAACCCTACTGGGGGAAAAATTGCATTAAATACGTGATCCCAGAGGGAATGGGATCAAACACATATATGTTCACCTATGAAATTATCATCCATTAGAAAGAACAAACATTAAAGAAGCTATATTTCAGCTGAAAAGAGCTTTGTGTGAGTTTTTAAAAATTTAATTTACATTTAACAAGGTAGAGCACCCAGTCTACTAGATCTCCACTGAAAACTCCTCTGAAGTAAAACCACAAAGGATGTTTCTTCTTACCACTTTTTTTTTACAAAAATGTGAACTTTTTAAAAAAAGAACTGCATCCCAGTGAAATATCCTCTATTCCTTTTTCTTGCTGAAGCTGCAGATATACATTATGCTACTGTGAAAAAAAGCTAATTAAACTGCATAGGCACTGCAGGAGGCAGCGAAGGCCTGCAGTGTGCAGGGAATGATTGATTTGGACTGTCACACGGCTCTGCTGGGTGTCATAATTTAGTGACAAATAAAGGATTAGAGTGTCCCAGAGTAGCTCTCTGCCTTTTATTGTTCACCAGACATCAAAGCACAAAAGCATATTAGCATTTTTAATAAGTAGTTAGGTCAGTCTGTGGCTTACAGTTTGGAATTCCTTTATGGAAAGCTAAAAGAAAAAATTTAAAAAAACAAAAAAACAAAAACAAACTTCTTGGTAGATTAAAACACTGAATGCCCACAAGGCAGGAATGATCCTGCCAACATTTCCAATTGAGATTGTATTATTTGTATAAAGCACGCAGGCAGGCACATTTTTAGTTCATTGTCTAGTAGGATAGATCAGTAGCTGTTAAAAACAGACAAAAATAGAGGAAGAGAGAAAAGTTGAAAGAGCATCATCAAAGGAGCAATAAGTGACAATGAGCGAGATTAGTGTGGAATGTTGTACATTTTTTGTTCATGGGGAGTGGCTTGTTTTTCTTCTTACAGTTAGTGGCTTGGATTTCTTCTCCAAAAGGACAGCTTGTCTCCAATAAATATATATTCCTAAAAATAAAACTGTTGGATTATGGAGGGGAGTGGGTGGGGGGAATCTGACAATGTTTACCTAGAGTAAACAGAAATAGGCTATGGAAATGTGAACTAGAATAATGAAGTTCACTTCCTTATCAGTAATAGTATTAGCTCACCAGAACTGTTAACATTTTTCTTTGAAGTGGGCACAGTCCTTTTCCCCCTTTTATTTGATCGTGCTGCTCTGTAATGACAGAACCCGAGGAAATGACATGATTGTAACTTCATTTGCATATCAGATGTCAAATCTATATTGCTCTTTTGAAGCTCACAGATCTATACACATTCATATGCAGGAATGTTGCTGCACATCATTATTGAGAGCATAAAACTCATCTACCCATATAGCACATCAAGCTATAGTAGTGCTCTACTCAAAAACGGCATTCCATTCAGATACACAGGTGATCACAGTTTCTGGCCCAACTGCTAAAAAGGCACACCTGCATTTTTGCTGTAAACTACTGTTTCTAACAATCCTTATTTTATTTTACTTAGCCAACCTGAAACCTATATAGTTAGTGAAGCAATGTCCTTTCCAAAAAAAATCAGCATACTCTTACTTCTTAGGAACAGATTCACAGCTGGAGGTTACGTCTTGGTGACTGACAGCCACATCCTATTTACTTGGAACAGAGTCTGCTTAAGATTGCAGCTTTGGGCCATGTTTTCTTAATGAAGGTTTCCATGGAACTGTATTTAGAAAAGGCTGCATCTATCCACACCAGAACTGCAGGCTTAGGTAGGAGAAGAAAACCTGAATAGTCACATTTGCTGGTCAAGGTAACCCATGTTCCCAATACTTGGGCTCTTTCCACAACTCATATCTGCACATGTATTTTCTTGAGTTGATGACAAAATTGCCTTGCAATATAAATGTGATCATTTGAGACAACCCTGAATGTGGCGGTTGCCAATAGTCATCGTCTTTTTCTTCTGCTATTCTTGAAAAACAGGAATAATATCATACAACAAAGTAATTATTTGCTTAGCTTGAGTACTGGATCCCTAGCCTAAACTGCCCACACTGAACCATGCCACAGTAACTTCAAGGGTAGGCTACTTTACCACATTCTACATGGGACTACACTTGAAGACAGTTCAGAAGACAATTCAGTTAGTCCAAAATGTGGCAGCTTGTTTAGTATCTGTGGCTAAATGTGACTCATACTTCAGTAGTTGCCAGTTTGTTTCCAAGCTCAGCTCAAGGTATTGGTTACTATCTATTACGTTCTTCATGGCCTAGGATCCAACTATCTGCATGACCATCTCTCCCACCCACCTCCACTGTGGCACCTCACCTCAGCTCAGCCTTTTAAAGATTCCATCAGACTGACAAAACCATTAGCAGCTCAGTGGTAGCCCCTAGTGAATGGACTAGTCTTCCTGAGGCAGGTCTCCATGTCATTGGTCTTTTTTGAGGTGTTGTAAAGCATAATTTTGTCATGCATCTCTGTGAAGTTTGGTCATGTAAATGGTTTGGCTTATATGTTTTTTTTAGAAAATTAATGGATCCTTGAGAGTTTGCTATTAGTAAAGAGATTTTGGTGTGATGGTTTTAATTGTTTGACTGTGATTATAAATTGTATTGTAACCATTTTGAATCCTTTGGGGAAAGGTGGATAGAGTACTGTAAAATAATTAAAATAAATTAGTAGAACACTGCCAAATGTTTCGCAAACTATCTGCAACTAAAATCTGTTGGCTTTGCCCAACAAGATAGTACCTTCAGATCATTTTGCCTCTTTAAGAACTTCTAAAATTCACCCTTTCTTGGTGGGATGAACAGCATTAGGGAGACATCTACTTGACAGAGACTAAACAGTGATTAAATTTAAAACAAGCAAAACCAGCATGAGCATACATATATATCTACATACATTCCATATTATATTGTTACAAGAGTGATTTGGGCCATTGGCCTGATTCAACATTGGCTTCTCTTATGTTCTTATGTTAATTAGTACCAGTATAATTGATTGTATAGATATTTCAGAAGTATCAAGAGTTGGAGGGGGGCTGGCTCAGTGGTAGAACATCTCTTAGCATGCAGAAGGTCCCAGGTTCAGTCCCTGACATTTCCAGCTGAAAGGCTCAGGTAGGAGGTGATGTGAAAGACCCTGGAGAGCTGCTGCCAGTCTGAGTAGACAATCCTTACCTTGATGGACCAATAGTCTGATTCAGTATAAAGCAGCTTTATGTGTTAATGTATAGTCTATATAGATGCCACAGTTCTTTGATATACTCATGAGAAAGACCACGGCTGAGTTCAGACTGGCAGTTTGAAGCGGGAGTGAGTCGTGGCAAAAAAGCTCCGGAACAAAGTGTGCCGGGTTTTCCCAGTAACACTGTGCTGACTGGTGCGGGATCATACCGGGAGGAGGTGCAAGGGAGCATTCAGACAGCTGGCCTGGAGGCATGGCTGTAAACGGCTTTTTCCTGGTAATTTGGCTATGTGCGCATGTGTGCATATGCGCTCATGCGCATAAGCACATCAGGGTGATTTCGGGAGGATCCTGTTGCACTGGCACTGCATTGGGTGGTAGAGTGGAGCACATCCAATCATATCGCTGCTGCCTCTACAGGGCAATCAAGTGCACCTTGCACAGAAACACCCAGCGGACATTATTACTGTGGGTTCTTCCCGGCTTTTTGGGTTAGCGTTCACACTTCCCGGAAGTGGAATGAAGTGGGATAAACACGCTTTCTGGGATTTGCTACCACTTTCACCAAGTATCTTTTAAACACGGGACCGAAGCAGTACATGACGGGTTGACTACGGGTGGGGAACGCCAGACAGATGTGCCTGTGTGAACATCCCCTTTAATCTGGTTGTGAAACACTGCTGAAACGTGCCTATCTTGGGGCAAACTGCCAGTCTGAGCTCAGCCCACAAAGGCAGAATTAGAGCTTAAGGGCTGTTTTCACTCAGAAGATTCTGGGTCAGGTTTACTTTAAAGCAATAATGATGCGCTGATTCACACATCCATTAACACCAACTAATTTTATGTCACTTAATTACCTAACACCTAAGAACTATCAGCCCACTGTGTGATCAGTTCCCACTGAGAAGCATGGTGTTTGATATAACAATGAACATAAGAACATAAGAAGAGCCCTGCTGGAACACAGCAGTGGTCCATCTATTCTAGCATCCTGTCTCACACAGTGACCAATTCCTCCAGAGGGCCTACAATAGGACATAGTTTCCTAATGTTTCCTCCTGGTCTGGGGTTCAGAGGTTTAGTGTCTCTGAATGTGGAGGTTCCCCTCAGTCAACATGGCTAGTAGCCACTGATAGACCTATCCTCCATGGATTTATCTAATCCCCCTTTAAAGCTGTTTATTCCTGTGGCCATCACTACATCCTCTAGCAGTGAATTCCACATTTTAATCATTCTCTGTGTAAAGAAGTATTTTCTTTTGTCCACCTTGAATATACTGCCCATTAGGTTCATTGGAAGCCCTCAAGTTCTAGTATTTGGGGAGAGGGAGAAATTTCTTTTTATAAGAGAGAAGCCAATGTTGAAACAGGCCAATGGCTCATCTAGTCGAACACTCTGTCACAAAGCAGCCAACTCTCTCCATCCTATGCATAATTTTATAAACCTCTATCATGTCATCTCTTTTCTAAACTGAAAAGTCCCAGACTCCTCAGCCTTTTCTCACAGGGAAGGTGCTCCAACCCCCTAATTATCTTAGTTGCCCTTGTCTTTTTCCAGCTCTGCAATGTCCTTTTTGAGCTACAGTGACCAGAACTGTACACAGTAATCAAAATGAGGCCACACCATTGTATTACCCATCGTTCCAATTGATTCCAACAAGCAAATGGAACAAAGGATGCAGCTTTATTCAGTTCACAAAAAACAAATTATAATACTTTCCCACCCACCCTGTAACCTGTATTGGATGGGAAGTCTCCTCCAGATGTTAGGCAGTCCAAAAACACTGAGCTGGAGCCAAGAAGCCTTTTCTGTAGCTTGCTGCTGCCCTACCCAGAGACCTCGCCCACTCCTATATTGTATTCCCACCACCAGGTGCTCTCCATTTGGGTAGAATTTAAACACCTGCTGCCCTGAGACTGCCATTCACATGGAGAAGGGCTGTGTGGTTCACCATTTGCCTCCTCGGCTTACAATGGTCTTCCTCAGTTTTTCCACTACAACCATAGATATATACAGGGACATTATAATATTGGCTGTTTTATTTTCAGTCTCTTTCCTAATAATCCCTAACATAGAGTCCGCTTTTTCACTCCTGCAGCACACTGGGTTGACACTTTCATTAAGCTATCCACTATGATCCCTAGATCTTTTTCTCTCTCAGTCTCAGCGAGTTTAGACCCCATTAACCTATACTTGAAGTTGGGATTTTTTGTCCCAAAGTGCATCACCTTACACCTACCAACACTGAACTTCATTTGCCACACTGTCTCCCACTCACCCAGTTTGTAGAGATCCTCATGGAGCTCCTTCACAGTCATCCTTGGTTTTCACCATCCTGAATAATTTTGTGTCATTTGCAAACTTGGTCACTACACTACTCACCCCTAGTTCTAGATCATTTATGAATGAATTAAATAATATCAGCCCCAATACCAATCCTTGTGGGATCCCACTGCTTACTTCCCTCCATTGTGAAGATTGTCCATTTATTCCTATTCTTTGTTTCCTGTTATTTTAGCCAATTTTTAATCCATAAGAGAACCCACCCTCTTATCCCATATCTGCTAAGTTTACTCAGCAGTCTTTGGTGAGGTACCTTGTCAAAAGTCTTTTGAAAGTCCAAGGATATAATGTCTACCAGGTCACTGTGGTCTACATGCTTGTGCACTTTCTTAAAGAACTCCAGAAGTTTGTTGAGGCAGGACTTCCCTTTCCAGAAGCCATGCTGATTTTACCTCAGCAGACTTTATTTCTCCATGTGCCTAATAATTCTATCTTTGATTACAGTTTCTACTAATTTGCCTTGGACAGACATTAGGGCTTAGGCTGACTGGTTTGTAATTTCCTTGTTCGCCTCTAGAGCACTTTTTAAAAACTGGTGTAACAGCTGCTACTCTCCAGTTTTCTGGTACAATGGCTGAATTTAGTGAGAGATTACATATACAGGTTAGTAGATCAACTATCTCACATCTGAGTTCTCTAAGAACTCTTGAGTGTATGCCATCAGGACCTGGAAACTTATCATATTCTAATTTCCTCAGAAGATCTAGAACTCCGTCTCTCATCACCTCAGTTTCAGTCAGTTCTTCAGACCCCCTCCCTGAAAATGGTGGCTTGTGACATGGGTTCAGACCCCACTTTCCACAGTGAATGCAGAAGCAAAAAAGTCATTGAATTTCTGGCATGCTACTGAATGATATCCCTGTGACTTCAGGCAACCACGTGATGGGGATGAAATTTTATGTGAAGTGGTGGTAGTGACTGGGAGGGGGGGAAACAGTGGATAAGTCTTGCCCTACAATGTGACAAAGACCTGACAGATGCAAAAGTTGTTCTTTCAGAGGAAGGAGTAAAACTACTCCACGCTGACCTGCCTTTTTCAAGGTTATGTATAGTTACTTATAGCCACTGATCCCAGCCAGTAAGGAATGGTAGTCACAATGATGTCACAATATAACTATACCTAGATATGTGGTAACAGGGGCTATGAGGCAGTATAGAGAAATGAAACTGCATTACCTTCACTCTGAATGCGAGTGGGAGTATTGGGATATTTGGTTAATATAGCAGATATTTGCCCAGCCATAGAAGCATGATACTGAGGGCAGTAAATAAATCTCCCAAGAAGTATATTGCAAAAAAAGAAGTAAACTTACACTTATTCAAGTAGATCCAGTTCACATTCAGGTTGCAGGCAAAAGAAGAGAAAGAAGTCTAATCTAAAGAATACTTTCCCTATCACAAGTGGCCAGCTTGCCGGCATCATGTATGTATAAGGGCACTGTATCTACAGGAGAGACCTGAAGAGACATGTGTCTCCATGGAAGGGAGAGAGAACAGAAGAGAGAGAGAGGAGGGGGTGAGCTGACCCAGCTGAGCTCTGAGAAGGAGCAAGGTGTTTGAGCTGCCAGAGGGGTGAGTGGTATTTTTATTTATTTACTTTCAGCTGAGGTGCTTTAACTGAAAAGGTACTGTGTCAGGTACTGTATTTGGGAGTGTGTGGGTGAGTTGTAACAGACTCCTGACTGCTGGAGTTAGGGTGTGAAAGGGTCATTGTTTGCCTGTAATTAAGTGCTTGGGTGAGATTGAATAGCAGACTCCTGGCTGCTGGAGTTGGAGTGTGAAAGGGGCTTTGTTTGACCGTCATTAAGTGCCTTGGGTGATTTTGAGTAGCTGCTGGCCACACCCTCTCCTGGGAGACAATTCCATTTAAGGCAGGAAGTTTGCAAGAGGCATGAGCCTCTGGCACGAGCCGAAGGGCGAGGCTCTTTGCCTGTGGCTCTTGGCCTAGGGGCTCTGTAAGAAGCCCAGGAAGAGCCAGGAAGCCAGGACCTTGGCTCCTTGGTAAGGTAAGGTAAGTAGACTCCTACAACAGGAGCCATATAAATACAAAGGGTTTTAAAAGGGGGTTATAGAAAAGTATTTGTTTAAAAACAATTATGAAGCCAGAATGCCAGCAGGGGGTTGGGGGCTATCCAGTGTTTTGCATGGAGTGTCACATGTATGACTATCTGCCCACTGGTCAGAAGTCTTGGGTGTGTGCTCGGTGCAAGGAGCTCCTGGTTCTCAGGGAGCGAGTTTGCTCTCTTGAGGCCAAGGTGGCTGACCTGGAGAAGCAGGGACAGTCAGTTAGGTGCACGGAGAAGACTCTCGGGGACTTGTTAGATATGTCCCACTCTGGATCTGGCAGCCCGGCTGCTGCCAGGGAGCATGAGGGTCAAGGGGAAAAGGGGCACCATGCTGAGGATAAGGGGAATGTGCCCTCAGAAGGGACCTCTTCTTCAGCTGGTGAACGGGTATCCTTTCGTACCAAGGAACCGTCCCTGGGAAGGGTGGGAGGGGGCTCTTGGTAGTTGGTGATTCGATCCTTAGGCAGGTAGACAGCTGGGTGGCGAACCCGCGTACTGACCGTATGGTGACTTGCCTGCCTGGTGCGAAGGTAGCGGACATTACGCGTGTTTTAGATAGGCTGGTAGATAGTGCTGGGGAGGAGCCAGTGGTCGTGGTGCACGTCGGCACCAACGATGTGGGGAAATGCAGTCGTGAGGTCCTGGAGGAGAAATTTAGGCTGCTGGGCAGGAAACTCAAGGCCAGGACCTCCAAGGTAGCCTTCTCGGAAGTGCTACCTGTTCCATGCGCAGGGCCGGAGAGACAGGCACAGATCAGGAGTCTCAATGCGTGGATGAGACGGTGGTGTAGGGGGAAGGGTTCAAGTTTGTTAGGCACTGGGATGCTTTTTGGGACAAGAGGGAGCTGTACAAAAGGGACGGTCTCCACTTGTCCCGAGAAGGAACCAGGCTGCTGGCGCTCAAAATCAAAAAGGTGGCAGAGCAGTTTTTAAACTGAATAATGGGGGAAAGCCGACAGGAGATGAAAAGTCTCTGGTTCGGGATGGCTCATCTCAAAGAGATGAAGGGGTAGCTATTACTTTTGTACAAGGAAATGGATTACAATTGTCCACTGAGACTGTGGCTAATGATAGGAACTGCCTGGCAAGGTCTCGAGGCAGCAAGAGGAAGGCTGTGGGCTTAACAAACGTGGGAAACTATAAGTGTTTATACACAAATGCTAGAAGTCTCCGAGGTAAAATCGGGGAGTTGGAATGCTTGGTGTTGGGGGGGAAATAGACATTGTGGGTATTTCAGAAACTTGGTGGGATGAGGAAAATCAGTGGGATACGGTGATTCCTGGTTATAAATTATATCGGAAGGATAGGGGGAAAGGGTTGGAGGTGGGGTGGCTCTGTATGTCAGAGAGGGTATACCATCCAGTAAGATTGAGAGGGTAAGAGAATTGGATTCCCTTCTGGAAATGCTATGGGTTGAAATAGTGGGTCCAAAAGGAGGCTTAACAGTGGGAGTTTGTTATCGCCCACCAGATCAAAAGATAGAGGAGGATTATAAAATGATGAATGAATTAAAGATAGCGGCTAGACGAAATAACTGTGTTGTAATAGGCGACTTTAACTACCCACACATTGATTGGGTCAATATGAGTTCTAGTCGGGAAAAAGAGATTGCGTTCTTAGACACTCTCAATGACTGTGCTGTGGAACAGATGGTCACAGATCCTACCAGGGGAGAGGCGATCCTGGATTTGGTCCTAAGTAACACCCAAGACCTGGTGAGAGATGTAAAAGTGACTGCACCACTTGGAAACAGTGACCATAATGTCATTGAGTTTAACATTTGTACAGATAGGGAGTTGCCCAAAAAGACTGACGCAACCACTTTTAACTTTAAAAGGGGTAACTTCTCTGGTATGAGGGGACATGTGAGGAAGAAATTGAAAGGAAGAGTGGAGAAGGTCAAAACCATTGGGGAAGCTTGGAGACTATTTAAAAAGACAATCCTAGAAGCTCAGAAAAAATATATACCGCAGGTTAGGAAAGGTACAAATAGGTATAGAAAAAAGCCTGCATGGTTAACAAATAAAGTAATGGAAGCTGTAAAAGGTAAGAAGGATTCCTTTAAGTGGTGGAAAGCTAGTCTTAGTGAGGTTGATAAAAGGGAACACAGACTATGGCAAATAAAATGCAAGTCTGTGATCAGGCAAGCAAAAAGGGAATATGAGGAGCATATCGCAAAAAACATAAAGACCAACAATAAAACTTTCTTCAAATACATTAGAAGTAGGAAGCCAGCCAGGGAGGCAGTGGGGCCCTTGGATGACCAAGGGGTAAAAGGAGTAGTGAAGGATGATAGGGAAATGGCTGAGAAGCTGAATGCATTTTTTGCCTCTGTCTTCACTGTGGAAGAGGAGAAGTGTTTGCCCACTCTAGAAGCACTGATTTCGGGAGGGGGTTTGAAAGACCTGAATCAGATTGCGGTGACAAGAGAGGAAGTCCTCCGACAGATGGACAATTTAAAAACTAATAAATCACCAGGCCCGGATGGCATTCATCCGAGAGTTCTGAAAGAACTCAAATGTGAACTTGTGGATCTCCTGACAAAAATATGTAATCTTTCTTTAAAATCTGCCTCCATTCCTGATGACTGGAAGGTAGCTAATGTCACTCCCATCTTTAAAAAGGGCTCCAGGGGAGATCCAGGAAATTACAGGCCAGTCAGTCTGACATCGATACCGGGTAAGTTGGTGGAAACTGTTATTAAGGAAAGAATTAGTAGGCACATTGATGAATAAAAACTATTGAGGCAGACTCAGCATGGGTTCTGTAAGGGAAGATCTTGTCTCACTAACCTGTTAGTGTTTTTTGAGGGAGTGAACAAACATGTGGACAAGGGGGACCCAATAGATATTATTTACCTTGACTTCCGGAAAGCTTTTGATACAGTTCCTCATCAAAGGCTCCTAAGTAAGCTCAATAGTCATGGGATAAAAGGACAAGTCCTCTTGTGGATCAAAAACTGACTTATAAATAGGAAACAGAGAGTGAGTATAAATGGGAAACTCTCTCAGTGGAGGGTGGTAAGCAGTGGGGTACCACAGGGATCAGTACTCGGTCCCATGCTTTTTAACTTGTTTATTAACGATTTGGAATTGGGAGTAAGCAGTGATGTGGCTAAATTTGCAGATGACACGAAGTTGTTCAGGGTGGTGAAAACCAGGGAGGATTGTGAGGCACTCCAAAGGGATCTGTTGAGGATGGGTGAGTGGGCGTCAACGTGGCAAATGGGGTTCAATGTGGCCAAGTGCAAAGTGATGCACATTGGAGCCAAAAATCCTAAATATAAATACACGTTGATGGGGTCTGATCTGGCAGAGACTGACCAAGAGAGAGATCTTGGAGTCGTAGTGGATAACTCGCTGAAAATGTCTACACAATGTGTAGCTGCAATAAAGAAGGCCAACGCTATGCTGGGGATTATTAGGAAGGGAATTGATAACAAATCAGCCAGTATCATCATGCCCCTGTATAAATCATTGGTGCGACCTCATTTGGAATACTGTGTACAGTTCTGGTCACCACATCTCAAAAAGGATATTATAGCATTGGAAAAAGTGCAGAGAAGGGCAACTAGAATGATAAAAGGGTTGGAACACCTTCCCTATGAAGAAAGGTTAAAATGCTTGGGGCTCTTTAGCTTGGAGAAACGACGGCTGAGGGGTGACATGATCGAGGTTTATAAGATTATGAATGGGATTGAGCAGGTTGAGAAAGAAGTACTTTTCTCCCTTTCTCACAATACAAGAACTCGTGGGCACTCTATGAAATTGCTGAGCAGTCGGGTTAGAACAGATAAAAGGAAATACTTCTTCACCCAAAGAGTGATTAACATATGGAATTCACTGCCACAGGAGGTCGTGGCAGCTGCAAGCATGGACAGTTTCAAGAGGAAATTAGATAAACATATGGAGCAGAAGTCCACCAGTGGCTATTAGCCACAGGGTATAGAATGAGAACTCTCAGTCTGGGGCAGGTGATGCACTCTATTCTTGGTGCTGGAGGGGGCAGCAGTGGGAGGGCTTCTGGTGCCCTGGCCCCACTGCTGGACCTCCTGATGGCACCTGGTATATTTTGGCCGCTGTGTGACAGAGTGTTGGACTAGATGGGCCATTGGCCTGATTCAACATTGGCTTCTCTTATGTTCTTATGTTCTTATGTTCTTATGCATATCAGCTCCCCAGTTAAGACAAAGAGAGGCATCCTATTCAGGAAGCTAACACTTATACACCCTTTGAGTGATGTAGCACCCCGCAATGTCCAGGCATGCTGAGTTGCTCACTCCAACAGGAGTTTCAAAAGTGTTGCCTCCCCCATGGCCAAGCTCCCAACCCTGAAAAGACTTCTGTACCTTTTAACAATAACCCATATAAAATTGGGGACACCTTTCCTGGCTTGCAGAAACTTCAGTCAAAAAATACTTTCGGGTTCAGCTAAGCCTTTTGGGCACAAATTGGTGATTAGAGAATCTGCAGACGCCTACAGCTGCAAGAATTTTTTCTCCAGCTTCCGGATCTGACAGAATATCATCTGGAAAAGCAGTAAAAGTGGTACATCCAAGAACACAAATGGAACCCATACACTAGATAGGTGTGGCTTTTATCGCCTGCTAGAATCTCACTAAGGAATTAAAAGCAGTTGCTGCTTAGTAACTAAGTTTGCAGTTACCTAGAAGGAAAAACAACAGTTATCTCATTAGCTGCTATAGATTTTCTGGGTTGTATGGCCGTGGTCTTGGCATTGTAGGACCTGACATTTCGCCAGTAGCTGTGAGTGGCATCCTCAGAGGTATAACACAGAAAGATGGAGGACTCTCTGTGTCAAAATCTCACCTTGACACAGAGAGTACTCCATCTTGCTGTGTTATACCTCTGAGGATGCCACTCACAGCTACTGGTGAAATGTCAGGTCCTACAGTGCCAAGACCACGACCATACAACCCAGAAAATCTACAGCAGCTAATGAACTCCGGCCGTGAAAGCCTTTGAAAACATATTTATCTCATTGTAAGGCATTGTAAAATAAGCCCACCAACCTAGTATTCTGGTTGGTGGTGGGTCTCCCTTATGTGGAACTAGGGAGCAAAGCCCGTTGTGGTGGAAGACAACGGGCCCTAGAAAAGAAGGGAGGGAGGTGGAAGGGAGAGAGGGTTGGAGAAAGGAAGGAAGGAAGGAATAGGGGGAAGAGTGAAAGAAAGGAGAGAGGAAGAAAGGAAAAGGGGGAAAGGAAGGGAAAGGGGCAGAAAAGGACTTCTCTGGGCCCAGAGAAGGCAGTTTCTGTCCCCCACACACCATCCCCTGGGCCTTCTATGGGGGCAGTAGGCAGTGCGTGGGGGAAAAGGGATTCTCTGGGCCTACTGCCCCCATAGAAGGCCCAGAGGATGATGTGTGGGGGACAGAAAATGGCTTCTCTGAGCCTACTGCCCCCATAGAAGGCCCGGGGAATGGTGTGTGGGGGACGGAAAATGGCTTCTCTGGGCCTACTGCCCCATAGAAGGCCCAGGGGATGGTGTGGGGGGCGGAAAAGGGCTTCTCTGGGCCTAGTGCCCCAGAGAAGGCCCAGGGGATGGCGTGGGGGGGCGGAAAAGGGCTTCTCTGGGCCTAGTGCCCCATAGAAGGCCCAGGGGATGGCGTTTGGGGGGCGGAAAAGGGCTTCTCTGGGCCTAGTGTCCCACAGAAGGCCCAGGGGATGGGGTGTGGGGGCGGAAAAGGCCTTCTCTGGGCCTAGTGCCCCACAGAAGGCCCAGGGGATGGTGTGTGGGGGCGGAAAAGGGCTTCTCTGGGCCCAGTGCCCCATAGAAGTCCCAGGGGATGGCGTGGGGGCGGAAAAGGGCTTCTCTGGGCCCAGTGCCCCATAGAAGGCCCAGGGGATGGGGTGTGGGGGACGGAAAAGGCCTTCTCTGGGCCTAGTGCCCCACAGAAGGCCCAGGGGATGGTGTGTGGGGGCGGAAAAGGGCTTCTCTGGGCCCAGTGCCCCATAGAAGTCCCAGGGGATGGCGTGGGGGGCGGAAAAGGGCTTCTCTGGGCCCAGTGCCCCATAGAAGGCCCAGGGGATGGCGTGTGGGGGAGGGAAAAGGGCTTCTCTGGGCCTAGTGCCCCATAGAAGGCCCAGGGGATGGCATTTGGGGGGTGGAAAAGGGCTTCTCTGGGCCTAGTGTCCCACAGAAGGCCCAGGGGATGGGGTGTGGGGGGCGGAAAAGGGCTTCTCTGGGCCTAGTGCCCCCATAGAAGGCCCAGGGGATGGCGTGTGGGGGGTGGAAAAGGGCTTCTCTGGGCCCAGTGCCCCATAGAAGTCCCAGGGGATGTCGTGGGGGGCGGAAAAGGGCTTCTCTGGGCCCAGTGCCCCATAGAAGGCCCAGGGGATGGCGTGTGGGGGACGGAAAAGGGCTTCTCTGGGCCTAGTGCCCCATAGAAGGCCCAGGGGATGGCGTGTGGGGGACGGAAAAGGGCTTCTCTCTCACTTGCCTCAGCCTTGAGGGCCTGTCCCTGTGCTCATACTCCAGACGGTCCTCTCCTGTCGGAGGACTGGAGCAGACTGAGCTGAAAACACTGACCGGGGCTGACGTGGGCGGGACTTTGCGAAGCAGCCAGTCAGCCCTGGCCAGTGTCTTCTGACTGCCAGTTCTTGAGCCGAATCAATTATGGCAAGCATAGAATGTTGTGGAACCAAAATTCAAATATATATAAGGACAGGATAACTTCTTTATTAATCCCAGTGAAGTGGTTTCTTCATGTAATCTTTTGAATATAGGAAAAGATAATTTCTTCAGTGAAATTAAAACAAACTCCTGTGCATAAGAGAGATTCATGTCCACATCTGAGTGGTGAATGTGCATTTAAGCCTTTAGTCTATGTATACCTGGATATATCCAATCTGTATATATACCCCCAGAATACCTTACCAGTATTTTTTAATATATATTTGGGTATCTGGATGGTAGTCAGAAATTTTTGGAATATGGATTAACCAGGTCCTGAAAAATCCAAAAATATTTGAATATATCCAGGAATATTTATGAACACCAGATGGAATAATGGAACCTGAATAATTTCCAGATTCCAAAATGGTGTTGAAGGACTGGAATATCCCCAAATACCAGTATTTATGTCTGTTACAAAATCTGAAAAATACTGGTTTTTTGGGGGGTGGGGGGGTGGACATCGCTAGCCTACGGTACACTATTTACACAAAATAGCCTTCAAACATGGAAGTTAACAGATGTATTTGCATCCCTGTATATCGAACTCTTATAGCCAAGTGCTTTGTCAAAGTATGCAAGGTGTCACTGCTTTTAAATTATTGCATGGATTGTGTGAATATACAGAAGGATATTCAGGTGACATCTTGCCCATAAATTGAAATTTTCATTGTTTTGGATGTCAATGCAAGCCATTCTTCAGCTTGACAGGAGCCAGCTAGTCAATCTGTGTTTGCAATACAGCAAGTGTATTTACATAATGATTGGTACACATTCCAAGCCTCCATTTCCTCACAGATTTATAAACAGAAGAAGAAGAGATTAGATTTATACCCCGCCCTTCACTTGGAGTCTCAGAGCGACTTACAAACTCCTTTCCCTTCCCCTCCCCTCCCCACAACAGACACCCTGTGAGGTAGGTGGGGCTGAGAGAACACTAACACAAATTGCTCTTTCAGGAACAGCTGTGCCAGAGCTTGTGACTGACCCAAGGTCACATCAGCAGGTGCAAGTGGAGGAGTGGGGAATCAAACCTGGTTCTCCCAGATTAGAGACAGCACACTTAACCACTGCAACAAACTGGCTCTCAGCAGCAACAACAGCAACAACAACAACAACAACAACAACAACAACAACAACAACAACAACAACAACATGAAATAGTGGCCAGAGGCAAGAATAAATGGTTTCTTTTATTTTTTGAAATGTTGGCAATAATTCATTAATAGTTTCCCCCAAAAATTGCTTTCCCTGCAGTTTGGCATTCATTTTCTTATATGAATAATATGTAGTAGCTTACCATTATGAATCTGGAAGCTCTTGTGTGTTTGGAAATAATGGGCCTAACATTTTTCCCAACTTAGAGTCAGTGCACGACTAACATTCCATGTGTGGGATGAATCAAAATGCCTTTTCTCTCTCATTCCTTTTACGTCATTAAGTTCCCTGCATTCAACACAACTTCCACTTATCTGACCGATATATTTAGATATCTCAAAAGAGATCTGCCTTTATTCATGTATAAACTCCTTTTAAATAAATAAATAAATAAAACCAGCTGCATGAGGCCAAGCTCAGTGATTCCATGAGCACCCAAGTTGTCTTTTGGATAAAATTTACAAGAGAAATAGATACATGACAGCCACAATAGTGACATTGGAAGGACACATTTGGAAAAAGCCAGTCCACAGGGAATACCAATCACACTGAGGCAGCTTAAAGATCCTCCTCTGTGGGCTCTCTGCACAAGAAAAGTTACATATGCAGAAGCTCACTAGGAATAGCTATGGGGATCTATAACACTGGGAGAAATTATTCCTTAGTCCCTTCTAACTTTCTGAGGCTTTACCTTTTTACCTTCTCAGGCAATCAGTCTGTCTTCATTTTATGTGTGAATAAGCTATAGCAACAACAATTCCATCAATATATAAAAAAGAAATTTCCAGGCATTTTTATAGGAAAAATTAAATTTTATAATTATAGTTTAAAATATCCCAAACTAAAAACACCTTACAGTCCAAATGGCTAATGACCCAAACTGGAACAGTTGGTGTGCGGATTAACCGTACTTACATCAGCATGGCTCATTGACATCTTTGGTCGAATCTGCATTTGTCTTCCCCACCAGTGTTGCAGCCTTCTGACTCCATCTTCAAAAAATTGTCTACATTTGCTTTTATTTTCACACTCCCAACAGTACTAGCATACTTTTACATGTCTGCATATGTTTATCGCCCTCTTGTGGCGGCTCCACTGTCATTGTGCCTCCACACTGCTTTAAATGAATCTTCTCCAAACAACTCTTCAAACAAGCATAGAGAAAGACGGTGTCACAGCAGCACGAAACTGATTTAAAAATGCAAATGCAGATTCGACCTTTATCTTCATGATGGTGGCAACCAACCTTGATATTTAGAAAGTAATTTCTATCTTCCAAGGAACAATTTGTCCTGATCTGACCTTCCTGGGAAATGAGATATAATGGGTAGATTCCTGCCTTTGGTCAAGGGAGCTGCTGTTTGGTTACTCCCCAATCTCCCTATATTAATAATTGAGTTTTTGTGTGACTTTTTCCTGAATGTTCCACATACTCCCCCAGCATTTGGCTCCCTGATCTGTCATTCAGAAGGTGTCCCTAGCCACTGGCTGCGTTGCCTGAGTCCCGCCCAGCCGCCAGCCACCACTCGAGTACTCGTGTGCCATTGGCAGGGTGCTGGGTTTGCTCCTCTTTCCTGCCCACTCCTTCAGCCACTGTGTCTGTAAGAATTTCTGGCAAATGACTTTCTCTCTTGGTGAAGACGCTTGCCTCCTGTGTGGGATTAATTTTTCCCTCAGTAGGTGTTGGTAGGTGTAACAAAATGGGAACTACCTCTGTCTGTGAGATGGCTGCCATCTCTGTGTTTAAAATGTCCCCACATAAGGCTTAATTGAGCTGTAGTTCCAGAGAGGGGCCTGCAGGGGTATCACTCACTGGGTTGAATGGGGCTTCCTCATCTGCTGGCCTACAGTTCCCAGCTGCCCCAAGGCCAAAAAGTGTGGGAAAAGAGAGACTGTCCCAAGGGGTGGGGCAGCATCAATATAGACTCCAGCTAGGCCACAAGCCAGAGATGTGGGAAACCCTGGGAGGCAGCAGAAATTCAGCCACTCCACAGTCGGCTGGACTGGGGAATGAATGGAAGTTTCCCTGCTCTCTTGGGCAGGAGAGAGAGAGTGAAGCAAAGCCACAGGCCGGTCAAAGGAGAGATCCTATCCTGAGCCCACAACCTCCAGAGGTAGAGAGTACTGTGTGTAGGGAAAGAGGATTGTGTTTAACCCCTGTTGATTTATGCACTGTTGGTTCATGGTGTGTGCCTACAGTTTTGCCTTATTCATTTAGTGTATGTGTGCTCCATAATTGTGTAAATAATTAAATAAATTCTTTAATTTGGGCTAATAATCTGTGTTGTGCTCTGACCACATAGTCTCCCCCCACTCTGCACAATACCAAAGGGAGGGGGTAGCCCAGGGAAGCAAAGAAAGGCCAGACCCTTGGGTTGCCAACTTTCCTGGGATCCCCCAAAGATGAGGGATTCCATCTCCAAATCGGGACATGTGGCCAGAGGGGTCTCATTGTCCCTCTAAAAAGGCAGTGGCAATTCAGTGAGTGGTGGCAGCAGATTTAAGGAGTGAGATACGCTCATGGGACGAGGGTGGGAGGTGAACAACTGAGTTATAAACTAGAGCCTGTTTTGCCACAGTAGGCAACCAAGCTTGGTTCAGACAAAGGAAGGAAACCCTTCACAGGCTTCTGTGAGGAACTCATTGGGGCCAGTCCTGACTAGGGTTGCCAGCTCCAGGTAGGAAGATTCCTGGAGATTTTCTGGAAGAGTCTATGGAAGCCAGGGTTTGGGGAGGGGAGAGGCCTCAGGTGAACAGAATGCCATAAAGCCCACCTTCCAAAGCAGTTATTTTCTCTGGTGGGGGGAGAGATCTGTCGTCTGGAGTTCAGTTGTGATACCTGGTGATCTTCAGGCTCCACCTGGAGGCTGGCTACCCTGGGTGTCGCAGTCAGTGCTTCAAAACAGGGTCTGCTAGATCCAGGTTCTTTCTGTAGAAGCTGAGTGGGTGATTTTGGACCAGTCACAGACTTTCAGCCTAACCCCTCACAGGGTTATTGTGCAAGTCAAAAGGTAAAGAGTGGTAAAGAATATAGTGCAATTGATTGATTGGGTATAATTTAAAGGGCACAACAGGTATAAAGTGATCTGAATTTTAAGGTACCCAGTAGGAGAATATATAATTAAAATAAAATTAAAATAAATAAAATACAAAGAAATAGGAGGTGGAAGTACACAAGCTGAAATAGGTAGAAGAGGTGATATAAAATCCTAGCAAACCAAAAGAAAAGGAAGAGGCTCTATGGCCTCAGGAGGTGGCAGGAAAGTTTCATTGTCTTCACCAGGACAGTTGGAGGGAGCTGGACAATTTAAAATATTGAATGAGTTCCTCGCAAGTGTCCATGGAGGAATTAAATAAAATGATACAGGACAGCGTAACACAGGCTGTTTCTCAGGCAGTCACTCAGGCAGTGAAAGCAACAGTGGAGAATACACTGCCTGCATTGATCAAAAGAGAAATAGAGCCATTAAGGGAGAAAATGGAGGAGTTAACAATGCAAATCAAAAGTGAAACTGAGGAAATTAAAAAGCAAATAAAAGAAAATAAATACGAAATTACAAAAATGGCAACTAATCAAGGAAAGATAAAAGAAAGGATGCGTGACTTAGATTTGGATATGCAAGAAATTAAGAGCAAGAGTGAGAAAATAGAGAGAAAATATTAATCTAGAAATGGATAAGGCGGCATTGATTATAAGGTGTCAAAATATCCCTGAAACATTAGATAGGAATCTCAAGGAAGAATTTGTGAACATTTTGGTGGAACAAATGAAAGTAGGAACGAAAGAAGAATTAGAGGAAGGAATTGAGGCGATTTACAGAAGGAATTTGGCCTACACAAAAAAACATAAGAAACCGAGGGAAGTACATGTTAAATTTTATAAAAGAGAACTGAAAGAAAAAATCTTAAGAGTATCAAATGAAATTAAGGTATCTATGCAAGGAGAAGAGATAGTTTTTCTAAAAGAGGTGCCGTGGAGAGTTAGGGAAGAAGGATGGCATATACAACTCTAATGAATCTTTTGAAAAACAACGGAATTATGTTCAGATGGTTGATACCAGAAGGAGTTTTGTTTTCACATAATGGTCAAAGGCACAGGATAGATTCCACATTTAAGGCAGAATTTTTCTTAGATAAATTTGGAGACGATCTAGGGTTGCAAAAGGAAGGTGTAGAGGAAGAAGGTGAAAAGGAAGGGGATTTGGAAGAGGAAGAAGAATCGGAAGAAGAGAATGCTGTGCAAGAAGTACAGAAAGACATAGGGAAGATACCAAGAAGAAGTAAAAACAAATTAAATAAAACAACGTACCAATATCTAACTAGGTTTAAGTATAAAAATATAGGGGAAAAACATTAAACACTAACTAGCAAGATGCTATCCATTAAAAAATTTAAAGTTATCTCTATAAATATTAATGGCTTGAATAGTTCGCAAAAAAGAAGGAAAACATTCCACCAACTACTAAAAATGAAAACAGATATTGTATGTTTACAAGAAATGCACATCAAGAGGGAAAATGCAAAATATTTAGAGTGTAAAAAACTAGGAAAAGAATTCCTTGCCCTCGCAGATGAAAAGAAACGAGGGGTGGTGACTTATGTGAAAAATACACTAGACCCAGAGTTGATCTACAGGTCAGATGACGGGAGGATGGTGGCAATAACAGCGGTAAGAAAGAGTGTAAAGATGTGAATAGTTAATATATATGCCACTAACCAAAGTCATAATCAAAAAGTCTTTTTTCAAAAATTACAAATGGTTTTGAACTCTGTAGATGTAAATAGTATCTGTATTGTGGGTGATTATAACCTAGTTGTAGATCCAAACTTGGATAGAAAGACGAATAAGAAAAGGCGAAAAAATGGAAATGTATTATTGAAAGAATTTATGCAAATAGTGGAAGAATACAATTTAATGACGTATGGAGAGTCTGAAACATGTGGAAAAAAGATTACACCTATTACTCAGCTAGACATGGTTCCTGGTCTAGGATAGATATGATATGGATGTCTGCCAATATGTTAAGAGATACAATGGAATGTGAAATATTACCGAATACTTTTGTGGACCATAGCCCTGTCTTGTTGGTATTGAAGGAAGGACACAGGGAAAATAGATGTTTTCTTAATCTAAGATTGCTAAGAGACTCAGAATTCGTTAAGAAATGTAAAAAAGAAATTATAGAGTTTTTTCGGATAAATATCACCTCTGAAACTCCGTTGGAAGTAGTTTGGGATACCTTTAAGGCGTATATGAGAGGTATCTTTATCAATCAGAATGCTTGGAGGGCTAAGCAAGAAAAAAAGAAATATGAGCAGATAGTTAATCAAATTAGAGTGCAAGAAAGTGTTATGAAGAATAGTAAAGATACCAAATTGTCACATATAAAATTAAAATTACTGCACCATAAGATGAGTTTAATGTTGAATCATGAGAAAGAGAAAAAAATGGAATGCACTAGACAGTATCATTTTGAGAATATAAATAAATCAAATAGGTGGTTAGCATATAAGGTAAGAAAAGAGAGAGAGAAGCGTATGATAATCCAGTTAAAAAATGACAAAGATGAAATAAAATGTGATATGCATGATCTGAAGGATATTGTGGAAAAATTCTACAAAAAGTTATATCAAGGAGATGATCAAGAGAAGGATTTAATCACAAAATATCTGAAACGGAATAGAAAAAGATTTAATGAACAACAGAAAGGAATTTTAAATGACCCAATAGCAATGTGTGAAATTTCAGAAGCAATTAAAAAACAGAAAAAGAAGAAGTCACCAGGACCGGATGGTATTCCGGCAGAATTCTACCAAATATTTGAAGAGCAGATTTCTATACCGTTTAAAGAGTTACTAAAGAGAGTAGGCAAGCAGGGGATGAGTCCAGAATCTTGGAACCATGTGTTAATTACATTGATTCCTAAGCCCAATTCGGATTATAGAAATATCAAGAATTATAGACCTATATCCTTGTTAAATGTGGACTATAAAATATTTGATGGAATTCTGGCAGACAGGTTAAAGAAAGTTTTATCGAAGACCAAATGGGGTTCTTGCCCAGAAGACAGATGAAAAACAATTTGAGAATAATAATGGATGTACTAGAATATTACGAGGAACACCCAGATAAAGAACTAGTATTAATGTTCCTAGATGCAGAAAAGGCATTCGATAATCTTTCATGGAATTTCTTATTGGAAAAGTTAAGCAATGCGGATTGTGGCCAATATTTTTTTAACATGGTTAGTACTATTTACAAGGAAAATTTCGCAAAAGTAATAGTAAATGGGGAAGTAACAAATAATATAGAAATTCAGAAGGGCTTGAGACAAGGCTGCCTGTTGTCACTTTTATTGTTCATTTTTGCGTTAGAATCTCTAAATGACGCTGTTAGGGAAAACCCTCTGATACAGGGTCTCAAAATAAAAGGGGAAGAATACAAATTATTGGCATTCGCTGATGACCTTGTATTTATATTGGAGGAACCAGATTAATCAATTATGTATCTGATGGATACCATTAAAAAGTACAGGCAGGTGGCAGGATTTAAGATAAATTATAAAAAATCGAAATTGTTAACTAAAAATTGCCTACCAAAGTCGATACAGAAAATACAAGAAAACATCCCTATGGAGGTAGTGAAGAAGGTCAAGTACTTGGGAATTAATTTCACAAATAAGTGTAGTTCATTGATAGGAGATAATTACAATAAGTTACTGGAGGAAATTAGAAAAGATTTGTTGAAATGGAAAAAGATACCCTTATCATTTATGGGTAGAATAGCACTGGTTAAAATGAATATACTGCCTAGGTTTTTATTTTTAGCACAAATCATACCGGTCTTAAAAAAATCAGATTTTTTTTGAGGAATTGAATAAAATAACAAAACAATTCATATGGCAATATAAGAAGCCTAGAATAACCTGGAAAGTGTTGCAGGATAAAAAGGAAAGGGGGGGAATGAACGTACCCAATTGGTATATATACTACCAAGTGGCTGCCCTAGTTTGGATAAAGGAATGGATCACATTGGAGAATGATAGGATTTTGGCGCTAGAAGGACATGATCTATATATGGGGTGGCACGCATACATATGGTACGGAAAAGATAAAGTACATTCAAATTTTGGTAGACATATGCTAAGAGGTGCATTGAATAAAATATAGTCTAAGATAAAAGAAAGATGGTATAGGAAAACTCCGAGATGGGTTTCCCCTCTTGAAGCATTTATAACATCATCATTACTAACAACAAATAAGAAAGAAAGGTATCAAGCATTGTTAAGTAGAAATAATAAATTAAAATCAGAGGAACAGCTAGTAAGAGAAAGTAACTTAACTTGGTGGGAACAGATAATGTTAAGAGACAGATTTCAGAAAGATTTGCCAAGGGGGTTTGAAGATCAAAATAATGAACTTGATAAGATTTGGTTATCATCAAACGATAAATTAATACAGAAACTATATGGATTCTTGTTGGAAGAATATGAGCAGGATGAGATAATTAAAACCACCATGGTTTCTTGGATGAAAGATTTAGGAGAGAATGTAGAGATTGAAGAGTGGAATAAGATATGGAAATCAGTTTATGAGAGCAGTTACTTATAAAGAGAATGTTTACAAAATGTTTTATAGGTGGTACTGGTCTCCGGATAAATTAGCTAAATGTTATAGCGATTACTCAGGCCAATGCTAGAAATGCAAATCCAATGTGGGGACCTTCTACCACCTTTGGTGGAAATGCGACAAGATACGAGGTTATTGGAAAATGGTACAAAAAATAATTCAAGAGATCTTAGATAAAGAAGTGGCATTAAAACCGGAAACATATCTGTTAAATTTAGTACCAAATGGATTTAGCCAACAGGAAGTATACTTAGTATCATATATAGTAACTGCCGCTCGCTTATTAGTGGCAAAAAATTGGAAATCAGATATAATTCCCTCAGGAGATGAATTAGTGTCGAAGGTGTTAGAGTTAGCACAATTAGACGATTTAAGTATGCTGTTACAGAATAAAAATGAAAAGGTACATAAAGAATTATGGATAAGAGTGTATAAATTGATAGAAAGATTATCAAATGTATAAGACTCTAGGATTTATGTAATCTATGTAGTTGGAAGTAATGTAAATACAAGAAAATGAAAATAATATTTTAAAAAAAGGGGGAGAGGAGAATGATGTAAGCTGCTTTGGTCCCCATTGCAGAGAAAGACTACTTTTCCTCCTGGGAAACCATTGTTGCCAATCTCCAGGTGAGGCCTAGAGATAACTCAGAATTACAACTGATTTTCAGATGACAGAGATCCGTTCCCCTGGAGAACATGGTGGACTCTGTGTCCATATACCCTGCTGAGATGCCACCCCCCCATGACAGCCATTGTGATGTGGAGGTCAGGGTTTCAGAGCACCAGAGAGGCTACAGGTGTGTGTGTGGGGGGAGATGGAAAGATGAAAGGGGGAAATAAAGGTAGGTTGATGCTTGCCTGGGAAGAAGATAGGATTGCCAACTTCAGGTGGGAAATTCCTGGAGATTTGAGGGATGGAACTTGGAGTCGGTGGGTTTGAGGAGTTGTGAGACCTCAGACAGGTACAATGCCCTAGACTCCACCCTCCTAACCAGCCATTCCCTCCTGGGGAACCATTGTTGCCAGTCTCCAAGTGGGGGTTGCAGACCACTCAAAATTACAACTAATCTCCAGGAGGAAGGGAGGAGGAGATGGAAAGCTGAAATCAGGGGCAGATAATGGCAGGTTGATGCTTGGCTGGGAAGGAGATAGAGTTGCCAACTCCAGGTTGGGAAATTCCTGGAGATTTGAGGGGTGGATCCTGGAGAGGGTGAGCTTTGAGGAGGGGTGGGGCCTCATACAGGTACAATGCCATAGACTCCACCCTCCCAACCAGCCATTTCCTCCTGGGGAACAACTGTTGCTAATCTCCAGTTGAGGGCTGGAGATCACTCAAAATTACAACTGATCTCCAGGAGGGGAGGAGGAGGAGATGGAAAGCTGAAATCAGGGGCAGATAATGGCAGAGGCAGATTGATGATTCGCTGGGAAGGAGATAGAGTTGCCAACTCCAGGTTGGGAAATTCCTGGAGATTTGAGGGGTGGAGCCTGGTGAGGGTGAGGTTTGATGAGGGATAGAACCTCAGATAGGTACAGTGCCATGGACCCCACCTTCCCAACCAGCCATTTCCTCCCGGGGAACCATTGTTGCCAATCTCCAGGTGAAGGCTGGAGATCACCCAAAATTACAACTGCTCTTCAGGTAGGAGAGATCAGTTCCTCTGGAGAAAATGGTGGACTCTGTGTCACTATACCCTGCTGAGGTCGCCACGGCAAAATGACGCAGAGTGTCCAAGGCCTTGGCACTCTCCCAGAGCCTCTTTCTAGAGCTCATTGTATTTATTTCCACAACAGGTCTTATTCCTAGTTTTAAAATAAAGACAAGGCCCTTTGGTGCTTAGACTGGGCTGATTAATTGCCCAGCCAATCACTGGATTCATTTGCAGGCTACATTAAGCCCTTCTTGGCTTAGTAAGTCAGCAAGCACCCTGAGGAATCTTATGACACAGGAAGCTAACCAAACCAGGCACTTTAGGCTGTCAGGTCCAAGTGCCTGGGGAGGGAATTCTTTTCATACTGGTCATTGGTTTCTGAACCCTCATGCTGATTGGTATTGTGCAAATGGTCTTGCTGGCCAGCATCTCTTGGTTAATGTGCAACAAAGATAATGTTGGTGTGCAGGCAAAGAGTGGCTGAATTATCATGCCAGGCTTGGAGCCAAGGAGGGACTGCTCATATGCTGGTGAACCCATTGGTAAGCCTCTTTAGGTGCCCATATTAATTCAGGATTGTTGAGTTACCAATTTCTGTTCAGTTTTTAAAAATAAACTTTAGTTTAACAAAAAAATGATGTCCTTGTCTATCATTTGGAGGGGATTGTGAGGGACCATACTAAATACTGCCTAAGAACCATTGTGGTGGTGGCAGCGGGGTGGGGGGAGGGGGCTTTTGTAAAGGCAAATGGCCTCCCCCTTTCTCCTTGCCTGGAGCAGGACACATGTGTCTGGTTGTTGTGAGGACGGCTCAGAGCGGCGGGGAAAGCGCTGGAGGGGTGGAATCCCAACTCTTGGGTCTTCTGTCCTTCGAGTCAGTTTCTGACAACCCACAGCAAGGGGGGGCAGTCTGCACCTGGCTGGGGAGTTTTGGAAAACGGCGAAGAAGACCTGCTGGTGCCTGATAGCCCCCCCCCCCGGTAAGTGCCTGCTCTTCCCTGGTTGCCCTTCGACTCTGCTGCTTCCAGCCTGCCGCTTCCTCAGCAGCAGAAGGGGGGCAGAGATCCCGGGAAGCATCTTGTGCCGGCACAGATCTCCGAGGGGTACAGCGAGGCCCCTGCTGCCACTGCCCACCCCCAGCATGGCTTTCTGGGTGCCCTGCTCAGCGCGCTCCTTCCTGCCAGCCAGCACACTTTAAAGGGCATCTCTCTGGGCTGTCTGGAGCCAAAAGTACTCCTTTGCTGCTGGGGCACATGGCCCGGGGAGGCACCCTTTAAAGTCTGCTGGCTGGTGGCCCCCCTCTCCCCTCCCCTTGCATCCCAAGGGCCTCTCATTCCTCTGCTCTCCCCCTGCCACACACCAGACGGGTGGGTCGAGGCGCCGCTGCAGGGGCTTGGATCTCTCAGGCGTGCGGAGACCTGCTAAGAGCTTCTGAGGCTCTGATGGGAGTGCCCTGTGCATTGGACTTGGCTCCAGCTGTGATTTAATGAGTCCCTTCAGATGCCAACAGTAATTCCTCCCGCCAGTCAGCGAGGGCCCCTGTCTGATCTCCCGACCATAACGGGGAGGGGGGCTGCAGAGCAAATGGGGGGAGGCTAACTATTCGGAGTTTGCACAGAGGAAAGTCTTCCTTCTCTCCAGGCCCCACCTGGAGGTTGGCAACCCCATAACTGGTGGATGCACTTGGGGGGGGGGCACCAGAAGATAGCCTCAACTAGTGTACAAAAAAACCTGGAGCTGGCCCTGGCTAAGAGATAATGCAATGTAGATTTTGGCCTGACAAACGGGCCCTGAAACCTGGACCTTAAATTGAACTATCCTACACTAAGATAATATATTATCTTACATGTACATTTTATTTTTTTTCTTCTGTACTATAAAACAATTGAACCCTTCACATACAAGATGGAAAAGGAGAACATATGAATATGTGCCATTTTATTATACTGAATGGGAACTAAGGAAGCCTGGTCTCCCCACCCCCCCAGCTCTTCCCATCATTGCTCAGCTGGGCGACAGGGAGGAAATGCTTGGGGAAACGGGGGGAGGGGCTTAGTGTCACACTGACATGATGATGTCACTTCCAGTGCTACTGGGAATGACATCACTGCATCAGGCCACATCCTAGCACTTGCCCCATACTCTAATGGCTAAGCTGAGCTTTGGACAAATGCTAGTATGTCACCCCTATACAATGATGTCACTTCCCAGTTGCACTAGAAGTGACATATTTGCAGTGCTGTCAATGTCAAGACATTTCTGGCAAGGGCCTCCTTCATGGTAAGTCTGCTGGTTGCCTTGCCTCAGGCTGGCAGCCCTAGTCAGAACTTTGGTCCTCCTAATACAATGTCATCAATTCATATTGGCAGCAGTTCTCAGGCAGCGAAAGGTCTTTCCCAGTATCTGCTACCTGAAATTTTTTTGCTGGAGTTACTAAGACAAAACCTGAGACTTTATGCAGGCAAATCATGCAATGTACCTCTGATCCGTAGCCCTTTTCACATGCCTATGTGTAACATGGCTGTATGTGCAAAGAATTTATGTATCTTTTCTCCTCTTTGGAGGGAGAGTGTATGCAGGGGAAGTCACATGTTATAACTCTCTAGTGCATTTTTACCCTGTCCTCTTTCCAAGGAGCTCAGAGCAGCCTGTATATGACTAGACCAAAGTCACCCAGCAAGCTTTGTGTGAGAATGGGGATCTGAAACCAGGACTCCCAGATCCTAATCTACCACTCTTAACTACTACAATGGCTCTCATCTGTTCTGTTGTAGGCATGGTGGGTGTGCACAAGTATTCATGTTTCTTCACCACACTCACCCTCAAGCCATGCATAAACCAGGTGTAAGAAATATGTACTTGTCTTTGATGTTTAGATTAAAAGAACGGGATACACACACACACACAAGTTTAAGTGGATTTACACAATCCTATTGCCACCCATAAAACAAACTGTGCTGATAAGACAGGTTTCCATATTGCAAATCTGGGATTGTCTAATTACCATGTTATGCAAATTCTTTGCTAATGATTCAGACCAAGCACATTAATTATTCCATTATCTGGCAGTTGCTATGTGTTTGCTCCTAGCAGCTACCACAGAAAGCTGGTGAAGGATCACAAGAAGCATTTTTTTAACTTGACCATTTGCTAATGCCTAAATTTGCTCTTGCTTTCTTCTCAGGCAACAGCTGAGGCTGCCAAGGAGAGACATGGCAAGCATGTCAATCATCACTGTGACTTCCCTCAATGGCTAGAACAATGGAAGGTAGAAGCAAGCTTATTTTTTGACATATGGTTGGGCAGTATACTGCTTGCACATTTTGCCTTGTCCTTTTGGACCTTCAGAGTCTAGAGACTTATTGGGCAAACTGGAAATCTGGGTCAACTGATGGTATAAAAGAGGCATTGGGATATAAGCCCAAAATCTGAGTAACAGCAGGCAAAGAGGAGGCAAAGAAATAGCCGGTCTTTTCTGTAAGGCAAGAAATTCTTAGGGAGGAGACAATGTCTAGAGCAGGAGTGTAGAACTCATTTGTTATGAGGGCCAGATCTGACATAAATGTTACTTTGTGAGGTCGGGACATGTGTACCATAAAATGCCAAAAATCTACAAAAGCCCCAATAAATGTACTTAATCACATGCAAGACTAGGTTTTTTCCAAGGGATATCATAAAAGGGGGGTATCTTACTTTTAGGAGATAAGTCATCATCCTTCCAAGTAAATAAATAAGGCAGCTTTTCTGCACACACACCTGTATACACCTAGTCTCAGCAGCCAAGCACAGCTACAATCCATCTCTCATTCTTTGTTTCCTCTCTTCTCACATCCTACCTCAGAGGATCTCAAAGAGGCACACTGGACTCCCCGCTCTACTGTCCCATCCCCCCACCAACAGCCCTGTGAGGTGGGCCAGGCTGAGTGACCAGTCCTGGGTGACCAAGATGACAGGTTCCTGGCTCAGGAAGGGGTGGGGGGTCTGAACCTGTCTCTCACAGATCCCCCCACACACAGTTCATATCCCTCCTACATTTCCCACAGAAACAGTGGGGCTGAGGAAAGGCCTGATGGAAAGGCTGTTTCCAAAACCTCCAGGGGGCACTTTTTGTTCTCTTTCTCTTAAAGATGTAGAACATTAACACTAAAAGGTGAACTCCTATATTAAAAATACACTTTTGAATAATACATATACTTTTAAATGCATTAATACATATACTTCTAAATATGTTTTTAAAAAATGGTTTTCGGTTTCTGGCGTTGCGAATGGCGGCCACCTTTCGGGAAGCTCCCGGAGGTGGTTAGCCCACACGCAGTTTGGGGGGGTCTTTGCAGGTTTGCAAGACCCTAGTGAGCCTTAGGCAAAGGCTCCAAACCGGGGGCGCTTGGGGAGTAGCCTCTTTGCCGGCAGTCAGCCGGGAAATTGAGGCTTTCTCCCCGCCCCAATCGGCCCCACTGCGGCGTGCCCGTAATGGGACTTAGCAACGCCACCGATTTCCAACAGGAGTGAGGAACAGCGATGAATTAAAGTAAAAAGAAGAAACGGCAGGAACCGTGAGTTGGAGGTCTGAATTTGAAGCGAAACCCGAGCCCTTCCCCCGTAAGCGAATAAGCGGCTGGGAGGAGGGGGAATCCCCCCCACTGAGAAGCGGGATTTGTATAAGAAAGCTAAGGGGGACGAAAGGGAAGAAGGGTTGGCGAAATTACCTTTGGGGTACCATTGAAGCGAATGAGTTAGCGGGACTCCTGAGCGACGCGTCACGAACTTTTATAAAGTAAACAAATACAAGAAATGTCAGCCATGAAGAAGGTCCCTTTGAAAATGGAGAAGAAGGGAGGCGGGACTTCCGGTCCAGGTAATCCCCCTCCAGAGCCGACTGTCAGTCAACAGACAAGCGAGCTACTGCACCCTCTGCTGGTCCAAATACAGAAAATCAGCGAAACCTTAACTAATATGGAAGGTGTTCTCAACAGTCAACAGAGGCAACTAACAGAGACGTCAAAGAAGATGGAGGAGATCGCACAGAAATGTTTGGTCTCGTCGGAAGACATCGGAAAAGTGAAGAAAAGGGTCAACAAGTTAGAAAAGCATCAGGATGTGCAAGAAAAAAGAATTTTGATGTTGCAAATGGAAAAATCGAATCTGACTCTTCGATTTCAGGGCATTAAAGAAGAAGAGAAGGAAGATCTCAGATCTATACTTGCGAATGCCTTGGCACCCGTAACTGGCAGAGATCAGCGTGAGTTAAAAGAAGAAATGGATAAGGTCTATAGGGCCTACTCCACATTTAAAAAAAAAATAATCTGCCAGCAGAAGTGGTTGTCAAGTTTGTCAAGCAGAGTACCAGAGATCAAATCTTGCGTGCAGTTGCAGCGGTGCCCTTGAAAATTGGGGAGCAGACCATCAGAATATTGAAAGATGTGCCTTATGAAATCCGGATGAAAAGGAAAGCTTATAAAGGATTGACCACTTTTCTACAAAGAAGACAGGTCATATACAGATGGACCTATCCTGAAGGCCTTTTGTTCAAGTACAAGGAGAAAAGAGAGAAGATTGACTCCATCTTCAAGGCGCAGGAATTTCTGAAGAGACACGCCAGTCCAGAGGAAGAGGCAGCACTCGCAACGTGGACAGATTTGAGTAGTGAAGACGACAGCGGCCCAGAGGAGGGAGGTGCCGGAGCGGGAGAAGTGAAAACCAAAGGTGGCCCATCCTATAACTTGAGGGATACCAAAGGAAGACAACCTAAGAAATAACTGTTCGGGAAGCGTCAAAAAGGAGATGACTCACAACTAACCCCAAAGGACATTACTAACCTCATTAACAGAGTTATTTTGAATTTTTGTTAGATGAAAAGAAGACCCTCAAATCACGGAGATTGCCAAAAACTGTATCTATATTGATTTAAACTAACCTTTATTAACAGAATACTCACTCCGCTCTTTTCTTTATCCCTCTATATACCCTACCCTTTTCTATTTATAAAAAGAATAAATTCCTCTCCTTTTTAGGAGGGTTTTGAAAAAAAAATATATGTTTTTAAAAAACAGCAACATTATAATATTTTTAACTAGTGTGTCAATATCCCCAATAAAAGTCAAGTCAAGAAAGCCAGAAGTATAACAACATGCAGCTGCTTGGAATCCATCAAAAAGTTCTTTTAGAGTTAGTTTTCAGTGTGAGAAGTGGAGAGCATTGTCAGTCTATCATTAAAAAAAGGCTTTCAGCCAGATAGATAAGAATACTGAAATGCTACTCCCTAATAGAGAGCTACTAGCCAACAACATGAGACAGAGAGCAAATGCCAGCCAATTTAAAGTAGGCCTGTTGCCACATAAAAATTTTGGACTGGTTGCTACGACTAGAAATTTTGTAATTGGCTTGCTCCTGTTCAAGTACTTGCAATGGAACTGAAAGTAAATTTAAAACTATTCTAGCTAAAAATTATAACAAATACTATTCCATTCAGCTTCATGTCTTTTTCCACTCCTTATAACCAGGGGTCTTTTCGTAGAAAAACAGCAGCAGGAGCTCATTAGCATATGGTATGCTAATGAGCTATTAGGCTATTAGCATATGCCACACACCCTGACATCACCGGAAGTGATTTCAGAAGGGGAAGCAAAAGGGGGGGAGGCATCTTCAAAAGCCTCCCCTCCCCTTCCCCAGCTGGTCTGGGTGGGGGAGCTAAGAGAGAAGGGGTTTAAAATTTAAACTCCTTCTCATGAGAGTTGGGCCACAGAAGGAGGAAAGAGGGAAGGAAAGAGAGAGTAGAGAGAAGGAAAGAAGGAAGGAAAGAGGGAAAGAAAGAGAAGGAAAGAGGAGGGAAAGAAAGAGAGGGAAGAAGGAAGGAACCAGGGAAAGGAGGAATAAAGAGAAGAGAAGACGGTGGGAAAGAAAGAAAGAGAGAAGAGAAGAAGGAGGGAAAGAGGAAAAAGAGAGAAGGAAAGGAGGGAATGAAAGACATTTGGCGGCAATTTCGCCCCATTATATCCTATGGGCCATTGAAGTCAATGGTGAAAACATAGGGTATATTCTGGGGGCTGGAGGGGAGGGGGTTTGAGGGAGAGGCTCCAAACTCACAGGGTAGCTGATGGAGCCTCTCCCCAAGATACCCACCAAGTTTCAAGAACATTGGACCAGGGTGTCCAATTCTATGGGCCCCCAAACAGGTTGCCCCCATTCCCTCCATTGTTCTCTATGGTGGGAAAAAAATAACTGTTTGGGGGCCCATAGAATTGGACACCCTGGTCCAATGTTCTTGAAACTTGGTGGGTATCTTGGGGAGAGGCTCCATCAGCTACCCTGTGAGTTTGGAGCCTCTCCCTCAAACCCCCTCCCCTCCAGCCCCCAGAATATACCCTATGTTTTCACCATTGACTTCAATGGCCCATAGGATATAATGGAGCTGAAATTGACATTCGGCTGCCTGAAAGACTCCCCGGGACGCCGGCTGGGGGCGGGGCTTGGCTACTGAGCTCCCGGAGCTGCGCTCCTGTGCGCTCCCCCCCCCAAAAGACCCCTGCTTATAACTATGCTTTTCCTAGGAGAGATTGAATAAAGAAGAAAGCAAACAAGAAGCTATACTGTTTTTAAAAGAAACTAAGCTGAATCAAGAGGTTGATACCTTCCTGCTTTTTAAGACTACTCATGAGGAAGATTGGTGAAATGAGTGCAAAAACCGGTGTGCTCATCGGGGATATGATGATGTTGGACTTTGCTTTGTCAATGTCAGAATTTTGTAAGATTAATAGTTTCACAAATTGATGCTTATAGAATTATTAAATGTGTCGTTAATTTTATCACAGTGGTTCTTTGTTTGTTGGCATGAATCTGCACACTGTGATCCCTTCTGTGGCTTTCTTGGTTGAACAGGAGCAAGCAGCTAGGCCTTGGGTGGGTCATGCAGTTGAGTGGTATCAAGTCACACAGTTGTTGCTGCCAGGTCTAGATTTAAGGAGTCCTCCCTCAAAGACCAAAACAGCCTGGGAAAGCACCTTTCCCCCAGCAATTGCCTCTGAGGCTTCTGGGCTTTTTAAAAAGGACTACAGGAGTTCACTTTATCATTTGGATTTTTTAAATGTCCTTTTTAAAGGTTCCAGATTTTTCTGCAAACCTGGGGCATTTTTCAGGTTTATAGAAAGATCTGTCTTGTTGGGTCACAGTTCCATTCACCAGATTTAAGTATCCTCAGATTTGTCTGACTTCACTATTAGAATTTCTAACAGATAATGGTATATTTGCTCCATGCTCAGTGAATGTCTATGAAATGAACCCTTCCCCAGAATGCCCTTGTGTTAAGCTGATCCATGGCTAATGGCAACCGTATCAGTCCCAATCAGTACACTGATGAAAGCAGTAGCTGCTGATGGTCCTCATAACATTGATAATGCAAAGCATGCAATTCTAAAGTTAGAAACAAAAGCTAAGTTTGACCACTCTTGTGTCTTGATCAGTGCAGAGCTTGTGCTGTTCAATCTGGACTGTGTATGAGTGGAATTCTTGAAATCATGACATAAATGTCAGCTGGTATTATCTACTGAAGAATGAAAGGGCAGAATTTGTTTGACCTCAGGAAGCATCTTTAGAAGAGCTCCTCCAACTTGCAGCAGAGCTGTTTCATCTTTTACACAGCATGGAGCAGAGAAAGAAGCATGCGGTGAATTGCCATCAAAAGAGAGAGCTAGCCCAAAGCAAAGGAAACAACACTTCAGTGGCATCATTGCAAGTTGGCTTGCCCTAATACCTAGACTCATTTGTGTTCACCCTCTTGACCAATCACCTGTATGGTACTTTAGCTTACTGCATGGGCATCTAAGTACGCCCAATTATAATTCCTTTTCATATGCTTAGATTCATTCTATTTCATATCTGTATGACAGTAATACCCAGTAGCAATCTGTGGCATACCTTTCATATTCAATCTAGTTCTAAATGGTAGAATGTGAAAGATCCCAGATTCCACTCTCCCACAGTAAAAGCAAAGGCAGCTCAGCCCTCTTCCATAATCAGAAGGAGGGTTATGAGGGTAAGTAAAACTAACTAGGCAGGTAAAAATTAAGTGGATGAAACTAACAAAGTGGCTCAGCTTTGAAGGGAGCCTAGAAGGCACTTACCTTAAGTTAAAAGTTAGGGGCGGGGGGTGGTGAGGAAGAATGCTATTTATATTACACCAGGACACCTAATTCACTACTCTGGGGAGACAAGATGAAAGACAGCATTTTGTGGTAAAAATAACTAGCAAAATGTTACGATAGCAGCTGAAGCATATAGAGAAGAGTCAGGAAAGAGATACTTGGGTGTAACTGCCTTGGGGTAGCAGTCATACAGCTAAGGACTAGTCCCACCATTAACAATAGGAAAAACAAGTGGGAACCCACAGTGACTCGCAGGGGGCATCTCATTCCCACCTCCCCCACTATATTGTCAGGTTCAAAAGCAAGTAGGTCCAAGCATTCTTTGGTTAAGAAGGGCTTTATTGGAATACAGTGCTAAAACCCACAGTGAAGGGTCATTGTCAGGAATGGTGGGAGAAGCTGCTCAAGCACGGTTATAGTGTGATGCAAAGTGCGACTAGCAAATGAAATGTAAGCGTGCGCGCGGGAAACTCCCAGCGGGAGAGTTACTTAATGGGCGGGAGACGACTCCCTCCTCCCCTCGTCTTCACAGGACTGAAAAATTCTCATAAGCTCAAGAATAGCCCAAAGCCCGCATTCAAGGCCACTGTGATAAGACTGAGCGGCAGAGAAGAAGCTCCCATGTTACAGCAAGCATACCTACGCAAGCGCAATGCAGGGACGAGATAGGGAACACAGAACAATGGACTCAGTGTAAAATAGCAAACAGACATTTCTGACACTCTGCCCTTCCCAAAATACCTCCCACCCACCACTCAGGAAGGGGAAAATAAGGGGCCGCCCAGTTTTGCCGGGAAGCGAGAGTGAAAGTCCTTGAGGAGTTCATGTGCATGGATATCAGCAACTTTCACCCATTCTCGATGTTGGGGCCCAAAGTGGACCCATTCGACCAGATAATATAATTGTCCCCTTATTAATTTAGAGTCCAGGATGTCAGCCAGTTCATAATGTTCCTCTCCATCTACCATCAGCGGGGGTGGGGGTGGGGGGTGCAGGATGCTCTGGATGCCACTTAGTCGGGGGAAACGCCGGCTTGAGGAGGCTGAAATGGAAGATGGGATGAATTGTTTTAAGAGCTTTAGGCAGGTCCAATTGGACGGTCACTTTATTGATACAACGAATAATCTTGAATGGGCCAATATATTTCCAAGCCAGTTTTCTCGATGCTTGGGATAGACGCAAGTTCTTAGTAGATAGGTATACATAGTCACCAGGCTGAAGATCCCATCCCACCGCCCTTTTCTTGTCAGCCTGTTTTTTATATTGAGCTTTGGCTTCATTCAATGCTTCTACAATCACTGGCCAAGATTCACGAAAAGCCTTACACCAATCTGTGGCTTTCCCTCCCGTTCCCCCAGGTTTCAGAAAAGGGAGAGGGGGGCTATCATAGCCCAAAGTGGCTTTGAATGGAGACATTCCGGTAGAAGCATGCCAAGAGTTATTGTATGCAAATTCTGCCAACGGTAATAAATCCACCCAATTGTCTTGTTGATAGTTGGTGAAACAACGTAAATATTGTTCCAGAGTTTGATTCACCCTTTCCGTTTGGCCATCAGTTTCTGGGTGGTATGCACTGCTCAAAGCACGTTCTATGCCCATGAGGGCCATTAATTCAGTCCATAATTTGGAAACAAACTGAACCCCACGGTCGGATATTATTTTGATAGGCAAAGTGTGGAGCCGAGCAATGTGTTGTAAAAAGGCCTTAGCCAGGACCTTAGCTGTTGGCAGGCCAGAAAACGGTATAAAGTGTGCCTGCTTAGAAAACAGGTCGACCACCACCCAAATGACAGTCATATGTTTGCTAGGGGGGAGGTCGGTAATAAAGTCCATAGAAATAACTTCCCAGGGACGGCTTGGAGTGGGCAACGGCTGCAGGAGTCCCGGGGTTCTTCCTATTCTTGGTTTGCAACGGCTACACATTGGGCATGATTGTATATAGAGTGACAAATCTTTCTTCATTCGGGGCCACCAGAAGTTGCATTGCAAAAGGTGTAGTGATTTCACGTACCCGAAGTGCCCTGCAGGTTTTAAATCATGGGCGGACTGCAATACCTGCTTTTGTGTGCTTTCAGGAACAAAAAGTTTATTTCCCTTGTACCAGCAGCCATTGGGTTTGCACACCAAATCTCCCCGAGCTTGTAGCTCTTCCTTCTCCTGATCGGTCACGGCTGTGGCAAAACGCTCTTCCCAAGGCACCCCCGGGGTTTGGGGAACTGGTTCTAGCCGGCTCTGCTTGCGGGTCACTACCACCCCGATCAGTTGGTCTGGGGTGAAAAACGACTCTCTCATCTCAGTTTTTTTGCTATCATGCTGGGGTAGATGTGAGAGAGCATCTGCCAAGTGGTTAGATTTACCTGGGAAGTGGTGTAGGGTGAATTGGAATTTGGAAAAAAACTCAGCCCATCGGAACTGCTTGGCATTTAAGACCCGGGGCTTCCGTAGTACCTCGAGATTCTTATGGTCAGTCCAAATTTCAAATGGGACTCGGGCTCCCTCCAGCCAGTGTCGCCAGGTGAGTAGAGCTAATCGAATGGAAGCTGCTTCCTTGTCCCAAATGGGCCAGAACCTCTCAGTTTCATTAAATTTCCGAGATACATAGGCTAGCGGGTGGAGGTGCCCCTGGGCGTCCTCCTGCAAGATTGCCCCCCCCCATAGCAGTGTCTGAGGCGTCTACTTGGACAATGAATTTCTTGGTCTCATCTGGGTGCACCAGCACAGGTTCAGAGGTGAACAAATGTTTAAGTTGGTCAAACGCTTGTTGGCACTGAGGTGTCCAATCTAAGCAAGCTCCTGGCTGGGATGCTTTTGCCCCCCTCCCCTTGGTTTTGAGTAGATCTGTAAGAGGGAGGGCGACCTGGGAAAAGTGGGGCAAAAATTGGCGGTAAAAATTGGCGAAGCCGAGGAAACTCTGGAGCTGTCGCCTGGTCTTGGGGGGTTCCCAAGCTAAAACATCTTGGACCTTTTTTGGGTCCATTTCCAAGCCATCCGGGGATATGCGGTACCCTAAGAAGTCAATGCGCCTCTGATGAAATTCACACTTGGACAGTTTGACAAACAGTTTGTGTTCTAACAACCTTGCCAGTACCTCCTGGAGCATTTTGATGTGAGTCTTTAAATCTGGGCTGTACACCAAGATATCATCTAAGTAAACAATCACCCCCTTTAACAAATAGGGGTGCAGCACCTCATTTATTAAGTTCATGAATACCCCAGGAGCCCCTTGCAATCCGAATGGCATAACTCGGTATTCAAACTGCCCCAGAGGGGTATTAAAGGCAGTCTTGTGTTCATCCCCTTGTCTAATGCGGACTCGGAAGTAGGCATCGCGCAAATCCAATTTAGAAAACACCTTCCCCTTCGCCACCTCTGCCAACAGGTCTTTGATGAGGGGCATGGGATAGGCATTGGTGGCTGAAACTGCATTAAGACCCTGATAATCAGTGCAAAGTCTCAGTCCTCCATCTTTCTTTTTACAAAACAACACTGGGGCCGCAAAGGGGGAAGAAGCTGGTCGGATAAATCCACGCGCTAGGTTCTTATCGATGAACCTACGTAGCTCCTCTTTTTCCATGGGACTCATGGCGTATATTTTCCCTTTAGGCAATTTCTGCCCTGGGAGAATCTCTATAGCACAGTCTGAGTTACGGTGGGGGGGCAGTTTGTCCGCCTCTTCCTCCTCAAAGACACGAGCCAAGTGCCTGTATTCTGTGGGAATGCGGTTAATGTCCTCTGTCGCTAGGCAGGCTCATGGTGGATCGTTGTCTGGAGGGGTTCCCCACAGTGGGTCTCACTTATGCTCCGTACACTTTGGGGAAATAAAACGTACTATCCCTTCTTCCCAAAGAATATAAGGATCATGACCGTGTAGCCACGGACTAACCAGAACCAGTGGGAACTGGGCTTGTGGGGCCACCACAAATGAATGAAGCTCCCAGTGTTCCCCAGCGCCCACCCGTAAGGGGATGGTCTCGAACCGGCAGGGCTCTTTCATTGGTGACCCATCCATTTGTGTAAAGGTGATGAGGTCCTTCAGGCTGGTAACCGCTGCTTCTAGCCCCGTTACCAGGGATGGGTTTATCAAGTCCCTCCTGCACCCAGAGTCAATGAGGGCTCGGACCCTGATGTGGGTCATCATCACTGGATTCATTATAATTACAGTCACAAAGAAGAGGGAGGGGTAATTGCTCACCATTTTAGGCGCTTCAGGGGTAGGGTCCTGCTGTGCTGCACCACTTACAAACAGGACCTGCTCGTTTCCCTGCAGCTCACCCTCTTCTTCTTCCAGAAGCAATGAATCTACGATGTCTAAGTTGGCAAAAAGGGCCCGGGGATTGCGCGGTTTAGCTGTTCCCTTTCTTGGGGTTGGCATCGGCCGTCGCCTTTCCTCGTCACGAGTTGGGACCCAACCCAGGTCCTCCTTGGGACAGGAGGCTGCAAAATGCCCTTTCTCCCCACATCTGAGGCACAAGCCCTGTCTCATGCGTTGATCTCTTACGCCGCTCTGGGTGGCCGTTGGTTTGCTTCTGACCTGAGTGGTGGAAGTACTAGGACGGCTGTTCCCAAGAGATAAATCCAGCTTCATGATGCGCAGTCTGCTCTCGGCCCTTTCTGCCTCCTCCATCCAACCTTGGAGTGTGTGTGGCTCCTTGGAGCTAAGGACATTATGGTGGACATCCACCACTAGTCCCATTCGGTATTGTTGAGCCAGCACCGGGTCGGTCCAGTCTCGGATTTTGGCAGCATGCTTTTGGAACTCTCTCGAGTACTCCCTTACGGTAAGCCTCCCTTGCTTGAAGGTACGGAGGAAGGCTTCCGCCTTTTGGGCAGCCGCCGGGTCTTCAAAGCGATTTCTCAAGGCCCACATGAAATCATCTACATTGGCCAGCTCCACTGCCTCCAGATCATGCAAGGCCACGTACCAGCTGATAGCTATTCCTCGGAAGCGCGAGGCGATAAACTCCACCTGTTGCTCTTCATCCGGGAACAAGTGGCCCCACCGCTGCACAAATTTTCCGACTTGTAAGATGAAAAATGACACAGGGGTCTCCGTCAAAAGTGATTTCCAACATGTCTTTGGGCCTTATTATTGGTGAGACGGGGACCATGCCTGGTACTGGTGCAGGTGCTGGCAGTGGCAGGGGCACTGGCACAGGAGCTGGAGGCGGGAGGACCGGCAGAGGCTGACCCGGGACTGGTTGTCCTGGGAGTGGCCCTCCCGGCACAGGTCCTGCTGGGGCTGGCTGCCCAGGAACTGGTTGACCTGGTACTGGAGCTCCTGGTATTGGCTGCCCAGGCACCGGTTGACCAGGGAGGGGTTGTCTGGGCATTAGCGGTGGTGCTGGGGCAGGGGCCGGTCGTGGCTGATTCAGCATGTGTGTGTGGATAGCCTGGTCCATCATCCCCGGGAGGGACTGCATCAGCTTGCCCATGTCCCACATTAACCGCCGGGTATCCTCTTCGATAGTATCCATGCGTGTATCGGTATCCTTGCTGGGGCTGGGCCTTGTCGACCCATGCGGGGTCCGTCCCTGTGGGAGGCCAAAGCTTCCTCGGGGATCCAGCAGACTGTCCCGGCTTTGGCTCCCCGATAAGGACCAGGTCATCTGGGTTGTGTCCAATAAGTTTTTAGTCCAGTCCCGCGGCTTCCGCTGGGTAACCCACTTATCCCATGGAATGGGTGCACTATGGTAGTAGGTTCGGGGTATCGCCCCTCCATGGCTCTGAGTCGGCCCCGCCGGGCTGTAGATTGGGAGAGTGTACGATGCTCCCATGGTGCTGGTCAATGGAGGGGTGACTGGACCGGACCGGCCGCACAGTACAGGATCAATGCTGTCGTTACTGGGGTCGTAGTCACTGGTGCAACCGTAGCCGGCACAGTGGTAACGGGAACCGTGGTCGCTGGAATCAACACGGTGGTAACAGGAACCGTAGTGACGGGTGTGGTAGTCACTGGGACCGTCACCGGTGTTCCTCCAGCACTGCTCATCCTGGTGGAAGGCGGAGGCTGGAGGTAGCAGTTTGATGATTCCTGACAATTTCTGTCAGGTTCAAAAGCAAGTAGGTCCAAGCATTCTTTGGTTAAGAAGGGCTTTATTGGAATACAGTGCTAAAACCCACAGTGAAGGGTCATTGTCAGGAATGGCAGGAGAAGCTGCTCAAGCACGGTTATAGTGTGATGCAAAGTGCGACTAGCAAATGAAATGTAAGCGCGCGCGCGGGAAACTCCCAGCGGGAGAGTTACTTAATGGGCGGGAGATGACTCCCTCCTCCCCTCGTCTTTACAGGACTGGAAAATTCTCATAAGCTCAAGAATAGCCCAAAGCCCGTATTCAAGGCCACTGTGATAAGACTGAGCGGCAGAGAAGAAGCTCCCATGTTATAGCAAGCATACCTACGCAAGCGCAATGCAGGGACGAGATAGGGAACACAGAACAATGGACTCAGTGTAAAATAGCAAACAGACATTTCTGACATATATGCTCTTCCTTTTCTCTGAAAGTTCCCATAGCCTCTCCCCTTTTCCTGCATCTTTCTCTCCTTCCCATCAACTCTGCCCTCCCTTCCCAGCCCCTACCTAGGAAAACTATGGCCCAGGTGAAAGGTGCAGATCACCAAGCCCCATGGCACAATGGGCAATTTACCAGGACACGACTTGCAAGGGGACATCTCATTTCCCCCTGTACCACCTTCCCTGTACCATACTAATTCCTCTTTCCTTCTTCCTGACTACCCCCATATCCTCACCCTTCTCTGCTTCCTTCTTTCCTTCACACCCATACACCAACCTAACTTTATCTGCTTCCCATCTTCAGCTATATTTATTATTTATTTTTGTCATGTATAGCCCACTCTTCTGCACCATGGGGGTTCAAAGCAGCTTGTATCATTATCCTCTCCTCCCCCATTTTATCCTCAGAAAAACCCTGTGAGGAGGGCAGACTGAGGGTGAAAAACCGTAGGAAGAAGACCCTCCCCAGCCCTCCCTGCCCCCTCCCCCAAAGGAGAGAGAGTAGAGGAAGAGACACCCTGCCTTCTCCTCCCATAGCGGGGATGGAAGGAAGGGGAAAGAGGGAGATTGCCTAACCAATTGTCCAGGTGCTGCTTTCCTCACCCCAGGTAGGCAGGCCAGGAACTGCTTCCCTCACCTTGGCCAGGCCAAATGGGGTGCCTTCCTCATCCTGTGCCCAGCTTGTCTGGGCTAAGCTGGGCTCCACCCTCTGCCTTGCCTCACATGGTACTTGGCCAAGATGGGTGCCCTCATTTACCCTCATATGCCATTAAAGGTTTTTGAATTTGAATTTTGGGTGGTGCCCTCTGCCTCACCTTGCATGGGGCTCTGCTGGGCCAGGCACCCACCCTCTGTCTTGCCTTGTGCAAAGCTGGGCTAGATGCTGCCATCTGCCTTGACCAGCATGAGGATGGGCCATGCTAGGCACCACCCTCTGCTTTGCCTCATGCAGTGCTCAGCCAGGCTGGGTGCCACTCTGTGCATCACTTTACATGGGGCTTGGTCAGGTGCTGCCCTCTGCCTCACCTCATGTCAACTCCCACAGGGCTCAACCAGGGACCACCATCTGCCTTCTAGGATTGCCAAATCCAGGATGGAAAACTCCTGGAGATTTGAGGATGGAGACTGGGGAGGACAGGGACCAGAATAGAAAACTCCTGGAGATTTGAGGATGGAGACTGGGGAGGACAGGGACCGTGGTGGGGTGCAATGCCATAGAGTCTACCCTCCAAAGCATCCATTTTCTCTAAAGGAACTGACCTCTGTAGCCTGGATATGAGCTGTTATTCCAGCCTCTACTGCCTGGCTGACCATGGCTGCTGTCAAGCTCACTGTTGGAGCTGCCACCAGAGAAGGTAGGTTCATTGTCTGCGCATGCACTGACAATGAAAGTGTTTGGGGGATTTGAAGCCCCAGTGTATTTTTTTAATTCAGATTTTTCTGCAAACCTTGGGAGTCTCCCAAATTTGCAGAACTGTCTGTTTTGGGTAAGCATGGCCCCAGTCTGTGGATTTACCTATCCACCGATGGGGCTACATTTTCACTGTATGATACAGAGATGAGAAGAGGTGATATGATGATTACAATTTGATGCAGACCAAAGTGTTGAATTTTCTGTGGAGAAACTATTTAAGTATAGCAGGTGTACTCTGCCTTGATAAGAGGGAGGTCACCAATAGACTGAAACTCTGCAAGAACTTATCAAAATAAAACTAAAAGTATTATTTACAAAGTACAAATGTCCCATTATTCTACATGTGGAGGAGAGGAAGACTGGCATAAACACACAATCACCCAACTGGTATAACCCATTTTTCCCACGTGCTGCTCACGTGATCCCCTTCTTAAATATGTAGGACACCACCTCAACACAGCCTGGACCAATAAGATCTTACAGACCCAATGGTGCCAGCTTGAAATAATGTATATGATGAAGCAGTGTGACTTGTTTTGTGTTTTCTCTTTTTAAAATCTTTGCTATTTTAAATTGTTTTTAAGTATTTTGTAAATTCTATTTCTATTTTAGATTCCTACTGTGATTTGCCCTGAGCCCACTTGCAGGGAGGGCAGAATATAAATTGAATTAAACAAACATATATAGAATGACTGATGAAGGTCAGGCACATAGAGGGGCAGGGCTGCCACTTTGTATATGATAGTCCCGGTGCATTCAATTAATAAATATTAATGCTTGAACACTCACCAGTTGAGCTCATGTTCTGCTTACTGGTCACAAGCAGAAAGCTGATCATTCAATTAGTCAGTTTGCATGCATGCAATTGAATCTGGATGCATCCAGTTTGCATGATCACACTATGTTATTCCACAGTTATATGTGCAGCTGCTACCCCATGTTCATTTGCTTTCCCACCACTTTCACATAACAGACAAAAAAGCTAGAGGCGTACAACTTAACTCTCTCTGTGTGCCTTTGGTTTCTGCCCATAGACCCAGATAACCTTTTTGTGCTCAGTTCCAGCAATCAGTTCTCAAATAGATTCCACTGAGTGTGCAGACACAAAAAGCAAGAAATGCATTTTATCCAATTGTTGGTCATTTAAAGGGTGCATCTGACAAAACAGCAACTCTGTTTTGTATAAGCTGGTCATATGACCTGAATGGCCATGACCTTACAGGATTTTGCCTCTTCTTTGTTAAAAATGTAGGTCAGGTGAGCCAGCATGGTGTAGTGGTTAAGAGTGGTGGCCTCTAATCTGGAGAACTGGGTTGAATTCCCCACTCCTCCACATGAAGCCTGCTGGGTTACCCTGGCCCAGTCACGGTTTTCTCAGAACTCTCTCAGGGCTACCTGCCTTACAAGATGACTGTTGTGGAGAGAGAAAGAGAAGGGGACTGTAAGCTGCTTTGAGACTCCTTCAGGTAGAGGAAAGTGGGGGTACAAAAACCTTCCTTCTTCCTTCTTCTTCTTCTTGTCTTGGCCCAGGCAAAAGCAGCCACAAGGTGAGACCAGGAGTGTTGCTGATGTGAAGGAGTAAAACTGCTTGGCACAGTGCTGTGCTTGAGATGAACGTCACCAAAGAACACTGAGGGGATTTCATCATGTGCAGTCAAGGGAGGTCAGGCAAAATAACTTAATGCAGTGATTATGTTCATGTCGAAGTTCACAGCATGCCTTATAATGATTGTGCCCGTCCTCTCATCCCTTCTCCTGACGGCACAAGAAGTGAGATGTGATTATCAGGGGCCCTCAGATCCATGTGTGTCATATTATACATGCATATGAACATCATTCCAGGACTCCAGAAAAGATATTGCCATCACCATCCTTGTCATGTCAGCTACATAGAGACCCATCTTTTGTTGAAGCAGCATTCACATATGATAGAAAGACACTGTGCACACACACTCCTGTATTGCCTCATCTCTCTCACACACAGAGGGGGACATATCAGCCACATCCTCATACAGAGCGCTTGCGCCACTTCTCGAGGACATACTTTGCTGTATGTTGCACCTGCTTTGGACATTAGACTGTGTGAAAAGAGCAACTATGAGTAACTCATTTGTCTCCTCCCTTCTGTGAAACATCCAAAGATGCCCTGATATTTCCTGCTCGCTGTAACACAATGAACTAACTTATCAGTTGTGAGGAGGCTCAAGAGGGTTCTGGCCTCCCAGAATAATAATATGAAAATATATACATTAAAGTATTCCTCTAAGAGACCACAATGACTTCAGAAACTCCTTTTGATCTTCTTGTAGCCCCCCCTCCCTCTTTCTCATGTCTCTTTCGTTGTTTGGCCCATATGTTGCTAATTTTCTGTCTTTTCAAAGCGCTCGGTTTCATTTAAACTCCAAATACATTTTGTTCATCACCGGCAAATACTAGTGGGGTGGTGGGGGGAAGCTATCGCAAAGGTCAGTGTTCCCCTTAATATATAAAATAAATAAGCAAAGCACCATGTTTCTTTTTCTTTAGCTTATTACTTTTTCTTAATCCACTTTTTAGTTCTACTGTGCAAGATCACAGGAGGGTCTTAAGCAATCATGCCAAGAAAGGCTTCTTATGTATACTGCAAAAAAACACACAGAACCCCTCAGAAATGCATGTCTTTGTAGTGAGAGCCACTATGCGGGATGTAAGCAAAGCTGGTTGCTAGTCAGCAAGCTGGCAATTTGCAGAAGAAGTGGTGGAAGCTCCTCAGAGGACTCCCAGAGGGCAACTTTCATATACTGCCTACTCTCTTTACCTGCTTTGATGGCTGCAGTCCTATGAACACCACCAATGGAGAATGCCCCCACTGGAGAATGTCCCCCTTGAACATTTGAGACTAATGGAGAAGCAAATGTACACTGGATCATGCTGCACAAGATTGTGGTTTCTGTTGTTGTCTGAAGAAGCTGCATCACCTCTGCCCTGATCTGGGTGGCCTAGGTTGGCCCAATCTCATCAGGTCTCAGAAGCTAAACAAGGTTGGCACTGGTTAGTACTTGGATGGCAGACTGCCAAGGAAGTCCAGGGTCACTATGCACAGGCAGGCAATAGCAAACCTCCTCTGATCCATGCATTGAAAACCTTATGTGATTGCCATAAGTCAGCTCTGACTTGACAGCTCTTTTCACCGTATCACCTCTATGGGAGTTATGCATGTGGGCATAACTTGTAACACTTCATATACATTAGAATGAACTGAAAGGCCTACCTACACATTACAGTGTCTATGGGCCCAGCCCGTATCTAATTTCCAAAAAGCAGCGCAGCGCAGCACAGAAGTTAGGGCCGGCCAACCGAGCACAGGGAATTACTTTCCTCAAGATGGGTACCCAAGTTAGTCTGTCTCAACAGAGGAAAAGAGCAGGAGTCCAGTAGGACCTTAAAGACCAACAAAAATTGTGGCAGGGAAGGAGCTTTCCCCAGTTGCTGCTCACAGCGAGCCGTGACTCGGGAAAGTTCCAACCCTGCCACAAATCTTGCTGCCACGGTGGCTGTTAGATTTTTATTTTTAAAACGTATTTTAAAGTAGGCTGAAAATGGCAGTCATGGAGAGGGATTCAGAACATAAATACAAACACTTAATGGTATCGCATGGTTTCTCCAGGTACTGCTATATAACTGGGTTTTTACGGTCTCCTGGACTTTTTGTCATCCACTATTATAGGCCAATAAGTTGCAGTTTTAATAAAGAATTGACATCCTGACTCACAGTGCAGTTCTGAACAGGACCTTCTGGACCTGTACTCCAGTCTGTGGATTTACAAAAGCATAAATCCACAGAGGATTCCATGGCAAGTCCTGGATCTCATTTCCAAAGGCTATGAGGGGAGAGGTAAGATTATAAAGACATCAGACTGACTTCTACCGAGTCAGACCACGAGTCCATCAGGGTCTGGATTGTCTACTGAGGCTGGCAGCAGCTCTCCAGGGTCTCAGGCAGAGGTCTTCCACATCACCTACTACCTGATCATTTGTCATTGTTTTTAACTGGAGATCCTAAGGGTTGAACCGGGACCTTCTGCACACCAAACAGATGCTCTACCACTGAGCCACTCAGAACAAACCCAAATATTTTGAAGAAGAAGAAGAAGAAGAGATTGGATTTATACCCCACCCTTCACTACCCAAAGGAGTCTCAGAGTGGCTTACAAATTCCTTTCTCTTCCCCTCCCCACAACAGACATCCTGTGAGGTAGGTGGGGCTGAGAGAGCTCTAACAGAACCTGCTCTTTTTCAAGAACAGCTGTGCCAGAATTATGGCTTGCCTAAGGTCATCCAGTAGGTGCAAGTGGAGGAGTGGGGAATCAAACCCAGTTCTCCCAGATTAGAGTCTGTGCACTTAACCACTGCATCAAACACCAAATTTTGCTCATGAGAACATTCATGGATAGGGATGCCAGCCTCCAGGTAGCGGCTGGAGATCTCCTGCTATTACAACTGATCTTCATGTGACTGATATAAGTTCCCCTGGAGAAAATGGCTGCTTTGGGAGGTGGCTCTGTGGCATTATTTATTTATTTCATTAGATTTGCTAGGCCGCCTTTCCCTGCAGGCAGGGCTCAGGACCCATTGAAGTCCTTCCACTCCCCAAACACTGCTCTCTTCAGGCTCCACCTCCAAAATCTCCAGGAATTTCCCAACACAGAGCTGGCAACCCTATTCAAGGTACATACGCCAAAGGAACGTTAACCCAGAGCTCAGTTTTCCATTTACAGAGGAAGAACTTTCCTAGGCATAAATTCCATGCTTGTCCCTTTTGCACAAAAAAATACAAGGGATCTTGTGGCACTTTAAAAATTAAACAGATTTAGAACAGCACTCACTTCCATGGGAAAGAGAGCTCTTCATGAGATTTATGCATTTATTTAAAGCATTTATTAGCCACCTTTCTACCCTGCAGGAACTCAAGGCGGCTTAGGCCAGGAGACCAGCGTGCTTCTGAAATGCCCCCCACTCACCTCGTTCATCAAGAGTCTCCTGAAATTCACCTGGTGATCTCCTCCTCCTGGTTTCTGGGGTGGGTGGATAGAAATGCGGCCACTCAAGCCCATGGGTAATTAGTATCCCTTTGAGGCACCTGCTCCCATTTGTAAGCCAGTCTCCAAACAAATTTGCAAACGTCCAGCAAGGGAGAGGAATTAGAGGAGCGGATACTGGGGATGAAAAGGAGCCATGGAAGCACTTGTGGGAATGGGGCACACTCTAAGTGAGGGGAAGACAGCCAATAGCCTTGGCCAAGATTGATGCTCCACAGTCCAGCCGGCTGGGAGGCTCCTCAGGGATCCAGTTGGCCAGGCAAGCCTTGGCTGGCATGTAGCGAGAGCAGGGCCGGCTCCAGGTGTCTGGGCGCCCTAGGCAGGACAGCCTGGGGCGCCCCCACTGGGGATGCCAACCTCCCGGTGGTACCTGGAGACCGGGGGCGTCGGCGGGGCGCTGGCTTTCCTGGAGGCTCCGCAGCTGCGGGACCCCCAGGAAAGCCGGGAAGGGGGCGGGGGGGTCCAGCCCTCCCTCCGGCGCCGGCTCTGCGGCCCGCGGCTGCGGGACCCCGAAAGCGGGCGCGGGGTCTGCTCCGCCTCCTCCGGCGCCGGCTTGCCCCGCGGCTGCGGGACCCCCAGAAAAGCCGGGAAGGGGGCGCGGGGGGGGGTCTAGCCTCCGCCCCCTCCCTCCTGGCACCGGCTTCTGCGGGCGCCGGGTTAGGATGGCGGGGGGGGCAGTTTTCAGGGGGGGCGCCATTTGGCACCCCTCAGGCTGGGGCGCCCTAGGCGGGCGCCTAGTTCGCCCTATGGGTGATCCGGCCCTGAGCGAGAGAGCTGCAGTTGTGGAGGAAGACCCTCACCAGGGGGTGGGGGGAAGCACCGCACAAGCAGCCCTGGAACGCACAAAGGTCTTCGGCTGGTGAGGCACCCCCAGCCCCCTCCTCTCCCCCCTTGGGCCCATCACAGAATGGAGCCCCCCAACCCCCCCAACTCACTCACCCGACCTGCTCCCACCCAGCAGAGGGGCAACAACTCCCCCAGCAGCATGAGCCCTTCAGCGCTCATCGCCGGAGCCTTGCCACACCCTCAGTACCAAGGTGCCAAGGTGCTCTCAGAGGGACCTGGGCAGCAAAGCAGGATTGCATGGGGGATCCCCACATCATGAGGGCTCAGGGGAGGGAAAACGAAAGTGTCTTTTGGGGGCGGGAGGGGCAGGGATGGGGCTGCAGGTGTTCTCTTTCAGTGGCACCCTAGGCAATGGCCTAACCCTGCCTTATGGATGCCCTGGCCCTGATTGGGGCCTTATTCATATTGAGACTGTCACAAATGCAGAGAGATGGCTTAATCTTTTCCTTGTGCTTTTTGTCCAGCTTGCCGCATTGGGGAAATTTACATGTAGCTTATACATATATCAGCACAAGTACATTTCTCCAAGAGGTCAAACAGAGACTCCTAGAAGGGCTGCTTAAGGTTGGAAAAATGGTATATTGGTCCAGATTGGACCCACAGGCAGCTAAGAGCTGCCTCTTCAAACATTATGGAGTACATTGGCTAGATCCATGGTCCCCACCCTGTGTACTGTAGAACAGTCACACATGACTTATAGGTGCCCAGTTTGGATCATGACTGTGGCATGCATGAAAAAAAGTCTTTAACCTTACCTTTTGTACCATTTTGCTGATCTGAAATGACCTGTGGGGAGGGGTCCATTTGGTGACGAAAAGGTGGGACTATGCAGATCAGACTCACCAGGAGCAGGAAATGTTGTAGCCCCACCCACTAGTGTATTCACTCCTGTGAGGAAAACTAAAATCACTATGCTGTTGCATGCAAAACCTGACCTCCAACCCTGACTCGCCCAGAAGCTGAGAGGGATGCTCCAGTGGGCCTCCTTGCAATGTGTAAACCTTCCATCTAAAAACACACACAGCAGTCTTCACAATGGACATTTTACTCATGGTCTTTTTGAACAAGAAGTCAGGATTACAGTAGCACTAAGTTGGACTCCTGGTTGATGAGTATCTAGCTTTGCCATACCTGGGGTCTTTTCCTGTATACACAAACGGACACAGCATATGTCAAAATCATCTCTTTACTTGTGTGCTCTTATCCAACCTGTGCACGTACAACTGAGTTCTAACTGAACCACTACCAGGCAGTGATCTCTACCTTAAGTCAAGTTAAGTCAACTGCTCTTTTCACTTGTTACAGTTTTGGTGCTCCAGCCTTGTATAATGGGACATTATGCTACCCTCAATCTTCCCTATACATGAAGTTGCCATTGTGTGAATAGGGCAACATGCATATTTCCTAGCCTTAGTACACACCAAGCCCATACCTCATACCCGCAAGTAACCTGGGCTTCTGATTGTATGTACCAAAGCTGGAAAATACATGTGTTCTAATCACACAAAACGGTGACTATGATTTTAGGCCTTCTGCTGCTCAGTGGAAATCGTTCTTTGCAGCTCCAGCATCACACAGGGAAAACCATGAAGTGATGTCATGTCACTCTCGGAATTGCTGAAAATTCCATAGTAAACCCACAGAGTTTCTAGTGATTCCTAGAGCAACCTGATGTCACTTCAGTTTTTCCCAGAAGTGACATCGTGCTGCATGTGGTACCAGCACCCCCCAATTCCCTACCCCCACACTTCCATCAGTTGCCAGGAACAGGCTGGCAACCCTATCATGCATCCATCTTTATGTGTAGTTGGATCTTGTATCTCCAACATTGGAAAGAATGAAAATTACTAAAAATTATTCCTTTAAGTACATGCAGTAGGACTTTATTTTTGCACTTTGTAACCATACACACACACACCTTATGGTAGAGGCTACAGGTTAGACTTGAGCAAACAAAGCCCTGAGTTCTCCTTCATAACTCTATTAAGTCTACCGGAATGTAATTATTTTTATCTTTTGCTTTATCATTCTACTCCTGACTCAAGCTACTGCAGGGCTACTGCAGTCACCTTATACCAAAGAAACAAAAGCACTTTTTATAAAGTACATACTTTCAAAAACTAACTCTTTCTCATCTTCGGCTACATTCTATGTATGCACAATTTATTTAACCCCCAGCTGGCAGTAAAATTAGGTGCTTCCTGAGCATTATGCTTTTTAAATTGCTTTTTAAATGCTAGCCACCATATCGGAGCTGTCCTGCTGAGGATGGGTCTAATATCTTCTCCAAAATTCAGCCATGCTCTGCATAGCTGCATGAAAGAGAACAAAGTCCCTGTTGTAAATGTTACATTATATCCATAATTCCAGCAGTTTCTACTGACTCCTTATAAATCTTCCACATCCTGAGGAGGTTTGAGATCCTCATTTCTCAGATTCATTAAGACCTGCATTCTAGTGCTGTGACAAGAAAACTGTGAAGGCCTAATAAGAAATTTGACTGACCACTTCATTCCCTCTACAAATGCTAAAGCAGAATGTCTTGATTTCCAGGAAACGTTCATTTTCAGATAAGTAGTTCTTAGCACTGATGAACAAAATGGAATAAACTTCCCCTGAGTTAACACAAATGAAATTTTCTTTTAGAACAATATTTTGTGTCTGACACTTTAGAGTTGCATTTCCAAACCATTTTGCAAACTCAAAGCAAATACATTTTAAAAACAAAATCTCTCACACACATACACAAAATGAAAACCAAAAGAAAAAAAACAGAAAAAAGAGTAGCAGTTTCCTTTTGAACAGTACTCTAAGTAAAGCAGCTCTGCATAAGCCAGGAATCTCTATACATAGCAGAGTGCACTAGGCTATACACAGCAGTAACTTCTGAGTACTTCGTGTGCTAGAAAACTTACAGAGTTACATGGAGCTACTTGTCAGTTTCAAACTAGTAAGAGTCTTTTATTCAAGGAACTACATTCTAGATCAGGGGTGTCGAACTCATAAGGGCTGGATCTTACATAAATGGAACTTTGTCAGGCCGGGCCATGTTTCTCATAAAATGTAATACCAGGTAGCAGAGAGAAAAGGACACAGACAAAAATAATTAAAGATGCAATGCAGCACTGGGCTGATGCCTCCGTACTGCTTGGAATGGGGAGCAAACCCTTTCCCCAGCCTGCTCTCATGGTCAATATGCCCTCTGCTCTCTGCACTTAGAGGCAGCTCAGAAGGGCAGGGACAGGCAGGAGCAGGGAGGGGGAAGAGAAGAGAGCCATGGGCCACATTAAAGCCCTGGGAGGGCTCGTTTTGGCCCATGGGCTGTATGTTTGACACACCTGTTCTAGATAGTGCAGGCTGAGAGATAGTGATAGAATCTAATCTAACTAGATGAATGTGGATGGAGAATGCCTGTCCTGCATCCATGATGACAAAGATGTCCTCCTTCTTTGTGTGTGCAATTGAGAGAGAGTGTCAAGGCAGAAGGAAGGAAGCATCATCCCTAAGAATAGCATTCTACTTCAAAGGACAGTAACAGATAGTAGGAAGGAAAGGATGCTCTGTGTATCCTGTCATCTCAATCAGTGTCTAAATCTATGGTCCTGTCTCTGAAAGCTGTGGCAGGGGACAACATATATTTTTCCACTTCCAACACCACCTCTTAATGTCTTGTGACTCAGCTCACAAGTTTAATCTTCTCTTGTTGATCTTGGAAGTGAACTTTACAGAGTGGCTTAGTGAAATTATCTGCAATCATTTCATTTGTTGGACAGTAGATCAAATCAATAGTAGCCTTGACCTGGATAGCCCAGGAAAGCCCAATCTTGTCAGATCTTGGAAGTTAAGCAGGGCAAACCCTGGGAAGTATTTGGGAAGATGACCTCCAGGAATACCAGGGCCAGGATGCAGAGGCAGGTTATATCAAGCCACCTCTCTGAAACATCTTAGCCCCACTCAGGGTCACCAGAAGTAACCATGCCTTCCAGGATTACAAACACACACACACACACACACAGGTCTCTCACCAGGTGATGCTTTATGTCAATATGCTTGGTGCATATGCTCATATTTTCTTGTTTGTTCAGCTGAATGCAGCTTTGGTTGTCTTCATGTATGTGTATGGGTTGTGGTACACCTGAGGCCTAGATTTATCAGAAGCTGGCGTAGCCACTGTATTTCTTGACAACCTTATGCAGCTGATATAAATTCTGTTTCTGTGGTAGATGTGGTTATCATATTTTGATTCTTAATTGACCAGCTTATGGCTCCTTCTCTATAGAAGAACATGTGACCACTGGTGGATTTCCTGTCTTCTAGGTCTCCTCCCCAGTCAGCATCTATAAATGCCACTAGCTGAGGGCTTACAATAGACTAAACAAAACTGGGATTTGGCACAGAGAGACTTTGAAAATAAATGGTCAGAACTGGAAGCAACAATTAAACAAACTGAGAGTAAAATTAAAGAGGCTAAAATGAATAAATTTGAAAGAAATGCAAAGGACTATTCAACTGGTAAAGAGTATTTGTGGCAGAATAAAAACAAGAAGAGAGTAGTGTGGGCTGATTCCACAAATTCCAGTACAGATACTGATACCACAGAAACTGAAGACTGAGGTAGTACCTGGGGAACAAAGTAGAGGAGGCAGGCCTTATTTAGACTGTTTTTCTAAAAGACGTATAAGGGGCAACATATTTCTGGTTATCGCTCTCAAACAAATAAAATATAGTAGTGAATTTATCCAAGAAAGAATTGACTCCAGCGCAGTTAAAGGTTTTTAATCTGGGTCTTTCTCTTGTAATGGTTCCCACATATGATTCTTTACAAACAAGAATAGATATTTTTAAGTTGATTAGACAAGTTAAGCTAAGAGCATTTCTTGGCAATAAAAATAAAAATGAATCTGTAAAATTTAAACCTAAGTCTGTCTTTTTACCACCAGTTTCTGACCTCACTATAACAACATTTGAAAAAATAGTTCTTAGAGACATTAAGGAGTTAGAGAAACATGTTCCTAGGAAATATAACTTGAGAGGAGCAAACAAGAATTAAGTACTGATAATGAGATAGTAATAAAAAGAGCAGATAAGGGAGGAGCAGTGGTGGTCATGGATATAGTAGTCTATGAAAATGAAAATTTGAAAGAAATTAGGGATGAGACTAATTATAGACCTATTAATGCAGATCCAACTGAACATATACAGATGATTATCAGGATCACATTACAAGAGGCATTTGGATTAGGGTTAATTAATAATAACGTCTATAATAAGTTCTCAAGAATACCAGTTTTTTACACCATCCCAAAAATCCGTAAGGCAGAAAGATGCCCTATAATTTCTGGGTGTGCATCAGTTCTAGAGCCACTGGCACAATACTTGGATAGCTTTTTGCAACCTTTTGTAATTGGTGCCAAATCTTATTTAAATGATACTCAAAGGTTGACTAAAAAATTAGAACACTTTCCAATACCATCTGAAGCTGTTCTTATCACAATAGATGTAACATTACTTTATACAAGCATACCTCACCAAGATATGAGATGGGACCTGCAAAAAGTTTTAGAATCAAGAACAGATCCGAGTCTCCCCACATATTTTCTAATGGACATCCTGGACATAGTCTTAGAAAATAAGTATTTTAGGTACAAAGAACAGTTTTACATGCAGCTTAAAGGTGGAGCAATGGGGAGTCCAGCAGCCCACAGTATTGCCAATCTGTATATGGTGGCACTGGAAGACTCTAACATTTATGATCAAAGAAAAAATCCTTTCTTCCACAACATCCTATATTACACACGTTATATTGATGATGTTTTCTAAGTTTTGGACAGTGTTAACAAAACATATGAATTAACAGAATAGTTCAATTCTCTAGATGAACATATTGATTTTGTTGCACATCATGTCAGTGTATCCATTAATTTTTTAGATATAGTTATTTACAAACACAATAATGAAATAGCTTTTACCTCTTATAAGAAAACCACAGATTACAGTACTTATCTGTGTTACAATTCATTCCATCCAGGACATTTGAGGAGAAATTTGCCTTTTGGGCAATTCCTCAGAATAAAACAGAATAGTACAGAAGAAAGAACTTTTTCTGAGGAGAGTCAAACTATGGAAAATCAATTTAGACAAAGAGGCTATCCAGAAGATGTCATTCAGCATACTAAATCAAGAGCAGTTAGTAAGAACCAGCATTTATTATTCCAGGATAAGAGTCATGAGGAACAACCACCAAGACTAACTTTTGGTTTGCAGTATGATACTTTAGCAGAACCCATTAAGAAAGTTATTTTGCAACACTGGCATTTACTTTCTTTTATTCCAAGGTGTCAGAATACTCCATGTGTTACTTTCAGAAAAACAAGAAATTTACAAAACAGATTAATCAGATCAGACATAGGCACCAACAAACTCAGAGAAGAAAATCAGTTAAAAATACACCATGCATGTAGGGTTTGCTCCACCTGCAGGCAGGCCATAATAATTTCAGAATTTACCCACCAAACAGGAGGTACAATAAAATTAAACTAACATACAGATTGTAACACTAATAAAATCAGTTTATTTAGTCAAATGTCCTTGCAACTTACTTTACATTGGAAATACCAATCATGCCATAAAAACCGGAACATCAGAACACAAATTCAAAATAAAACATCACATTTTGAGGCTCCATTAGTTAGTCATTTTGTTGAAAAGTACCACACAGAAGATCTGAGATACTGCATACTATAAAATATGTACCACATAGATTTAATTGTGTCAACAGTGCAAAAGTATTGTTACAGCAAGAGACACATCTCATGTACAGATTTAATACAATGCAGCCAGTAGGACTCAATCGACTATAGATTTTTCATGTTTTCTTTAAATACTATTTCATTTATGCATTAAGAAAATTATGTTTGCAGCTAAAATTATTCAATAAGGGAAAAAAACATGAACAGAATGAACAACAGAGATAGAACTTAGGCCAGAGGTATCAAACTCATTTGTTATGAGGGCCAGATGTGACATACATGTCACTTTGTGTGGCCAGGCCATGTGTGCCATAAAATATAATGCCAGGTAGCAGAGACAGAAACTGTATAAAGGACAGCAGCTGGTCAGATCCAAGCTGGTGTATCCTCACTGCAAGGCCCCATGGACTGGGAGGTGAGTGCAGAGGAAAACCTACATAGGTAGACTAGAGAGGCAGCAGTGCAGCCTTATGTTTGATACCCCTGACTTAGGCTGTATAGGTCCTTTTAAAACAATAACATTTTTGTATATCGGTGTCTCCTTTCATAAATGAATGTCACTAGCATAATGAAATATATCTACAACCATAACATTTAGTATGGTTTGGAAGCAACAAGTTTTTCTAGGATTTTTAAATTCATTCAGTAGTCTTCCTTGTTAGTCAAGTTGTATAAGTCCCCTTAAGACATCAGAACTTCTAGAACAACTGGATGTAAGGGAGAGAAAGATTTAATAACAGTTTTCATAGAGGCAGGAAGAATGGTAAACCCCACCTAAGAATCTATAGCAGGGGAAGGGTGTGTTCCATTCAGAAGGAAGCTCTCTAACAGTTTTGCCTGTGACGATTTTTGGAAAAATATTGGGTGAGTGATACACAAGCCTTTTCTGATTTGTATAAGAGTTTGTATAAAAGAGTGTTAATGTACTATTATATTATATAGCAGGAGAAAGGTGTATTCCGTTCAGAATGAAGTTCTCTAACAGCTTTGCCTGAGAAGTTTTTTGAAAAATTTTGGATGAATGATTCACAAGCCTGTTCTGATTTTATATAAGAGAGTGTCAATATATTATTTAAAATATCAATAGTATTGTTTTTATTAGTTGTAAAATCACAGTGATTCTTGAAAAAGAGAAAATTGAAACAGGAGGGCATCTGCGGCTACCTGTCAGGTCACTGGATTCTTTATGAACAGGTTTTGATCACTATACAGCTGAGTCATGTTCAAGTATCATTTCTCAGAAATTATTGTTAGTGAGAATCCATTCTCAAGAAGATTGTGTGTAATCAAATAGAGTGTGACCACAGTGTATTAGAATACTGCATTGTAAATATACCCATATATGTGATGTTCAATTTATTACTATTGAGGATTTCAGTTAGAAAATAAGTTATATAGTTGCAAGATCCTCAAATATATGGTAAAAACCTGAAAAGTAGAATTGTTTAAGTAATGTACGTATTGTATACATGTATAAGTTTTGGCAAAATACATTATGGTTTTACTTATTATGGTGACTGTTGTTCTTTTACTAGCTTAGGGCTGCCGTTGGCTGGAAGTTTAAGCTTGAGATCTGCAGTATGCTTTTAAGTATCTTACAAGTCTCTTAATTGCATTCCAGTCTTTGCTTGTCGGTTTCTTAGTCTTTCTGCACAGTAATCCCACAGCTGTCCTTATGTTTGGTCTGGTCAGTGTGCTAGTGTAAAGACATTTAACTAGGATTTCACAATACCTGTTGCTGGTAGGTAGTTTTTCAGTGGCTTCCATCTCACTCTCCCCTGCTCTGCCCTGGCAGCATCTCCCTCTTTGGGGCTTGCCCCCATTCTGACCTCACTCCAGATGGAGTCCTCACTTGCAGGACTTGTTGGGGGACCAAATTCAGGGTGTTTGGCTTTGATGGGGATGAAAACCCATTCCCTTGTTGCTGGCCATTTCTGGGGGCTTGCCATGGGCCCATCCTCATTGGCTCTCCCACCCTCATGCACCAGACCACTTCCTCTGTTGGCTTTCGCATTGCTGTGTGTCACTCTCTTGCCACCTCTCTTTGTCTGTTTCTATCGGGTAGGTGCTGAACCCCACCAGCTGTCTTCATTATCAGGGGTTTGGACAGGGGACTCCCCAGCTCTTCTGCTGTCCTCCTGTCTCTCTCAGGTATCCTCCTGTCTGTCTTGAGTGGGGGTTCCTTGAAGAACCAGACACATGTTTTCCCAGAAGTGATGTCACATTATCAACAACATCATTTTTTAAAAAACAAATTCTTTCTCCCACTGGCTGCTGGAGTGCCAGCTGGTTCACGGGAACCCTAGGTGTAGTGGTTAGAATGTTAAACTGGTAACAGAGAGTTTTGGATCCTCACTCACCTACAAAGCTCACTAAGTGGTGACTAAACACCACTCACCCTCTCTTAGTCTATCCTAACACAGGATTTTGGAGAGGGTAAAATGAAGAGGAGGAGAACCATGCACAACTCCTTGGCAGAATGGCTGAGTGAAAATTGATAGACAAGTGGCTCTCTTTCATTTGAGCATGTCAATTTATTTTTAGCAAAGAACAACCGTGCATTACTGGGCATGGATTTCCATCTTTTTTTGTCTTACTTTCTCTTCAGATGAATATTCAACTCCACTAGCATCATCCACACAAGTAAGAAAACCAAAACCAATTACAGGTATCAAAATTAACAGGGAGATAACAACCTAAGAGAGGCCTTCTGAAGCTACATGAAAGTACAGCAAAAGTTCAACATTAATTCCATGTATGATTTCATCCTGAACATCTATGGCTATTGAGTCACTGCAGTTCTCCTGTTTGAGATTCAGCTGAAACATCCCATTTGTTCTAAGAAGATATGCAAACTCTCCCTGGTGTTCAGGTTCATTTAGAGATTTACATTTTGTATTGCCTTGCTCAGTTTCTGACTGCGTACATAAAAGAGAATTGTAAATGTTTAGCAAAATCAAAGCTACTCTTACATGCCTACAGTCCCACTAAGTTTCTATTTTCTAATCCAGGCAAAGGGTATTTTGAAGCACAAGCTTAAATCTTTGGCACTTGATAAGCACACACCCCCCCCCGTCTCATATTGCTTCCACTGAAACTTGAAGATTAGTTCTAGTTTTAAACATGTTTTTGAGACATATGTATTCCTACCCCCTTTCATGAGAATGGCACATTAAGCTGAAGGATTGTTCACTAGAAGTACCTCTCTGTGTGAAAAAGACTCATACTAGGAAACTTAATTATTTAATTAGATATTTATACCATGCTTTTCTCCCCAGTAGGGACCCAAAGCAACTTACCAAAGTGTTCTCTCCTCCCTCATTTTATTCTAACATCAACTACCATGGGAAGTTAGTATATGTATGTGTGTGTGAGAGAGAGAGAGAGAAAGAGAGAGAGAGAGAGCGCACAACTGGCCGGAGGTCAGTCAATAAGTTTCTATAGCAGAGTGGAGATTTGATCCTGGGTCTCCCAGATTCTAATCTGACACTCAAACAGCATCACACTGGCTCTTGATATCGACTATATTGATGCTCAATCGATTTATTACAGGAAGAGCCAGTAAAACAGTACAATTCTGATATAAGAAGGATTAAAACAATAATAACATAGGAATAGTATAAAAACACTAACAAGAGAAAATTAGTAAAATTAGTAAAATATAATAACGTTAATAAGAGCATAATAAAATATTTTCAGCTAAAATAAGTTTACATTTCCTAATAGCTAAGCAACAAAATTTTGCCACAGCGTAAGCCACTGAGCTCTGAACATCTTCTAAGAGGAATTTACAAAGGACTTCTGGCCTAAAGTCAAGATAAGACTGCAGGGGGCTAACTCTAGACAGAAGGAGTAATATAAGATGGTCTCGTTCCACCTGATAGAATCTGCAGAACAGGAGGACATGAATAATTGATTCCACCATATTAGCCATACATGGGCATATACGTTCTTGCATTGGAACTCGAGTGAATCTACCTTGCAGTACAGTGGAAAGGAGTGCCTCAAAGTGGGCTCTGGAAAAGGCCCATCTATAGGGCTCATAGGTAATGTTAAATAAATAAGGGGCAGCAGTAAAATTAGGCCAAGATTTTATATTTCTGAAGTTCTTGGGTAGCGAAGCTTCTTCATTTTGTACTTCAGTATCATGAAGCCTCTGCACGACAGCTGTTCTTGCCTTGTATAGGCTTCTATAGAAGAGATCTTCTGGGAACAGGCCAATCTGATTTAACTTATTAAGGATTTGTGTGGACCAGGCAGGGTAAGGGTCTGAGGTATTAAACCCTTCGGGTTGTAATGAATTTTTAGCCAGAGTGTTATAGCGTGCTACCAGAGCCTGCTCTCTGAATAGCCCAGTCTCTTGCCTAAGTGTTACATTAGAAGTGCTTCTAAGAACGCCAAATAGAGATCTAAGAAATTTAGACTGAACCCTTTCAAGGGTATTTAGATTGGCAGAAAGTCCAATTTGTGAGCCATACAGGAGTTGAGCCGATGATTTTGCCTGGAAGGTTTTTAAGGCCATGGGGAGAAAGCCTGCACCTTTCCTTCTAAATAATCTAAGAATGGCATTTGCACTTCTCTCTGCCAGGTTAACTGATGAGGACAGATGTGCTGAGAATTTGGTATTATAAGAAAAGGTAATGCCTAAGTATTGAAAGTTCTTAACTTGATCTATGGCATTTCCTTTAATATTCCAGTTGAACTTCCTGAATGAGTTTCCAAAACGGACAATTTTAGTTTTAATGAAATTAATAGATAGTAATTTGGTGTCACTTTGCTCTTTAAATTTTATCAGGGCTCACTTCAGGCCAATCCTTGTCTGGGATATCAACTATATACCAAATCAGCATGAGAAGCAGGGCCGGCTCACCTGCTAGGCGAACTAGGCATTCGCCTAGAGTGTGGGCCAGCCCTTAGGGTGCCAAACTGGACCCCCCCCTCCAAAGCCCCCTCACCCCTGCCAAAAGCCTATGGTCTCCTCCTCGGCCTGCCCAGGATGCCCAGCTGCGCCTGGCTGCCCACCGTCCCAGAATCTCCCCACCCGGAATTGGCAATCCTAGCAGAAGGCATGAGACTTCCACTCCCACGAGGGGCTCTAGCCCTAGTGCTGTCTGAAGAGCCACCTGGCCTGGCCTGTTCTGGGGGAGCTCTGTGCCCTTGCCTGAGAGTGTGCCCTCTGCAGAGGATGAGGCTTCTGAGGCAGAGCTGCTCTAGGGCGGGCGGGCAGCCAGTCCAAGCACCGCAGCTGAGCGGGCATGGCAGTGGCGATAGCGGTGGCGGGGGCCTGGGGCTTCCTTCAGAGTCAGCTCATGCTGTTCTTGGGCCAGGGCCCTTCCACTATCCGGGCAGGGGACAGGGCCACTGGGAAAGAATCGAAAGTTGGGCCAGGCACTTCTCCCTATACAGGGCCTGAGGAGAGGCATTTCCTTCCAGGCAGGGCTGGCCAGCCTCTTCAAGATGGTGAGGGGCCAGGGGGAGCAGGCACCCTCCACACCACAGCAGGAGCCATGAGTAGCCCGAGGAGGAGGAGGGAGCCCTGTAGAGAGCTGGGGAGGGTGGGTGGGCGAGTTGGGAGGGGTGGGCAGGCATGGAGCTGCCTCGACTGGCCCATCAGGCAATGTTTGAGTCCACCACAGGCACCTTGATGAAGACCAGCCAAGTTTCACTCAGGGCATGCTGCACAACCCCCCACACACACACACACCAAAGCAGCCTCCTGGGTCCAGCCCCGGGTGGGTCACTGCGCCAAGCCAACTGGGGCTTGGGGGTCACCCCCCCCAGGCCCCTGGAAATCACTGCGCTGGAGTCCCCCCCACCCCCCACATACAGATAGCGGTGCAGGGACGCACAAGAGGGGGCTTTGCTTGCCTCTAAGCCAGGGTGGAGATGGAGCAGCGGGCAACGCTTTCCAGAAGGCCAAAGAGACCTCTGGCCCAGTCACTGGCATGCCCTCCGTGGGAGCAGGCCATGAGGCCAGGAGTGAGTGGGATTCTCCCCCCCAACAAAGAGGAGAGGGGGCAGAGAACTCGCAAGTGCCACTGCTGCCTGGCCCCACATGGAGGCATCGCCCCACCATCCAGGTGGCTGCAGCGCTCCCCGCCCTCGCCCGTCTCCTCCTTGGGTGGCTGCATTGCCCTCCCTGCTCTGGCACCTGTGCAGCAGGCAGAACTCCGCCGGGGCAAGCATGCTCCCTAGTCCTCCCTCAGGGCTGCTGCTCAGGCCGAATCTCTGCGGGTTCAGAGACCTGCCGGGAAAAGCCGCGAGCACCTCCAACCTCCCCTGGGGGGCACCCCCCCCGGGGGGATCTTCCATGACCTGAATTAGGTGTATGCACTGAGAAAAAATTCATTACAGTTTCAGATTCAGGCTTCAGAAGACAAAAATTTACTGTGATTGCTTGGTTTCAGGCAGGGCATTACTGATTTGTGTTTAAAATTTGTGCTGTGTTTCTAGACCTTTGGAACCATTTCTGCACAAGCACACTGTAGACACTATTCTGGTCAGCACACAGTCAATTTGAGGATCTCCTGTGCAGCAGCCATGGCACCTAACTCCACTGATATTGCACAGAAAGCAGACCTCCCTGTTCTCTGCAGACCTCCCAAATCTCAGCCACATGGAACAAAGCAGCATTGTTTTACCACGTCCCCTAGTGTACTGACCCCAAACCTCCCATTTGCCATTTAACTAGTCCATGCTGTTCTCCTCCTGTAACACTGACTGAATAAAAATTTCTTACATTTGTGCTGAAAAGTCCATTGTTGTGGCTGACTGGCTGAGTGTTGTCTGGTGCCTGTCTTCCCTGAGCCATTTTCTTAACAGATCTCCTATCATTACCAGCAAATGGCTAGAGAAGACTTCTCCTTTCCCTCTCCTCTGGAATTAAAAAGTAAAGGTTGGTCACTGAAAATAAGTCAACATTTCACAGTTTATTATTGGTGGATTGCATGAGGCACAACCAGGACCAGTGCCAGGTTTTTTTTGCATACTAGGCGAGGCTACCTTCTGCACACACACCCCCGGTACATCTTCAGTGCCTTTTTTGTGAATACAGTATATATCATACAGGAAGCCAAAGAGGGAATTATAGTGTTGTGGTTGTTGGAATGATTGCATTTTCCTGTATTGAAAGCCACAAAGGTGTTTTTTTGTCATAGTCTAGGCTTAAATTTATTCCATACTCTCAGAAAGGCATGTCTAATATAGTAATTTTTAAAATCAACATTAACTTTTACTTTATCATACCACAGATAAGGGTGCCACTCAAATCTCAAATCATGATCTTCTAGCTCCAACAACTGTTTATTTCTCAACAAAAAACATTTTTAGACATATCATTCTGGCTTTGTTAATCTGTTTTCTGACTTCATTAGGTGCATACTTTAGTTCCAAAAAGGTTTGTTGTAGATCCCTCAGGTGAGAATCTCAATCTGTAGGATTGGAGCAGCTGTAGTGTACAGCTTGGGTGGATGTTCATTGTATTTTCCTCAGAAAATAAATACAATCTTTGAGCAGCGTTCCAGAAAATACTATTTTAGCCACCATGGATGTGGAAACTTTGTATATAAAAAAGCAGAATGGTACCAGAGAAAACCTGTTGCAAGACAGGCCCCAAAAAGTCAATAATAGAACACCACTCGTGGTCACATACAGCTCTCAACTCAAAACAGTTCAATGCTTCATCAGCTACTTACAACCTCTACTGGATAACTACAGTTCTCTTTCACAAGTACTGTGGGGCAAACTTTTTCTGGTGCACAGACAGCCCCCCAATCTCAAACAACTCCTCACCCACAATAATGCATCATCTAATTTGAACATGGACACTGGTACCAGAGCTTGCAATAAACCCAAATGACAACTGGGCTGCCACATACACTCAGACAACACAATCACTGGACCTAACAACATCAACTACACCAGGGGTGTCAAACTCATTTGTTATGAGGGCCTGATCTGACATAAATGAGACTTTTTTAATATATAAGTTTATTTATCAGTTATGCCACCCTTACCTGTAATTCTATTGGCCAGTGCTCCTCCCCTTGGGAAAGCAGCAAGCTAGTAGTTGGGTTTCAACAAGTGAAGCCAGCAGCAACAACAGCCTTACAAGCTGCAATGGCATTTGGTAATGTAATTGCAGTGATTGGCTGTATGTAAGGTCCCTCTTCCCCTTTTCTCCTGGAAAGCAGAGCAAAAGGCAGGAAAGAGACAAAACTGGCAGGGAAAAGAAGGTAAGTGGAGTCCTTTAAAGTTTAACCCCCCACAATGCGTATTTCCACCTTAAGCTATACATATGAACATAAGAAGAGAGCCCTGCTGGAACAGACCAGTGGTCCATCTAGTACAGCAATCCTGTCTCACACAGTGGCTACCAGTTCCTCTGGAGAGCCAATTTCAACCAAGCTTTCCATTTTTCTCCCTTACCTAACAATGAAGTGTAGCAGGAGGGCAGAGAAAGACCAAGGGTGACATCTCCCCTTTTGCCATCCCTCCCATCTTTCCTCCTTTCTGACTCTAACCGAGAGTCAGACTTTGGGGAAGGGAAGGAACTCAGCCCAGCTGTGATGCCACCTGCGGAAGCTATCATTTTTCCTAGAGACCCAACACCAGTCAGCTAGTGCTCGGCCTTAATTCCAGGCCCTCCCTGGAGTATGGTAAGTGACAGTGGCTCTTTAACTCTAGGTGCAGCTGGGTACCAAAGAAGCACAGGTGACAACTTGCAAACAGAGCCTTCCCCTGACTCTACACACATGACAGCCATCCCAATGCTGAGAAGAAAGGCGCAAACGATGGGGGCTGTGTGGCCACCTTGCTCTTTCTGTGCTCCAGCTGGCTGAGGCCACTCCACCATTGGCCAGCCTGCTTCGCATGCCTCACTGCCTGCCCACCCATCCTCCCTGCAGCAGAGGTGAGGCTAGACTGGTGCATGTGGTAGGTAGGGAGGCTGAAGCCTGCACTCCCCCTCCTTGGGCTGGGCCTTTGGTGGCTCCTTCTTCCATGGGGCTCATGTTTGCCCCAGATGACAAGATATGTACAAACTTCCCCAAATGCCATCAGCCACTGCAAGAGATGTCCCAACCAGGGAGAGCAAGCCTGGAGTCACACAGCAGCAGGACACCCACCTGCCCCCCATGGTGGGAGCCCAGCAACTCCAGCAAGTATTTGGGAATGTCCAAATCCAGCCAACATGGTGGCAGGAGGGAAGTTCCATGTGGGAGCTCTGGTGCAGGCTGCCTCCCCTCACCTGGGGTAGACCCTCAGCCCCTGCAGCAGTCATTGCTGGTCACCCCAGGCTCCCTTGAGGATCAGGAGAGGAGGGGGCAGGGCAGAATCAGTAGGGGGCATTGCCCCAAGGGCCCCGTGGCTACAGGCCTGCTGGTCAGTCTATCAAAAAGGTAACAGGGTTGGTCTGGCAGGACCTCTGGGGACAAATCTGTGCTGATATAACAGGAATACACCACTGCTAGCACTTTATACTGATTTAATATGATGTTAATTAATTGTTTTAGAAGTTAATGTTTTAGAAGGTTAATGATATCTGAATGTTGTTATATCTTATTTCTGTAAGCTGCCCTGAGCCTGCTCAGGTAGGGAGGATAGGGTACAAATCTGAAGAAAGAAAGAAATACCTTGGATAAGATGTAAACCATGAGTTGCTCAAGGAAGGAGTTTTGTGAGAAGGAAGAAATCTATGAAGGAAGTTGCCCTGTGAACAGTTTACAGGAGGATGCCAACCAGCAGTCCAGATTATGGCTTTGTTCAGAGGACTGCTCATAAAAATGATTGTTTACAGTCATGCCAGCGGACGCTATGGGCAAACTAACCCTGCAGATTACTGTGACCCTTCAGACCCCAATGGAGGAATGCAACCCAATGCTAAGTTGCCAACCACCACAGCCCTACTACTTCCCTACTACACCAGAAACTTCAGGGTGATCTATTCCACCTACACTATCATTTCCCAGTTTCCCCCTTCATTTGCATTCATGTGTGAGCCATTCCAGTTAGGGCCGCTTACAGGTTTTTGTGGGCCCTGGGCAAAAAGCTATAACCAGGCCCCCATTCCCCTTTGTTATAGTCCCTTTCTCCTCTTGCCACACCCATTGCAAATAGTCAATGTTCTTCAGTGTCTTGGTTCTCCCCAAATAAAGCTTTTTCCTCTCTTTTCTAGCTCCCAGACTTGTATTTTTGAGGCACTGATCCATGGTGAGGATGGTGCTTAGAATTCAGAGTATTGCAGCCTTCACCTGAATAGCCCAGACAAGCCTGATCTCGTCAGATCTCAAAAGCTTAGGGCCAACCCTGGCAAATTCTTGGAAGGGAGACCTCCAAGAAATACCAGGGCCAAGATGTAGAGGCAGGAAATAGCAAGCCACCTCTCTGAAATGTCCAAGCCCCACTAGGGGTCATCAACTATGACTTCTAGGCACACACACACGTACAAAAAAAACCCTAAAAAAGAGAATCCATTGTGTTGTTGAAAGCAAGCAATAAAGAACACAACATATATGTGTGAAATTATTTTTGGATAAAATGGAATCAAGAAGAACAATGTAAGCCACTTTGAGTCTACTTGGGGGAGAAAGATTAGGTATAAATGAAGTAAATTAATATCTCTAAAGATCCCTGAGGGGTAAAATAGACAAAGCTATAGTGACTTGCTTAAGATCACAAATTGCACCTTAGGTTAAGACTGAGTGATGAGTTTTTAAAAACCTGACCTCAAAGGTCAATTTTGAACACTGTCATAATTGAGTGGTTCTCCACTGATAACTCTCCCATCCCAATATAGCACATGTGCTTGGTAAACCAGTGCAAAGGCTGACAATTACTGGGTAGAATAGTATTTTGCTATCATATGGGGAAGAATGGAATTGCATGCTGTTCGGTTTACACTGATAAAGGAAAAATTAGATCTCATAGATCATGTTAGTTTACTAGAAAAACATTCAAACAGAAACCACAGAAAAAGGCCCAATTTGTTTGAACTAATGAAGTCCCAGCTAGCTTTAGAATTTAATTTTCAAAATTACTTTTGTCAGGATTTTAGCAAAGACCTACAATTAAAAATGACCTCAGAATGTAATTTCAGCCTTTGCTAATCTCAAAAAGCACAATGTGTCAAACAATGTAAGAACATAAGAACATAAGAGAAGCCAATGTTGAATCAGGCCAATGGCCCATCTAGTCCAACACTCTGTCACACAGCGGCCAAAATATACCAGGTGCCATCAGGAGGTCCAGCAGTGGGGCCAGGGCACCAGAAGCCCTCCCACTGCTGCCCCCTCCAGCAACAAGAATAGAGTGCATCACCTGCCCCAGACTGAGAGTTCCCATCTATACCCTGTGGCTAATAGCCACTGGTGGACTTCTGCTCCATATGTTTATCTAATTTCCTCTTGAAACTGTCCATGCTTGCAGCTGCCACGACCTCCTGTGGCAGTGAATTCCATATGTTAATCACTCTTTGGGTGAAGAAGTATTTCCTTATATCTGTTCTAACCCGACTGCTCAGCAATTTCATAGAGTGCCCACAAGTTCTTGTATTGTGAGAAAGGGAGAAAAGTACTTCTTTCTCAACCTGCTTAATCCCATTCATAATCTTATAAACCTCGATCATGTCACCTCTCAGCCGTCGTTTCTCCAAGCTAAAGAGCCCCAAGAATTTTAACCTTTCTTCATAGGGAAGGTGTTCCAACCCTTTTATCATTCTAGTTGCCCTTCTCTGCACTTTTTCCAATGCTATAATATCCTTTTTGAGATGTGGTGACCAGAACTGTACACAGTATTCCAAATGAGGTCGCACCAATGATTTATACAGGGGCATGATGATACTGGCTGATTTGTTATCAATTCCCTTCCTAATAATCCCCAGCATAGCGTTGGCCTTCTTTATTGCAGCTACACATTGTGTAGACATTTTCAGCGAGTTATCCACTACGACTCCAAGATCTCTCTCTTGGTCCGTCTCTGCCAGATCAGACCCCATCAACGTGTATTTATATTTAGGATTTTTGGCTCCAATGTGCATCACTTTGCACTTGGCCACATTGAACCCCATTTGCCACGTTGACGCCCACTCACCCATCCTCAACAGATCCCTTTGGAGTGCCTCACACTCCTCCCTGGTTTTCACCACCCTGAACAACTTTGTGTTATCTGCAAATTTAGCCACATCACTGCTTACTCCCAATTCCAAATCGTTAATAAACAAGTTAAAAAGCATCGGACCGAGTACTGATCCCTGTGGTACCCCACTGCTTACCACCCTCCACTTGGAAAGTTTCCCATTTATACTCACTCTCTGTTTCCTATTTATAAGCCAGTTTTTGATCCACAAGAGGACTTGTCCTTTTATCCCATGACTATTGAGCTTACTTAGGAGCCTTTGATGAGGAACTGTATCAAAAGCTTTCCGGAAGTCAAGGTAAATAATATCTATTGGGTCCACCTTGTCCACATGTTTGTTCACTCCCTCAAAAAACACTAACAGGTTAGTGAGACAAGATCTTCCCTTACAGAACCCATGCTGAGTCTGCCTCAATAGTTTTTGTTCATCAATGTGCCTACTAATTCTATCCTTAATAACAGTTTCCACCAACTTACCCGGTATCGATGTCAGACTGACTGGCCTGTAGTTTCCTGGATCTCCCCTGGAGCCCTTTTTAAAGATGGGAGTGACATTAGCTACCTTCCAGTCCTCAGGAATGGAGGCAGATTTTAAAGAAAGATTACATATTTTTGTCAGGAGATCCACAAGTTCACATTTGAGTTCTTTCAGAACTCTCGGATGAATGCCATCCGGGCCTGGTGATTTATTAGTTTTTAAATTGTCCATCAGTCGAAGGACTTCCTCTCTCGTTACCGCAATCTGATTCAGGTCTTTCAAACCCCCTCCCAAAATCGGTGCTTCTGGAGTGGGCAAACACTTCTCCTCTTCCACAGTGAAGACAGAGGCAAAAAATGCATTCAGCTTCTCAGCCATTTCCCTATCATCCTTCACTACTCCTTTTACCCCTTGGTCATCCAAGGGCCCCACTGCCTCCCTGGCTGGCTTCCTACTTCTAATGTATTTGAAGAAAGTTTTATTGTTGGTCTTTATGTTTTTTGCGATATGCTCCTCATATTCCCTTTTTGCTTGCCTGATCACAGACTTGCATTTTATTTGCCATAGTCTGTGTTCCCTTTTATCAATCTCACTAAGACTAGCTTTCCACCGCTTAAAGGAATCCTTCTTACCTTTTACAGCTTCCATTACTTTATTTGTTAACCATGCAGGCTTTTTTCTATACCTATTTGTACCTTTCCTAACCTGCGGTATATATTTTTTCTGAGCTTCTAGGATTGTCTTTTTAAATAGTCTCCAAGCTTCCCCAATGGTTTTGACCTTCTCCACTCTTCCTTTCAATTTCTTCCTCACATGTCCCCTCATACCAGAGAAGTTACCCCTTTTAAAGTTAAAAGTGGTTGCATCAGTCTTTTTATGGGCAAAACTTGGAGCTTCATCAAGTAGCACCAAGCCACCTCAGGTCTGTGTCAGCTTTCCATTTTCAAAGCCATAGGCAAAGGTAACCCAGTTCCTGGTCTTTACTGTACAGATTGAACATGCCACCTATAAAGTACTGAGACTGATGCATCATTCAGTGACTTCAGCTCTACTTTACTTAGTGATTTCAGAACGTGAGAGATACGAGGCAAGCCCAAGGGCTGCTTAAAAGCACATCACAACCACACCCCAAACACACCCTTACACCCATGATTGGCTTATTTACATACTCCTATATTTGGTAGGGTTTCTTGAGGATCCAGAGTAGCTGATTGGCTGCTCCTAGGATCCTTCGCGCCCATTGTTCCTGGGAGCGAAGCTCGGGCTGTTCGTAAGACCACATGTTCCGTTCAACCACGTGCGCGTCTCTGATGGAACACAACACCACCATTATAATCAGAGATAGGGACAGACCTACTGAGCTTTAACTCCATCCGCTGCCCCCCCTTGCTAACTGCTGATGCTGGCGGCAATGTAATTCATGTAGGTAATGTTTGCAAGTCCCTGATCCTTAGCACAGTCATGTAAAGATACCTCCATATCTTCCTTCAAAGTGTCTTGAAACTCACTTTACATTCAGTGTCATGTAATTCAGTTATGTCAATAATGCATCCTGCATTACATGTTAAGACTGCAAATTGCAGGATTCCTCATCATGCCCTGAAACACTCCCTCCTTCCTATATTGCCCAGACAGATGGAGATCTCTTGGGAACTTAGAAACTTGCTCTGTTGATTTTGGAATTTTCTACAGACCAACATAACTGCTTATCAATCTTTCTCCATGTTTGGATACACATATCTTAGTTAGGGGGATGGTGTGTTCTTCCACTGGTGTTCTAAAGTGTCATATATGAGAGCTGGAGGGGGGCATCTCTATTACACATTTTATCTGATATTCTATATTATTGGAAGGCTTTAAAGATTACAAAATGCCTTGAAAAGTGTTTTATTATCTGACAAACAACATAAAAGAAAATATACATTTCCAGATATCAATCATTCCCACACTTTTTGAAACATCTACTTGTTTTTAATGGCTTTTACAGGTAAAACGCTTGAATTGCGGTTTACATAATTACTGACTCTAGGAAAAAAGGGATAATTCTACAAAGGTTGAACAATCCATTTTTTGTTTAAAACCAGATACCCCTTCCACTCTTTGCACATGATGAGCAGAGTTTTATAAATGCATGAAGAAACATCCTTCCCATTATGTGTCCTCATTTCCACTTTCCTGGGTTGCAGTGTGCCAAATAGGAGCTTCTACCACCACCAACATATCACTATAAAAGTGTTTCTTTCTTCTTCTGAGCATGAAATAGCCTTTGCTCACAGAAGGGAATGTATTTTCTTGGATGGATGGCCCCTTTGATTCACACCAACTTCCACTGAACTCACCCTGTTCCCCCAAGGAAGCCCAAAGCCCTTCTCTGGTTTGGCTCCATTTAACTTGCTACAGGAGGACTCCAGGATAGCTGCAGGCAGTCAGGCTGGAACACAATAGGGTTGCCAGCCTCCAGGTGGGGCTTGGAGAATTTTCAGAATTACAACTGCTCTTGTGAAAGGCAGAAGGCAGAGGCATTGACTGCCACCACCCCCACCACCCTATTTCCAACCACCTTTGAACACTCACACACTCATGGCAAAAATAAAGCCAAAAAGCCCTTCTACTTTATGTGCTGCTTATGAAGAGACTGAACAGTTGCCACAGGTGGACTAGCTAAGGCACAAAAAGGACTGGGCCATGTGCTTCACAGCCCACAGAAGCAAATGCTTTGTGCACCGGGCAAACTGCAAAGGGAAAGCTGAGGAAGGAGAAGATGGAGGGATGCTTCTTCCCTCATTAGGAAAAGCTGTTTCCAGCCATCTTCCCACCCCTTCTTTTTCCAACCACCTTTGAACAGCCCCCAAAAGCTCCTAACTAATGTGTTGCTCCTGAGGAGAATCAATGGCTGCCTGATGTGAGCTAGGAGGGTAACGTGTAAAAAGGATTAGGCCACATGCTTCAAAGCATGCAGGAGCTTCATGCACCAAGCAAACTGCAAAGGGAAAACTGGGGAGAGGGAGACTCCTTTCTTCATTGGCTAACCCAGGGAGGGAGGTAGAAGGAGTCAGGGAGACTCCCTCCCTCAATGGCAGAAGCTGCAATTGGGAGTGGGCCCCCTGGCAGCTCTCACTGGTCAGCAACTAACCAAGTAAGCCCTGTTTTGATGCTGGGCCTGATTCCAGTGCTAAAGGAGTGACTCCCAGCATTTGCCTCTTTTCTATGTGGTTCATCCATTGGCTTCTAAGTACAGAAGCTGGAAATGTTTTGTGCCATTTCTGGAGGCAGGCTTCTTCCTCTCTCTGCCGTCTATGTTTTTATGGAACAGGATAGAAGAAGGGTGATTTCCCTTCTCCCTTTCTGAGTAAAGCCATCAACCTAGAGTTGAAGGAGGGATTTTTTGTGCAGTTTTGGAACTGCCCAGGTGCACCACTACTTTGAAAATGCAATCTACCAGATCAGTGACTGGGCAGGCATCCATGCAATGCAGCAGCCTCCTGTACTCCCCCAGACCTGGAATCCAGGGGTTTGCATCAGACAGCACAGGAAAACTAAGACTGATGAAGACTGAATCCATCTTCTCCCCAGCCTGCTTCACATCATCAGATCTAAAGTCACAGTGGACCAGTGGGAAATGTCATAGTGGCATCTGCACATGGCAGCACTTCAAAGAGATCAAGGAATCCCCACGGCCATCCTTCTGGAGGCTTTTTATGGTTCAAAAACAAACCTAGATCTCCGACTGCTACCATTGTATCCATAAGTCCATGATAGTCCCTGATGGGCCAATCGCCCCCGGGAAAAAAAATTCCCAAAAGACAAACTGTGGAAGTAGACCCGAACAGGCACTGCCTCAGGCACCACCTTTTCCTTTATTGACAGAAGCTACAGTCCCCCCCCACCCTGACTCCCTCTGGGTGAAGGGAAGAAGACATGAGTCCCACAACACAACACTCCAGCTGTTAATTAGAACCCCTCCCATCAAGCAGAAACTCTGTGGGGTTCCTTCTACCAGGTCGTCCAGAAGTGCCTGGGTTTGTAGACAGCTTGTGCTGGCAGCAGTGTTGCTATGGCTCCCTCCAACGGCTCAGAAAAGAGTGCATGCATGTGTGTGCTTTGCACATGCGGAGGCTGTGTCAGTCATCATATTGGCAGGCAGAGACACTAACTGGACACACAGATTTATGCTGTGTGACATATAGGGAGAGAAAGGAGGGGCAAAGGGGGGGTCCCATTCCAATCCACCCACCAGCATGTCTGACAATGGGGAAGGTGTGAGTTAGTGGGTGGATGCTTTCCACTGAGCTTGTTGTGAGGCAGAGGCAGCACTGGCAGCTTGAATCTGAATTGGACATGCCTCAGCAGCTGGTAGATACCAACAAGATTTGGGGGGGGTATGGACTTTCAACGGTGAAAGCTCATCAGATACAGACAGGAGTGGAGATCCCTGAGTCCTTATATCCCAGTCTGAAGGTGGGCAAGATGTTGCAAAGAAAGAATGCAGAGGTACATTGCTGTTGTGTACTCGCTGGGGCTGCACACGCGGTCGGGTAGCCACGTGGCGGGACTGCATAGCGAAGCTTCACTGCCAAAGACAATAGAGCCCTAGGCTCCCAGGCCCAGCCAACGGGCTAGCAGGGATCCTAGTGAAAAGATCATAACTCTTGTATATAGCTTATCATGGGTGTGGGTGTGTGGGAATGGGTGTGTTGGTAAAGGGACATAAAAGCAGCCTGCAAGTTCACCTTTTTAACTTGCTGAAATCACTAAGTAAAGGTCTGAGCTGAAACCCACACGCGTCAGTCTCAGTACTTTTCAATTGCAAAATGCATAGATCCAGGTGGGCAGCCGTGTTGGTCTGAAGCAGTAGAACAATTTTGAATCCAGTGGCACCTTTAAGACCCACAAAGGTTTATTCAGGGTGTGAGCTTTCTTGTGCAGTATCTGAGGAAGTGTGCCTTGCATGCAAAAGCTCATGCCTTGAATAAACCTTTCTTGGTCTTAAAGGTGTCACTGGACTCAAGATTTGTTTTATTGCAAGACGTAATTAGCTTGTTTAAAGCAAAAAATTAACTGGAGTACCAGATCAGGTTCAAGGTTCTGGTACTGACCTTTAAGGCCCTAAACAGTCAGGGACCCATGTATCTTCAGGACGGCCTCCGGTATACCCCCCAAAGAGCACTACCTTCTGCTGAGAAAAACCTACTGGTGATCCCCAGCCCAAAAGATACCTGGCTATCCTTGACCTAGTGGAACTCTCTGCCAAATAACATCCATGCTCTGTGGGACCTAATGCAGTTCTGCTGGGCTTGCAAGGCAGAGATATTCTGCCAGGCTTTTAGCGGAGATGTGTTCCACCTCATCTGGTACTCCCTTGCCCCTGTTTTCTCCCCCCCCACACACACACACACAAGGCAGTGGCACAATTTGGAAGATTTTAGCACCATCTGGTTATGTCTTAACTGTGTACTATTTTCTTGTTCTGAACTGTTTTTATTAATTTACGAATGTGTTTTATGTTGTTCACTGCCCTGAGCCTTATGTATACAGGGGAGGGTAGTCTAAAAGTTTAATTTATAAGTAAATAAAACAAACTCCCATAGTGAGACAGGAATCAGCCCTAGATGGTCAATTGTTCTGAATTTGTGAATGAACTGAAGTTCAGCAATCTTACACTGTAATCCTCCCTTGAAACTTCTCTGTTTGATGTCTGCTACTCTTAGGTCAGCAATGGAATGTCCTGGAAGATTAAAATGGTTTTTGAATGGTGTGATTGGTGTATGCCTATTTATTCTTTTACATAGGGATCTGTTTGTTCGATGTAGAAAGTAGAAGGGCATTCTTTGGCACTTGCTGGCATATATATTGCAAGATGAACAAGTAAATGAACCTGAGATAGTATTACTGGTATTATTAGGTTCGGTGATTATGTTGACAGAGAATATGGGGGCAGAGTTGGCATCTTGGTTTATTGCTGGCCAGAGTCTGTGTCCATGTTAGCCAGTGCATTATTGTGGGTGAGAAGTTCTTTAAGGTTAGGAGGCTGTCTGTGGGCCAGAAAAGGTTTGTCTCCCAATGCCTTTGAGAGAGGGGTATCATTATCCAACGAAGGTTGCCCATCATTAATAATACATTGAACCTGTTTGAACTGAGAGCTGGACGTGACCGGCAGTGGTGCTCTATTGTTGTTTTGTCTGGGCCTATCTTGTAGCCAGTTAACCCTTGGTATCATTCTGACTTTGGTGATCAGTTTCTTTACTACGTCAGATGGGTATTGTAATTACAGAAATGTCTGTTGCAGATCCTGCAGGTGAGAATCTCTTTCATGCATGTTGGAACAGATGTGGCTACAGCATAGAACTTGTGTTTAGGATGATGACTGGAGGCATGTTGATAACTTTGGCCATCTGTAGGCTTCCATTACAAGGTGGTTTTTATGCTTCCATTATGTATTTGGTACAGCAATGTTTAGAAAATGTCCTTCTTATGTGGATTGATTCATGGTCCAGATGATGGTGGGGTAGAAGCTGCTGAAGGCTGGTGAAATTTCTCCAGTGCTTCTTTCCCATGTGTCCCTATGATGAAAATGTCATCAATGAAGCCATGTGGGTGCTCATGGCTGTGCCACTGAACTGAAGGAATAAATCATCACCAAATTCAAAGTAGTTGTGGGTGAGAACAAACTGGCTGAGCTTGGTGGTGAGGTCAGCTATGGTATTTCGGAGATTGTACTCCTGATGGCTTGTAATCTGTTTTTGTGGTGCTTGTTGGTATAAGCTAAATATGAGCAGTCAGTGTGATACAGCAGCAAAAAAAAGGCTAATGGGGCCTTGCAGTATATCAACAGAGGCATAACATCCAAATTGCAAGAATGGAGCAGGTGCAGAGAAGGGCAACAAAGATGATCAGGCACTTGGAGACCAAGACCCACAAAGAAAGGCTGAGGGACTTGGGAATGTTCAGTCTGGAGGAGAGGAGGCAGAGGGGGGACATGCTCAGCTTCCTTTCTACATTGGATTCTCAGCTTCAATAGCGAGTTTGTTTCTCAGGTTGTACATTGGTTCAGGTTCTTTGGTTTTACATTTGTTGAGCTCACAACAGTGGTCCTGTTTGGTTTGGCTTGGGTGAGTCTCTGGTTTAACATTGGGTTGGGTTCTCAGGTTGTACATTTGTTATGTCAGGCTTACCACATTGCCTCTTGGTTCTGCTGGGATCCCCTAGTTCTTTGAGCTTGTGGATTCTGCTGGCTTTGAGAGGATTTTGGCCAGGGTTTGCTTTGCTTGGTTTTGTGTCTTTGGCTATCCTTTGCCCTGGAGAAAATGTGGAATCCCCCCTTCCCACATAGCAAACAATGGAGGAGGGTCATGCCAATGTGCCTATATCATCTGTAGGAGGAATTGCTCTGCTCTAGCTAGCAATGGAGACCAGAAGCCTTGGAAGGGAGAATGTTGTCATGTTGGCCATGTTTAAGAGCCAGTTTGGTGTAGTGATTAAAGAGCGGGGGTCTCTAATCTGAAGAACTGGATTGATTCCCTACTCCTCCTCCACATGAAGCCAGCTGAGTGACCTTGGGTCAGTCAGAGTTCTCTCAGAGCTCTCTCAGCCCCACCTACCTCACAGGGTGTCTGTTGTGGGAGAGGAAGGGAAGGTGATTAGAAGCCACTCTGAGACTCCTTTGGGTAGTGAAGAGTAGGGTATAAAAAACAACTCTTCTTCTTCTTCTTCTTCTTCTTCTTCTTAAAATGCTCAGATGCTGAATGCCGCCTAAGCCTAGCCAAGGGGAAGATTCAGGACACATCTTAGTGCGTTTAGTGGAATTTGGTATGGGGCTTTGCCTTTGCAGGTCACCTTTAGAAGAATGCTTTGCACATATGAACTATCTCAAGTGCACCAAGCAGCCTATTAGTTTCAGGCCACGACCCCCATCCTTTTATGCCCTTGATAACTTTATTAAACACAGCCCTTCTTATTCATCTGATGGAGCAGCCTTTACCTATTTGTAGATAGTTTGAAGTAGCCATCCTTGGGCTGTGATGGTTTCCAGACCTCACCAAGAGGAGCACATGTGTTTGAAATGCCTGCTCTCCTTCTCCATTTCACCATAAAGTAGCCAATTTAATTTTGCACAATACTCCTTGATAACAACCATGTGTGGATGTGTCTTCTGCATTTAGACACTTCAGAGACGACCCTGCTTGGTCAGTGTGGGAGATAATTTCACAAGCAAAACAGAACCAGATGTCTCTCCTTTTATTCTCCTTTCTCCATCAGATCCATTCCTAGTGTCAATCACTCTGCAAAGAATTCTCTGCCACCAGAGGTGGCCACATGCTGCAACTCCATGTGAATCAGTGCCCTGGGTATGCCTCGGTCCAATCTTCTGGGATAACAATGAGGTGGGTTTTACTTTCAACTAAGCACAGTCTGCTTGAGCTCTCTGAAGTACAGGGAAGGTCTGGGACATGCTAAACTTTATGCTCCTGCTAAGGGAACAGGGGGCAGCTGAATAAACATTTGTTCAGATTACATTTCTGCTAGATCTGGTAGATGTAGTATCAGTTCATTTACTCCAGGGTCCCCGACGTTTTTGAACTTGCAGGCACATTTGGAATTCTGACACAGCACGGTGGGCACAGCAACAAAATGGCTGCCACAAGATGGCTGCTGCAGGAGGCAGAGGCAGCCACAAAACAATTGCCATAGCTTAACTTTAGTAACATAGTATATATCCTTGTGCTGTGGTGGCAGCAGCTGCCGAAGGACCATTTTAAAAAATCTGCACAGCCAATCAAATCTCCAATAGTCAAGCAGAAGCCTTGCTAGGCAAAAGCCCTACCAGGCCCTTCCCACTTCCTAAAAATACTTGGCAAGTGCCAGAAAAGGTGCTGGTGGGAGCCATGGTGCCCACGGTCATCACATTGGGGACCCAAGATTTAAGCAGTCAGGTTGCCTCAACTCATTAAATCAGAAGTTTAGGCATACAGACTCTTTCACTTAAAGACACATCGGAAATAAAAAATGAACTGGCACAGTTAAGACCTCTACAATAACCCCACATGAAGTTCATCAGTATTTCTATTGAGTCAAATCTGGATGGTGGATTTATGGCTGGGAATGGGCAATAGTTTTCCAGAGCCCTGAAAGTGATATGTTTAAGCTATTGTTGCCTGTGGGTAGACGTGGTCATTTTCTTAACTGCTAGATTGTCCACAGTCTATGTTGTAAGACTAAAAAGTTCAGGACGACCATATAAAAGGACAGGAGAGATTTCATTTCTGCATACATTATTTCAGTATCTAGAACCTTGCCCAGAACATAAATTTTGAGGCTCCAGTGAAGCTCATGTTTATAACAGAATGGATTATAACATCTTGAATTTGGTACTCCTACAAGGAAACTGTGCAATAACAAGGGTCACAAAACTGTGGTAAATGAAAAACACTTGGCCTCACCCCATTGGAAGTTACACACAGACTGTGTTTTTATATATAGGCACTTGCCTACACATTTTCAATGAGCCTTCCTTGACCCATGATGACTAGAAAAGTTTTTTTTTAATGGAATAGGTATTTGGGCTTCTGGTTAAGCAGGTGGATCCACACACTGTGAGCAAAGCATGTGGTTCCTACCCAAAGGCGTTCTTCATAAAGAGGGGTGGGACATTTAGAAGGGAGAATCAGTGAGCAGAAGGGGGGTTGCTTAACCCATCCCCTGTAGTCTGATTCTCCTCTGGCAAATATATTCCTTGACCTGGTTATTTCCCCTAGGCAAGAACCAGAAGGAAACCCAGCTATGGGAAAAACAGCTTTGGGGAGGCTTTCAAAGGCGAGAATTGTCAAGTGCTGGAGTCAGTGTTCCCTCTAAGCTGAGTTAGTGTGAGCTAGCTCACAGTTTTATAGCCTCCAGCTCACACATCTTTCTTAGCTCAGGAAGGACAGCTCCAGAGCAAACTAATTTATGCAGTAGCCAAATCACCTGCTCACAGCTTTAATGTCAGTAGCTCACAAAGTAGAATTTTTGCTCACCAGACTCCAAAGCTTAGAGGGAACATTTTTCCTTCTCTGCCTGCTAATTATCCTCTGCAAATGCCTCTTGACTCTTACATTTAGATTGTCTTTGCAAGTGTAGGCTTGTGACCATGGCCTGGATTTTATATAGCATTTATGGAAAGGATTTTTTAGTTAGTGCTGATCTGTTCGTGCTGTCTCATTGAGCCTTTGAACTCTAACTCGACCTCATCAGAGACTCAAGCCTTTGGCACAAGCCAAAGGGTGAGAACGAAAAGGCTCTCGACCTGTGGATCTTAGCCTGGGGATCAGGCCTAGGGATGCTGCAAGAAGCTAAGAAGCTTTTATATTCCTATCTGTGTTACCACTTCTGTAGACACTAGGTCAGGCCTGTAAGTTCCAGGTTACATCAACACGGAGAAGAAATTCTAGGGTGAAGGAATCCACTTGGAAGGTGACAATGAATGCTCATGGACCATTTCCAGTCATCTGCAGGGAGTGTGCCATGTTTGTTTTTCTCCCTGAGGACAAGATGGACTTCACTTGTCAAAGTGTAAGCTGATAGAGCTTTTAGAAGAGAAAGTTTGGAGTCTGGAAGAAATTATTGTTATCCTTCATGAGATCAAGGAAGGGGGAGATTTCATTAAGAGAAGCCATGAGGCCCTGCATAGAGATGGGGAGATGGGCCAAAGGGACAACAGAGTGATTGGCTTCCCTAATGAGCCTTCATTTAGCACTACAGTACTAACCTGAAAGCAATAAGCAAGATGACAGTCAGTGCCATTGGAACTCAAGAACTAATTCAAGGCCCTTGACAGAGAGGGAAACACTGGCAGAGCAAGAATCACAAGGACAAGAAAGACAGGGTGAGGAGGGCATGGGGATATGAAGAAATTGTCAGTGGAAGAGAACAGAAAGTGTTGATCATCAGTGACTCCCTGCTGAGGGGTATGGAGTGTCATGTGTCCAGGCCTGACCCCCTAGCTTAAGATGTCTGTTGCTTGCTAGGGGCAAATATTAAAGATATTGCAGACCGGATGCCAAAACTGATCAAACCTACAGATTATTACCCATTCGTGATGGTCCAGGTGGGAATGAACAACATGGCCATGAACTCCATCACAAGCATTAAGGCTGACTATGAAGTTCTTGGAAGCCAGACGAAGGGAAAGGGGCAGAGGCAGTATTCTCTACAGTCCTTCCCATCAGAGGAAGATGAATGTGATGGAAATAGAATATAATGGAGGTGAACCACTGACTGCATTGGTGGAGCTGGCAGGAGTGATTTGTATTCTGGGACCACTGGCTAGATTTTCTGGAATGTGTTTGGCAGGAACCTAGGGAGATTCATTAGGAGGGCCTTAAACTGACACCACAAGGGCAAGGATATGACCAACATAGGGATTTCAATAAAGGAGAGCAAACCTGGGAAGGCCACCTGGGAAGGCCAGGTCAAATGGAAACAAAGGTGCAGGGTTTCAGGTGCCTAGCACTAGGTAAAAGAGGCAATAGGCCCACTGTTAGATGAAAATGGAGAAACTCTGACAGAGGACAGAGAGAAAGCAGAAGGATTCAATGCCTATTTTGTCTCAGTAATTTTCCTGAAGAAGAGAGCAAGTTTATTTAAAGATGGTAGTAGGCAAGGCTGGCATCTGGACTGCTGGTTGACATGGACTGAGGAGTTGTTGAGAGGTACCTGGTTTCATTGGATGAGTACAAATCCCCTGGGCCAGATGGTATGCACCCAAGAGTGCTCAAAGAGCTTTCTAGAGACCTCTTAGAGGACAGGAGATATGCCATGAGACTGGCAGAGGGAGAATGTTATCCCAGTCTTCAAAAAAACAATGAAGGATGACCCAGAAAACTACAGGCCAGTCAGTCTGACCTCTGTCCTAGGGAAGGTACTGGAGCATATTTAAAAGGGTCAGTCTGTCATCATCTGAAGGACAACTTGGTGATCCAAAGAAGCCAACATGGATTTGTCCCCACCAGGTCCTGCCAGACCAAACTAGTTTCCTTCTTTCATCAAATGTCAAGCTTATTGGACTGGGGGAACACCCTCGATGTTGTTTACCTAGAATTCAGTAAAGCTTTTGACAGGGTCCCCCATGACATTCTGATGAGTAAATTGGAGGACTGCAGACTGGACTCTAGGATAGTGAGATGGATAGGAAACTGGCTGGAGAACCAAACCCAAAGAGTAGTAGTCAATGGTATTTCATCTGATTGGAGGGAGGTGTTCAGTGGGGTGCCACAGGGCTTTGTTCTGAGCCTGGTACTTTTCAGAGTTTTTATAAATGATTTGGAAGAGGGGGTGAAGGGACTACTCATTACATTTGCAGATGACACCAAATTGGGAGGAGTAGTTAATGCCCCAGGAAATAGAGATAGGGTTCAATGAGATCTGAACATACTGGAAAAGTGGGTTAGGGTTAGGTCTGGAGAAGAGGAGGCTGAGGGGGGACATGATTGCTGACTTTAAGTATTTGAAAGGATGTCACTTGAAGGAGGACAGGGAGCTCTTCCTGTCTGCAGCAGGGGTAGGACTCGCAGTAATTGGTTTAAATTATGCACAGAAAGGTACTGGCTGGAAATTAGGAAAAATGTTTTTACAGTAAGAGTAGTTCAGCAGTGGAATTGGCTGCCTATGGAGGTGGTGAGCTCCACCTCACTGGCAGTCTTCAAGCAGCAGCTGGAAAACACATGAATGGGATGTTCTAGGTCAGGGGTGTCAAACATGTGGCCCGGGGGCCAGATGAGGCCCCCGGAGGGCTTCCATCAGGTTTGCAGTGGAACTGGCTGTCTTCTGCTTCTTCCAGTTCTGCTGCTGCTGTGTCATCGTAGGTTTGCAGCTTGCAGATACACACCTAAACAGCATACTCAGGATTGCATCAGCACAAACATTTTGATGCAGTAATTCAGAGCAAGAGGTGTCAGTTAGCAGTCACTGTTAAAGAAACAAAATATTGCAAGAGTGCTAATGTTTTAAGCATGTTTTTATTTTAAGTTAAAAAAGCCACCCTTTGTGTTTGTGTCCTTTATAAAGTTTATATCTCCGCTACCTGGCATTACCTTTTATGACACACATGGCCCGGCCCAACAAGGTCTCATTTATGTCAGATCTGGCCCTCGTAACAAATGAGTTCGACACCCCTGCTCTAGGCTGATCCTGCATTGAGCAGGGGATTGGACTAGATGGCCTCTATGGCCCCTTCTATCTCTGTAATTCTTTGCATCTATGGTTCTAGTGGTATTGCTAGTATTAAAAGATCAACATTTTAATTAAAAGTCAGAGTGGGCAGAAATATTTTGGCCCATTCCCTAAAAGAAAGTAGCATAGATGCCTGATGAGCCACAAGGAGAAGGTAACTTTTAGTTGCCTTAAGCTTAAAAAGTGATTAAAACAAAAATGGAATATATTTTTTCATAAATAAAAAAATAATCCTTCTGTCCTCATTTGTATATGGTCACATGGCTTGCATGTGTAAATGAGCTATCACAGATCTAACATAACAAATAGAAATTTCATTATCACCCATTGTCACCCCAAATGCAAAACAGAAATCAGCTGATACGTCCAGCTGCCAGTCATCAAATATTGGGTAATTAAGTGATGAGGAAGAAAAATTGCCCTGTTCAGAATTTACAATCTTCACACATGCAGTTTATGTACAGTTATAACAACCTTTCTCTGAGAACATACCCTGGCTCACAGTGTTGCCTTTCAGAGAGGTAGGGCCCGTGGTGAGGGGCAGAGCCTATGCCTGCATGCTTTAAACTCCCCATCCCCACTTACCAAGCCTATATGCCACCATCACTTTTAATTTATAGGAGACCAACACCACACAGTAGTGAGATACCTCCCCCCCAACATCCAGGTACAGAAGTCACAAAAAGAACATAACAAAATAAAAAGATTAGTGTTATCTATTACAATTCTAACACCTCCCTCCCTCCCCTTGAAGAGGACAAAGTATCTAACCCAATCCTGGCTACTTCAAGGCAGCTTCCAGCAACAGGCAAAAAACAATTCTTTTTTTGCAACTGAGACCATGGATCTGTGGCTACGGAATCTTCACTGGCCATGTACCCTGTTCATGACAACAGTGTGCAGTTTTTCCTTATACATGTACTGAGTAATTCTCTTGTTGCAATAAACACAAGAGAATGAATTATTTAAACCTCATGTTCTTCCAGGCACTAATTCCTGGTTTCATTTGTATGAAGACAAGAAGAGCTCTGCTGGATCAGTCCAGTGGTCCATCTAGTCTAGCACACAGAAGCCAACCAGTTCCTCCAGAGGGCCAACAACTGGGCACAGAAGCCAAGACCTTCCACTGATGTTTCCTCCTGGCTCTGGGATTTTGTGTCATCTGCAAACTTAGCCACGACACTCCTCACCCCTAGTTTCAGATCATTTATGAGTACATTAAATAGTACCGGACCCGATACTGATCCTTGTGGGACTTCATTGCTTACTCTTCTCCATTTTGAGAACTGTTCATTTGTTCCTGCTCTTTGCTTTCTGTAATTTAACCAATTTTTAATCCATAAGAGAACCCGCCCTCTTATCCCATGACTGCTAAATTTACTCAGCAGTCTTTGGTGAGATACCCTGTCAAAAGCCTTTTGAAAGTCCAAGTATATAATGTCTACTGGGTCACCATGGTCTACATGCTTGTGTGTTTTCTCAAAGAACTCCAGAGCCTGTGGTCCCTGTCTAAAGTGATTGTGTGTTGGCTCCGTCTTGTGAACTGTTAAATTAATGTTCACTGTAACATGTTAACAGTGAAGAAGAAAAGTTTCTATCAAGAAAGGTTTACCGCTAATCAGATTTTCATGGATCAGAAGAAATTCTTACCCTGTATAGTTGATTTTATGAGGCAAATCTTTTGCAATGAACACACCTAATACTATAAGAGGTAAAGATTCAGAACAGACGAATAACCGGCTTCCAAAGCCACTGGCAAGAACCCCATGTGCAGATACTTGTATGTGCAGGGCACACAAAGATTATTTTCCTTAGAAAATCACCCTCTCTTTGGACTAATCCCAAATGGCTTTGTTTGATAAGACTTGCCTTGCAGATAATATAGCAGATGCTCATGCAGAAATACAGTATTTGCAATTGTTACCTTATGTTAGGAAGCTAAAATAACATTGTTTGGGAACAAAAGTTAATTTAAAAAAGATTGCTGTAATGAATTGTAACATTTCTGCCATCCTGTACATGTGTTGCAGTCATTAAAAGAATAGTTTTTCATCATGCTGATGAACAGCTTTTCATCATGCTGATAAGCACTTTTGAGTTTACAGGTGGAGCAAACAAAAATGGCATTAGAGAAGTCAGTAAAGATACCAGTCTATATGACCAAACCAGGCTTTCCTAATGCTGCTATATTAGTGCCTCTTAGAATTCACTCTAAAAGCTAGCAGAGTTCTATTACGGATTCCTTCTACTATTCATTCTAAAGAAACCATGACACAGGGGAGGAAAACAGGTGCAATCTTTCAGTGCTTTGTGCTCATCTGTATTGGGCACGGTTGGGTAGATCTATGTGGAAGAACAGGTGGCAGGCTGAAATCTGTAGGACTCTCCTGTTTCTTTTGCAGCACCATAGCTGTGAAGGAGGTAGCTTTTCTCTGCCTCCCCTGTCTCTAAGACCCACTGTCCCTTCCCTTTTACTAAAGGAAGCAGGGTTCACACTTTGACCTACATCTTGTGGGGGTGGACAATGGGATAGGGGAAGGAGCTAGAAGTGGAAAGAAGCTGCAGATATCCTTCTCAGCTGCAGGGTTGTTAAAGGGAGACTGAGCTGGACCCAGGAAAAGTGAAAAGAGTTTCTGAATCTGGCAATTATCAGTCATGCTCATAACCTCTGTAGATAGGCAGTGAACTGGCACACCGTGTTTAGCAGACGCATCAGGTACTCCATGCAATTCTTTGGCACGTGTTTCTGGTGCACTTCAATGCGGGATCACTGACGCAATGAGAGTGCGCTGGTGCGATCACACGGAGATGTCTGTCTGCGGCCCATCGCAAACCCATTTGCTACTGCACTTTCCCAGGTATTTTTTAACTCCGCTTCTTTGGAGGAACAAGATGGGTTGGCGAAGGGTGCAGGACATTTGCCAGATGTTCCCATGTGATCATGCCCGTAAAATCTGCCCGGCATTCATCCCTCTCATGCTGCTAATTCTGCATGTGATCGGAGCCTACATTATTTTTCTGCAGGGATGGTTTTTAAAGTAGTAGGGAGATTAGCACCTCTTTGAGTTGTCTTTGTTGCTTTCTTCTTTCTTTCTAGCAGTCCTGCCATTTACTCACACTGACAGCAATTAGGTTTGGATATGACTGCTAGAATGCTTCTGCTATTGGTGGCTGCTTACAGTGCAGAAGTGTTATCTCTTCTACTGCAATGCAGTGGGTGGGTGGGTGGGTGGGCAGAAAGAAAGAAAGAAAGAAAGAAAGAAAGAAAGAAAGAAAGAAAGAAAGAAAGAAAGAAAGAAAGAAAGAAAGAAAGAAAGAAAGAAAGAAAGAAAGAAAGTTTTGGTTTCTCTTTATTTTGATATAGAACATAGTTCCATGTGCTAACAGCAAAAGTAAACCACTGATGAAGTCAGTTTTGATCACTTGAATCTGAATTTAGGTGCAGCTGATCTCTGCACAGCTTGGCCTGCTGATTCTGCTTACAGAGCTGGTGTCTCTGAGCTTTCATTTAGCTGCTTAAATTCTGTAAAATTGTTTTACTTAATTTGCTAAGAAGCAACTATAGATAACACATGTAGGGCACCATTTGAGCAGTGATATTGGCAGGTCTGCTTTAACTGAATCTTTGGTTTTCATCCCCCCCCTCTTTATTGTGGTCAAGTTGCAGCTGTCATGGCAACCCCACAGACATTCAAAGGTGGTTTGTGATTGCCTGCCTCTGTGTAGCCACCCTAGACTTCCTTGGTAGTCTCCCATCCAAATACTAAGTAGGGTTGACCCTTCTTAGCTTCCAAAATCTGATGAGATCTGGCTAGCCTGGGCTATCCCAATAAACTAATTTATACCAAGGGCCTCACCTTACTAGCACCGGCTGCAATCCCCCAAGTTCCTCTTCTCCTAAGTACTATTGATGAGGATGGGGGTTATGTAGGAGCAGTTTTGCATGGATTGAGCTTCATGAGTGCATCAAAGGTCTTGCTCAGAATGCAAATTGATTACACAATAAAACTTCACAGCAAATGTCCACAATTAACCATCTAGTCAATAGTGCACCAAGCACCTGTCAAAGCATATGAATTAAGCCTGCCAGCACCATCTAAACTTGGTGAAGCCAATGAAATGAACCAGCCCTTTCTGCCACTCACTACCAAGGCAACATGCACTTAACAAATCATAATCAATTAAATTATAGAGAGCATAAAACATCCTGGAAAAGCCTTTTAAAAAGGTGGTCAGAGAAAGTCCCCTCCCCTGCAGAAATCTCTGAAGTATTAAATCCTCATTAATATAAGCTCAATACATTTATGGTGTCAAAATGTGCTTTATAAAAGCCAAAAGCAGAGTTGCACAAGTTGCCTCATTATCAATAATCTAGCAGGGTCCCTTTTATGTGTCATTTCTTTACACAATATACTATCATTTATGACTTTTAGCAAATACATCATGGCGAAGGATTACTCTCATCAGAGGCAGTCTTTGAAAAGGATATGCTAATATCTAGAGAGCAAGAAAACATCAAAACATTGCCAGCAAATAGCCAAGGGACTTTCATGTCTTAATATCCCTCAGAAGTGCTTTATCTCCTAGTGCAACGTGTATCACAGTATAAACAGGAAATGAAACAGCCACGGCATCAAAGAAGCACCAGTGCATGGCTGTAATTTTAGATCAGGTTTAATAAAGGTTATCTACAGCAGGCTAATCAAACAAAAGGGTGTATGTTTTAAAGCGCCATTTGATAATTTCCATTTAAGGCCTCCGATCAAAGAGATTCTAACAATATCTTGGTGACTCCTGATAGATTCCTTCCCCTCCCTTTTAAAAGTAGTTTAGTTTATTGGTTGTAAAAATTGTTTTGATGTTCTAATGGCTATTGGGGGTGAGGGTGGCTGAAAGACAAGGAACTGCTTGGGCTTCATTTGGGCCTGAACTAGAAATGCAACTAAGAACAAAAGAGGGGATTCAGCAGATTCCTCAAAAGGACCAGGATCGTCCCAGTCACCCCCTATCCCCTGCTGGTGGCCAGGGGGGACCTGGTAACCCTAGGTCACCTGAACATTTTGACTAGATGGGATAAAAAGGACACCAGTGGTTTCCAGCAAGTCTGCACATCAGCAAATCCCTAGTTCTCCTGGAGAAGATGGCTGCTTCAGAGGGTGGAGTCTAAATTCATGAGTGTTCCCTTTATCTTTCTAGTGACCATGAAAGCAAATATACGAATTATAGTAAAAATGGAGTAGAATTGGAATAGAATTGGAATAGAATTGGATAACCAGGAAATTAGAATTATAGGACAGCTCTGTCTAGTGGTGACCATCTAGGGTTGTCAAACTCCAGGTGGGGCCTAGAGATCTCCAGCCTACAGAGATCAGTTTCCCTGGAGAAAATGGCTGCTTTGGAGGGTGGAGTCTATGACATTATATTGTGCTAATGTCCCTTCACAAACCCTGGTGTCCTCAGGCTCCACCGCCAAGTCTTTAGGAACTTTCCAGTTCACAGTTGGCAACACTATGGGGAGATCAGACTGCATGTGCTTATGACTCTCAGGACCTAGAGTCTTATTTGAAGCCCACTGAGTTCAATATTGTCAATATTGTCAGCTTCAGTAAGTTTCAAATCAATCCCCTGGTTCCCTTGTCAATTTGTCAATTCATGTAGATCAGGAGCAATCTACTCTGCAGTCACTAACACAATGGCATGGGTGCTGTAAGCTTTCATCAAAAACAGGGATTTGTTTGTCTAGAGTGAAAAAACTGAAGAAGGTGGGAGTGCAGGAAAGAAAGGAGCAAAAATATTTTAACAAGGCAACACTTCCTTCCTGGATCATTTTGTTAGCACAGGAGCTGTATTCCTTTATTTCAGGGATCTGTTTACAAGAATGACCGCGTAGGCAGTTAAACTCAATCTGTTATGTGCTGGACAAAAAATATGGGACTGGGCCATTGCAGTCTTTGTTATACTTGAATATAGACATCAGAAGTTGTGAAGGAGTAATCTGACTGACCCACCATGGAGCCATATAGGCCTTTAATGTGTTGCATGGTTTTTGATGATACAAAAATGAAGCAGCTGCAGTTAGATGTAATCATCCTAAGGACACTTGCTAACATTCTACCAGTACTAGCCGTAAAGTAGCCCATCAAGCTGAATATAGCCAACTAGCAACATATAGCAGCCCGGGAGAAAGAAAAACCAGGGGGAACTTCCAGCAGACATTGATTAGAATGCTCGCACCAGATGCTGTCTCTGCGTTGTTGCAAACTAAAAGAATTTAAAACGCCTACCATAAATAATAAAATAATTCCTAATCTTGAAGGCTGAGATGGGACAACCCAAAGGTCAAAAGAAGAAAACACACAGACCTCCACCAGCTGAGGAAGAAATGGAATTATCTAACGAAGACTCTCTTCCACCGCTTGAATCAGAAGGAGAGGAGGCTTGGGCCAGCAAAAAGAAATGCGAAGGCTCAGTTTCAAAAAAATACATGCAAGAATTGTTTACAGAACCGAAACAAGAAATAAAAGAAGAAATCAAGAGTCTTATCACTCCAATGACTACAAAAATAGGCAAATTAACAAAGAGCATGGAAGAAATTGAAGCAGTTGCAGACTCAGCTGCAGCAGAAGTGAAAAATAACAAATAAGCTATCTTGGAGCTACATGATTATGAAGCCTGGCCCAAAAGTAAGCTACTGTTATTAGATCTTAGAGTGCGTGAGTGGAAAATTAAAATTCGTGGGATTCCACCAAACTTTGAACTGAATACCAACCTGACTACAGCTTTAAATTCTTGGCTGAGTGGGGAACTGAAACTTCCGGGTACTGTGGATACAACAGCATACAGACTAAACACTAGTACAGCCAGGTCACCAGCTTTAATCCTGGATGTTATTGCAGAGATTGTGGATGTTCAAACAAAGAAATTAATCTTAGAAAGTGCTCATAGCCAAAAAGGTTTGAAACTAGATGATGTTATCACCCAAATATTCCCAGATCTCCCATATGAAATCTTGACGGCTCGAAGAAATATGCGTCCAGTGGTACAGAGACTAATAGAACTAAAAATACCATATTGGTGGTTACCTCTGGGTCATCTCACAGTTACCTAACGGGGAAGGACTTGGACAGCCCATGATGTACCTTCGGGAGAGGAAATTATTATGGCTATTACGCAGGCTGCCAGTGGCTTATAGGACTAGACTTGATAAGGATGTGAAATAGGCAGTGCTGGAATATAAACTTTTACTTAAATTTAAGTTGGAACGTTGCACAAAGTGGGTAAGACTGTATAGGGAAGATCCCCAGCCTGCCAATGGTGAGTCTATTTTAGGGACTCCTTTGGGGAACCAAAGATTCTGGAGCAGGCAGCACGTCCCAAAGATAAACACTAGAAGATAAAAAATTTGGTGTTCAGCAGTAATTCTTGCTTTCCTTTAATTGTAATAGTTAAATAATAAAATTATACCGTAGACATGTAAACAAATAAATTGACAAGTAATAATTAATAGCAATTGAAAAAAATAATTTGGGGTTAAGGGGGGTAAGAAAAACAAAAGACGGATGAATTGTATAATGATATATTTTCGGAATGTAGAATTAAGTTTGTGGGAACATTCCCAAGTGGATTATAAAGATAGGAAAATAGATATATTAGAAATCAATCCAACTTGGGCATATTGTAGGTTATCTTTGATAAATTAGTTTAAATGTTATTCCTTCCTTTGTTATAATGTTTTGTAGAAACTTGTATTATGGAATTAAAAGCAAAATAAAATATTTTTTTTTAAAGAAAGAAAGAAAAACCAGGTGGTTAATTGTATTATTTATTTTATTCAATTTATAACCAACTCTCCCCGAAACCGGCTCAGAGTGGGTGACAACAATTAATAACATATACATTTTAAAAACTTTCAAAAATACAAAACACAATCAATCAATTCAATAAATACAATAAAATCAGTAAAACAACTACTATACAAGATGGCATAAAATGCATATGAAGGGGCAATATACAGAAATCTGATAAGAAGGGGGAAAGGGGGGAAGCAAGGGGGAGAATGGGGAATGAGGGGGAGGCCAAAACTACCTCTCTTCTATCTCTCTTCTCAACCAAATGGCTGTCTTTCTATCTCTTCGGTCTGCCTCGATTCCTGACATTTCCTTTCAAGTCTCTGTTATTAACTTTTTCTGGCAATTGTGGATGAAGTTCCTCACCCTCCTCATTCCTCTGATTGTTCCCTGTCTCAGCCAGTTCACTTGGGAAGGAAATCCTCTCTTGAGATCCTCTTGAGGAACTCTCCAGCCTTTCTTTGGATGCAAGGCTGTTGTCTGTCTCTACCATAGTCTCTCTTATTATTCTGGCTTCTAGAGAGGCCACGATCCCATAGTCCTCCAGTATGACTTCCCAGTAGAGAGCTCTTTGATCCATATCCAGCAGGCAGCCCTGGTAGACAGAAAGGCATGGTTTGTGAGTTCAGCTTAGTCTGAAAATCTGGGACAGAGCCTCAGGGGTTCACCTTGGACCTTGCTGGTAGTTGTGCCAATCAGAGGGGCTGTGAGAGGCATAAGCCATGCTGTCACCCTCTCCCTCAGCACTGACCACAATGACTCTGCTAGGGTCTCAGAGGTTCCTTTTTGGTTGCTGAGATGGAGAATGAGCCCTGTGTCCTAAGCAAAAAGTACTAGTGTGCCACTATTTATCACCAGTGCCAGGAACGACTGATGTAGTGCTTCAGTGCTTGATATGTTTGCTGAAGAAAATAGTGGCATAATCAGTATTCCCTGTAGCAACAGCAATATGTAGTACTTCCCCTAAACAAAGAAGTACTGCTTCTTCTTCAGTAATCTAATGCAGACTTGGAATGTGGTGTACAATGGGACTGTGATATCTTGTGATTTGGATATTATGCCTATGTTTAAGCATCTATGTTATGCAACTGTTTATGCATGTGATCACTGAGCAGAATCATGCTGCACAGGCCATAAATCACCTGTTCCTGCATCAAGGGTTCCATATCAGGAGGAATGTTGTCCATGGTGAACCTAGAAGATGTCAGCAATAAACTTGTCTCTGCCTTTTGTATTGGATTTGAATGTGATGCTTCTGCAGCTGTGACAACATTCTCTGTAGTGTCACAGGGACCATTCCAATTGGCTTAGCAAAAATAGTTTCTAATGGCTTATGATCAGATTGGACTGTCACTTGGGCACCTTGGAACTTGGACATTGTAAAGACAATTGCTAGAAACTTCTTTTTTATTTCTGCAAAATTGTGTTCTGCCTCGGACAGGGACTGGGATTCATATAACATTGGTCTCCCTTTCTGGAACAGACAAATCCCCAGACCATCCTTGGATGCATCAACCTGGACCTCAGTTTTCTAGTTTTTCCATAGGATAGAAATATCGTAAGACTGGAACTGATGTGACAGCCATCTTCAGTTTATCAAGAGTTGCTTGGCTTCAGGTCCCCATTGCCAAGTGATTCTGTTGTATAAAAGAGTTCTGAGAGATGCTTTCAGACTAGATTTGTTGGGTATATATTGGGGCAGATTTGTTGGGTATATATTGGTACTAAGAATCCTTTGGAGACCCTTTTAGTCTGGGATGGGGTTGTTTGGCTATTGCCCCCACTTTGCTGTCTTCTGGTCACATGTCATTCTTAGAGAAGATGTAGCCCATTTATTTATCCACCAGGAATTGAATTTTGTCTTTCTGCTCTCTCAAGGGCATGCCAGAGCACCTCATCATGTCCCTCTTGGGTGGGTGCTGCAATAACTATGTCATCTGTAATTATATGAATACCTGGGATGTCCCCAAAACACTCATAATTTTTTCTGCCGAAAGACCTTCCTGGCAGACTTGATGTCAAAGGTCAGTTGGTTAAAATGGTATCTTCCCTATGAGGTGCTGAAAGTGCACAACTCTGCAGACTCTTTGTCTATGGGCCCTTGCCAAAGCCATCTTTCCCATCCAGGATGATGAACAGCTTTTTGCCAGCCATGATCCTCTGTACATCTTCTATGGTAGGAATTGAGAAGTGTTGTCACTTAGCTGCCTTATTGAGATCCCTGAGATCTAGACATAACATGAGTGATCTATTCTTTTTTTGGGTTATCATCAGACTGTTGACCCATGCTGTTGGCTTGGTCAGCCTTATGATGACCCCTTTTACCTCAAGATCTTCCAGAAATTATTTGAGGGGGGCAAGGACAGCATATGGGATGTTTTGCACTCTGGTGTTACTCCTTTCCCTTCCCTTCTTTTATCCAGGAAAAGCTCTATGGCTCAATACCTTGAGCAGTATAACAATCTGAACTTTCATTTATAATCTCTATTTATTTTCCAAAATACAAAAGGAATTTTTTTTTGCAGCATCCAAAGTTATATTAAGATTTTGATCTGAGAGTAGGAAGGGAACCACCCTGCTTGAATTAGAATCATAAACATTCACCAACTATTGTACAATGAAATAACATCTTTAGCTTGGCAAAATGACGGCTGAGAGGTGACATGATCGAGGTTTATAAGATTATGCATGGGGTAGAGCAGGTAGAGAAAGAACTTGTGGACACTCAATGAAATTGCTGAGCGGTTGGGTTAGAACAGATAAAAGGAAGTATAATTCCACCCAAAGAGTGATTAACAGATGGAATTCACTGCCGCAGGAGGTGGTGGTGGCTACAAGCGTGGACAGCTTCAAGAGGGAATTAGATAATCATATGGAGCAGAGGTCCATCAGTGGCTATTAGCCACAAGGTATAGATAGGTACTCTGGGGCAGGTGATGCTCTGTATTCTTGGTGCTTGGGGGGGTCAACAGTGGGAGGGTTTCTGGTGTCCTGGCCCCACTGCTGGACCTCCTGATGGCACCTGGTATTTTTGGCCATTGTGTGACAGAGTGTTGGACTGGATAGGCCTTTGACCTGATTCAACATTGGCTTCTCTTATGTTCTTATGTTCATTCTAATAAATATGAGAAATTGTATCTATTTTACCAAGAGAGGAAGAGCAAATTCTGTCAGAGTAGGAAAGATGCAAAAAGCAGCTTCTTGTAACCTCTGTGTAATGGGCATTCATTCTAGGAAGAGTAAAAGCCCTAAGAAGACCAGGCAAGGTCAGATGATAATCACAGGAGGGAAGAGAATCAGAGGGGAGTATTAAAAAAAATTGTAAAGAGTAAACTTCTTGAGCAGAAAGAATAGAGCTATTATAATCAATCTGCCTAATCCTTTTCAATTCATGGATTCAGTGATCCCTGATTCCTTGATAGATTCTGTGGTAAAACCAATAGCCAACCATTTCTTGTCCAGGATCCTAAGCCATTATGATGTATAAGAATCCTCCTTCAAAAAGGCCATATAGCCATTAACACAAAAAAATGCGAGTATCCGTGTCCTAGCTTCCAATGATGACTGACCAAATTCAGTATGCAAAGCCACAACAGCAACACAGCATGGTATATTTAGGTTGCGGTCACATATGCAAGATAACACAAGGGGGAAGTGAGGCTATTTGCTCTGGAGTAATTTGACCCACAGTTGCGCAGTCACACAGTCCCTGGGAGCTGCGGGGGGCAGCCCACCACTGTGTGATCAGATGCAACTGTGGGTGAATCAGGGGTATGCTTCAATGGGGGATCGATGGTTCACATCTCCAATCTGAGTGCTCCCTATGCAATATGCGATAATGCACATACTGAAATGGGGGGAAACAATGGCATGGAGTCGGGATGGCCCAATCAGACCATCCTGATGCCATGAGAGCGTGCTGGCATGATCACACAGGGAAAGTCCATTCCTGGCCCATAGCAAACCTGTTTGCTACCGGACTTTCCCTAGTGTTTTTTTACTCCGCTTCTGCAGCAGGACAAAACGGCTTGCTGATGGGTGCAGGACGCTTTCCAGATGTTTGCGTCTGATCGTGCCCTTAAAATCCACCCAGCATTCACACCTATGGCACGGCTAATTCTGCGTCTGATTGCACCCCTAGTATCTTTCTAAAGAAGTAAAGGAGTGGAAAATCAATGGAATCTGTTACTGCCTTAATCCTTATTGCCACCCCACGTAAAATAATAGGGATTACTTTTGGATTAAAAACTTGAATAGCCCCCGGTACATAGCTCCTTCCCCTTGTTTGAAAGAAACTCAAAATACCACAAATACAGGGTCTGATTTTGTTTCACACAGTTTTTTGGTATGGAGCCCAGTTTAGATTAGAAGTGAATAGAACTCCCAGATAAGAAAATTCTTTAACTTTTTCTAGTTCACCCCCTTCATGGGGCAACAATATGTTTTAGGATTCATTTTTTTAAAGTAAAAAACACTACCTTGGACTTCTGATAGTTTACTGTCAACACTTCTTTGCAACTGTAGTCAGGAAAAAACTTTAGGGATCTCCATAAACCAATATGAGTGTGTGATAACAAGACTGCATCATCTGCATACAGTAGAATAGGAATACTATGGTGTCCTAGACAAGAAGGATGATGAAATTGAACAAAATGATTTGACAAATCATTTAAGTATAAATTAAACAGCAGCTTTGTCTAATGCCAAGTTCTAGGTCAAATGAGTCAGATAACATACCCCCTGACCACAATGAACCTGGGCAGTAATGTCAGAATGAGAACAATATATTAACCGTAGTAGCCTTTTTATCAACTGAGGTGCCTTGCAGCTTCTCCCATGAACCAGTCCAGGGAACAGAATCAAAGGCCGCCTTTAGGTCCATATACCCTACATAAAGAGTATCATTTAAAAATGTATATATATTTCCATCAAATAGGATAAAAGCAGACAGTGATCTGGGGTTGAACTACTTCGCCTAAAGCCAATCTGTTCCCATCCTAAAATGTCCTGTTGCTCTAGTCAGTCCTGAAGAATCTTCATCAAATAGGAAGAATACAGTTTACCTAAATATGACAATAAACTGACTGGCCAACAGCAACAGATCAGGAACTTTTTTAAAATATTGGCTCAAGTATTGCATGCCTCCATGATTTTGGGATAACCCATCTTGTTTATCTGTGTAAACAAGGGTGCAAGAATTTCTGCCCACCAACTTGAATTAGTCTTAACTCATTTGGAATAAGATCAACACCAGGGGCTTTCTCTGAGTGAATCTTCCATTTCTAAGAGAGTAACAGCTGGCCGTTTGGTAAATGATCATTTCTTTCCAATAGTCTGATGATTTCCTATTAGTGGAAAACAAGCTCTTAAATATGTTTCCCAAGCCTGTGGAAAGATGCAAGAAGCAATATGAGTTTTAAGGCCCTGGTTTATAATAGACCAGAATACCGAGGTGTCATTAGAATTAATAGCTGCAAAAAACCTGGAACACTCCTGGCAAAGACATTTCTACAGTTAGTAGAAGAATATAATTTAGTTGATGCATAGAGAACAAGAAATCCAGTAACAAAGGACTTTACTTTTTATTCTCAAACACACAAATCTTCGTCTAGAATTGATATGTGCTGGATCTCAGTGAGTTTGATGAAGAATGTAGGAGAAGCAGATATCTTACCAAAGACTTTTGCAGATCATAATCCGGTATTCTTGAAAATGACGGGTGTTTCTAAGAAGTTTAGTTAGAAGCTAAATATACAGCACTTGAAAAATGAGAAGTTTGTAACAGAGACAAAAAAGGAACTAGAACATTTCTTCAAACAAAATATTCAACTGGACATCTCTATAAATACAGTTTGGGATGCGAGCAAGGCCTTCTTCAGAGGAATGAATCAAATTTGCAGAAAAGCAAAAAAAAGATAGTTGAAGAAATTCTAGGAATTGAAAGAGCAATTAATAAAGTAGGAAGAAAAGCTGGGTGAAAATCCAACGGTTAATGAGTTAAAAATAAAAATACAATTGATACAACATCAAATTAATGTGATATTGTCTGAAGAAATTGCTAAGAAAATAAAATTTGCAAAGCAAAATGCTAATAAAGCAGGAAGATGGCTGGCATACAGACTTAGGAGAGAGAAGGAAAAATGCTTAATACATGTATTGAGAGATGAGAATGGTATAGAAAAATATGGAGAAAAAGATGATAGTAGAAAATTTCTACAAAAAAGAGTATTTCTGTAGATAAACAGAGAGAATATCTTAAGAAATATAATATTCAGCTAAGCGAAGAACAGAAAATACAATTAAATGGACCTATAACAGTACAAAGAAAATACAGATTTTAAAGAAATGAAAAATTACAGACCAATCTCGCTTTTGAATGTGGATTATAAAATCTTTGTTGCGGTTTTAGCATTGCATCTGAAGAAGGTATTGCTAGATATAATACATCAAGATGAAACAGGCTTTCTGCCAAAGAGACAATTGGGAAACAATGTAAGAATAATCATAAATATTTTGGAGTACTATGAAGCACACCTGGAAAAACAAATGGCACTAATTTTTTTAGATGCAGAGAAATCTTTTGATAATGTTAGCTGGAATTTTATTATGGAGCAATTATGTGAGATTGATGCCAGAGAAGATTTTATTGATGACTCAAGCAATTTATACTCAACAGAGCACCAAAGTGAGAATTAATGGAGACTTAATGAAAGACATAGCACTTGAGAAGGGAACAAGACAAGGATATCCATTATCCCCATTATTATTTATCCTCACTCTGGAAGTATTAAACAATGTGATCAGAGAAGATAAAAGTATTAGAGGAACAACCATATGTGGTGAAGAACATAAAGTACAAGCCTTTGCAGATGATTTAGCTTTTATTTTAGAAGATCCTAGCACTTCTATAGACAGTTTGATGAAGAACTTAATGGAATTTGGCAAGATGGCAGGAATGAAAGTGAACAGACAGAAGACAAAGATTATTACGAAAAATATAACATAACCTAGTCCTATAATAAAAGAGCTGGTTGAGAAGACAGGATTTCAATCAGAGTGAAGAGTGAAATACTTAGGCATTATTTTGACAAATAAATATAGTTCTTTGGTGGAAGACAATTAAATGAAACTATTAAAAGAAATCCAAAAAGATTTAGACCAGGGGTGTCAAACATGCGGCCCAGGGGCCAGATTAGGCCCCCAGAGGGCTTCTATAGGGCCCACAGTGGAACTGGCTGTCTTCTGCTTCTTCTTCCATTTCTGCTGCTGCTGCGTCATTGTACATTTGCAGCTTACAGATATACACCTAAACAGCATACTCAAGATTGCAACAGCACAGACATTTTGATGTAATAATACAGAGAAGAGGTGTCAGTTATCAGATACTGTTAAATAAACAAAATATTGCAAGAGTGCTAATGTTTTAAGCATGTTTTTAAGTAAAAAAAAACCTTTGTGTTTGTGTCCTTTATAAAGTTTATATCTCCACTACCTGGCATTACATTTTATGACACACATGGTCTGGCCCAACAAGGTCTCATTTATGTCAGATCTGGCCCTCATAATAAATGAGTTCGACATCCCTGATTTAGACAAATGGAATAACTTGCGGTTATCATTTATGGGAAGAATAGCCACAATTAAAATGAATATCCTTCCTAGACTTATTTTTCTTTTTCAAACTATTCCAATTTTATAGAAGCAATCATACTTCCAGGAACTGAACAAAATAACAATGAAATTTATATGACAAGGAAAGAAATCTAGAATAAAATTGAAGACATTACAGGACTTTGGTCTTACAGATTGGGAAACATATTACAAAGTTTGTGCATTGACATGGATTAAAGAATGAATAAGAATTGAAAATATTAGATTACTAAAATTGGAGAGACATGATTTAAAGATAGGATGGCATGCTTATCTTTAGTATCAAAAAGTGCACAATCACAAATATTTTTAAAACCATTTGATGAGGAAAGCACTGCTGTTAGTATGGGAAAGAATCAGACATAAAATACATGTGAAGATCCCGAAATGGGTCTCTCTGGTGGAAGCATTTACTCAGCCTACACTACTGGAGAAGAAAAAAGTAGCTAGATATGAAGATTTATTAGGAAACAAAGATAGGCTGAAATCCAAAGAAGAATTAGAGGAACAAGATATATATTTGGATTGTTGGACAAGAGTACAATTGGAATCTAGATATGCTAAAGATAAACCTCAGGGGTTAGATGCAGAACAACCTGTGTTCGATACAATTTTATACAAAACAAAGGATAGATTAATTAAGAAATGTTATCTGTATTTGTTACAAATAAAGATGGAGGATGAGGTGATTAAAGAATGTATGATAAAATGGGCCAAAAATTTTGGCTATAATATTGATCTTGATCATTGATTGCAAATATGGAAAACAAATGTTAAAATAACAAAATCAGTTTCTTTTAAAGAGTATCTATATAAAATGTTTTACAGGTGGCATATAACGCCAGAGAAATTGGCCAGAATGTACCTTGGAATGTCTGACAAATGCTGGAAATGTAATATATGGGTGGGAATCTTTTTTCATGTTTGGTGGAAGTGTAAAGAGGTGATGTTATATTGGAGAAGGGTTCATGAAATGTTACAAAATATATGTTTGATATCACTACCATTTAAACCTGAAATGTTTTTACTTAATATTATGCCTGATGTAAAAAATAAGAAAGTTAAGCACTTAATTATACATATAGTCACGGCAGCAGGAATTCTTTATGCTAAGTACTGGAAGAAATCAGAGATACCAGTGGAAAATGAACATTTGACAAAATAAATTGAAACAGCCAAAATGGATATATTGTCGGACTTGTTAAAAGACCAAAGTAAACAAAAAGTGAGAGACAATTGGATACCATTTTATGACTGGGTGGAAAGAAACTTTGAAGACCATGAACAATAAATATAACTATCATTAACCTGAAGAAACTCTAACTTGAATGGCATAGAACCATTATAGAAGATTTTAGCGATCTGATTAAGCGTTACTAGCTTTAGTAAATATTTAAAAGAAAGAGAAATGGAAACAAAGAATTAAGATGGAAAATTTGTAACAGCTTTTATATAAACTTGATGGAACGTCCCTTTATGTCTTATCCCATACCTTGTACCCTTCCTGTCCAAATAATTTTTTTTTAAAAAAGAATTAATAGCTGCTATAAGTTGGGTCCATACATTACATGATTCTTCAGTTTTCTATAACCTGGTCAATTTCTTATTGTATTTCTTAAAAGCCAAAAACTCTCCAAGTGTCAAAATGACATGGTTCCTCTTCAATTTTATCCACCTGAGATAAAACTTAGTTTGAAGTTGAGGCAGAAAAGTTATCTGGTGGCTCATTCTCTTCTGGGACAGGGCACTCACTGCTAAAATCAAAGGACTGATCTTTGGTTTTGACACCAGATTCCAGAAATGCATACAATTTAGATTGCTTATTCTCAGGTAATTTAGGATCAATGGCATAATCTCTTTTCCTACTAATTTTTATTTTATAAATATTATATTGATATTTCTTTCCACTATGAAACAAAATTTAATTCAACTAAAAGGCTAAATGAATACCTAATAAAAACTTGCCTTCCCCTGCATAAGGACTCAGAACCCAGAAGCTGAGCCAGATGGCACACTGAGTTAGAAAAGAATTCAAAAACCCTGAAGCAATCATCCCTACCTAAAAGGATGAACTAATAAATAAATTACCGTATTTTTCGTGCCATAAGATGCACCTGACCATAAGACGCACATCATCTGGGAGGGAAGGGGTGGGAGTTAGAATGCCCGCCCCTTCCCTGGCTTTCCTGGGTGTGCCGCAGCTGCAGCACACCCAAGAAAACCGGCACTCCACCCCCCCCAACTTTTGCAGTGTTTGCTCCATAAGACGCACGCACTCCCCCCCCCTTTTTTTGGGGGGGGAAAGTGCGTCTTATGGAGCAAAAAATACGGTAGGTTCCATGAAGTAATAGATAAATAAAGACTGAGAAAAGAAAGGAAAGAATTTAATTGTGTCTCTTTCTCAAATCTCAAAATAACAAGCAGCAGTGGTTTTGCCAAATGGGGGGAGAGAGGGAGAAACCTTCCAACCACTCCACTCCTATAATTCCTATCACACTCAGCTGAGCTCAGCATCTCATACCTATCAAGGTAAACGCAGTTATGGAAATTCTCCTCTCACTAGAAGATCTATCCCCTTTCTTTGGCCCAAATGGGAGTCTTCACCTAACTTTCCAAAATTCCTTGCCAACTTTCCCACAGTTCTCCATCTGTGTTAAACTGCTCTCAGCTAAGGCTGAAATCAGACTCAACTCAATCAAGGCAGAAATAAAGTCTTTCTCTGCTTAGCAGCTGATGCTAACCAATCAGATTGCATGGAGCAGCCTGCCACTCTCTGTTTCTGTAAAGAATTACCCCTTCACAATCCTTCAGCTGTTTGTATAGCATTCCTAAGCTTCTTAAAAGTCCAGTCCATCATAGCTGGCCATTTCCATGGTCTATGGACATGTCCATATCTCTTGCAAGAATTGCTTTTTTGCAGTTGCAAAGCCCTATGCTGATGAGGAGTGCCCTTTCTTCTGATAATAAGTTTATACTTGCTGTCTCTATGGATCTTAAGCTATTAATATAATATACATTCAGGATAAGCTTATGTTTAGAATATACTGGCCACCACAGTGATTCTTTAGTAAAGGATTGAGTAAAGTATCTAATTATTGACATTGTAACTCACAGGACATGTCCTTTAAACATAAGCTTTGGATGTGTCCAGTAATTTGGTTTTCCTGGGAGGAAATTATTACTCATGTCAATTCTATATTAGAATGCTCATTGATTTTTGAGGATACTTATGTACTTTAAATTATCTGCCCATTTCTTGGAGGCTAATCGGTGGTCAATGAAAATGGACCCTCCATGCCCTTACTACAGCTAGAAGACCTATATTGCAAAATTGAAGAGATAAATGCCCACCTCCTGTAAATCAATGGATTGAGGACCTCACAAATTTATCAATATTTGAATGCATGGCATATAGACAATTGCATATGAACTTGTTTTTCAGATATTTAGAAAACTTTCATAGACACTTATGTGTAGATCTGCCATCACTGTTGCTATATTTTTGTTTCTGCTTTATACATACTCCCCCTTCCTCCCCCCTTTTTTGTATTACTTGCTGGATTTTTATTCCCCCTCCCCCTTCTTGTTCTTTTTTCTGACATGGTCATTAACCCAGGCATTGACTGAGATGGTCTCATGCTTTTCCCAAAAGGCATGATGTCTGGCAGGATAGTTCAGTGGTGAATGGAAAAGAAGGGTGCATTCTCACAGAACCCCCAGGACTTCAAATTCAATTTTCTCACCATAACGAATGGGGGTTTGGGATGCATTTAGTCTGACTCCTTAGTAGAGGTCTCTATTCATAGGTCTTGGTATTTTGTTATCTTCTCCTACAAAAAAGAAAGAACAGGAGAAGATCACAAAATACCAAGACCTACAAATAAAGTTAGAGAGCCTCTGGGAGAAGAAGGTGACCATCGTACCAGTTGTCATTGGAGCCCTTGGAGCAATACCTGGAAGTCTCAAGAAACAAATGGACATTCTGGGCATTGAGCAAATAACACCAAATAACAGCTACTTAGCTCCAGAAAATAATGTTGCTTGGAACAGCAAGAATCCTGTGAATATACCTCTGCAATTCCCACAAACTTGGCTAGATCTCGAATTGCAGAACACCATCTATCAGTTGAATATCTGTGAATACTACTACTACTAATAATAATAATATAGCTAGGGGCTTCATCAGCCAGAGAACCCCTGACATTATATCTTTGAGAAGTCAAAACATAATTCCTTCAAAATTATGCATAGGAGAGAGAGAAAAAGAGAGGGAGAGAGAGCAGGGGAAGCACTGAAGTCTAAAGTACCCCTCACTACAGATCCTCTGCCATTCTGAATATGGAACTGGGGTCCACTAGACTACGGGCTTCCATGTATTCAGTATGCCTACGAGCAGTAAATGTATAAGTAGTTAGAGTCAAAAGAGACAAACATGGGTGCAATGCTGCCCCTTATATGGCTTTTATCCCTCCCACCCCCAATTTCATCACAAGGAAGGCAGCATCATGCTATCTGGCTCTCCCCTCCACATGCTGAGGCAAATCACACCCCCTCTAAATGCCTCTTTGAGTTGTGGTTTCAGGAGCTGTCTTCTGAATAAATGGTGCCTATCACGTGAGCTTGAATCAGGACACACATCACACCCAAATGACCTGAAAAACACCTCAGATAAAAACTACACATAAAATTGGTACTGGTAGCTTACAGAGATCACTGTGTTTTGCAATGTAAAAAACAAAGAAAGAACCCTGCCTTTCACCTATCCAAGACTGCAAATCAAATCCATATACATGCCTGAACCAAACAGCATTTCTAAATCCTAAATTATCCAAGGCAGCTTCCATAATCTTTATGAAGGGAAATATTAAGTCTTTAAAGAAAGAGGAATTTAAACAAGCTCTGGTTCAAAGAAAATTTCCACATACCAACAAACATTAAGAATGATAATATTTTGCTAAAACCTCATTAAATCATTTTGTGACTTTTCAGCATTTCCTTTCCCATGGCATCTCACTGCATACATGCTTAATAGCTAGAGAGAGCAGAAAGGTGGTGTGTGGAGGGAAGTGGGAAGAATATTGCTGTTTTCTTCAACACTTAGTGATGGGGTACAATTTTCAATTATGGATTCAATGCCACTTCCTAACACACCATTTAGATTCTAATCCCCCCCCACCCCCGGTAGTCTTTGGTGATAAACACATCTGAAGATAAAAGTGAGAGATTGTTTCTCTTATAAATTTCCACTGCCTCCCTGACACTGTATTTGACACCATAAAAATGGAACAGTGAAAAAACTCTTATTAAATATTTTCTCTTTTAGAATTAGTCAGATACTTCTTAAGACAAGTTTTTCTCCCTCAAAATATATAACAAGAAAAATGCATTTTTTTTTCAATTTTTGCAATGGAAAAATGGGGAAATTTGTGGGAACCCTCCCATCTTTACCTGTGAAAAGTTGCTCGAACCCAAACTCATTTTTTGTTTAATTATAAATAATTTCAACATGCAAGAATGTGTTTAAGTATAATAAATCATTTAAAATCAGTGTTGTCCCTGTTATCAAGTTTAACTTTGTATCTAAATAAGCTGGTTGTCCCACCTCCTGGGGCCACATGAGAGTGGGTTCGATCCAGTTCTGTGTTTCCATGAGGGTAAGGATCTGGATAGCCCAGGGTAGCCCAGTCTCATCACATCTCAGAAGTTAAGCAGTGTCAGCTCTGGTTAATCTTTGAATGGGAGTTATAGTCTCTTTCCTTAAAAAACCCTATGGGGTCAACATAAGTCAGCTGCAATTTGATGGCACCACCAAGGATTTCCACCTTCAGAACATGACTTTCTTGTCTTCTTCTCATGGCAGCCCGAAATGGCCACTGAACTCTTGCTCCTGGGGGGAAAGGGATGGAAATATTTGCTTTATGGGCAGAAACCCCTTGAGCCCACATAAACATGTTTCTGTCCAAATAATAAACTTTCTTTTGTTCGAATTCAAGAACTTGCTCCATCTGTATAGAGGAGTTCACGTTAGCAGTTCCTCTTTCATCAAATTCATTCATGAACAACCCAGTGAAATCTTTGCAAAGGATGCAAAAGCTAGTCATATATGGTTGTTATAAGTCTATTTGCCATGAAAGTATTTTGTTGTACAGCAATTAACTAAGATAATGATAACGCTGACCGAAGCTTTTGTATCTGTACAAAGACTTCTCCCAGCCACAGCTGCAGTGACTTTTCAACCAGAAAGCTCAGCTCTAGTTGCCCATCTGCACCCAATTTTACAGTCCAAGAGGGGGCTCAGCTACCTTAACGAAGGAACATGACATTAAAGTGATGAAGAACAGAAGGGGTTCAGCAAAGATCAAAAAAGTTACGTAGCTCTACCCTGACCCTTTTAAACATGGAGCATATTAAAGTAGCCACATCAAAACAATGCAGAGATGATTAAGTTCAAGGTTAATGACAGAACAGCTTCATTCTGAACTTTGTCCTTCTATTTATTCTTGTTTGTTTAAGGCCAGTGATTTGATCTGGAATTTTACAGAACAAAAAAGGCCAACCTCTGCACTTAATAAACTCAGAACAAAATTAGTCATACACACTCAAGAGAGAAGCCAATTATGGGCCAATTTCACTTTTATCTTAAAATAAGATTATCTTGATGACAGTAGCAATGGGGCAATGGTTAAGGGTGATGAGGTTATTGTCACAGAGAACCCAACAAGCCAAGCAATGGGGCAACTCTGAGGCCCAATTTATTACTCTGTGTATTGACTAACCAAACAGCAGCCAGTAATTAGGTTGCCAGTTCCATATTACAGGTAACCAGTACTAGTATGGTATGGTTCAAAGTAACTGATGGTAGTCCTTGTTAACTCTGTAGCCAAAAATAGCTGAATTTCAAAGGAGCAATCATGTCCAATAGAGTTTTAGAGAAGATACGTCTAGTTTTATAGCACACACAATATATGTATTTCATGCTTTCTGGGAGGCCTTTGAGAGAATCACCAAGAATCACGAAGCTATTAGAGAAACTGGTGTAGCTTTGCTTCTCCTTTTGTTGCTGATTTAAAATCAAAGAAAACTTGGTTTGGATCTCTGCTGTAACACGTGGGGGGACCCTTTTCTGGGGTGTATGGCAGCTTTGGTTCACATGGGGTTAGATCCAACCAGTTTTTCTGTTGATGAAAAAGGCATGAGGATCCTCTTTGACCACAAAAAAATGCTGCGATATGGAAAATGGAAAGATGGGGCAATAGTGGGATTTGACAATTTAATTTTAAAAATAAAACATCAAGAAAAAGCACAAGCATCACAGCAGAAACTAAACATATAAAATGCTCTGAGCCTAGGAACATGAAATGGCTGGGCATTACAAGCTTCTCCCCTCCTTCCCCCCAGGTATACTCAGAGTGGCAGTGGGTCTCCAGTGTAATGTCCCCTTTTGGCTGTGCATTCCCAGGTTAGAGTACTTACTCAGGTACCCATTCTCTGGTCCATTCAGCAGAGACAAGCTGGCTTAAGACATCAACCCTGTATTTGCAAGGAGACATCTCCATCAACCAACCGCTTCAACTTAACAAACACTGGAAAGTGAAACTACTTGAGCTCCACTCAATCAATATGCATTGCGGGACAGAAAAAGTTGCAAAGCAAATGCGGAATGGAATTCCCATTAAGGTCTCTGGGTTCAAATAGACTACTCTGGGACTGGAATGACAGCCACCAGAGTGAAATGACAGTACCTATGAGTAGCAGAAGCATTCTGGGACTGGAATGAGGACTCTCAGAGTGGAATTTCATTCCCAGAGTGCTGCTGCTACTCCCAGGGGCTGTTATTCCACTCTGTGCCCTGTCATTCCAGTCCCAGAATACAGATTCTATTGCTAGGGACTATAATTCTACTCTGGGGGCTGTCATTCCGGTCCCAGAGCACTGTTTCTATTGCTAGAAACAGTCCCAGAATAGTCTATCTGGATGCAGAGAACTTAATGGAAAAATCCATTCTGTATTTTCTTTGTAACTTTGCAAGCCCAGAAGAGTTTCCTGCTGAAGCAGGCAAAGACAAGACTGAGGGAGCTGGGAACTGCAGCAGCCTCAAGCTTCAAAGGGGGAGGACAGGAGGGGAAGAAGGGGGAAGAAAAGAGCCACGGGCCCAATTAAAGCCATGGGCAGGCCGCTTCTGGCCCCCAGGCCTTAAGTTTGACACCCTTGTTCTACAGCATCATTTCTGCATCTTCTTAATATGGGTGCAAACACTCCCTAGACAAGATCAGAGGGTATTCATGTTGGCCTGCAGGAGAACAGCTAGATCTGAGTCCAGCCTCTGCATGAGTGGAGAGGATGAGACTGGTCTGGCAGAGCAGTGATAGTTATATGAGCCAGAACAAAAGAACTTCAGAGACATAAGGTCCAGGAATTCAGTCTGAGTCCAGGATAAGCATCTATGGATTTCCTGGCTCTGACTGAGTTAAGGGTGGGGAAAGGGGCTTCCCAGAGAGATGACAAAAGTTTTCCCCCATGCCTAGAACAGGCTGGAGGCTAGGACACATTCAGGGAAGGGCAGCAAAAGGTAATCAGCTCACCTGGCTGCTTGATAGGAATTAGATTTTTGCACTGATAGACCAAGGTGGGTACCTGGTCTTGCAAATCCCTGTGGCATTGGGTAGACATGCAGATGACTTATCAGTGAATCAGTCTTCTGCCCAGCGTTTTGGCCACTCATTAGCATAGCCTGAGGAGAGCCTTGACCTCACCTTCTCCAAAGCAAGGTATTGCTAGGTCCTAACCTAACATGGGTGCCAAGGCCAATCTAGCCAAGATAGACAGGACACATCTAGGTAGGAAGGGGGTCCTTGGTAACATTCCTCCACACCCATTGCTAAAGGCAAAATGGGGATGGCACCATTCCCTCCTCTAAGGCAGGACCACCAGGACACAGCAATAATGCAATTATTAGTATCCCATCTGTAAAGGTAAACCATAATTCTCTTGATCCATTTCTTACTTCAGATCGTTTCAGAGGATATCCATGTTGGCCTGCAGAAGAACAACTAGATCTGATTTATCATCATCATCATCATCATCATCATCATCATCATCATCATCCATCATCATCATCATCATTACTGTGATTTCTACCTCGCCCTCCCAGCGAACGGGCTCAGGGCAGCTTACAACAAGGGCATCAGTTGCCAATAAAACAATATCTAACAATATAATACATGATAAAAATATAAAATCAGTAGCACCTTACAGACCAACAAGATTTTAGAGGTATAAGATTTTGAGAGTCAACAAAGGAAGCTTTGACTATCAAATGCTTATACCCCCCAAATCTTCGTGCTTTTGGACTCGAACCTAGCTGTACTTACACCAGCATTTGTGTTGCAGGCAATAGGACATGCATTCTTCAGTCCAACCACTAAGGCCTCCTGATTGCTAGATGGAGTTGATCTTTCCCTCCCCCCATGCCTTTTCTCTATACTGTTTCTTCACAAACAGTATTATCCAATGATGGTCCCCTACCCCCATCTATCTTTACAAAAACAAACAAAACCAGTCCTGTGCCTCCTAGGAACCTGTTAAGTTGCTACAAAGACAAACAGGACTAACTGAACTTAAGAACCTGAACAGCTTCATGATACTATCTTGCAGCCAGGGGCAGGAGGAATTGCCCTTGCTGGGAAATCCGGGAGGGCTTGATAGCCCAGAGGGGGTATTGTCCACTCTGGAAATCTGGGAGGGGGCTTGAGCCCATCTATCCCCCCCCCTGGTAGTTTATGCTCCTACACAGATAGGAGGACAGTGATCTAATACCAAGCAATGTAGAGGCCAAGATATTATAACTGAAGACCAGAATCCAAGAGATCATTGCAAAATTTGCTGTGAAAGAAAATCCTTTGGAAGATAGTCATTTCTGACTGTGAGAGGCATTTGTGGAATTCCACAGAGAAGATTCCTTTGTACTAAAAGCATTCAACAACTGGGTTGCTGCCTCCTGTGTTTCTAACCAAAAAGAGCTATGCCTAGTAAAGTCTTGGCTCAAAAATTTATGTCATTATAATGGTGTTGTGTATTCCATGTAAAGAGGAGATATCTTATTCTGAGAATGTGTAGGGGTTTTGTTTTTGTTTTGTAAAAGGTGGTTTCTGGATGCAAAAGTCTATGGAGGGAAGGTCTTTGGGATGTCTTGGACACTAGCCTAGATCTTGAAATCATAGTACTACTATTACTAAAACTTTTTTAAAAACTCTCCACAGACATTCCCATTGAGATGAGATTAATGTCTGTGTATGGTGTGGTCTAAGAATATAGCAGGCTGAGATACAGTGGAGGCTAAGAAAATAGAAGTGGAATACTGATTTGAGGAAGTGTACCAAGCTGAATTCCAAAATGACTCAAGCAGAAAAGGAGAAAAGAAGCATGCTAGTTTCATTTTCTATTAATGAAGAAACCACTGTCTCCAAGGAGGCTGTATAATCCAGGGCCTATTATGCATGGGCACTTTGGCTCACTTTCACTGTGCATGTCCACCAGGTTTTTTTCATTCTACATTTATTTGCCTCCCTTCAGCACTCAGTTCACTTTCTGCTTGGAGTTTCCCTGGGTTTTCTGAAAGTGCTTTCATGCTGGTTTTTCCCTTGCACCACTTCCAAGCTGAAGGTAATTCAAAAGTATACCAATTCCCTTGGATTCCCCCCCCTGCCCCTTTCCCATGCCTCAGGCACTCCATCACCCACACTGAGATCGTTCCACCCAGTCTGCACCTTTTGCCATCCTCCTCCCTTCATTGGTGTACAAGCTCAATTTTCCCCTCATTTTAAATTTTTAAATTTTTTTTACAAGTGGCATGAGACTATGACTAGTCTTGGATCACTGAATCAAAAAAATTTAAATGAGGAGGGAGTTTAAAAGGAGCTGTGTGAAGTTTAGTTTCCTGTTGTTATTGACTTGAAAGAGGGATTGGAGAGGAGACAAATGGTAACATCCTCATTGGGGGAAAAAAAGGATTTGGCGATGAGAGGAGAAACCTGATCTTGGTGCTGACTTAGTAAACAGTGAGGTAGGGAAGGAAGGGAGCTCTGCCAATCAACCTCACCCAGACACTGCAGCCTCCTCCCATGAGCGAGGCCAACTCCACACCCTTTCACACTTCTTTGCTAAATGGGAGAATATTGCTAGGCTTCATTGAGGGGAGGGAGGGGAGCCGAGCCCGTGAGGGTGTCTACATTAACCAGTTTTCCAAACAAGTGCACTACAGAAGCATGCAGGGCTTTGAGAGATTTGCACACAGCTTCAGATGCAAAGAGTCTTCTCCTCAATGCTGATTGTAAAGACATGGCCTTAAGCCCCCTTGCCTTGTTCCCAAGGAAGCCAGCAGAGGAGTGTTAAGACAGCCATGAGAAACATCCCAGTGCCATCAGAGCCTCACTCCCACCCTTCACTCTTCTCTCTCTCTCTCTTTCCCTCCCCCTCCCTTCCTCCCCCTTCCAATCTCAATCAGTTGTAGCAAAGAATAAAGGAAGGGGGGAGACCTCATCTGATGGAGGGAGGGTTTTTTTTTTTTTTCAATTTAATGGCACAAGACTAAAAAAGCTCTCCAGAGCTTCTGCCGGAGGACTCCTCCTCCATACAAATCACAGCCCTGTGCAAAGCATAGTGGAGTTGCAGCTGACTTTGTACAGGGGCCCACGTGCACACACACACACACATTGCCAGTGATCACAGCTTGTAATGCCAGTGTCAGTGGCTTCTACCATGGATTCTGTACACTAAACAGTTTCCATCATATAATGAGATCATGTGACTCTTTCCCATTTTTCACAGTGGCTAATAACACAGCAGAGAATCCCCTAGTGCTCAGCAATATGGAAAACAGGGGTTTGAAGCTGCTTGTCAGTTTCAGAAAAAGTCTGGTCAGTATCAATAGTGGGTTTCCCCTCTTTGCCTGCCTTCCTTTCTGTTCCCTTTCATTCCATGAACAAATGCTAAAACACATGTACAAAATCTGAACCATGAGGATTTAAATGGAAGGTGCTTGCTGGACGCTACTGCGCAGCTATGATAGGGCAATTGCATAAATTTAAAAGAACTTTGGATGTCACCCCCCACTTGTCACAAGTGATGTTCCACCCCAATTTAGAAAAGTGGTTTGTTTTTTTAATTGTGGCTGCAGAATAAATACACCAGAGGGGAAAGAATGGTGCATAAGACAGGCACAGAATCCAAAGTCAAGATTAAAGGCTGACTGCTCTGAAAATCTACAGTAAGATGTGTGTGTGTAATGGGCCAGTAAACAAGGTGAGAACTACAGCTGACAAGAATAATAATTTCTCATCTCATTCATTTATCCCCCGAAGTATGCCAGCTGATGTGAATGTATACCATTATCAGGTCACTTCATGGAGTCACAGTAAACTGGCCTTGTTCTTGATTTTTTTTGGGGGGAGGGGTGACATAAGGGTTAATATGGCTTAGGGTTGTCAGATCTGCCCTGGCCACTGGTGGGAGATGGGGGAGTACAGCTACCAATTCACAGATAATACTTTTGTACATAAACATACATTAGCCATCTGTCCTATCGCCCTTTAAGGCCATAGGAGAGAATATTAGTAAAACAAATTAACAAAGGAAGACAGAGAAGACAGGAGACAAAGAAGTTTTCTTCAGTGTTTCAGTTTTCTTCTCATCCACCAACTGAGAGAACACAGATTGTTTCTAAGCCTCAACAGCACTGCATACAACTAGAATGTAATCAACTACTTACATAGTTCTATAAGCCACAATGAAATGTCATTGTGGCCTCATGGCAAGCTTGGCAGTGCCCTGTAAAAGCTTCTCGATGGCTTCTGGATTCAGTCTGGTCTGTGCAGAATTCTTTCTGGAGTATCTTCTTTTGTGTGTAGGATAGCCTGCTCTGTGGTTGTCCTCCTGCTGGTTCTGGCACTGTGATTTACCTGTCCCCTCCATCCTTCCTCTCTTCTTTAGAAATCTGTAGGAATATATCTGTTGCATCTTAAAAATTATACCATCTGAAGTTTAGATTTTGCATTATCTTTGTAGCAACTTTTTGTCAAGACTGGCCTTTTGTGTTCATGTTTTGTCACTCAAATGTCATCCCTAGTTTGTATGACTCAAATGTCATCCCTGGTTTGTATGTGCAGGAGGAAGGATCCACATGGTCCTCTGTCATTAGCCTTGTTCAGCTGTTCAAAGCATGCACACATATAGATGAGAGAGGGATGGTGCCTGCTGGTCCCACCCTGAATGTCTGCATGTATAGATAAGATATACAAGCATACAAACATAGGCTTTGTACATGTACTTGGGAATACTGCAAAAAGGAAAGTCCTCAATGTGAATACAAAGGCTATACACTTAGGCCTTTTTACAGATGTTCAGTTTGTATGTAAACTGTCAGGTAGTCCTGCCATGATGGATGGAGAAGGGTGGGCGGATGGGCTTTGTGTTGTGAAGGGCGGGAGGTTGGGATCGTGGGGTGTTGATTTATGCACCTGGAGTTTTCGAATGGAATGCGGAGGGCCAGGCTGTGCAGGCTCTATCTCGAGTAGACTTAACACGCTGACCTTGGAGGAGACAGGCTGTGAGCTTCCTATCGCTTTCAAAGCTACAGCTTGGCTGGGAAAATGGGGGCGGTGGGAACTTCATTAATTATTATAATCTCCAGTTCCCGCGCGCATATTATGCATTCATTGGTGGAAGGGGGGGTCCCCATTCACCCCCTTTCTGGTATAACTGCTTGCTTCTTGTAACCACGTTATTCTGAACAATGTATCTGTTCCAGTAACCTACTATTGCAGCTTTATAAAAATAAACACTATTCTTGCTTCAATGAACAGGACCTGGTGTTTGGCTGACTAGGCTAGGGACTCTGACAGTTTGTTCAGAATCCTCATTTTCGGTACTGGTCAGAAACCCGCGGCTCCAACATGAGTGGCGGTGAGGAAGACACTCTCCCGATCGAAGATGAAAAGAAGGAGGACAAGAAACCTCCTGTGACAACAGTACCCACGGAAGCCCCTGGCACATATGTGCCGGTGACACGGGGGCAGGAGTACGACTTTGGAGGGCCCTACGGGGATCCGTATGGAGCAGCCTATGGAGGGGTAACTACCCGAACCAAGCAAAAACGAGATTGGGTGAAGCCCCTGGCCGAAACCCATGAGACGTGGTTTGTGACTCCGTGGGCTTCAGTGCGAATGAGTCACCCTGAGAGGTCGGTCCGTAGACTGACCACGGCTGAGGGGCTGGAAGACACCTGCCGAGACTCCAGGGACCTGGAAGGCACTGTGGTGAGACGGAGGTGGAGTGGTGAGCCAAGCCAAGATCGCCTGGTTCGCATCCTAGATGAATCCCTCGCCCGCATCCCCCAGATGATCGCGGAGGGCATCCGAGAGGAGCGAGAGCAGCAACGGCGGGAGGAACCACCCGATCAGCCCCCTCGAGACCAGCGACAGGCACCGGCCCCGGACCAACAGAATGTGCCGGTCCAACCACCCAAGCAACCAGCGGGGCCGGGACCGCAGGGGCCGCCGGGGCAGCCACCCCCTCGACCATGGGGGTTCCTGCCACCAAAGCCAGCGGAACTCCTTGATGCGGACTTTGATGGGAACCCGGAGAAGTTTCCCTTCTTTCTGGTGAGGGCCGAGAAATTCATCGAAACCTGGGGACACCTGTTCCAACGGGAAGACCGGATGGTGGATGTCATAGCCTCACACCTGAAGGATGCAGCGGCTGACTGGTATGTGGGACTCCATCAGGCTAACGGGCATGAGCTGAGAGAAATCGATGCTTTCATGTGGGCCATGAAGGAGCAATTTGAAGATGTAAACGCAAACAAGACGGCTAGGGCGGCCATACGTGCCCTCAAGCAAGGCAGCAAGTCGGTGAGAGATTACACTGCTGAATTTCGCCGGTGCGCGGCCAAAATTCGAGGGTGGCAAGACGGGGTCCTAGCAGACCACTACAAATTGGGGCTAAACGCAGAGATTCGCCGTTCAGTCACCAAGACCCAAGACCCAGACACATTAACGGGCTGGATACAAGCGGCCATCACCATGGAAAACCGCTTGAAAACCATCAAACTGGATGATGCAGCAGCGATGAACAAAGGGGGCCAGTCGGGCCCTATGCCGGCTCCACGAGGAAAGAATCCACCACCGAACCCGAAACCCAAAGACGGCACGAGGGAGCTTAGGATGAAGCAAGGTCTCTGCCTGAAGTGCGGGGAGGGGGGCCACTTTGCTGTGAGCTGCCCAGGCTCCCCCGCACCGACCGGGGCCACAAAAGGGACCAGAAAGAAGTTTGATACCTCCACCCCAAAGCCGGTGGCGAAACCGAGAGGGGCGCGGGCTTTGCAAGCCAAGCCTCTCAGCGAGGCATCGGATTCGTCGGATGGCGAGACCGTGCAGCCGGGAAACGAGAAGGACCTGCTGTAAATAGCGCTGAACAGCAGGTCCCGGACTCTCAAGCACAGATCCCGGTGAGCAGACCCCCCTCTCTTTTCTTCCTCACAGTGACTTCGATGGACCTGGGTCTACTGACCCATGTGAGGGTACGAGCTCTCATTGACTCTGGGTGTGGGAGAGACCTCATCAACCCCACACTGGTAACGGGACTGGGGACGAAGGTAGTTAAATTGGCCGATCCCCTGATTTTCACGCAAATGGATGGCTCTACAATGAAGGAGCCTTGCAAATATGAAACTGTTCTCTTACGGGTGGGGATTGGGCCTCACTGGGAAGAGAGGCCCTTCGTCGTTACCCCTTCTGCCTGGTTCCCCCTAGTACTCGGGAGCACGTGGTTCTTCGATCATGATCCACACATCCTATGAGGAGAGGGGAAAGTAAATTTCATTGCCAAGAAATGCCAGCCCCACCTGTGGAAACAGGAGTGGGGTGCCCCAATGGGGGGGAAGTCCCTTGTGATGGCGGGGGTGGCTGAAACGGAGATAGAGGCGATTCCACCAGAGTACCGCGATTTGGCTTCCGTATTTGGGGAGGAGGAAGCGGATGAACTACCCCCCCATAGAAACTCTGACTGTGCTATTGAAATTTTGCCAAATCAAAAGTTACCTAAAGGGAAGCTATATTCCATGAGCCCCTCGGAAAAGATAGAATTAAGAAAATTTATCGACAAGAATTTAAGCAGGGGGTTTATAAGACCTGCCTCTTCCCCGTTCGCAGCTCCCGTTCTTTTCCGGAAGAAGAAGGACGGGGGGTTGCGGCTGTGCACAGACTATCGGGGCTTGAATGCAGTCTCCAACACGAACGCTTATCCTATGCCCCTGATCAAAGACTTGTTGGCTGCGGTGGCCGGGGGGAAGGTATTCTCGAAGCTAGATCTCAGAGATGCCTACTTCAGGGTGCGAATAAGGGAGGGGGATGAATTTAAAACAGCATTTAATACCCCGCTGGGTCAATTTGAATACTTAGTCATGCCGTTCGGACTTCAGGGAGCGCCGGGGGTCTTCATGAACTTAATCAATGAGGTGCTCCACAAGTATTTATTCAAGGGGGTCCTTGTTTACCTTGATGACATACTTCTGTATTCCCCTGACCTAAAATCACATGTAAAACTGGTGCAAGAAGTTTTACAAACGTTGCACAAGCATAAGCTCTTTGCTAAGCTGTCTAAATGTGAATTTCACAAGTCAGAGATCCCTTTCCTGGGCTACCGCATATCGCAAAGGGGGATTGAGATGGACCCTGACAAAATAAAAGATGTGGTGGGGTGGGAGCCACCCAAGACTCGGAAGCAACTCCAGGGTTTCCTCGGTTTCGCGAACTTTTACAGGTCATTTCTATCGAACTTTGCTCAAGTGGCCCTCCCCCTAACTGACCTGCTTAAAACAAAAGGGAAGCCACCGGACTGCACATGACCCGGGGCAAAATTAGACTGGTCTCCGGAATGCCAACGCGCGTTTGACCGGCTGAAAGCCCTTTTTACGTCGGAGCCTGTGTTGGCTCACCCAAATGAACTTAAGAAATTCGTTGTGCAAGTAGACGCTTCTGATGTTGCTATGGGAGGGGCGATCCTCCAAGAGGGGGACAATGGTAAACTGCACCCCCTCGCCTATGTTTCCAGAAAGTTTAATGATACAGAACGGAATTGGTCGGTGTGGGAGAAAGAAGCGGGATCGATCCGCTTAGCGTTGGCGACCTGGCGCCATTGGCTTGAGGGGACGCGAGTTCCTTTCGAGGTGTGGACTGATCATAAAAACCTCGAGCTTCTCCGCTCCCCTCGTTCCTTGAACGCCAAACAGCTGCGTTGGGCTGATTTCTTCTCTAAGTTCAACTTCACTCTGCACCACTTCCCTGGAAAATCTAACTCGCTTGCTGACGCACTGTCATGCCTCCCACAACACGACAGTAAGAGGGAGGAGATTCGTGACTCTGTCTTCACGCCTTCCCAGTTGGGAGGAGCCGTGACCACTCGGAAACAAGCTAAACGTTCCCCCCCTTCCCTGATCCCTCCTTCTAATGACTGGGTAGCGAAGTTCTCTACTGCTATGTCTGACACTGATAGGGAGGAGGTAAAGGGGGAGGAAGGAGCTACTCAAGATGCGCATGGATGCTGGAGGAAGAATGATAAACTGTTTGTTCCCAGCTCTCTTCGGGGGGAGGTGATGGGTTGGGTGCACGGCTCGAAACTGGCGGGGCACACGGGGTTTGTAAAATCCCTCCAACTCTTGCAGAGACAATTCTGGTGGCCTGGGCTACGAAAGGACATTTCGTTATTCACTTCTGCTTGCCAAACGTGCTTAATGAGCAAGCCCAGACCTGGTAAACCCCCAGGAGCACTACAACCCCTCCCCACGCCGGCTCGTCCATGGGAAGTGATCTCTATGGACTTTATTACTGACTTGCCCCCCAGTGGGGGAAATACTGTCATTTGGGTAATAGTGGATCTTTTTACTAAGCAGGCCCATTTCGTTCCGTTTGCCTCAATCCCCTCGGCCAAGAAATTAGCCTCAGTGTTCTTGCAACACGTTGTGAGGCTCCACACTTTACCAGCTAAAGTGATCTCGGATAGGGGGGTACAATTCGTTTCTCATTTCTGGGGTGAACTGATGTCACTGCTTGGGGTGGAGCGGGCGGTTAGCAGTGCGTACCACCCAGAAACTGATGGGCAGACTGAACATGTGAACCAAACCCTGGAGCAATACTTAAGGTGTTTTACGAACTTTCAGCAGGACAATTGGCACTCTCTTTTGCCGTTGGCTGAGTTCTGTTACAATAATACTCAGCATTCTTCTACTGGTATATCCCCCTTTAAGGCGGTCCATGGTTATGATGCCCCGCCTTTACCATTTTTGAATTCTCCCGACCTCCCGGCGGGAGATGCTGGTGACTGGTGCAAAAAATTGCAAGCGGCGTGGTCGTCATTATCCAAAACTCTGGATGAAGCAAAGGAGGCTTACAAAACCCAGGCTAATAAGAAACGCAACCTGTCCTGGGTCCCTAAGTGCGGGGAGTTTGCTTATTTGTCCACGCAGAACTTACGTGGGATTCAACCGAGCCGCAAACTCGGATGGAAATTTGTCGGACCTTTTGAGATTGTGCGAGTAATTAACAATGTGACTGTGGAACTTGCGTTGCCTAAATCTCTAAAGTCTGTTCATCCTGTCTTTCATGTAAGGCTTCTACGCCGAGCGCCAAAGGGGTAGATTTATTTTCGAGAGGGCTGCATGTCAGGTAGTCCTGCCATGATGGATGGCGAAGGGTGGGCGGATGGGCTTTGTGTTGTGAAGGGCGGGAGGTTGGGATCGTGGGGTGTTGATTTCTGCACCTGGAGTGTTCGAATGGGATGCGGAGGGCCAGGCTGTGCAGGCTCTATCTCGAGTAGACTTAACACGCTGACCTTGGAGGAGACAGGCTGTGAGCTTCCTATCGCTTTCAAAGCTACAGCTTGGCTGGGAAAATGGGGGCGGTGGGAACTTCATTAATTATTATAATCTCCAGTTCCCGCGCGCATATTATGCATTCATTGGTGGAAGGGGGGGTCCCCATTCACCCCCTTTCTGGTATAACTGCTTGCTTCTTGTAACCACGTTATTCTGAACAATGTATCTGTTCCAGTAACCTACTATTGCAGCTTTATAAAAATAAACACTATTCTTGCTTCAATGAACAGGACCTGGTGTTTGGCTGACTAGGCTAGGGACTCTGACAGTAAACCCTGGGCACAGGCACAATACAGCACTTCTCCAGATGCACAGGGTCTATGTGCTTTGAACAAATAACGAGGCCTGGTGCAGTTTTTGCTTTGTTTGTATGTGTGTGTGTTCTAGTTTCAAGCCATTGACCAAACCAGCAATTCTATTGGTCCCCCATTGGCAATATGGTCTTAATTTGTCTGTGAAGAGTGGTTCAGCAGGAGCCTTCCCTAGTTCCAGTGGTACTGCTTTGTCATTTAGCACTGCAGAGCATGGATCAGTGTGGGAGTCCTTTTCCAGCAGTTGTTTTAACTGTATTTTCTGCCCACCAATTTGACTGGGGGATATTTTGAAATGGAAGTAATATGAACAAAACCATAGTTGATGTCACTTGCATGTAGATGCTGGAATCTTGTTTAAATCTCTTCCAAGGTTCTGATGCATTGGCACCAAGGCTACATTTGTCTGGGATCTTAAGCCGTTCCATCTTTTTAGCTTGGTTCTCTCCCTAATTTTTCCTCATGCTTCCCTGTTTCCCTTTTCTTATTTTGGGGCCTCATTTCTTGTACAATGGGTTGCTTTATTGTCTCTCCAGGAAAGAGGCAGCAGCAATATATCTTAAAGCAGACTATATTAACAGCTAATTACAGATATTGTTCAGTTTCTCAATGCCCAAAACTTCAGTCAACTTCAACTTTGGACTCCTGACTCCCTCATAAGGGAGAAGCCCTTAAAGATATAGTCACACATTCAAGTAAACTGTATTATCCTTGTAGTCCACTGTGACAGAAACCAGGGAAAGGTACTTGAGGTTCAATTGAAGATGCCAAGGATTCAGTCTGGGAACCTCAGTGAGCTGAACGTGTATCTGCACCAGCTCTAACCTGGAGAACTGGATTTGATTCCCCATTCCTCTACATGGAGCCTGCTGGGCCAGCCACAGTTTTCGCAGAACTCTCTCAGCCCCACCTGCCTCACAAGGTGCTTGTTGTGGGGAGGGAAAGAGAAAGTCATTTTAAGCTGCTTTGAGACTCGTAAGGTAGAGAAAAGCAGAGTATAAAAATGTTTCTTCTCCTCCTCCTCCTACCAGTCATAACACTTCCAATATGGCTGAGGGCAAATAACTCTCTCTCAGTCTAACCTACCATACAAGGTCTTGTATCCAACCAGTCAGTTCTGAAAATGGAAGGAAACTTCCATCTTTGGAAGAGGAGTTGGTAGGTTTTGCCAAATCTCTCCTTCTACTGCAGACTCCCATTTGGCCCCCTGTGTTGTTCCTGATAGTCTGCTGATCCATTAAGAACAAAATGGGGGCAGCTCAATTGGCTGCTGTGGAAGCAGGCAGTGAGAAAGGCCTGCTTTGTGAGGTCCACTCCATGAGTAGATATCTTTGGATACAAGGCACAGTCATTAAAACTCTGCTCTGAGAACTTTGAGGGGACAATGGAATACAAATTTAATAAATAAAAATAGCTAAAGCATATCATTGCTTTGAGGCTCAGTGACTGAAGGGAGAAGAAGAGGAAAAGGAAGAAAAAGAGCTGGATTTATACCCCACCCTTCACCCAGAGCAGTTTACAATCTCCTTCCCTTCCTCTCCCCACAATGGACACTCTGTGAAGTAGGTGGGACTGAGAGAGCTCTGAGAGAACCGCTCTTGAGAGAACTGCTCTGAGAGAACTATGGCTGACCCAAGGTCATCCAGCTGGCTGCATGTGAAGGAGTGGGGAATCAAACCCAGTTCTCTTGATCAGAGTCCAACGCTCTTAACCACTTAACCACTACACCAAACACAGTAAATGGCTGGTGATTATGTTCCTGCAGAAAACTGGGACTTCCATTATCTTGGAATCAAGCCTTCATCTACGGGCTCTGAAATTAAATAGATCATCTGAGCACTATTGACATCTGACCCTCAGTTTTGCATTAAGTGGTTTTGTGTACATGCTGAATGAGAACTGGAGTAATAAAGAACTATATGAAATCTCACAGGAAATGTCCTAAGAAAAAGCTGAACATGCTTTCTGACAGCTTGTTGCTGAGAATAAAGTGAACCACTGGTGCGTAGCCCTCTGAACACTTGCCAAGTTCCTCCATCATGTCAACCACATCTCATGTATAATAGTATCAAATCCTTCCCCCTTCAATTTTGCCCATCATGATGGATGTATTGAAATCTCATGGGAACAAGTAATAGACAACAAAAATTTCCTTGGATATTTAGTTCCCAGTTTTGAGCTTGCAGAATGTATATTCTGCAGGATTTGCATGGTTACATGAAATCTATCTGGTACCTTCTTAGTAAAATCTGTGCTGGGTTATCCTGATCAAAATAGAAAGGATCCATTTCATCCAAAGCAAATGGGACTGCTGTAGCAGTAGGTGGTTACCAATTTATTGATTTGTACAACTGCAGAAATGGACCCATTCACAGCAATGGTCTATTTTTTAAAGCAGAAATTAGTGAGGATGCAAAAGACATGATTGCTGCAAGGATAAATGGCTGAACTATTTTTGATACGTGAAAACATAGACAGCCAAGACAGTCCTGAAAAGGTGATAGGAGGTAGTGTAACAGAAGTGTGTTATATTAGAGAACAATCGTGCAAAGTATACTGTAACCCATAGTTATTTGCTGCAATTATGAGTTTGATTTTTAACTGCAGTTCAGCCTCATCTTAAATTGTGATCTTCAGCTGGTTGCTCTTGACCTGCAACTGGTTTCTAAGAAAGGAGACAGTAGGGAAGAACATGAAAGAGACACAGAGAGTGAATGAAAAAAATAAGCACAGAGAAAGAGATGGTGAAAGATGTATGCATTAGGCTGGAAAAAAAACACCACAATGGGACCCATGTTGGAGTTAAAGATGGATTTCAAGCTTGAACCAGCTGAAGACAGCTGCCCTGAAAAGACACTGTTTTTAAAGATATGGTCCTTAAATACAATCCTAATCAAAGCAAGTGAAATGATATTGTAATAAAACACGGTGTTTACTCTCCAGCCTAACTCCACTTTACTTGTCTAGTGGAAATAACTGTGAGCACAGTCCCTCCTTTCTGAATGGAGTGGACCATAAGAGAAGAGAGAGAGATTGGATTTATATCGCACCCTTCACTACCTGAAGGAGTCTCAGAGCGGCTTACAATCTGCCTTCCCTTTCCTGCCCCACAACAGACACCCTGTGAGGTAGGGGGAGCTGAGAGAGCTCTTTTGGGAACTGCTCATGAGAGAACAGCTCTGAAGAAACTTGTAACTGACCCAAGGTCACACCAGCAGCTGCATGTGGACGAGTGGGGTATCAAAGCCAGTTCTTCCAGACAAACCAGACTACTGTAACAGAAAGTTAAAGGATGCTAGATACAGACAAACAGACAGAAGAGTACCCTGCAGAGAACAGGGAATTTTGTTGGATCAGAGATACCTCAGATAATATCAGATTTTAGTCCTTGATAATAGAACAATGAGAAATTCTATTGGTATGAAGGAAGCAGCTAAAACAAGAGGAGAGTCTGGGTTGGGTTTTTTTTTACAAAGCCTGTGTGTATTTGTATTTGTATTTGTGTGTGTGTGTATACATGCCCTTGTTTTTACTGCTGAACAGTGCTACAGGCTAAGACAAAATGGAGGGGGCATTTCTAAGTAACAATACCTGAAGCCTGGCAGGAATGTGTCTAATAGTTAATTATCATGTTGAACTGCAATTCTATCATCCTGGAAAAGAAAGAAAGCTGTCCTTTGGCTCTACCACCTCGTCTTGCTGAAGCTAAGGGAGTTAAGTTTAATCACTGAATTTCCATCTTAATTCCTGTGGGTCACACACTAAGCCCAAGTCAGACATTATAGCATTTACTAACCTTATCTTTTTGACAATTAAATAGCAAAGCACAGACAGCTCTGTTACATGTTCTGGTAGTTGTTGTTGTTGTTGTTTTTAATGTGTAAAAATTTGTGTAAAGAAAAATCAACTTGAAAAAAACAAAAACAGTTAGGGAGGGATGGTATTCTCCACACAGTGGCAGGAGTAAACAAGATGCAATCAGATAAAGAAATTACAGTAAAAATATTGCCTCGTCTTCAAAGCTCAGAACTTTTTTTTCCCTTTTGCTCTTTTTTATCTTTGAGAAAGATAATGAAAGAAAAAGAAGCTTGAAACCACGTTCTCATTGATGTTCAAATACACAACTGCTGGATTTAAGAACTGGAGAAGATCAAAGAGAATGGTTTTCATTCCAATAAAATTATACCAGTTTTAGTACAGGGTGATGTGCTCATTTATGAACTCTGTGAGGCAAATAGTAGTTAAGGCAACTTCTATTCTCCCCCACCCTGATATCACTGTTTTGCCTTCTCAAGGATTAATTGGGTTTGCAATTAATAATATTAATATTATAATGAATATACAGTAATAATATGCCACTGAACACAATCCAGCAAAAGCTTAGGCTGCCACTCTATGTATTTGCTGCCATCCTATGTATACTTTAAAGTGAGTCCCATTTAATTCAGAGTGATATACTTTCAAGTAAATACGCACAGTAAGAACCTAAGCAATGGTCCACCTACTCTCCTACCCTCTTTTGCACAAGTTCAAATTAGAGGTTCAAGTAGGCCTACAAAAGAGTCCCATTGCTGAAACTGGGGGCAGGAGAATTTTTTTAAGCAGCCCAGAATCAACAAAGGGTAGCTCTAGGAATCACCAGGAATTCTATGGTTTTGCCACAGAGTTTCTAGCAATTCCCACTCTTTGTCACTTCTAGTAAGAACTTCTAAGTACACGAGGCTGCAATTTAACCCCCCAAAAGTCTTGTACAATGCTGCCCCCAACCCTCCCACTAGTTTCCAGACACTGCCTGGTAACCCTAGGTCAATGGACCCCATTCCCAAGCTTGTTCTTAGGTGGCCCTGGTTTTGTAGAAAGGGCTGACACCCACCCTGACTATTTTCAGGCTGGGCTGATGAACGATTTTTATAATTGGTCAGTAGTTTTTTGTGTTTCTGGTGGGGGGTTGTTTTATATTTTGATGTATGACTTTTGATTTCTGTCTTAAATTGATTTAATGGGTTTTTTTAAAATAATTTTTTGGCCCCCTGAAGGGGAATTTTTTATTTGCATTTCTATAAACTACAACAGAAAATGGGGGGGTGGGATCTACAATCTAAAGGATAAAGTAAAGAAACCTAACTAAAAACCCAAGTGTGGAGGTTATACAAATGCTTATACAATAGTTGTTACTCTTATACTATTAAACTTGAAGAGTGCCACCAATCATCGCTTCAGTTGACAACCAGTTTATCTGACTAAATAAAAAGTAATTCCAAAGCACAAAACCAAAATTACAGCCATTGAGAAATATTGGCATCCTATTTTACGCTTTCTCTCCCCCCCCCGACAAAATTATTTTGGAACCAATGTTCTCTCAGCAAGAACATTAACAAAATTAGTCTTCTTCCATCTTTTTTAGATCTTCTTTCCCTATTCACTTCTATCAGTCCGGATCTGTCCATTCCTAGTGTAAACCAAGTTCCTTTTTCCAGGGGTGTTCTTCGCCTTCTTGTTCACCTTGAATCATAAAAGTCCTTCCTTTTATTGCATTATATGTACACTCCTTGGAGAGTCTAGCCATTCTCTGGCCAGGCAGATTTTATGAAGTTGGGGTAGTGAACCCTTTACTTCAGAAACCGCTTATCAATCTGCTTGCCTATCCATCTCTAACAAACTAACTTTAGAGTCTCCATGCCATACATAGTTCTCTAAGATCAAGGGATCGCTCCTACTGAATATAAACACTGTCACTTTAAAAAGTACAGCTGCTTTTAACACAGATCCAGTTCAATATTCCATTTTGGCCAGCAGGGGACTCCCAATTTACTTAGTAGACATAGTCTAGGATAAGGTCACATGACCTAGCTCTCCGTTATGCATCTTCCTGAAGAAGTCTTGGATCCTGCCTCCCTCTGCTCCTCTCATCACCATCTTTTGGGGGGTTGTTTACATTTCACAGAAAGGATGTCAAAGTCTCAAAGGTCTGTTAAATCACTCCATGTTCTTTTGGAATATTCTCCGCTGCAGTCCCTCTGCCTTTAGATCCATCCCCCCGGTCATGCATTTGCAATCGCATTCACTTGAGCATCAGGAGAAAGGGCGTCCCCTCCCCCCCTCCACTACTTGTAATTTGGGAACTTCTCAATTAGGCTTTAGTGACTCGTTTCAACAGAAACTCATTCCTCAGTCATTAAATCGATCCAACAGGTCCTGAAGCAGCCCCTGGGATCACATTATGCAGAGAAAATCACCAAACCTCCAAGCGCTTGTCTCCATGTTCACTTCTAATCCAATACTGGGAATCAGCAGCAGGACCTTCGGGACAGGGAGTAGCCCCCCTTCAGCGGCAGGCAGCCAAAGGAAGGGCTCTCCAGAAGCCCCATGGCTAGAAGACCTCACCTGGTGCTCCGGGGGGGGCACGAACCATCGCTCACCCTCCCATCCACCAATTCATGCCACACATTACTCGGAGCTCCGAGAAGCTGCGGACATCATTGAAGCGACAAAACCAGAAGCCAAATTGATTTAATGTGTTGATTGGTTTTATGGTATAGCTTTTTTATGGAGCAAAGCAAGTCTTAGTCTGGTTAATACACAGATGGGCGAACTCCTAGCACTCCTATGTAATTAGCCTTGAATTCAGTGGCATACTAGTGTAATAAATAAAACAAGAATATACCAAGAATGAAATTGGTACAAGCAAATACTGCTGCTGTGATGGGATACAGTAATTATCATGATGCAAAGATGTGCAGTGGATTTGGATGCAGGACTTCACTTTGATCACTGTGTGTGAAGAAAAGCAGAAGGGGCTGTGGTTCAGTGGTAGAGCATCTGATTTGCTGCTAGGTTCAGTCTTCAACATTGCCAGCTAAAAGGATCAGGTTGTACGTGATGCAAAAGGCCTCTCTACCTGAGATCCTGAAGAGTCACTACCAGTCAGTTCAGGCAATATTGATCTTCATAGACCAAGGGTAAGAAGAGTAAAAGAATACTCATTGCATTCATTGCATGAAAAATGACCTTCCAAAACAAGCAAACAAACAAAACTTTCTGATGGTTATCCCCACTGTATTTTATTCTTGCTCATCTTCTAAGGCTCCATAATGTAGAGCTGCTTTACCTAATGCTAACATGACCCCATATTCTGGTGGTAAAGAGCTCAGCCAGATTCTGCCCTGCCATCTTTTTCTTTCTTTCATTCTTAGAACTTTAAACAGATTCCGTCCCCTTCTAGCTCATGTCAAATTACTTATCAGATATGGCATATGCCTCACAGGAGTTCAGAACTGGTTGGATTACTAACCCAATTTATGTTACCTAGCATTTCCTTTCTTGGCAAAATGCCCATATGATGTCATTAGACTTGCCTTGAATTAGGTGCAATGTTACCTAGTCTAAATTGGTTTGCTTCTGGGTCAGTTCAAGTAAGTAAACACTATAACAAAATCTCTTGGTCATTCCTCATGCCTTTACCAATAAACAGCATTACTGTTCACTGCTAGAAGGAGAGCGCAGCATACCATGAACATGAGTGCTTCAAGGCATAATATTCAGCCCAAGCTGTTGCCCCACCTAATCAAACTTACTACTGTCTACTACAGTTTTGCTACGCATTTTCATTCTTGGTCTTGATGCCTTAAAATTTGCATTCTACAACTTCTTTTATGCTTATTATAATTACATACACATTTGAATTGAAAGGAGGGGGTGAGAATTATTTCACATTTTCACTTCTGCAAAGGCTTGATGGAAAATGGCCCAATCTTTCCTTGCCAGAAAGCAAGCAAATCCACAATTCGGGGGGGGGGGGCATACTACACTCCCATTGCACATCTGAGGCCAGTACATAGGAATCTGAATGTGGGTGGATAAATTATCATGTCATCTCCAGCAAATTAAAAGGACATTCCAGCTAAGGCGTGAATATACAGATATAATCACATACCATCTCATGACCACTTTGCTCTCAGAGAAGTACTACTCTCTGAAAACTCCCAGACATAAGAAAGGGAGGAAATGGTACATCACATCACCAGCTGTGCCTAGAATGAGGCACTTCTGAGAGAATGCACTTCCGAAGACTTCCAAAGGACTGGTTTTCCTGGCAGAAGAAGAAAGAAAATAATTCTGCAGTTTCCTTTATTGTCTTCTGTGCAGGAGGCAGTATCTGGAATCACATCCCATTGACTGTGAGGCTCTACTAGGGAAAGCTGCTGTGGAGACAAAGAGTGAGAAAGAGGTTCCAGTCATTCTACTAATGATCACACAGCTAGCCATACCAGGAAATAATCACCCACAGGGCTAATACAATAAGGAGTCTGAAGGTTGTCTCCTAAGCACCATGAGCAGTAGTGCACCAGCATAACAGAACTTCCCAACTTTCCCCTTACTGCTACAGTCTTTTATGCATCCCACTGAAAGGAAGGATCTCACAAGCATAGACATGCCACTCACAAGAGCAGAAAGATATTTAACATCCAATTGTAAGAGATTTATTTAACAGGTTAAAGGCCACATATTCAGAAGCATGAAGTAAAACCTCAGTCTGCAAATATACCTACATTCCTCCAGAGCAGAAGGAACACCAGTATGTGAATCAATATATCTAATTCTCAACATCGCTCTATTTGTGGTTACTTAAATCCAGAGACTGGGGCCATGGACAGACAAGACAGCTCTTTCTACAAATCTGAGTGTAAAGTATCGAAACCTGACCACGTGCAAGGCGTGTCTCCACGCGGTCATGAGAAACCTCCGAGCTTCACTTGGGAGACAATAGCCGAACGGATTCTAGCCCACAACAATCAGAGGGCTAGGTTCCTGGTCAGGACCTATGGAACTCTCGGTCACTGTATATAGCCTATCATTGAGTGGGGGGGGGTGTTTTGGGGAGTGGGTTCACGGAGCATATAAGCCGGCCTGCGAGCCGGGGATCTCTTGTCTTGTTCTGTACCTATAATAAAATATGAGAGCTGAAATCACTTGCCAGTCTCAGTACTTTTCACTGGCAACAAAGGTGGGATCCATCTTCACATGAACAACAACCATGAGCATCGCATCGTGCCCCGACATCAAAGAGAACACTGCTTCACGCTCCACTTCTCTGGTCACCGCACACCGCTCCGCTCCTAGCGCCATGCCTCGCACTCTGAAGCAATGTGGCCAGCTGCCGCCAGCTCCCTCCTGCCTCGTGGAGTTCCCAAGATGGCCACAACACAAGGTAACATCACCACTTTTGATGTCACCCGGTCCTAGAGAAGCCACGTGGGCTGTCGTTGCGGGACTTTAACAAAAACCCTGTGGCTATAAGGATGATAAAACAACAACAAGCCCACCATCAAGGAATTCGGAGTCAACACGTAACCCACAGGATGCCTGGTTTTGCATATGTTAAGCCTGTTTCCTGATTTATGACTCGGACCAGGCTAGAGTCATTTGCAGTTCTAAGGTTTCCATGACAACTCATCTTCACACCTTTGACTGGATGCCCCATTGAGTAAAAGGGGTAGATTTCAAATATTACCCCCTCCTCCTAGGTAGATACGTCACCATCTCAATAGCCAATGGAATAGGAATGGGACGGACTAACAGGTGGGAGGATGACACTACTGCCAGCCCCTAAATATGGCTAATAAAAGGTGAAGGTTCAACCTTTATTGCAAGTTTTGTTTCCTGCTAGCTAGTCATCTATACCCTGGGGGAAAAGAAGGGGGAGGAGGCCAGAACTAACAGTAGCCTATTGGCTGGAGGTCGGGTACTGCCCACAACTATAGGCTTGGTGGAACAACTCTGTTTTGTACCAGATCCCACAAGGCCCTGATCTCTCCTGGAAGAGTGTTCCACCAGGCTGGAACCAGGGCAGAAAAGACCCTGGTCCTGGACGAGGATAGCCAGATGTTCTTTGGGCCAGGGACCACCAGTAGATTTTGATCATTTGATCCAGTCCTCAATCTGGAGCCAGTGCAGCTGATAGAGCACTGGTTGAATATGTGCTCTAAAGGATGTTCCTGTCAGAACCCACACAGCTGCATTCTGAACCAGCTGCATTTTCCCGATCAACCTCAAGGGAAGCCCTACACAGAGTGAGTTACAGTAATTAGTATATTTTACTCCATACTGATAGTGACTTCACTGAGACCTAGGTTTTTTCCACCTGGGTTTTTCATCTGTTCTGGCCCCACACTGCTTTGATTTGTCTTCTGATTTCCACATGAATTTTTGTGCCTTTTTCTTTTCATTTCTTTTGAGACTACTTTTGCCCTGATCTCTTTATGGAAGCTGCATCTGAGTTGGCTTTTTCCTAGTACATAATGTTTCTATTGGTTTTCTTTGTCCCACCCACCTACCATCATCCCACTTTTCAGTGATTAGACTGTTGCCATCATTAAACCACTACCTCTCCCCTCTGGAGACCACTAATTTCATCTTTTAAAAAAAACATCACTAAAATTCTGTCCTATTATATAAACGTAATGGTCTGGCAAGGTTCTATGCTTGGCAAAATCCGTTGGCTGCCTGACCTGCCCATCAGAAGGTGTGTCTGGGTCCCGCCCACAGAACAAGCTCCCACCAAAACTCCCCTTACAAAATAGCTTCACCTGAGGAGAGACGACACCATTTGTCTGTGGAGGAGAGACGATGTCATTTGCCTCAGGAGAGCCATTTGGAGCCTTTTTAAAGTGGGGGACTCTGCTGCCACAGAGTCTTACAGCAGCGGAGACCCTACTCCACCAGTCACAGCCATCCCTGGCCACGAGAGGAGGACGACAAGGGCTGTGCGAGACACCATTTGCTGAGCCGTTCGCTGAGGTGAGCGATCCCCCTCCCTACCACCTGGCCATGCAGGCCCTGGCCCAAGTGCTCTCACTGGGCCAGAGAAGCTTTCTGGGGGGGCTGCTCCAATCCCTGCTGGGTCACCGGGGCCTTGCCTGGCCATGCCGCAGTGCCTCGCTGGCCCAGCAGGCCCTTCCTGCAATGGGTGGGAAGGCCGTCCTAGGCCTCGCAGGGGAGGGGGAGAGGGGAAGGCTGCGCTGGGCCTCCCGGGGCCGACAAAGCCTGGCCCCAGAGACCCACGGGACATGTTCTGGGGGGGTTGGGAGGGCTGCCCTAGGCCTCACATATCTGCATGTTCCCCGCCCCCATAGCTAGTGATCCAAAACAGTCCAGTGGCACCTTTAAGACCAAGTTTTATTCAGGCCATAGCACACAAGATCTTTAGACAAAAAAAACTACTGCCTCATGGCTGTGACTTCCATCCTTGCTGGCTGACATCACTTGCTGCTTTTCTTTCTACAGACAACACTTCAGATTCTGAGAACCTCAACAGTTGCAGGAGACTCAGACATCTGTCAGAAGACACGCTGTACACATCAGAGGACCAGGTAAGTGCACAAGACATGTGGATACTGTTCCTATATAAGAATGCACACTACAACGACACTGAAACCTGGCCTGTTTCCCTGAAGCCATCCAGCCCTAAACTATCTTGATGGAAAACACTCCTCTGCCACACTTCTCTACCATAAAAGACAACTTTCACTTGAAACCTGACATAGGACCACTGCATCATGATGGAAACATCAGCCACATTGTTGCTGTACACTGCCCTTCTTATGCTAACAGACCACCACATCAATGCATCCCCACCAAAAGAGCCTACCACGCAAAAGAGAAAACTCACTCCTAAAGAGCATTCTGAGAAAAAAGCTACAATAGCAACATACAACCATGGCAGCTGTGCAAACTGCAAGATGCCTGCAAGCCTTACAAGCCACACATAGTACCCAAGACAACCTGTTCAGGATCAATCTTTCAATGGTCTGGCACCAGTCCTCTCTTGTGCCTCATTCCACCCATGCTCACACCCAGTGTTAATCTATCATCCAGCTCCTTGAGAAGCAAAAAAACACACTATCTCAGAATGACAATGGAAGACATCTACGTGCTGTGAAATGTATGCCTCTCTGCATTGATGAGCATAAACTCCACCATTCCATTCTGCGTTACGTTACCTTACCAATGAGCATGCACTCCCAGCACACACCCACTAATTGCTAGATTAACTCGGTGAACTCTGCACTCATTCACGTGGTGCGTAAGATACTCAATGGTGGACAGTTCTCCACCAGCTGTTCCAAAAGCACTATACCTATACAAGATATTCACATGCTGTCCTCATAATGCTTTTTCGTGACCTCTCAAACAGTCCTACTACATCTGGATCACCCAACCACTCATGTTCAGTTTAAAGCTTGCTTTGTTAGTTCCATGAGCAATACCTCTTTTATATAATACAGCTTTGGTCAAAACAGCAAGTATCCTTTTCATCACTTTTCAAAAGCAGCAAACTATTGAAACCTAATGTGTCTAGCCATGCATTTAGACCCTAAACTTCAATGTACAACTCTGCTTACAAAGCACCAAAAAAATGCCTTTTCACAATGAAAGCTATAGACATTTCACAGCACTCATTTCCCAAGACTCCTCCTTCTCATTCCCAAGTGACCTACTCAGACTTTCATCATGACCACTCACTTTCAAACCTACTTCTCTTGAGACCTCTGCTCTAACAGGGTGGACAGTGCGACCACAATTGCATTGAGTGACATGGATATCCAACATCAAATGACTTTGCATACTGCCCAGTTGTTGAAGCTACTCTGTGGACCCCTCTCTGCAACATTTTGTAGCCCTCCTTCTGTGACCTTGGACTATTGTATGCCATAAGATATGTTAGACTTTACTTCCACGTTTGTATCTTTCAATTACCGACTGCTATTATTTACTTTACCTCCTTCCAACCTATGCATTTGTTACACGTCACATCTTTCTAGCACCCATTGTATTGCTTTCACAACGGGCTTTACTGCTAGTATTGATATATTGCTGTAGTGTTGTAATGATAGTTTAAGCAGGTTCTTTAAATACCAGTTCATTTGTTTAAAAAGTCTTTAGCCTCCTCTCTTGCAGAGATGTAAAGAAAAGGGCACATCTCCACTAGTGAAGGAGCAATAGATATACTTTTTAAAAAATGCAGAGAAGGTCCTAATCAGGTCTTAGATTGTGTGGCAAAATGCATTTCTAATACTAGAGCTTACAGTTGCCAACTCCATCTTGGGTAATTCCTGGAGAACTGGATAGGGGCTGGAGCATGGGTAGGATGGGATTTGGAGAAGGGAGGTAGCTCAGCGGATATGTCATTTAGGGTCTCCAGGTCTCCCACTGGCAGTTCTCTTTGCCTTCCATTGCTCCTAGCATCAATGGGGGGGGAGGGGATTAAAGCAACATCAGCAGCACTGCTATGCCACTTCTGGGAAAAACCTGGAAGTGGCATAGGGTAGTTTTAGGAATCACCTAAAACTCTATGGTTTTACCATGGAATCACCTGAGATTCCTAGAACTACCCTGCATCACTTCTGGGTTTCCCCTAGAAGTAACATAGCAAGGCTACTGATGTCACCCCCCAGTGTTTATCTTCTAAAGCTGCCACTGCCTCCAGGGGAACAGCTCTCTATTGTTGTAATTCCTTGCAACCTTAGATGTAACTGAAGTTCCAGACTTCTTTGATGGGGAGAACATGGCACTGTATATTGCTTAGAAACATTATATTTGCTCCTGTCACAGCCTTTTATTCATAACAACAACACCAGGGATCATAATAAAATAAGGAAGTCAAACCAGCAATGCATAGATATAACTGGGATTTATTTTCTACACAAAGGACTTAGAAATGAAGAGGGAGAACTGCTTCTTTTCCCACTAGGGTTGTCAGGCTCAGCAACAGTGGTAGATCTAGGAATCCCTAGAAACTCTATTGTTTTAGAACTTCAGTATTCATGCAACTTTTTCCATAGAGTTTCTGGCAATTCCTAGAGATACCACCATTGCTTCTGGGTTTTCCCCACACATTACATCATCACACTCACAACATTAATGAGTTTTTAATTTCCCCCCCACCACTATGACCAGGAATTTGGCAGGCATGTCTCCCATAAGCATGCACGATCTAAATTTCTCAACAAATTTAATTTACCTCTTGGGCAATAGATGACAACAATCATAAAACTTATATTAGTGATACTAGTAAATATTTATTGCATGTGGCCAAAGGCGGTCTAAACAAAGCATAGATAAAACTTTGCAATAATAAAAACAATCATCAAGATAAGATACCACACAACTAAAACAGATTACAAAACTATAATTTTTTGTATATATTTTTTAATTTTAGAAAACAAAGTAATAGTATACAGGGGATATATAAAGGAAAAGAGGCATTATATAATTGTATATATCAAGGATAATTATATATTACAGAGTGTATAAAACAGAAAATATTTCTCCCCAACATTCCCTTCATTATATAATTTTAAGACATTGTCTATAAAATACAACAGACCTTACTTCTCTTGGTGTACTTCTATATTCAAAATTTAAATTCTAAATTTCATAACTGATCTTTTTCGCAACTACATTATTAGTTTCATCATTACTACATATTCAGTATTACATAATTCACTACTTATACTCAGTAATACATCAAAATACAAAGGAAAGTCTATTATATATCTCAAGAAAAGAAAAGATATTTCTGCTCACAATCCACTTCCTTATACATTAAAACCATAAGATTATACATTAAAACTTATTCTTATTCTGCTTCTGCATTGTGATACATTTATATACAATTTTAAACTGTTTCTCATTCTACATTTGTCTCCTGCTTGCATAATACACACTCCATCTCTCCACAAATTTCGTAATTGATCTGTTTCTCAAATAGGTTGTTAATTTCACCATTACTGCATAGTCAGCAAATTTATTTTCCCATTCTTCTAAGCTTGGACAGATGTCTAATTTCCATTTTGCTGCATAGATGATTCTAGCTGCTATCACCATGTATTTGAATATCTCTTCCAAAAATTTTGGTAATTTATTAGGCAGTATACCTAATGGCATATTCTTAGCTTCCATTGGGAATTTAAATTTTAATATGTTCTGCATTTCCCCATGTATTTCCTTCCAATGCTTTTTTTGCTTTTTTACAAGTCTACTCTATATGATTAAGGGTTCCATCTATGTCTTGACTTTTCCATCATTTTCCTTTGTAGTTTTTGTCTACTTTCTCAATATCCTTTGGGGTTATATATACCATCTAAAAAACATTTTGTACCAGCTTTCTCTTAATGCCTGGTTGGCTGTAAACTTAATTTCTTTTTTCCCATTCCCATTCCCATTGATGCATATGTATCTGCCCTCTGAAATTCTGCATCCATTTAATCATACATTTTTTCACTCCTACTTCTGTTTCTAACTGAAGTAATAACTTTTGTATCCATCAGAGTAAATGGTGTTTTTGTTTTATAATCAGCTGTTCAAACTCAGTCATCTCTCTTAGAGATCCACCTTCCACATTGATAATCTCTTTAGTCATGAAGCTGATAGTATAGCAACCATTGAATATTGATTCCTTCATCTCTAATATCTTGCCAGGACTTGATTTTCCTGAGCATTTACCATATTGCCATATGTTAAAAAAAAAAAATCTAGTGATCTTATCATGATAAGTTTCTCCTGGGGACATGAGCAGAGAATTTGGAGGGCTCAATAAATTCCGGCATATAAAATCATATTCTCAAAAGTCCATTTCTAATTATAACTCTCCATTCTTGTGCTGTGATCATTTTAATTGATTTATTAATCCATAAATAATTGTGTAAGCCTTCTTCCAGGTCTGCTAATCCAAGTTTTACTATTCTTTGACAGGTATTTATCTAATGCACAATTCAAAATAGGCCTGCCACTTGGTAATATAATTTTATATTTGGAACTGCTAACCCTCCTCTCTTTTTCTCATCTTGGAATATTTTAAAGCTTATTATCAGCCCTGTAGCCAGAAATTTTTAAGTCAGGAGGCATTTAAATTCCTTAGGGGGCACTGGCTAATCAAATTAAAGTTTATTTAATCCAAGTTAATTGGGGCTTTCAGATGCTTACACCAAAAATTAATTAAAGCAACATATACCTGAGTGTTTACTGAAGAAAGACCAAGGAAACCTGCATCAAGGCAGATGGATTACCCTTAGGCAGAACTAGGATTTTTTTAAAAAAGATTTTGAATAGTCTCTATATTGTTGATTAGTACATCATTCCAACCCTAAATTTCTACTCCATCTAGACTTCCAGTTATGATGGTGGAGTAAAGAGAGACAACTCTGTGCTGCTCCTGTCCCTTCTTCATATCATGCTTTGGGCCTGTTTAGTTCAATATTGCAGCTATTCACTCTCACAAGTATGTTACTTTTGTTTGTTATTATTTCTTCCAATAAACAGGCTTATAATTTCAAAACTATGAGCTATTAGCCCAATTGCTCTATTTTAAATATAGCAATTGGTTTATTATTATTATTATTGGATTCTCACCTGTATATACAGAGAATGCTGCTAGTCTGTAATGGTTCCCAGTAAAAGACACAGAGTCCAGGTATAATTAATAAAATATTATTTTACTGAATATAATCCTTATTTATCCATTCACAAACACACAAACAGTATTCAAGCATTCACACACATAAAATAGAACTAAGAAAGCAGAGGGGATTGATGGTTTATGGAGAGGTGATACTACCTGTCAGATGTGCAGAAGTCCATGAAGAAGGATTGTGGCCTAAACCCAGAGGGTTCAGGGGTGGGCTGCCATTTTGGCTCATGGCAGAGACACCCACGGTCTGAGGCCATGTGTATGCTGGGATATACCCACTGTAAGACAATGCAGCCCAATGGGTGACCCTGGGGGCTGGTCTCAGGTGAGAACAAAAGATTTCCTGGACCAATGATGAGTCCCAGGGGTGTGTGATGTCAGTAGAGGCAGACCTTAGGTTTGACCAATGGGCTTCCAGAGAGGCAGGGTCTGGATTTAACAATAGAAGCCAGGTGTTGGGTGTCTAGTTGAATGGATTATAGGACTTGCTGGCCAGGTAAACAAAAGGTGGGAGACTTCCCTGATTGTCCCTGATTAGCATCAGGAAGGGTCGTTAACAATTTGAATGCTTGACTGGGTAATCCCTTCATGGACTGGCAGAGGGAAAGTCCTTTGTCTGCTGTATGGCCCTTAATCCGTGTATGTGACATGCAGCAGGTATGTAATGGAGTCCCTCAGAGTAAAAAGACAGCTTTTTCCTTTCTCTATGGGCTTCTACCTTGGCATCCATTTTACAGTCTAGACAGACCATGTGGCAACAGCAAACAGTCCATAGCAAAGCCCCATAATGGCGTCAGGGCTTACATATCCCCCCCTTGCAGACGTGGCAGCGTCAGATGACATCGTCTGCACATACACACTTCGATGGAGACTTCCCGGTATCTTGAGGGACAGAGGCAAGAAAGACAAAGAAACACAAAAGGCTGGGTAAGGTGCTGAAGAGTGCCAGGTGGCTTTTAAATACTTACCTCTGGAACTCATTGTTATTCCATGAGCATAATCTCTGCTGGGTGGAGGGGGAAGACTTGCTCTGAGGTCACCTTATGAAACCTGAATATGAAATCCCTTTTGCAGACCACTTGCAGCCCAACTCTGTGGTCAAGCTGAGAGTGCCTAGCTTTTGGGGACTTTGGTTCAGGTTAGAAAGTAGGGCACCCCTGTTTTGGGGCTACCCAAGAATAAAAGGCAGTGCCTCTGGTAACAATTCCCCCCTTGAAGCCGTCTTTAGGCGTGAGCCAAGATGGCTTCACTTCAAATGATGTTTCGCTGTCGTTGGAGTTCCATATGACCAGAAAAGAAAGGACAGCCGAACAAGGTTAGAGAAAGAATTTACAGGGGAAAGGCTCGGTGAGGGAGTCAGGCATACCGGCTATAAAAATATATCTCTGGGAACCAAAAGGAATTTTTTTAAAAAAAAGTGTTTTAAAATAAGGAAGGGTGAGTGCCTCTGTGTATGTGTTTGCAGGGACCTTCTGCACATCTTCCAGAGAGACATGACTACTGTACATAATGCTACCTATAGCAAATCTAATGAAGGCTTCTAATTATTATAAAGCAACAAAAAGGAAATGCAAGACATCCTAATAATTCTAAAAACTTATAAGCTAAAAACATATCTAACTCAAATGTTATCAAAATTCCTAAACAATTAGACAAATACAGAAAGCAAAAATTGGTGGGTTAAGCAAACTTAAAGCAGAAAGATAACTAAAAGCAATGCAAATGCTATGCTGGAAGAATTGAGAATGAATGTGTGTAAAAGCATGATTGCAAAACATTTAGAACATGTGAGCAACAACATGAAAATGACATGGACCAATGAATAAATACAGTCAGTGATACAAATCAATTTGAGCTTCAGTTGAACATTACAGATAAATGTGGGTAAGGGACATTGATCCATTTTTGAAACCACCCCCCAGGTACCCAAGTTGCCAGAAGGCACAGGCAATCTGAGCCTTAGTGTCATGCTTTCAGGGACCAAAAAGCAATTCTTGGGTCCCAAAGTAATAACTGGGTGGGTGCCATGAGGTATTTGCAGCTGGTTGTGAGAGTTGCCTGCCCTTGAGGTGGCATCCAATGTCCATGAGATGGTTTGCAAGCAATTTGCAGGTCAGCAGTGGCTGGAGGACCAGAGAAGGCAGCTGGTAAGTTGGCAGGTCCTTTGCTGAAACTGGAGCAAAGGCAAATTAGGAGGCGACTTGGGTGCGTAGCAAATAGGGAGCAATGGCTTTCGCAAGACCGAGGTCTTGTAGGCTGAACAGGAATCTTGGAAAGTCTTTGATGCATATGCATAGCAAGAGTATTCTCCAGGTACAATTGGAAATAGCTGAACGTTCAGTTTTTATTATGGTGACCAGAGCAGAGTTCCAGGTGAAGATGTGCACAGTTTGGAGGAGGCGCCAAGGAGTTATAAAAATGGCCAAACAAAAGAATGTTTAAAAAAAAAGGAAATTAAGATTGCCATGGCTATTGTAGAAAAAGTTGGAGGCCCCCAGGGAAAACTGCCGGCTTATGGGGGTGGGTCATACCCCAAAAACAAAGCAAACAAAAAGCTGGAAAGCAATAATTATTAACACACATATAAAACAAACAATTCCTAAGATAACTTATAAGGTGTGCCTTTACTCTCAGGCATAAGACTTCAATTGCAGGTTCAGATTTTCAGTTCCTGCAGATATGAAAGAACTTGAGAGACAGATTAACAGGTTTGCATGGATAGAAAGATGCTCTAGCCATGCAGGGATAAAACTTAAATAGGAGAATAAACTTAGAGCATCAGGTACTGATTGTGTACCTCAAAGAGGAAGCCCTTAAACAAAATAAAGATGAAAGAATCAAGTAGCTAAATTACAGACAGGATTGAAAATCCAAGAGAAGAGAAGAGGCAGTAGCCCTTGATAATTCTGCATGATTTAAGAAGTCCGCCAAAGATCACACCACAAGAGAAGAGGAAAGAAAGAAAAAAAAGTTGTCTCTGGCACAGGCTTTGTGCCAGCAAATAGTTCTTCTGAGCATGAACAGAGTTTCTTTCCTTGCTGGTAGAAGCTGGGCTGAAGGGGGCCTGGGCATATAGATTACTAGAACAAAATCAGAAGGGATGTGCTGCCAGACTTAAACCCTTTAAAATATTCTATGGTAGCTATATATAAACTGATATCAAAACTAAAGAAACGTTAGCCCTAAAGGTGGGGCTTTAAGAGAACAGCTAATTCCAAAACCAAAAGAGTATTTATAAAACCTTAAAGAGATGAAATAGTTCTAGATCACACAAATTTACCAAGAAATTTTAAAAAGAGATTCCCTTCTATAAGAATGGGAAGATAAGACAAAGCAAATCGAGATGCTGTAATAAAAAAAGGTTTAGATCTTTTACAGATAAAATCTTTAAAAAGGACAGGAAAACTCAAAGTAAATGAAAACAAACAAAAAATCACAATAAAGGAAAGCCTTAAAAATATATATTTCCACAGTATCTCCCCCCCTTGAATTCCCAGAGAAACCTTTCTCTGTGAATTCACAAAAGAAAGTAAAAGATGTTAGCAGAATTGCTTCTGAGATTCCGAAAACCAAAAATTCCCCATCTATGCTTTAAAAACCAAAGGAGAAAACCATTAATTACCAGGAGCCTTCCTATCTTGTGCCCCTAGCTCTTTGGTTATGCAAAATTTACACAAGGGGTTAACTTCTTTTGTCAGGTAAAGCTGAAGTTGGGCTCAATTTTTTTCTTTTTCCTCAAGGGCAGCTGAAAGGAGAGAGTCTGCCTGGGTTCTGCCAAGCAGCACTACTTCAGTTTTCGCTGCACTGGAAGCTGGAGGCTCTACTTTTGTGCCCAAAATGAAGATTTTGCTGCTTCTTGCAGACATGGGGAACTAATGCATTGCTGGGGCTCAAAAGTTTAAAAATGTTCCACTTAAAACTATGTTTGCCCCTCAATTACTTCTGTTTAAACAACAGATTTCCAAATAACGTGGCATTCTTCCAAAACATATAAAAGAGGCAGCCTTTAAAGGCTTGTTATTATAACACAAAATGGAGAAAACATTTTTTTCTTTCTGTGCTCCCTCCAGTTCCTTTACAGAGGGAGATTTCTCTTAACAAAAGAAGGAGGTGCAATTGTTACCCTCCAGAAGGGCCATTAATCTAGCTAGGAGCCTTCTTATCTTGTCCTCCTTTGGGTTTTCCCCTGGAAGATGGCAAGTCAGCGGGTTCATTTGAATTTTAAATGGAGAGTGAGAGTCTTACATTTTCCTCTTCAATTTGAGACAGAAAAGTCAGAAGAAAATTAGTACACATTAATCATTAGTACATTCCCTACATATTAATACCTTTAGTAGTAATTAGTTAGAAGGACAAATCTTGATCAGTAAATGCTCTCTCTCTCTCTCTTGAAGCTGTATTCCTACGCTGACAGTCACGGAGACAAAGTTGGGCTCGCCTCGAGGGGCATCTGGCTCTCTTTTGTCTTCCTGTGCTGATCACAGTGAAGAAGGGGGGGCTGCTAAAGTTTCCTGATTAGGCAAGTGTTAAATTTCCACTCTTTTGGCTGTTTTAAACATGACTGAAATGGATCCAATTCTCTCCCAAAGGCATTTGGGAAGAGAATGGGATTTCTAGAATTCTATATTTTAAAAGGTAAAACCAGAGGTACAGAATTTTCTCAATTTCTCTCAATTATGCCAGTAATTATAGAAAGACTATTTCTGATGCTACATCTGTATTGGACTTCATCTCTCAAGCATTTAAGCATGTTTTGGGAATTTTGGTGACATAGCTGCACTGTCCACTGAATTCAGGTTCTTTCTGGGGCCTGAGTTCTGCAGCTAAGGTTCCTTACTTACATAAAAGTTACAGATTTTTGGACCTGTTGGTCTTGCTAAGCGCTGAGCAAGGCTGCCAGGTCCAGGCAGGAGATTCCTGGAGATCTAGGCTTGGGTCGGAAGAAGGATGAAGACTCCAGTGGGGCAAAAGCCATAGTCTTCCCTCGCCCTCCAAACACTCATTTTCTGCAGAGGAACTGGACTCTGCAGCCTGGAGATTTGCTATAACTCCGGGAGAGCTCCAGGTCTTGCCTGGAGGCTGGCACTACCAAAGGGAGATGCTATTCTCTGGGCAATAAGCTAAGGGGTGAGGTTTTTCCTTTCTTTCTCAGTTCTTTCCACAGGGAAGTCCTGTGTGCACTCCATTCCTTTCCCAGTTTGGAGTTGGAATGGGGGAGGTTTTACTTTAGGCATTCACTGTCTTATTTATTTTGCTCCAGCCATTAAGTGGCTGTACTTAATGACTGCTTCTGTTTCTATACTGAGAGTTGGCCTGGTCATTCCCAGAAGTTTCATTGGGGTATTTTAGGGCTCCTGTTTTCCTAATTTTCTGTTTTTGCCTTACTATAGTTTTGGTTTTAGCATAAACTACAGGATTCTCACTATTCTGTTCAGGATTACAGGAATTTCAGGGATTTTTCTTCTTTTCTAAGAGTTCTAGCAGCATCACATGGGGTGCAAATGCAACCAGGGTCTCAAGCTGCTGTTTCAGGGGAATTTAATCTCAGCATGGCAAGACTGGTGACTTACTTCTGCCTGCTGGGTTTTACTTAAGAGGCTAGGGAGCAAGGCAGTTTGATTTCTAAAAAGACTGCCTGGCATTTTGTATATTCTGTTACAATTCTATCACCCTTTCCAAGGTCAGACTTCCTCTTGTTTTGAACTTAGCATTTTTGCCTAACTTCAGATTCTCGGATCTGAGGAACAAACTTACTTTACAAACCAAAAAGGCCAATGGCCACCAAAGGGAAAAAGACCCTGATTCCTGGAGTCTCAAAGTCCATGTGGGATGCTGGTGTGCAGCTACCCACACACAAACACACATTCAGCTTCTGGTTTCCAAGTGTTCTAAAACTTGGATGTTTCTAACCAGTAAGGATTCTACGGCTCACTGGCAGGTTCTCTGGCTTATGGTTCCCAAGTGTTCTAAGACTTGGATTATAGAAGGTTTTAAGGCGTTCCACCCGTGACCAGGAAAACCAACTTAACCCGGGAGAATTTCAGGATATTCCCATCCACTATATAGAAGGTTTTAAGGCATTCCACCCGTGACCAGGAAAACCAACTTAACCCGGGAGAATTTCAGGATATTCCCATCCACTATATAGAAGGTTTTAAGGCATTCCACCCGTGACCAGGAAAACCAACTTAACCCGGGAGAATTTCAGGATATTCCCATCCACTATCTAGAAGGTTTTAAGGCATTCCACCCGTGACCAGGAAAACCAACTTAACCCGGGAGAATTTCAGGATATTCCCATCCACTATCCACTAACAAGGAAGAGGGGGGGGACTGGTGTGCAGCAGGGCTGCCTTTTTTATTGGGAGCAACGTGGCTCCATTTCCGAATAGGGATCGAGGGGATCTGTTGTGCAGCAGTGCTGCTTTTTATTGGGAGCAACGTGGCTCCATTTCCGAATAGGGATCCCCTGATCACGTTGCCTCTCCCCTCTTCTGTTTCTGCTCGCGGGTGAGGTGAGCTTAGCTCTTTAGGCCTCGTGGTCCGTGAGTGACGGTTTTTGAAGGCTAGAATTCACTCCCCTGCCTGGATTACCGAAAACCCTTAGATTTGAGGTTTTTAAGGCTAGACTTATGTCCCCGCCGGGTTTTTCCCTCAATAACCCTTTCCATCTGGTTTTTCTAGGCTAGACCTCTGTCCCCGCCGGGCTTACCATTAACCCTTTTAATTCGGAGTTTTGAGCGTGGGCTTGGCCTGGGCCTCACGTCCCTTGCCGGATTACTCCTTTAAACCGGTCTATTGGGGTTTTTGGATACTCTATCCACCGGGATGACCTCCTACTAACCCGGGAAGGTTTCAGGGCAACCTACAACCTAGGGTCCTCGGAATAATATACTCCAGCGAGCGGACCTCTTTGCTCACTTTAATTCTACGCTCTGCTAGCTAGTCAAAGCTGAAAGGGACAGGGAAGTGGGCTTCCAGAGACTCTGGAGGACGGTTGGAACCTTGCTGCGGCTCCTCTTAGTTTACAGTTATGGCTGCCTGCGCAGTGTGGTGTGGTGTAGTGTGGTGCAATTCCTAACACCCTACACTATCGGTCTTGGTTCCCACCCCACAAAATAGACCAGGAGTTGCTGAAGGAGACAAAGGGGAAAAACAGCCTCCCATAACAGAAAATGCTCTCTAGCCAATCACACAGACAGCAACCTTTCACACAGGTCTTCACTGAAACCACACAAACAGCTTCTTCTCCACGTCTGGCCATCTGAAGGACACGTGTTGACTAGCGTGCACGTTCAGACGGTCAGGGCGAATCCCAGCGGTGCCTCCATTTCTGTTAGCCCAATTGCTCTATTTTAAATATAGCAATTGGTTTATTATTATTATTATTGGATTCTCGCCTGTATATACAGAGAATGCTGCTAGTCTGTAATGGTTCCCAGTAAAAGACACAGAGTCCAGGTATAATTAATAAAATATTATTTTACTGAATATAATCCTTATTTATCCATTCACAAACACACAAACAGTATTCAAGCATTCACACACATAAAATAGAACTAAGAAAGCAGAGGGGATTGATGGTTTATGGAGAGGTGATACTACCTGTCAGATGTGCAGAAGTCCATGAAGAAGGATTGTGGCCTAAACCCAGAGGGTTCAGGGGTGGGCTGCCATTTTGGCTCATGGCAGAGACACCCACGGTCTGAGGCCATGTGTATGCTGGGATATACCCACTGTAAGACAATGCAGCCCAATGGGTGACCCTGGGGGCTGGTCTCAGGTGAGAACAAAAGATTTCCTGGACCAATGATGAGTCCCAGGGGTGTGTGATGTCAGTAGAGGCAGACCTTAGGTTTGACCAATGGGCTTCCAGAGAGGCAGGGTCTGGATTTAACAATAGAAGCCAGGTGTTGGGTGTCTAGTTGAATGGATTATAGGACTTGCTGGCCAGGTAAACAAAAGGTGGGAGACTTCCCTGATTGTCCCTGATTAGCATCAGGAAGGGTCGTTAACAATTTGAATGCTTGACTGGGTAATCCCTTCATGGACTGGCAGAGGAAAAGTCCTTTGTCTGCTGTATGGCCCTTAATCCGTGTATGTGACATGCAGCAGGTATGTAATGGAGTCCCTCAGAGTAAAAAGACAGCTTTTTCCTTTCTCTATGGGCTTCTACCTTGGCATCCATTTTACAGTCTAGACAGACCATGTGGCAACAGCAAACAGTCCATAGCAAAGCCCCATAATGGCGTCAGGGCTTACAGAGCTGCAAAGGAAAAGAAACTAAGACAGCTGCTGAACCTTCTGCTGCTGATGGTCAAGAAGAGATAATTCTCTGTCTGAAAACAATAGCTACTCAAGCTGAAAAAAACAATCCCAACAGCTAAAACAGCAGTCTGAAGAACTAAAACAGCAAGATGAAGAATTAAGGCAACTTTCCGCTAATGATAAGATGATCAACAATTCAAGTCAACAGCTTTGGGGGTCAATTGAGTCTATCGGTGCATGAGTTCAATGGATGGAGTCCAAAACAGCTGCGTTGGAAGATCGAACCATGGCGCATGAAACAGCAGTCTCAGCTTCATATAAATTTCTGCTCCATATAGAAGTTGGGCTATGGCCTTCCCCTGATACAGTTTCAGGGTGTGATCCATCAAAAAGCCTCCTTTGGTGCAACGGAATTGTAGAATGGCCCCCAGAACCTGAAGAACTGTGTGCTTTACAATTTCCAAGTGGGACTTCCAGGAGAGTGTTTCACAGAAGGTAATTCCAAGATACTTGAAGTTCCTACATTGAACAACAGGAGTACTGTCAATGGACTACTAGAATCTGCAGGGCTTTTTCCCAAAGAACATGACTTTTGATTAAACTTATATTAAAATTACACACTGTTATTCTTTTCAGACATTCATTTTATCCCTGTAACCATGCATAATGTGAATTTGCTTCTACCTGCAATCCTCCCAATATGTGCAATCACCATTTTATGCAAATTGGGCTACTGTTCATATTTCCTACCTTTGGTGCATGTGAACAGAACATTGGAGTTTTGATAGCTTTTGTTTATGCATACTGAAGTTGTATTCAGATGGTAAATATACACATTGGACCAATTCACACAAATTGATGACCATACATATGGGGGTGATGGCAGCTGGTAGTGCAAATCTGAAAAGGACTGCATAATCCTCCCCAAATCATGCCACAAGGCAAAATCACCCTTGATACAAACACAGAAATGCTAATGGGCATATACCAGCTAAACAAAATAACAGATTAGTTGCTGTAGATTTCTCCGGGTTGTAACAGATGTTCAAGGAGGTATGTCCATCTCTACTACAGATACGTAATACTGATTTTTTTTTTTAATCAGAGGAGGAAAGGAGTCATTGAAACATTTTGCAGGCTGAGGCATGGGGTGGGGTTTGAAAATTGCTTTAAGGAAGAAAGTATGTCCATTTCTAGCCCCCATTTACATGCTTGCTCACCCCCATTTCAAACACATTCCAGCCATACTTGTCTGCTGTTGTAAAGAAGGCCAGCTTAATAATTAATTACAGGAAGTCTTTACAGAGACTGGATGCTTGAAGTAGGGTTGCCAGATACTTTCAGAAAAATAGTGGATCCATTTGATTTAGGGGTGGACCCTAGGTTTGTAGAAGGAAGGGACCTCAGGCAAGGTATAATGCCATGAAGCCCACCCTCCAAAGGAGCCATTTTCTCCAGCAGATCTGATTTCTGTTGTCTGGAGATTAGTCATAATTCCAAGAGATCTTCAGTCCACTTGGAGGTTGGCAACCCAATATGGGAAGTTTCTTGATGCCTATCTACATTATGCCTTATGTTTTATATTAGATTGTTCCACGTATCCATTTTTGATTTTTCAACATCTCATCTTTCTTCCAGTTCCAGGAGATGGGTGTGGGGAAGTAGCAACCCTCACTTTGACAGTACTCCTAATCCCAGACCCTTCATCTTCTCACACAGAATTAAGTAGTGATTTTTCTTGCTCAACAAAACGTGCCGTATGAATGCTGAGAGTTATTAACTATGTTATTACATATTTTGCACAACCACTCAGTATAAGAGAGTGGTACTATTATCCCACGTTGCGAACTAAGGGGAGGGTGTTGAAGAATTATTATTTTTTTGGTGTATTTTCATCCCACTTTCCTTTCAGGGTACCTGGGGAAGCGTACAAGTTTCTCCCCTTCTCCATTTTATTCTCCCTACAAACTTGTGAAGTGTTTTAAGCTAGCAGAAAGTGACTGACCCTAGGTCACTCAGTAAGGGTTCTTCCACATGCACAGTTTACCCTGGCTTTTCAGAGTAGTCAAATTGTGTAGCTTGGATTTAGATTGTTTAGCTTGGATTCATTTTGCACCCTTCTTGTTCCTCCAGAGTTTTGTTTTCTTTCTAGCCTCTTAATTGAGGCATATTTATTCTGCACCTGTACCATAAAAACCATACTTTTCCTAGGTGGGGTGGGGACATCATCCATGATGTGGTGGTGGGTGGTGGCATGGAACAACCTGCCCTTTTCTGTATTTTACACAAGTGCTCCAGCACAGCTGTGCAGTAGCACTAACTGACAGACTCAGCAGGCACATTCCTGCATTTTTTGTGTGTTGGAACATGCACTTTAGTGATAATGTGCTGAGCTGTGATGCACAGTTTAAAAGGTTTCTGATTGGTCTGTTAGGATGTGATTTTTTTATATATATAAAGGGTCACCATTGCTTCTGGAGATTCTCTCATTTGCACTTACTCACTGGTCACCAGTTTGTGATTGCATTAGAGAATCTCTGTGTGTCAATTCCATTCCTTCTGCAGCACTCCTATGATGAAGTCAAAGCAACTTCTGATGGCGATAATGCATCTGATACTTCTCTTGATGAGAAACTTCCAAACTCTGTTCTGTATTTACATTTGTTAAATGTGGTTGAGATGCAGAACATTATACAAAGCGACCAGTAGGGCAAGGGTCAGAGCATGCGTAAGATGGGCAGCACTGCCGGACCGCATGAGTAGCAGCCCTTGTGTGGCACAGATGCACTGTTCTGTCCTTGCTGGCATGCCTAGTCCCCATTGTTATTGGATGTACCCAAGGAACAAGGACAGGTGGAAGAATTTTGTGCTTGCACAATAGGGTATGTCAGGTTCTGTGTCCACCTCCCCGGGTCTTCTGGCTTCCACTATGCTAGATAGGGCGGGGTCAAAGGACTGCTGAGGCCTCATATAGCAGCCCATGGTGTTAAATCACCACCAATGACAGCTGCCACCGGAGTTGAGTTTGGATGTTGCTGCCCCCACCCCCTGGACTCTCAGTCTCCAGACTGCTCCTCCCCAGCCTCAGTGTCTTGTGTCCTTTTATCTGCCCTCAGGTGCTCCACCGTTTTCCTGTCCTCTTCCCCAAGTAGCTCCCTTCTGTCTCACTCCACCCCCCCATTGGACTGTTGACTGGGATTGTCTTAGTGGGCAAGTTCCGCTTCCCTTGCACCCAGGTGCCTCCTTCCCGCTGCAGTTGGGTGGGGTCGATCAGACACTGACCACTGAGGTGCTCAAGTGGCTGGGCTACCCCTGTCCCTGGATCACAGAGAGGGGAACCTCTGTCTCATTCCTCTCTGTCTCTCTGCCAGGGTGATCTCCCTGTGGTCGCTGTGGTAGCTGTTCCCATCCTCTGGTAGCTGTTCCCATCCTCCAGCTCACCTGGCAGTCAGCTGCATGACACCTCCCAGACTGCCCACTGTGGGACCCCAGGATGCAAGCCACCACTCAGTCCACTGTTCTCTGGCCATCCAGATCAATACAGCCTGGACCCACAGGTGGTGTGTCGCTGGTGTCAGGCCACTCCTCGATGGCACCCTTGACTCTTTGGCCTCTCCCACCACTGGAGCTTCCTGCTGACCACCTTGCCAGGATGGGCATATGTCCAAACCCGGACAGGGTGACAAGCAATAGCTCTATAATTCCTGGATGACCAGTCAATGTTTTCCAAAATTGTGGAAGCTTTACAAGGATGCCTATGGCAGCAGAGGACCACTATGCATGAGCTTGTTCCAGTGAACAAGCATGTAGCGATTGCCATATGGTATCTGGCCAATGCCAATACATACAGGGAAGTCTGGAAGCAGTTTAACACTGGACTTTCTACAGTGGCAGAAATAGTCACGGAAGTGTGCTTTGTGATCGAGATGGAGCTGTACAGCAAGACTGTTTGCCTGAGTCAAGAGATGGCACAGGTAAAGAATTTTCCTCTCTCTTCTTATGTAATTTAGGATGTAGTATTGCTAATGTGTTTCTGAGCTAATTTAGGCTGTGGTTCAAGGCAATCAAAGTTTTTCTGGGCTGGAGCTTTCACCTCTGTGTAAAATGTGTGTGCTGAAATCCTGCTTGTCCTTTCAGATAATGGATGTATTAAATAGACTTTGGTTCCCACATTGCATTGGTACCCCTCTGCCCATTCATTCTCCTGGCAGAACAGTAGATGAGTATGGCAACCAGAAGAAATAGCCATCCTGTTGCAGGGCACCATGGACCACACCGGGAGATTAATTGATACAGAGGTCAGTTACAGCAGGAGGAACCATGATGTCTTTGTGCTTACCAGTTCTGCACTCTGCTGCCACGGACACTGGAGTGTTTGACCCATGGAACCCAACATTCACTCTGGAAGGCCTTACTATGCCAGGCACTATAGTTGCAGAGGGGGCATACCCCATGAAGCTGTGGCTCCTGAAGCCCTATGGGCAATGCCAGGACAGGTGTGAAAGCAACTTCAACTATACCTTGTACCATGCATGGAAGAGTAGAGTGTGCTTTTGGGTGGCTTAAGGTTTGGTGGGGATGCCTTACTGCACACCTCACTGTTTTTGAGGAAAATATAATGTCCCTGGTCACAGCCTGTGTTGTCTTGTACAATATTTGCAAGGAAAGGGGGCATGTTTTCGTGGATGAATACTCAGAGCATGGCCCAACACTGCACAATGCTGCAATCTCAAACCATCGAGTGTGCATGAACATAGTAACGTAGAATATGGCCCCCATGGCAAGTACCATTTGCCAAAAAGAAAGGATATGAAAGAGGTTGAGACAAACTTCATCTTTGCCATCCAGTGCCAATGAACTTTGGTCGGGGTGGGGGGTTGTTGTTTTCTCTGTTGTGCATTCTTCATCCTTTATAAATTAAACTTTCATTACTTTGAACTGTTGTTCAAGTCATCACTGCCTGGGTTTGGGTGCGGGTGGTGGCTATCAGGATGGCTTTGCACAATTTTGCTAATTTAAGTCCACAAAAGTTTTTGAAAGGGCACTACTAAATGGCAGACTTTGCCAATGTGCTGAGGGATGGCATCGGTATAGGGCTGGTGGGCTGCTAATCAGTTGAACTCTGCCTCTGCCCCCTGCCTCTGCACGATCATCTGATAGTTTGCAGGGGTGACCATCTAGAGCAGCGGTTTTCAACCTGTGGGTCGCGACCCCTTTGGGGGTTGAATGACCCTTTCACAGGGGTCGCCTAAGACCATCAGAAAACACATATTTTTGATGGTCTTAGGAACCGAGACACCGCTCCTCTATCCGTCTCCAGGTGGTTGGGGGTCACCACAACATGAGGAACTGTATTAAAGGGTCACAGCATTAGGAAGGTTGAGAACCACTGATCTAGAGGAAGCGACTATGTGGTCTCCTTATGGTGGAAAAGCAGCACAGCTGATCATGGGAATGGGGTGTATACACAGCCACTTCCTCCACTCAGTTACCCCATGCAGATGTGCAGAGGCAGGTGGTGGGACCAGCATTCTTGAGCCCACTCTTGCTCCTTACATGTTCAATGGATGTGTGGTGGTATTGTGTGTATCGAGATTGTGTTTATGCCACACAAACACACTGAATGCCTAACATCTGAATTGGCCCTCCTGAGGTTTCTCTAACAACAGGATAATTAATTCTCTTGGGGATGCACAGTAGCCAGCCGTTCATGACATCATGAGTAAAAATGCATTCCACTCTAGTGGGGGCAATCCTGCACTGAGACCAAGGGTACCCCAAAACACTGTCTGTTGTTTTAATGTACTTTTGGGGAAAGCACTGCTAAATGGTGGACTTTGCCAACATGCTGGGGCTAGGGGGATTGGTAACTGCCTGAAAGCTTTCTGGGACATCTCCTGCTGGTGTCCAATATTGATCTTCCTTTTACTTTGATGGACTGTTGCAGTCCTATAAACTCTATTTTCTCCATAATCATTTTAAGTCTATCACAGCAGCTAACTATCGATAGGGGGACTCTTGTCAATTTTGTTACCTGGACTGCATCTTAGCAGCTCAGTCTTCTAGCAAATTGAAAAGTACTGAGGCCGGAGACCCAGCATAGTGAATCAGCTCTTGTTTATTGGATTACATCAGGAATGAAAGATAAACTGGCCAGGCAGTGACCGGTTTATATGTGTGCCCCACACACACCCTTCACCTGTGACTGGCCTTATTTACAAGTTAACAATTCAATAGGTCTACTTTCGGATCCGGGCCATAGGTGCATCTTCGGATCTGAAGTATCTATTGTCTTTGGAACAAAGGTCTGAGGTTTGTCGGACCGCATGGTCAGGCCACCTCCATGGCGGCCATCTTCTACAGCTAATACATAACAGAAATTTTAACAGTTCTTGTGGAGAAGGCAAGCTACAGGGTACTTCAAAACTGAACTGCTCAGACCACCTTTTTTAAGGAACTGCTCATGCACTGGATTGTTAATTTGCTGAACGTGTCTCCCCAAATGAGAGGAACTTTCTGGCAGCAGGAGTAAGATCAGCAAATACTCAGATTTATGAAGTGCAGGGGCCGTGCTGAGCAGTTTATATCCAGCACCCACCTGAATAACCACAGCATTTATGTTGCAGTTGCAAGGGGCCTCCAGGTGGAAGCTATGAGAAGACCCCAGAACAGTGCTGCTCAAAGTTTAAACGACTTAAAACAGGCTTCATGGATGCCCTGGAGGCATGGCAAGGCATCCCAAGGGAGATTGGGTGCCCCTCCCCACTTCAGCCAGTTTCTTCATCCATGGGTGCTCACAATGGGAGGTCTGCAGACACAAAGGTAATGCTTCCTCCCGTCCACCCTTCCGTGCAACAAAAACAGATAGCCCTGGTTAAAATCAATCCCAATGCCTTTGTATTTCTTTACAGTTTTGTGCACTTCCAACCACACACATGTTCCCATCCCACATAGCAACAGTCATTTCAAGCTCCCCCCCCCCGCAATGGTACTGGGAACTTTCTCTCTGTTGCAAAACAATCCCAACACCTTCAACCATCCAGAAATGGCACACTGCAACAGCCATGTTCAAACCCCCCCCTTCCATGTTACAACATTGTGCCAGAGCCCATCTCCCCCACCCATGATGTTTTACAGTGAAAAGAGCCTTGCCAAGAGTTGTTGTCTGAACTTTTCAAGGGGTACAAGGGACCCACTGATAATGGTGTTATATATGGACTTCTAAATGTTCTTGGAGATACTGTAGAATAAGGATTACTTTTGTAACTGTTGTGAAGCATAAAACATCAAGCAGTGATTTTTTAATACATTATGGAATCCATAGATCTCCTCCATGCAGTGTTCCCTAAAATATCCTTAATAAAGCTACACAGTTTGCCTGTTTTTAATCACCATGGACACTGGAAAACAGGAAAAATTCTGTGGCCAGAATTGAAGACCCTAGTTTTCCATCCAAAAACACCCACACAAATTCCCATAAGATTGCTGATTGAGTGATCAAATTGTCAGTGAATGTTCAGTTAGTCTACAGAACCCATTACTTGTGCGTTATTTCCTTTACTCTTTTCCCACCCTACAGCCACTGCTCAGAGAGTGGAAGCTGCACTCCAGTCAGAAGAGGAGGAGGCAGAGGTCATGCAGGGAGAGGAGGAAGAGGCATTACAGCTGACAGGGATGAAGGGTATTTTTCATTCATTCATTCATTCATTTATTCAATTCTATTTTTAGGCTGCCCTCTCCTAAATGATTGGGCTTAGGGCAGCATACAACAGTGGTAACATTTCAAATTCTATAAAGAGGTTTCAATATTAAAATAAATAAATGAAGAAGGAGGAGGAGGAGGAGGAGGGAGATTGGATTTATACCCCACCCTTCACTCGGAGTCTCAGAGCAGCTTACAAACTCCTTTCCATTCTCCTCCCCCTTGTGTGGTAGGTCAGGCTGAGAGAGCTCTTTCCAGAACTGCTCTTTCAAGGACAGCTCTGACAGAACTATGGCTTGCTCAAGATCGTCCAGCAGCTGCAAGTGGAGGAGTGGGGAATCAAACCCGGTTCTCCCAGATTAGAGTCCACGCACTTAACCATTACACCAAACACGATAATTTCTGGAGTTCTGTCACCTCGTAGAGGAGGGGGACAGGAAAAGAAAGAGGTAGAAGAGCATCAGACTAGATGGAGTATCATTGCTGAATGAACCTCCCTCTCAGAGATCTTCTCTTGCCCAAGGCTTATCTTCCCCTGTACCTAGTAGGGCACTTATACCAGTCACTCAGTTATTACTGTGCCCTGTTTGTGATGCACACTACTCTGTAGTCATGGAAAGTGGTGTTCCACAATACCCTCAGCGTAACTCTCTTTAGAAACAACTGTGACACAAAAGTTTTGTGTCACATTTCAGAGCCATCTGGTGAGACCTCCCTCCCCTTGCCACAAGAACAACCTTCAGAACCCCCAACCTTGACCACCTCAGCACCTGCAGGAAGCAGCAATGAGGAGTCCTGGAGGTCATCCATTCCCTGGAGATGTGCTGCCTAAATACGTGTGAGTTTTTTCAACTGCTGTGAGTTTTTTCAACTGCTGAACTAGGATTGATGAAATTTGCTTTGAAAAGAACTAACCACTGCTTTCCCTTTCCAACACACACAGTGAAATCCATGCTGCATCAACTCTGCAGGCTGGAACACGCATGAAAAACCATCTGGGAATGCAGTAGCTGCTTGTGTGTGTGTGTGTGTGTGTGTGTGTGTGTGTGTGTGTGTGTGTGTGTGTGTAGGGGTTCTTCTTGAAAATAATTTGCTGTACATAGTTGGTTCGGTGTTCTGGGAGTGTTATACTGTGTGGTTGTGGGTGGGTGTGGGAGGGAGGCTGTTGGGGTGTTATATTAATGTATATGCACATTTCAAGGTAATAAAACATATTACATTGACGTGAAAGCACATCTACATAGTTAACAAGCCCCCCCCCCCTTTCACAGTATAGAACAGCAGGAGGTATCCATTTCAAAGTTAAAACACGCTTTATTGTGGGAAAAAATCAACATAAATGTTTGTTGTTTTGTACTGGAGAACAATTTTTGAAACCTATAGATCCATCTATGCCACCTTACAGCCAACACATGCATGCTTTTTTGGTTCAGTATCATGGCAGGTGAGGTTTCCACTGTTTCATGAATAATGTTTCTAGGCTCACCAGATAGGCTTCTACTTTGAGTTGCCCCCCACCCCCTGTTGCCCTGACAGTACCTTTTCACCCATAGATGTGAGGGCATTGACTGCCACACCATCACATCTGCGTTCTTCTGCATGGTGTCCTGCATTCCAGTCTATTTTCCTGCAACATCAAGTCATACCTGTGTTTCTCTTTGGCCATCAGTTCATCATGACATCTTCTGTCCTCTGCAAAGATCTCATCATGCCGTTTGCTGGCACATTGCCGCAGGATCTGCTGAGCAATATCATTAAGCACTGAAACATGACTTTTCCAGTTTCTAGCATTTGCCAGACATCTTTCTGGAGACAACTCTGATACTGGACATTCCAGCTGGGGGGGTCTGTTATTTTTAGTGACCTGAAATATAATTACAGGAAAAACTTGCAAAGCATCCAATGCACCCCACCTGATAAATGCCAGTCCGCTGTGGACTCGCTAACCATTTTCCTGTTTGTCGTATGCCACAGATTTCACATGGCAAAGACAGGAAGAAAAGAGAACAAAATCTTCTGCAGCAAGGCCCATTAGTGATCTCCTTAGGGAGGGGAGATACAAACACGCAGTAGTGCAGGTTCAATTAAAGCAATATAGTTATTAATGCGTGGACACCTGAAAACTGTCAGCTGGCTGCCATGAAATGGAATGCTGGTTGTGGGGGATGCTGCCGCTTTGTTTTTTCTCTCCTCTGCTGTCCCTGCCTTGCTTGCTTATCGGCCCGTGGCCTTGAGACATTGCTCTGCCTGCATTAACCTGCTTTCGCTTTCCCACGCATCTTGCTTGGGAATATGTAGCCGTTATTGAGCCTGCGCATTTTGAGACCTCTTTATTGGCCCCTAGGTATCAGGGGTCTGGCTTGAAGGGGGTATTTCTTCTAGTGTTCTGTTTTCAATCGGTGTTACTGACACAAGAGTCTTGTGATGCCTTATTCATTCCTCAGTAAACTGAACTACTTACAGGACTGTTGCTGAGTGCTTTGATTGGAACTTCTGACAAAAACTTACTGCCTTGCTCATCAGTTTCTGGGTTTCCTTCCATGTTTCCTTGTTTACCAGATGCAGCTTGTTCACCAGTTGCATCAACGTTCCCTGCTTTTGTAGGTAAAATATGATCATATATGAAAGGGAATCTGAGAAGGTGATAGTCTTCTTGGAATAGTCTTCTTGGAATAAAATTTAGAAGAAGAATCTCCCCCTCAAGAAACTCACTGACCAAACCAATTTTAAAACTTGTTAAAATTATGCCCTTTTCCCAATCTGCTATAATGCTTTGGATGACTCTGGTAGCACTAGCAATCTAATGTTACTGAAACCTAAAAAGAGATGCACACACAAACCAGAGATGTCCCCTTGAGTTGGACATGAACTATGCACACAGAAATTCCTCCCTCTAAAAATCGAGGCACTAAACAGTACCTGAGCGATCAAAGTAATCCTTCAAAGCCAGCCACAGCAAAAGAAAGCTCATGGGCACCAGAAATGGAAAGCCTGGAATGGTGCCTGTGTGGGCACCCCCCCCCCAAAAAAAAAAATCCCTCTAAAATTCCAGGCACAAAAGGAAAGCATATGGGCACCAGAAGCAGCAAAGCCTGGAGTGGCAGGCATGATGGCCACCCCATCCCCCACTACCCACAAAATTCCAGGCAGTCTGGCAAAAAACACTATCACTGAAAAACAAGGGCCTCCAAAGCAACAAAATGTTTTAATGCCTATCTCTGTGCCCCCAGGTCTCAGTAATGTGAGGCTGATGAGTCACTGTTAAACTTCTTATTATATGTATCCCAAGCTCAGTTGTTGCAATATTGTTCTTATGTACTAAGAATTTACGTAGTGCTCCTTCTGAATGCTCAAAGTGCTATGTAATCTCAGTCATCCTTCCCATATACATATTATACTATCGTATTACTGAATGGAAGAGAATAAGTGTGAGAAGCATAGACCCTGGACTTAACCATGGTCCTGTTTGTGGGTCCAGTGGGGAGGCATGGGGCAGTCTTTGGCACAGTCTGTTGCTGCTGTATGAGGTTGCCATGGCTGCACAACCTCTCTTCCCCCACTTCTCCCCCAGCTTGTCCGATCAGATGAGGCCTGACTTAGCCAGGGGCTGGGGCCCAGCCAATGGCTGGGATATACCAGGTCCTGCTGTACCATACAGCCACTCTGAAGTGGCAGAACACACATTTAACAACTGGATGATGGGGTACACAATATTCATGGGAGTGGTTCAATCTGCCTACCCAGAACTTGGCTGGCATCTCAGCTACCACCTCAGGAATGTTCTGAGGCCCTGTGCCCTGGTGGGGGACAATGCAGACATTATGACGAGGCATTTCACAAAATGATGTCCCACAGTGAGAGAGGGCCAGATGCGTCCTTATTGATGAAAAACTATAAAGGTCATCCTGACTCTGTGAAAGGGGGCCAGTGTGGGGCCAGATGGGACCCCTCTTGCAGGGTCTGTGGGGGATTTAATCAGGGTAGGTGCCAATGGACCAGGTGTAAGTCTGAACAGAATTGTGACCAATCTTTCAGTCCACATCCTCCACCTTCCAGCCCATGCAGCACCAGCAACCAACAGCCCTTCCAGTGCAATTGACCCCCCCCAACTCTATTCAAAAGAACTCCCAACAGCACTTCTGCTGCCGGTAACTGACTGCCCAACTTCACTATGGAGCTTGGTCCATTCCCCAATCCAACTTGAGGCCTTACACCCACTCCTTGCTCATTACCTCCTTAGGCACACTGCAAAATACATTTGGTTTTTTTTCACATGCCACTTCTATATACCATTTGTGGTCCTTCACCTTCCCATGGAGTCTGGCAACTGAAATGGGCCAGGGACATATCTGAGGTGGTGACCACCAAAATAGCTAAGGAGCATTCTGCAGGCCAGATGGTGGGCCCCTTAAGCACCCCTCCTTTCCCCAGTCTGCATGTTTCCCCTCTGGGCATAGTACCCAAAAAGACACTGGGTGAGTTCTGCCTTATCCACCACTTGTCCTTCCCCAAGAGCTCCTCAGTCAATGAGGCCATCCCTCCTGAGTTTTGCAGCATGAAATATGCCTCATTTGATCAAGCTGTCCACCTAGTCAGGTCCTGTGGTCCAGGTGTCCTTATGGCCAAGTACTATATCCAGTCAGCTTTTGCCTGTGTACCCCCAGGATTTCTGCCTGCTGGGCTTTAAGTTTGCAGGCTCCTGGTCCATGAATAAGGCTGTGTCCATTAGGTGCCCCATGGCCTGTGCAGCATTTGATATCTTTAGCAGTTTTTTTAAAAGGGCCACAAAGGACAGAAATGGTGACCCCCACATGACCCATTACCTTGATGATCTCCTGTTTGTTGCCCTTGCTGGGACTGATGCTTGCTCAAGGCACATGGCAGCCTTTCAAGTCCTGGCCACTGAACTGGAGGTTCCTCTGGCCCACAAGAAATCTGAGGCTCCCACCGTGTCAGGTTCAACAGCAAGTAAGTCCAGGCACTCTTCGTAAAAGATATGCTTCATGTGTTGGTCTCTGACGGAAGCCTTCGGTTGGGGTGGTTTGGGCTTTTGCTGAGGCGAAGCTGCCGACCGCCCCACAGCTATGGCACTATCCAGGCGCATGGTACGGAGCCTGCTTTCAGCTCTTTTGGCCTCCTCCATCCAGCTGCGCAAGGTACAAGATTCCTGGGAACTCATGACATTATTCCACATATCTGCTGAGAGTCCCTACTTGTACTGCTGGGCCAGAACCGGGTCGGTCCAATCATGGATCTTGGTGGCATGGTGCTGGAATTCCATGGAATACTCTCACAACGAGAGCTTTCCCTGCTTAAAGGTACGGAGAAAAGCCTCTGCCTTCTGCGTGGCTGTGGGATCTTCAAAGCGAGCTCTCAGTGCCCACATGAAGGCATCCACAAACCCTAATTCCACAGCCTCTAGATCATGCAGAGACAAGTACCAGCTGGTAGCTATCCCCCTCAACCATGAGGTGATGAAGTCCACCTGTTGCTCTTCATCCTGGTGAGCCCAACGTTGCACAAACTTCATAACTTGCAGGATGAAAAATGAAAGATTCTCTGGGTCCCTGTCAAACGTGATATCCAGCAGTTCCTTAGGCCGGGGCATAGCCGGAGGGGCCGCTGGGGCTGGTGGTACAGCTGGTGCTGGTCTGGGGAGTGGTGGCGGCCCCGGCAGGGGCGGTGGCGGTGGGACCAGCGGTTGTGGGGCTGGCACACACGGTGGCAGCCCCGGAGGAGGCAATACTGGTGGCGGCGGGGGGGGTCTGGCAGGCACCGGTGCAGGGCCCCCCTGCTGACCAGCCATATGCGTCTGTATCGCCTGGGTCATCATGTTTGGCAACGTTTGCAACAAGTGTCCCAAATCCCGCATTATCATGCGGCAATCAGCTTCCAAGCTATCCAGCCGGGTATCCACATCCTTCCCTGGACTGGGCCTCGGGGGACTCTTACCAGCTGGTTTGGTGTTGTCCCAAAGCTCCTCACACTAAGGCGGGGGTCAAACAGACTGTCCCGGCTTTGGCTTCCTGGCAACGACCAAGAAGTCTGAGTAGAGTCCCCTAACTGCCTTGCCCAGTCCCGTGGTTTTCGGTAGGTAATTCCTTTGCCCAAAAACAGAGGGAAGAAAGGTATTGTCGAATGCGGAATGGCCCCGCCATCCGCCGTTGTTGGCCCTGCTGGACTGTAGAGGGGCGCTGCAGCTGTCGACACTGGGACCCCGGTTCCTGTTGACAACGGGGTTCTCCCCCCCCGAGGAGGCTGGAGGGTTGAGAGGTGCCGCAGTGGTCGGGGGTGCCGTGGTGGTCGGGGCGCCATAGTAGAAGGGGTCGTAGTGGGTACCCCACCTCTGCCAGCTCCGCTCATCTCGGTAGGAGAGATACGTCCTGGGGAGAAGAAAAGGATTCCTGACAATTTCTGTCAGTTTCAACAGCAAGTAAATCCAGGCACTCTTCGTAAAAGATATGCTTTATTGGAATACAAGTATGTTGCCCTTGTTTGCAGAGTTATTGTCAGGAATACCCCACTAGGCATGAAGGCCTACAGATATAGTGTGACGCATAAGCTCAATTAGTGAATGAAAACTTAGCACACGTGCGGGAATTCTCCCAGCGGGAGGTTACATAATAAATGGGAGAAGGCGCCCCCCCCTTCCACTATCATAAGGCAAGAATATTTCCACCGGCTGGGAAGACATGCCTGTGCCTCTTGTTCAAGGACACTAAGATAGCAGTCGGCAGCAGAGCTTTCTCCCACAGGTTTCAGCAAAGCAATCTATGCACATGTGTGCAAGCTAATTAAAACAAACAATGAAGACAGTGTCTGGAGCAAGACAAGAGAAATATGGCAGTTCATCTGACACACCGCTAAGCTGGTTTACTTGGGGATTCAATTGGACTGTATAACTGAGATCTCCCGCCTCCCCTGGGACAAGCTCTGGACCCTTAAGGCCCTCGTTTCCCAATTTATGTCAGTCATAAAATCCACCTTGAAGGAGCTTCATTGGGCACTCAAATTTCACCTGCAAGGTGGTTTCTCCAGGGCAGGCTTTCTGCACAGAGCTAGCCAGAGCCACCACAGGGGCCACTTCCCCCACCACCACATCAGGGTGACTAAGGCTTTGAAGGAAGACCTCAGAACTTAACTTTCCTTCTTAGGTAAGTTTCATGATGTTTACCTGTGGCAGGAGCCCTTAGCCATGGATTCTACCTTCCAGGTGCATTCTGATGCAGTGGTCACTAGTGTGCTCGTCCTTGGCCATCACACTGGGCTGGGTCCAGTGCTCCCTCTAAGCTGAGTTAGTGTGAGCTAGCTCACAGTTTTTTAGCTTCCAGCTCACAGATTTTTGCCTTATCTCAGGAAGGATGGCTCCAGAGCAAACTAATTTATGCAGTAGCCAAATTGCTTGCTCACAACTTTAATGCCAGTAGCTCATAAAGTAGAATTTTTGCTCCAAAGACTCCACAGCTTAGAAGGAACATTGGCTGGGTCCGATATTGCACATGACCTAGAGCTATCCCCTGTTCTGGTGGTGGTTTCCTATGGGCCTTTTCATAGCAGGAACTCCTTTGTATATTAGGCGACACACCCCTAATGTAGCCAATCCTCCAAGAGTTTACAGAGCTCTTCTTACAGGGGCTACTGTAAGCTCTTGGAGGATTGGTTACATTAGGGGAGTGTCGCCTAATATGCAAAGGAGTTCCTGCTACAAAAAGAGCCCTGCCTATGGCAGGAATGCTTCAGGGACTAGTGGCTATGGTTTTGGTGTGACAAACAAGCTGTGGTTTGAGTTAACCACAAGGAGTCATCATGCTGAAAGCAGGTCATGCCCCTGGTGCGCAGGTTTGTTCTGGTTTGTTTGCCAGCTAACATCCTTTTCTAAGCACAGCATGTCACAGGGATGGATAAAAGCATTGTGGATATCTTACCTCACCCTCAGGAGGAGAGGTTCCGCAGCCTTGCACCCAACGCAAACCATTATTCAGACCCAGTCTCCAAAGATCTCTGGGCCCTTGGGAGCACACCATAATGCAGGGAGTATTCAACTCAATCACTCCATCCACACTGCATGCTTATTCCACAGCCACTAAATCCTTCTTTGCCTTTTCAGCAGGTTTTGGGGGACCCAGCACCTGGCTGCTGTTGGAAAGTGCTGCCGATACCTGGTCTGTATGAGGGACCATGGCTCTGGCTTTACACCCAGGATAATGGCTGGCAGGCATTTCCTTTTTTTTTTTTTTACAAGGCCTATGGCTACCAGGTGCCATGAGGCTCTTTCACCACCTCCAGGGACACTGAAGGCTGGCAAAGGCTCTTCCCCAGAGCACAGATGTTTGCAGACCAGATGCTGTGTTGGCCTGCATTCAAGGCAAAATTGTTTAAGGCTGCTTTCTCCCTTGCATACTTTGGGGCCCTCGGGGTGGGAGAACTTGCTGCTGGGTCCTGAGGAGATCTTCGTGGCCACATGCTGAGGCTTCAGGACTTAACTGTTACTGACTCTGAAGCCTGCTTAGTAAGCAGGAAGTCCAAGATGGGCCAGATGGGGCAGGGCACACAGCTCTGTCAACAGCCAGTACCCCTTACCCCCTTATTTCCTGAGTGTAATGCTTTTCCAGGGGCATACTGGGAGAGGTGGCCCCAAAGATACGTAGGTCCCAGACCGCTAAGGGCCTGGATTGGCATGGTGGCTCTGGGTGTCCCCCACGGGGAATTCAGAGCTCACTCATTTAGAAATGGAGTGGTCACCACCACAGCTGATCTGGGGTTCCCTCCATCCAGCATTCAGACTATAGGGCGCGCCGGCCTCAGGGGCACCAAATGGCTCCCCACTCCCCCCAAAAAGTGCCCCCCAGTTGCCCTAACTGGGCGCCCACCGCCACTAGACCCCCCACCCCCTTCCCGGCTTCCCTGGGGGCCACGCAGCCGCAGAGCCCCAAGAAAGCCGGCGCTGGGAGGGAGGGGCCGGCGGCTAGACCCCCGCCCCCTTCCTGGCTTTCCTGGGGGCCCAGCAGCCGTGGAGCCCCCAGGAAAGCTGGCATTGGAGGGAGGGAGCGGTGGCTAGACCCCCCCGCCCCCTTCCCAGCTTCCCTGGGGGTCCCGCAACCATGGAGCCCCGGGAAAGCCAGCTCTGGGAGGGAGGGGGTGGTGGCTAGACCCCCCACCCCTTCCCGGTTTCCCTGGGGGTCCTGCAGCCATGGATCCCCCGGGAAAGCTGGCGCTGGGAGGGAGGGGGCAGCAGCTAGACCCCCACCCCCTTCCCGGCTTCCCTGGGGGTCCTGCAGCTGCGGAGCCCCGGGAAAGCCGGCGCTGGGAGGGAGGGGGTGGCAGCTAGACCCCCCGCCCCCTTCCTGGCTTCCCTGGGGGTCCCGCAGCTACGGAGCCCCGGGAAAGCCGGCTCTGGGAGGGAGGGGCGGCAGCTAGACCCCCTACCCCTTCCCGGTTTTCCTGGGGGTCTCGCAGCCGCGGATCCCCTGGGAAAGCCGGCGCTGGGAGGGAGGGGGCAGCAGCTAGACCCCCACCCCCTTCCCGGCTTCCCTGGGGGTCCTGCAGCTGCGGAGCCCCCGGGAAAGCCGGCGCTGGGAGGGAGGGGGTGGCAGCTAGACCCCCCGCCCCCTTCCCGGCTTCCCTGGGGGTCCTGCAGCCATGGAGCCCCCAGGAAAGCCGGCGCTGGGAGGGAGGGGGTGGCGGCTAGACCTCCCACCCCATTCCTGGCTTCCCTGGGGGTCCCACAGCCGCGGAGCGCCCGGGAAAGCTGGTGCTGGGAGGGAGCAGGCGGCGGCTAGACCCCCGCCCCCTTCCCGGCTTCCCTGGGGGTCCTGCGGCTGCGGAGCCTCCAGGAAAGCCAGCACTCTGCCGCCGCCGCCCAGTCTCCAGGCCCCACCGGGAGGTTGGCATCCCCAGTGGGGGCACCCCAGACTGTCCTGCCTAGGGCACCCAGACACCTGGAGCCGGCCCTGCAAGTGCCAGCTGGAGTTTCTGCACCAGCTGAAGTTTCTGAGTTCTGAGAGGGGAGACCAATGTACAGTGCATTACAGAAGTCTAATCTTGATGTTACTGTGGCATGGATCCAGGCAGACAGATCAGCCGTATCAAGGTAAGGGGCCATCTTACAGGCTAGGCTGAGTTGGAAGAAAGCCTTTTTCGCAGCTTCATTAACTTTTTTCTCCAGTAGTAAAGTTGGATCTAGTATAACCCCAAGGCTTTTAACTGAGTTGGCAAAGGTCAGTTGAACTCCATCCAAAGTGGGGTCCTCCAAGACCTCCACCTTCCTAACCAGCATTACATCTGTCTTTTCAGGGTTTAGTTTCAATTTGTTCACTTTTAGCTAGTTAACTACAGCAGGCAGGCAGCTATTTAGGACCTCTACCACATCACCAGAAGATTTGGATAAGGACATACAGAGCTGCGTATCATCAGCATATTGATGACAACCACACACAAAACTGTGTATGATTTTACCTGGTTCCCAATAGCAACACTTTGAGGAATGATTTGAACCAGTTCAAGGCACATCCACAATACTTACTTCTTTCTCCAAGCATCTCAACAAGATAGTATGATCTACTGTTTCAAAGGCCACAGATAAATCCAGTAAGAGCCACATAGAGGTATGGCTATCATCAACTAAAGCTAGCACTGCCATCTCTGTCCCATAGTCTGGCCTGAAGGCAGGCTGAAAAAGGTCTAGGTTATCCAAGAAGACCTGGAGTTGATCTGTTACATGGCCCAGAAATGGTAGGTTAGAGACCAGGTGGTAATAGGTTGGAGACCACCCAACTTCCTGACCTGTCTGGACAACAGGTTCCTTCATCAAATGGTGGAGGAAGCTACGAGGGTCTCAGCCATACTCAACTTAATATTGACCAAAAGGCAAGAGATGTTAGATGGGGTGAAGGTGGTGGAGACCTTAGAGGGAAGTGACCATGTCCTGCTTGAATTCCTTTTGCTGTGGGGAACCAAGGAAGTTCATCACCACATGTGTAAGTTAGATTTCAGTAAGGCAGACTTTAATAAACTCAGAGGTATGATGAGAATGATTCCATGGGCAAGACTGCTGGAAGGGAAAGGAGCAAGTGAAGGGTGGGCTCTCCTAAAAAAAGAGCTCTTACAAGCTCAAGCTGTTGCTATTCCAACAAGGAGGAAACATGGTAGGGGATCCAAGAAGCCAATGTGGATGAACAGAGAACTGCATGATGTGCTAAGGGAGAAATAGGAAATGTTCAAGAAATGGAGGCAAGGTCATACCTCTATAGAAGCATATCTGCTAGGCACTGTAGGTCAGCCATCAGAGAGGCCAAGGCTCAAACTGGCTAGGGAGGCTCACTACAACAAGAAACTCTCCTTCAGATATGGAGCAAACACAAGATAAAAGAGGCGATGAGCCCACTGTTGGGTGAAAATGGAGAAACTCTGACAGAGGACAGAGAGAGAGCAGAAAGGCTCAGTGCCTATTTTGCCTCAGTATTTTTGCCTGAAGAAGACGATGGGCTCATCTAGAGATGGTAGTAGGTGAGTCACAGCATCTGGCTGCTGGTTGAAAAGGACAGAGAGGTAGTTGAGAAGCACCCAGCTTCATACAAATCCCCAGGGCCAGATGGTATGCATCCCAGAGTACTCAAAGAACTTTCTAGAGAGCTTGCAGATCCTTTGTCCATCATTTCCCAGACCTCTTGGAGGACAGGAGATGTGCCACAAGACTGAAGGACGGCAGATGTTATCCCAATTTTCAAAAAAGGGAGGAAGGATGACGCAGGAAACTACAGGCCTGTCAGTCTGTCCTCTGTCCCAGGGAAGATACTGGAGCGGATTTTAAAGGGATCAATCTGCGAGCATCTAAAGAACAACTTGGTGATCAGGGGAAGTCAGCATGGATTTGTCTCCAGCAAGTCCTGCCAGACCAACCTCATTTCCTTCTTTGAGTGACAAGCTTACTGGATCAAGGAAATGCTGTTGATGTTGTTTACCTGGATTTCAGTAAAGCTTTTGACAGGGTTCCCCATGATGTTCTAATGGGTAAACTAAAGGACTGTGGTCTGGACTGTAGGATAGTTAGGTGGATAGGGAACTGGTTGGAGAACCACACTCAGAGAATAGTTGTCAATGGCATGTCATCTGAATGAAGGGAGATGTCCAGTGGGGTGCCATAGGGCTTGGTTCTGGGCCCAGTTCTTTTCCATATTTTTATAAATCATCTGGATGATGGTGTGGAGGAGCTACTCATTAAATTTGCAGATGACACTAAATTGTGAGGAGCAGTGAACACACCAGAAAATATAGAATTCAACAAGATCTGAACATGCTGGGAAAGTGGTTGGATATGAACAAGATCCAATTTAACAAGGATAAGTGCCAAGTTGTACATCTGGGCAACACAAATCAGGAGCACGCATACTGGATGGGGGATACACTTCTGAGTAGCAGTGTACATGAACAAGAACTTGGGGTAAAGGTAGACCGAAAGTTAAACATGAGCAGCCAGTGTGATGCGGTGACAAAAAATGCTAATGCAGTCAATAGGGTGTATCAACAGAGGCATAACATCCAAATCACAAGATGTCATAGTCCTGCTGTACACTGCATTGGTCAGGCCACACCTGGAGTATTATGTGCAGTTCTGGAGGCCTTACTTCCAGAAGGATGTGGACAGAATGCAGCAGGTTCAGAGGAGAGCGAGAAGGAGGATCAGGGGCCTGGAGACCAAGCCCTATGAGGAAAGGCTGAGAGACTTGAGAATGTTTAGTCTGGAGAAGAGGAAGTTGAGGGAGGACATGATTGCTCTCTTTAAGAATATGAAGAGTTGCCACTTAGAGGAGGGCAGGGAGCAGAGGATGGGACTTGCAATAATGGGTTTAAATTAAGGGCAGGAAGGTACTAGCTGGATATTAGGAAAAACTTTTTACAGTAAGAGTTGTGCAACAGTGGAACCAGCTGCCTAGGGAGGTGGTGAACTCCCCCTCACTGGCAGTCTTTAAGCAGCATCTGGACAACTACTTGTCAGGGAAACTCTAGGCTGATCCTGCATTGAGCAGGGGGTTGGACTAGATGGTCTTTATGGCCCCTTCCAACTCTATGATTCTGAATGGGACACATCATTTTTCTGTAGGAATATTTGTAAAGGAGCTGATGAATAACCACCTCTTTGTGTGGCCAAGAGAAGGTGCATTGAGTTAGTGACTGATTTATAATAGGTGCTAAGAATTTGTTGATACGGCTCTTACATGATTTTATCAGCCAGGATGGGAAAGTGTCCAAGGTACAAATAGTAGCCTCCACAGTTCCCAGGATCTTTTCAACATCTACCATGGGAACTGTGTTAAAATGATTTATGAATAAAGCAGGTGGTGTATTAGGCCTTTCTTCTGGTGTACTGGTGTTATAACTGACATCCATATCAGCATATATTCTTGATATTTTATGTACAAAAAACTTGACAAAAGTATCACAGCTAATTGTCCATGCCTAGGACAATAAAGGCTGAGATTTAGACATCAGCAGATGCTGAGCTATCTTGAACAACTGGGATGGACATGCATTAGCTGATGCTATAATAGTAGAGACATAACTTTTCTCTGCCATTGTTACTGCTGCTTCAGTCTTACAATGAACTGTATAGCATGATCTGTCAGAATTAAATTGATTTCTCTGCCAGCACCATTTTCAATATCTCCTAACCCTTTTCCTTGGCACCACTGATACTCCTTCACAGAGTCATCTGGGGTGACAGAGGATTTGTGGGCCTCAGTATCTTGGGGAATATATATATATTGTAACAGCATCTTGGTAGGAACCTCCAAACACCTGCAGCCTGCATAAAGGTAATTGTGTCCTCCCTGCTACTCCTGCACCATTTAGATTTCCATATGGGGGCAGGTTGCAACTTGCTTTAAATTTTATATACTCCAGTAGGCCTGACAACAGCATAAATGCATACTGGTGCCTAACCCACTGGACATCTGGAAAATCAATCCACTACATCAGTCCTGATACAGATTTTTTCCTAAACCTTAATGTTTAAGGGTTGGCAGCTTTCACAGTACCTTGTGCCCATATTCTAGAATCCTGCCTTCTCCCTCTGAGACTTCCTATTTCAGGCTTCTCCTTGTGAGTCATCCCAACTTTTGTTCCAGCACACTCAAATTTTTGATGAGCCCTTTGAATCAGGTTCAGCAATTTAACAGTCCATTAGGGAGTCATGGAACAGAACAAGTGGCTGTTTAGGCTGACCACTCTAAAGGGCCATTTGCTCTTGTAAAGTGTCATACCATTTCCTCCAAAAGACACAAACACACAGACAGAGAGACAGAGAGACAGAGAGACAGAGAGAGAGAGAGAGAGAGAGAGAGAGAGAGAGAGAGAGAGAGAGAGAGAGAGAGATCAGTTCTAAAAACCTGGTATGGGAGACCAAAGCCAGGGAAGCCTCGGAATGAAAAGAGGAAACAAAGATTCAGAAAGCTACACACTGAAGCAATTTTGAGAAAGGCATTTAGAAGCAAAACTCAACAGTTAGCTTAAAATTAAAATCTGATGTTGTGTGGGGGAGGGTTTTGGCTTCAAACACCAGTTTCAAATGAGTGTCAGTGCTAGATATAAGGAGGACCAGAATACTTCTGAAAGTAAAACTGCAGACACCAAAGCTAGGGGGAAGGGGACAGCGTGAATTAGAGCAGAAATCAGCAGGATGCATTGGGGTAGGTACCTCTGAAAACATGCTACTTTTGTGCAGATTAAAATAGTTTCTGAGAACTCTTTGGCCTTACTTAGAAAGTAGGTTTTGTTTCACTAAATCCCAAAGAGCTGCAAAGCACTGTATCAATTGTGTATCCCAACATGGTATCAAGTTTCAAGCAAAAAGTTACTATTGTGCATGTGTGATTATAATAATAACAATAATAATCCCTCCAGAGGATGCTAGCTTGTTGTGCTGGTGGGGCTTATGTGCTCCAATGAATTAGAGGGCTATGCTGTTGGCAGTGCAGCTGCTGTCATGGTCTCCCATGATAGATAGGAATCAGACTGAATGCATTCCCAACCCCCCATTCAATGGGGTGAGAAAATCAAACTAGAAGTCTATACGGGCTCAGTCATTGCACGGGTTAACAAGGACTGGATCAGAGATTGATGGTTTTGGATCTTTGGTGAAAAATGGTCTACAGAACCCAGACTCTGCTGTTGGGCACCCAGGGCAGAGGCCTCATGGGCTACCGGAAGCAGGATGTTCTATAGAGCAACCAAAGCAGGGATCTGACCAGCAATGTTGAAAAGCAAAAGGTCTCGAGGACAAAATGAAATCATCATGCAATGTTATTTTGAATCAAGACCTGAACAGTATGAAACGAGTGTTTGAAATATGGAAAGAAAAGTGTCCTGATTCTACCATCACTGGACAGTGACCATTAGATTAGTGCCATTTTATCATGTGAAACAATTTTTTCACAGCAATAGTGCTAGAGGAAATAAGAAACAACAGCCACACAAAGGAAGAACATGAAGAACAAGATATAAATGAAACCAACCAAGAAATTGGCCATAGAAATGAAGCTGCTCTTGAAAGTCTACTAATTAAGAGCAAGATATGGCGCTTCCAAGTTGGCAGGCTGATGGCAGCCGTTTCTTCTGGCTCCCAGGGACACGGACTGCAAACCAGCGGGTAGAGAGGGGGTGCAATTGTACGCATTCCCCCAGGGCTCGAGGGATGAGCCCTGAGTCAGGGGTGCTGAGGTTCACAACCCCCCAGCTTTTAGCCTGGTGGTGGGGGCATTTTTTGCCCCGATGGTCTCTCCGCTGTGTTCCAGTACTGGTCAAGGCTTTGCGTACTGGAAAACCAAGTGGGGGGTGATTAAGTTTGAATTAAGTGACTGGCTGAATCGATGAAGTAACTGAAGACGTGTGAGTACAAGTTAATGAAGCACTAGAGGGAAGAATTTATCCCTGGAAGCATGGGGGGGGGGAGGTAATTGGATGATTAGATAAAGGAAATTACTACTGGATAAATGGAGCTTGAAGGGACTGTGATGGAGGAATGCTGAGATCTAAGAACTAAGTAACAGATAAGCAAACATTTGTGACTTTAAAAACAGTATCTGAAAATGTACTATATGGCTAGCTAGAAATGGCTAGAAGGAAGAATCAGAACTTTCTCTTTTAAAGACTGTTAACACCACAGTAAGAGACAGAGTGGAGCAAAGTCTACCCCCCCAAAAAAAAAAAAAAAGAAGTGAGGGGAAAGGGAACTCCCTCCCCCATATAACAATATAAAAATAAATCTCTTAGGGGGTAGGCGAAGTGAAGAGAATGCCAGAAAAGAGAGAAAGTATTGAATGAGAAAACTTATGAGGGTTGAAGTGCTTCCTGAATATTGGCTGGAAATGCTGCAGAATGTTCCTCTAGCAGACAGAGGGTGGGAAATCTCCCCTCTCGAAAGACAAAGTGACCGTGTAAACATTTGAAAATAACCTTTTTCAGGCATTGGAAATCATCCTTTTTCTTCTTAAAGACATTCTAAACATCTCTGTGAGTGGTGGCTGTGAAGTGTTGAATGTGGGTGGAGGTCCCCCATTTTAAAAATAAAATACTTTGGAATTAACTGAAAATAAGATGAATAGACCTAGAGAATCACTGGAGGTGGCGGAACGATTTGATGGATTTATGGGACCCCGGCAATCTAGCAATAAAAAGAAGATAAACAGACCCCTAGCTCTGGAAATGGCACCTCTGGAAATGGCTCCTGTTGCGTCAAAAGAATTAAAACGAACCTGAGTCTTCTTCAGGAAGTCGAAAGTTTAACTGAACAATAAATTCCACTGAGAAAGAATGGTGGGGCAGCAAAGCAGCTATGTTCTCCTATGACAAGTGGGGGGAGGGGAAACTCTCCTCCTAAAAATAAAGTGACAATATATTTTGATGGGGGGACATAGCTAATGAAATGTTGGGTGAAAGGTAGCTAAGTGGATTAAAGATCCAGGAGATAGCGGAGTTTCAGAAGATATCAACAATATGGACTGTGAGCTGAAGAAGATCGAGGGGAGAAGATTCTATAGCGAAGATCCTTTTTGGGGATAAGACTTTTGGCTGAGGGAGGATGTTTGGATAAAATAGGGGGGAAAGGTTTACACAGAGAAGATGGATGTTTGATGACGAGTGCTCAAATGAAATTTAAATGCATTTTATTAACTTAGACTAGTACCATAAAAGGAAGGGGGGAAGGGGATGTTAAGTAAAGGTAAAGGTTCCCTTGCTCGAAAGCCAGTCGAATCCGACTCTAGGGTTGTGGTGCTCATCTCCGTTTCAAAGCCGAAGAGCCAGCACTGTCCAAAGACGTTTCTGTGGTCATGTGGCCAGCATGACTAAACACCAAGGCGCACAGAACGCTGTTACCTTCCCACCGAAGTGGTACCTATTTATCTACTTGCAATTTCTTGCTTTCGAACTGTTAGGTTGGCAGGAGCTGGAACTAGAGACAGGAGCTCACCCCGTCATGAAGCACCCGGGTCTTGAACTGCTAAACTACTGACCTTCCACAGCCTGCAGTTCAGCATCTTAACCACTTGAGCCACCGCAGCAGAGGGATGTTATTTGATGCCTATTTAGGTTCTTTTTTCTGTCTTTTTTCTTTTTTAATAAGGGTAAAGCCTAATTTGGATGTATTTAATAACCATACTTAAATAATTTTGGATTGCAGGTAATGGTTGGTTAAAAAAATTTAAATAGTCAGATGGGCAGAAATTACTGTAACCAGATGATGAGGATGCCTGATATTTGCATAAAAGAAATTTAAGTGTATTTTAGAAGTATACTCCAAACAATCAGTATGAGCTAGAGCTTCTATAAGCGATTTATTCAACTGTCACCTTCAGGGTTAACAACTAAAAGTTCTTTTTTGTTAATGCCATATTTGTAAGCATTGTATACGATCATCACACCTTGAATTTTCTTTCCTCTCATCCCTTTCTTGTAGTTGTTTATGATAGTACCCTTTCCCTTTTCTGTAGATATTTAGAAAATGCAATAAAAAATCCCCTTTGGGGGGCCAAAAAAAAAAAGAGCAAGATATTGACAATACATCATCAGGAAGAACTGAAGGCAAAAATCTTAAAGCATATTAACAGCAAAGAAGACAGACAAATATTACCTGTGCTCAGAACAACATCAGATTCCTACAGCAAATGTAACTGAAACCAACCAGTTGATGTATAGTGCGGTGGTTGTAAGAACAAGAGAACTGGGAATTAGGGATGGGCACAAACTATTTCATGAGCCAAAATTTGGCACGAACTTAACCCAGTTCTGGACCCCTAAATCAATGTTCAGGGAAGGTGCCTTCCCCAAACATTTACCAGACTTTTGTCCAGTTCCATTCAGCTGTTCAGGCCATTTAAACCTAACAGATGAGCAGTGTGAGTCTGCACCTGACCTGTTAGGTTTAAATGGCTGCTAGCCATTTCAGCCTAAAGAGCTGACAGGCGCATCCTCTCCACTGTTAGGCTGAAATGGCTGCAAGCCACCTGTTGGTTTCACTTCACTTGAAAGTGAGTCATTAAACCCATCAATTTCACTCCCCCCACTTCGAAGCAGGGGAAACAAAATGGGTGGTGATCCCCTCTCTTTTCTAGCCGCAGCAAGCCGCAGCTGGGAGAGAGGAGTCCAAACTAGCCAGTTTGGGGCATTTTTGGCTCAGTTCAGGGAGCACCCCAAACCCTGAATTGAATGAAATCAGAATGTTTAGGTTTGTATCCATCCCTACTTGGAATGGACATTAAGAAAAAGGCAGTTAAGTATTTTAAGGTTAAACCAAACTGGCAAATCAGATTGGGGGCAGAATCAACAAATGCCAATCAGACTTAAGCACCTTAAAAGAATTAAAAGAAAGGAAACTCAAGAATGAAAGAATAGAAGCAAGCCTCAGGGACAAATATCAGTTAGATATAAAAACAATAGCTCAAGTTGCAGAGGAAAACAAAAAGATTTCACACTTATTTTAATGGATGACTTGAAAATATATGGAAAGTCATCTTCAGAGATTGATTCTTTACTAAATATAGTTTGAATATGCAGCAAGGATATAGCAATGGAATTTGGCCTTGACAAATGTGCAGCATTACCACTGAATGGAGGAAAGATAATTGAACAATAAGAAATCAAGATGCCAAACAACAATATCAAAACACTGAGCTTTAAAGAAAACTACAACTATCTTGGAATTTTGGAAGCTGACAACATCAAACATGCCCTTTTTATGAAAAGTATAACGAAGAAATATTACCAAAGAGTTAAAAAGATATTGCAAACAAAATTAAATGGATGCAACACAGTAAAGGTAATTAACATGTGTCCTTCGCAAACCAGTTCAAAGATACATAGCTGGCATTAACAACTGGAAACAATCAGAATTAGAACCAATAATTCACGAAACTTGCAAGGTAATGACAATGCATCACTCATCTTTACTTACCAAGAAAATTAGATGGAAGAGGTCTCCTGAAAGTTGAGTAAGCAGTTGAAGAAAAAAAACAGGCACTGAATAACACTAGCTCAGCTCCAGAAGACAGTGTTGCTGGGAAAAGCAAGAATCCTGCAAAGATACCTCTGTAATTCCCAAGAACTTGCCTAGATCTTGAATTGCAGAACACCGTCTACCCTTCAAGTCTCTGACTGTGACCATTCATGATGATGAAGAGGAAGAAGGAAGAAAAAGAAGAAGATAATCCCTTTTATCTTCTGGAAAGTAAAAGAGCAAGACTGATTCCTTTCACTATAATATCAGGCAGTATTAAGTGAAGCAAAAGCTGTCAAAGCAAATATCCCAATATTTGTCTGTATACAAACACAATAAACACTTCCCCTCCTCTATGCTCTCCAAAGGACAGAAAATTGGTCATTGCTCTTTTTTCCATATTTTCTCATGTTGATTTTTCTAGCCTCATCAAAGATCCCAAAAGGCAGAGGGAAGAGAAATGGTGTACATCTCCTAGTCCAAAGGCTGAAAAATATAAACAGCTGTTCTGGACTTGGCTTTGGGGAGGGAGGAAGCTATTGTAACTCTGTGTGTAAAACATACTCTAGAAAAGAATCCAAAGTACAAAGGGGGGCACATGAGGCACCTCTAAAATGTCGTTCTGTTTGTTCAAAATAATATCTGTATTTTGCAGCAACATATACTTATTTCCATAACAGATTAAACATATGCTTGGCCTGCAAGCAAATCCCATTGATTCCAAGGAGTGATACACAAAGCCATCCTAACTAAAGACTTCATCCAGTTTGGGAACAAGTTGGCTGGTGCTGCAAATCAGAATTTAGGTCATCTACCCCCACACACACACAAAGGGTACAAATTTAGCATGTACCCTATAAAGTATGAGATGGATACATATATTCATTTCACATCATGAGCAAATGGTGAGAAACTAATGCCAACACTGGCTTTCTGCAGCATGTTTCTGTGGTATGTACACAGTTCACCTTCCCATTAGTGTTTTGCTCTGGCTTAGGTCTAAAACTGCTGTGGAGGGGGTTGGGGGGAGGGCTTTCACATAACATCATCCCCCAGTTGTCCTCAAATTGTTCACTTCTATTCCATAGTTTCTTCTGGTTTGATTTTTTCCTTTGCAAACCAGCTTTGGTATGATCTTTCCCAAAAAGACTGTATTCAGACCAGATTTGTCCACTGTGTGGATGAAAAGTCAGGATTTATACACCACCCCAACTGCATCAGTACCCCTTCATCTTACCATCTATCATCCCCACCCCCTGCATCAAAGTTGGGCTTATAGCTGGATTTGTGGTAGCTATAATGCTATAGTGTTCATATATGTACATTATGGTGATATGCTTACTACTGAGTTTTTTTAAAGGCCTCTGGTGGGGGGAGGGGGGAATATGGTGGGCACAAAGGGAAATTAAGGAAAGAGTGGAGAATCTGGGGTGGAGAATCTCCCCTCCCCATTTTGACACTTTGTTGAGTGTACAATGAAGATTCAACTTTGGGTGGAAGCTATCATAGTGACGGAAAGATGTCTCTCATTATGCTATGCACCATAGGTTCCCACTAAAATGCCACCATGCCTCTTCCATTTTGCTAATGATATGCTGTGGAGGTTAATTGCTATGCAAAGGGAACCTAACAGTTGAAAATACTGTGGAAACAACATAGGCTCCCCACCATCTGTAAAGGCCTCAACCTCAGCTTCTATTCTTAAAACATTACTGGCCCTCCTGTGGACAGAGAAAAGCTTGGAAATAAGGATTTTTGTGGACAAGATCTGAGGACAGAATCATACATTCCTGAAGCAATGTGCTTTCCACCTGAAACTACTTCTATATAGTTGGGGTTTCAAGCAACTGCAAAATGTTTGAACTAGTTTCCCAAATGTCTGATTGGATCTCAGAGTAAGTACACCATGCCAGTGCCTCCAGTCCCATGAAAGGTGCACTTGCCATATGGTCTTGACAGTTGATGTGGAATGCATATTCAAATGTTCCCACAGCTACATAAAGCCCTAAAAGGCCCATAGCCAAGATTTTTTAATTTGGGGGGCTTTTTAAAAAGTCGTGGGGCACTGAAATAAAAATAAAATTAAAAATTCACATAGGCTGAGCTAAAAAAAACTCACGTAAGAAGGGAGGGGAAGCCACGTGCGTCTGCACTCCAAGCCATGAATTTGCAGCTTGGAGTACAGGCACACAGCCCCTGCTTCTCCCCCAAAGCCTTTAAATGGACAAATTCACATCTGGGAGTGTAGGGACACATAGCCTCCCCCCACTTATTCCCAAAAGTTGAGGGGCTTTGGCAGGAAGCCGGGGGGGGGGCAGGCCCCGGGAGGCCCCACAGTAGCTACAGGCCTGCACAGAAGCAATATTCAGCAACATCAGCACTATTTGTTATGTTACAATCCTGCTTTTCCTTCAAAGAGCTCAGTGAAGCACACAAACAAACAAACAAACAAACAAATTTATTAAAACAGTCATAAGACCAGCAAAATAGACTAAAATAATACAACACAGAATCTTACAACAAAAGACCCTTCAGCCATATTTTCTAAAATACCAGATCAGTCATTTTCATAATTAGTGGCTCGAGTTACAGTACAATCTGCGCTTTTTTATTACCAGATAGCAATATTTAGCAACATTGCGTGAGACAGGTTCGTAATTATCAGCCAGTAAAAACTTCATCAGGCATTCCTCGGCATATGTGAGATAATTTGCCAAAGGTTTAAAATGTGAGAGAAGGGGTATCAACAGATGCTGTCTCTCTTCATCATATATAGGGCAATGGAGTAATATATGAGAAACTGACTCCACCTGATCTAACAAACAAAAACAAATCCTCTGATGCATGGGAGTCCGGGTATATCTACCATAAAGGACTGCTGAGGGTAGTGCATCAAGACGTGCTCTAGTGAATGCCCATCTATAGTTAGGATTTTTTATGAGTCCAAGGTAAGATGCAGCACTGAAGCTAGGTCCCATCTTCAGTCTCTTATAATAAGAAGGTAGGGCTGCATAGTCGTTTTGTGCTTCAATATCCATAAATCTTTGTGATATTAAAATCTTTGCATGCTTCAATCCTCCCTCTAATAAATTTTCAGGATCTAGCCCGATTGATTTCAGTTTATCTACTACCCTAAGAGCCCATTGGGGATATGGTGTAGATGTCAAAAAATCAGGGATAAGTCCCACCGGATTCAGATGGGACTTAACCCAATAATTACACCTCTGTATCCAGACGTTCAGTGTCACAGTTGATAAGCCTGCTTCTTGTCTTAAACTCAGATTTGCCATACCTTTCGGGGCATTGAACAGTGCTCTAAGAAATTTCGATTGTACTAGCTCTAGTTCTTTAAATTTACTCTCTGCCAGTATTTGTGTTCCATATATCATTTGTGGAAGAACCTTGTTCAAAAATAGTTTAAGAGCAGCCAGTACATACTGAGCTCCCTCTTTCCTAAAGAAGCGCAATATAGCATTTGCGCTCCTTTGTGCTGAGCATGCTTCATATTGAAGATGTCTAGAAGCCCTTCCATTAAATGAGAATGTTAGTCCCAGGTATTTAAAATTTTTAACCTGAGCTACCGGGACCCCATCCATTGACCATTTCATTTCTTTATATTTTTTATGGAAACGCATGATCTTTGAATAATTTACAGTAAGTAACTCTTTTTGGCATTGTGCACTAAATTTTTCCATTGCCCTCTTTAGTCCTCCTCTAGATAGTGAAAGGAGCACAGCGTCATCTGCATACATTAAAACAGGAATCTTTCTTCCCATGCCCAAAGTGGGGGCTGAGATGTCAATTTAATGCAGACAAATTATCAAACAATTTACATACAAGTTAAATAGAAAAGGAGCAAGAAGGCAGTCCTGTCTAAAACCTTTTTGGACTTGAATGGGTTTTGATAGCTTACCATCAGCAGTGTATCGTATTTGTACAGTTGTATTTTTATATAGATTAGACATCAACAATAGTAATCTCTTATCAATAGTTAACTGATCCAATTTAGCCCATAACCTTTCCCTCACAACCGAGTCAAAGGCCGCTTTCAGATCGATAAATGCAGCATATAAAACTCCCTTATGGTTATGCGTGTATTTTTGAGCTAAATAATCCAGGACCAAACAGTGATCTAAGGTGGAACGGCCTTTTATAAACCCGCCCTGTTCAGTTTTAAGTATTTTTTCTTGTTCTAACCATCTGCAGAGTTTCAGACACAGGTGTTTGGTATAAAGTTTGCATATAATATTTATCAAGCTAATAGGTCTATAATTATTGGGGTCAGCTCTGTTGTTTTTCTTAAATATCGGGATTATTATAGCCAGCCCCCAACCTTCTGGAATTTGTCCTGTCTGATCAATATATGTGGCCAACATCGGGAACCACCAGGTTAAATTAGCTTTTAATAGCTCTGCTGTAATATAATCACTACCTGGGGCTTTTCCAGTTTTGAGATTTTTAATGTAAAATTCTACCTCCTTAGTTGACACTGGATCCCAGGATGGATAATTGTTCAGCTCTCTCAGTGGGAAGGATTCCCGATTCTCTCCTTTAAATAGTTCTTCAAAGTGATTTTCCCATATTCTTGCAGGAATTATATACTCCCTGTTAGCATTACCTACTTTGTTAATACCTGCAACTATTTTCCAAAATTTCCTATGATCCTTCTTCTTGGCTGCCTCTATTAGTGTATTCCATCTAAGCTGTGTAGCCAAATTTTTTTTACTTCTCAGAAGATGCTTATAGGCCTTTTTTTTTAGCTTGTACTTCTAGTTTATTTTCAATCACTGGGGCTTTATGAAATTCTTTAAGGCTCCTGATAAGACTCTGTTTTGCCTGCACGCAGTCCTTATCAAACCAACTTTTATTATAGGGGCACCCCAATTGGGAGTTATTAATCTCATAAGATAGAAGTGAGGATAAATGGGCCGTTAGTTGTGCATAATTATTTTTTTTGTAAATACATTTTATTATTGGATATATTTTCATGTTCATACAATTTAAACAAACCAATACATATCCATTTTCTTTCACCTTCTCCCCCCAAACAAGGCTTCCCGCAATGCTTCAACCCCATAATGACTCTCTATTTAAGAACATAAGAACATAAGAACATAAGAGAAGCCAATGTTGAATCAGGCCAAAGGCCAATCTAGTCCAACACTCTGTCACACAGCGGCCAAAATATACCAGGTGCCATCAGGAGGTCCAGCAGTGGGGCCAGGGCACCAGAAGCCCTCCCACTGCTGCCCCCTCCAGCACCAAGAATAGAGTGCATCACCTGCCCCAGACTGAGAGTTCTCATTCTATACCCCGTGGTTAGTTACATTTACTACTAAACTTATTTTCTTTTACTAATGGTAACAATTCAAAAGTCTAAATCTCTTTCAATTTCTCCTCAATAGCTGTCAAAACAGATCAGACCACGTTTGACATCCCAATTTTTCAACAAGTATTCTTGAAAGTCTTTCCAATCTTCGAAAAAGGTTTCGTCTTCTTCGTTGTTTAGTTTTCTTGTTATTTTGTCCATTTCTGCCATAAACAAAGTCTTTTTAATCCATTCCCATGTTTCAGGTATCTTATCTTGTTTCCAACATTGAGCAAAAATCAATCTAGCTGCTGTAATCAAGTACCATAATAATGTTCTCTTGGTTACATTTACTTCTTCCATTTTAAGACCTAACAATAACATCTGTGGGTCTTTCTTAAAAGTACATTTCAGAATTTTTTGTATCTCATTGTGGATCTTAGTCCAATAACATACTGCTTTATCACATGTCCACCACATATGGTAAAAAGACCCTTCATTTTTCTTACATTTCCAACATTTGTTAGACATACTTTCATTTATAATAGCAATTTTTTTGGGCATCATATACCATCTATACATCATTTTATAACAGTTCTCTTTAACATTTACACAAGTTGAAATTTTCATTGACTTTTTCCACAAATATTCCCAAGATGTCATAAGTATCTCGTTATTAATATTTACTGCCCACTTTATCATTTGCTCTTTTACTATTTCATCCTCAGTATACCATTTCAATAAAACCTTATATAGTTTTGAAATCATTTTTTTACCCTTTTCAATCCATACAGTTTCAATTTCAGTATAATTTTCTCTAAAACCATGTTCTCTTTTGTCGGTTTTGAATAAATCATAAATCTGTCTATACTTCAACCAATCATATTCAAATTCAACATCAATTCTATCTTTTAATACAAAGTTTTTCCCTTCCAATTTTAAGAGACTTTTGTAGGGTAACCAATCTAAACCCTGGTTTCTTGAATAAGGATTAATCACTTCTGCTGGTACTATCCAAAGTGGTCTTTCTTCCGAGAAGAATTTTCTATATCTCATCCAAGTCTCGAACAGTGATCGTCTTATGAAGTGGTGTTTGAAAAACTTGTCTATTTTTACTTTTCCATACCATAACATCAAACGCGGCAAAACATTCATTTTTACCGTTGCAATTCTTCCCAATAATGATAGATTCAAGGTATCCCATTTCTTCATATCTTGCTGGATCTTGTGCCAAACCTTTTCATAATTATTTTTAAACAAATCAATATTTTTCATTGTCAATTCAATTCCTAAATATTTGGTCTTTGTAACTAGTTCACATTGAATTTTCTCCTGAAGTTCCATTTGTCTCTGCTTCGTCATATTTTTACACATCACTTTCGTTTTGCTTTTATTGACATAAAATCCCGCGACTATTCCAAATTCTTTAATTTTTTCCATCAATTGTGGTATATTCTCAATTGGATCTTGAATCATAAACATTACATCATCTGCAAAAGCTCTATATTTATGCACAAAGCCTTTTACTGTAAGTCCTTCAATGCCATTGTCTTTTCTTATCTCTGTCAATAATATTTCCAATATCCAGATAAACAATAACGGAGATAACGGGCGGCCTTGTCGTGTTCCCTTTTGAACTTGGAAAAAGTCTGTTCTTTCTTTGTTTATGTTCAAAGCTGCTTTCTGTTCTGAATATATTGCCACAATCATATTAAAAAAGGACTGTCCTATATCCATTTTTTCAATTACTTGCAACATGAACTCCCAATTTAAATTGTCAAAAGCTTTTTCCGCATCTAAAAAGAGGAATCCAACTTCTTTTTCTGGATGTTTATCATAGTATTCAATAGTATCAATCACCACTCTCAGATTGTCTCTAATTTGTCTATTTGGTAGAAAACCAGCTTGTTCTTCCGCTATAACATCTTTCAAATATTTTTTCAACCTTTCTGAGATTATTTTTGCAAATATTTTGTAGTCATTATTTAGTAGCGATATTGGTCTATAATTCTTTACGTTAGTTAAGTCCAGACCTTCTTTAGGTATAAGTGAGATATTTGCTTCTTTCCATGAATCTGGGATCCGTTTAGTCATTCTTATCTCGTTTGACAGAAGCACTAAAATAGGGGTTAGCTCCTCCTTGAATTTCTTATAAAATTTTGCTGTAAAACCATCTGGACCTGGAGCTTTGCCCAACTTTGCGTCTTCTATCGCCCTTGTTACTTCTTCTTTTGTTACTAGTCCATTTAATAATTCTTTAATTTGTTGTCCCAGCTCTGGTACTTCAATATTCTCCAAATATCTCTTAATTTTCTGTTGATCAATTCCTTTCTTTTTAAACAGTTTGGCGTAGTATTTGAAAAAAGCTCTTTTTATGCCTTTCAGATCTACTACATCTTTCCCATCTTCGATAATCTTGCTTATAAAATTCCTTTCTTTTCTATTTTTCAATTGCCACGCTAAAAATTTTCCTGGTTTATTTGCACCCTCAAATGCTTTTTGCTGTAATTTCTTCAAATTCCAATATAATTCTCTATTTAGTAGAACATTCAGTTGATCCTGTAAAAAGTGGATCTCTTTAATAATTTTTTTCTTCCCTGGTCTTTTCTTTAGTTCCTTTTCTTTTTGTCGGATTTTTTCATGAAGGTCATTTTGTTGTTGCATCCTTTGCTTTTTATCTTTAGAGTTCAGAGAGATAAGCAAACCTCTCATTACCGCTTTGTATGTATCCCATACAACCTGTATATCAGTACCTTTGTCCAAATTCATTTCAAAAAAGTTTTTCGTTTCTTTCTTTAAAGTCTCATTAATCAATTTTTGGTCCAATAAGTCCTCATTAATTCTCCAGTATAGTTGTTTTGTTTTTTCTTTAGATGTCCAAAGTAGAGGGTTATGATCCGAGTTATTTTTTGGTAAAATTTCAATTTTATGAGTTTTTTGCGCCATCTCCTCTGACATCCAGATCATATCAATTCTAGAAAAGGAACTATGCCTGTTAGAGTAAAATGTATAATCCTTTGTCTTAGGGTTCCACTTCCTCCAAACATCTTCTAATTTCTCTTGCTTCATCAGCTGGAAAATTTTTTTGGCAGTTTTCCAACCACCTCTCCAATTGCATTAGACTTTCTGTCCAATACATTGTTGACCGTGCCATTGAAATCTCCTGCAAAGACAATTTGATCATAGTTTAAACAGTCCAACTCTCTTGTCAAATCATTGAAAAAGTCTCTTTTGCACCATTGGGTGCATATATGTTTACAAGCAATGTCCTTTTTCTGTACATCGTTATTTCCACGCCAACGTATCTTCCTTCCTTATCTGAGAAGATTTGTCTAGGTTCCAATTCTTTAGAAATATATATCACTGTTCCTTTTTTCTTATTAATTGCTGATGAATGAAATTCTTCTCCCAATTTTTTATTAATCAGATATTTATTATCTTGTTTTCTAATATGTGTTTCTTGCAAACAAATTATGTTACATTTTTGTTTCTGTAGCCAATGATTCACTAATCTTCTTTTGTTTGGTGAATTTAGTCCATTTACATTCCAAGATAAAAATTTGTAATCCATCATTGTTTTGGGTTAAATGTCTTTAAAATCATCAAAATTGTTCTCTTTGAATCTGAGCATATCTCCTTCTGTTTTAATTGTAACTCTCACTGAGTTGTGCGAAAATGATAGTCCATGTGGGATCTCCCATCTAAACCTGATGCTCATTTCTCTTAACCTGTCTGTTAATTTCTTAAATTTTTTTCTGTCTTGTAAAATCATTCTCGGAATTTCTCTTAAAATTATTATTTTCTTTCCATTAATTTCCAATGGTTGTGTAAACTGCTTCTTGAAGATGTCTTCTTTCATTTTTGTAGTCACAAATTGAACAATCACATCTCTGGGTAATTTCTTTCTCTTGGCATAAGCTGAGTTTACTCTGTAGATTAGGTCAAAGTCTGACTCCAAATCTCCTTGATCTTCCCCTATATAAGTTGTCAAAGTATTAATTACTAAGGCCCGAATATCCTGATCTTCCTCCTCTTCAATTCCTCTCAGTCTCAAATGGTTCTGAGTATATTCCATTATGGACTCCAGTCTTGTATTTTCTTGTAGGGATCTTTTAACTTTCTGATCCATTTCTTCTGATTTTGTCACCAGACTTTGAACCTCTTTTTTAACTTCTTGCGTATCTTTTTTTATCCCTGCCACTTCTGTTAGTACCAGTTCTTTCAACTCTTCCATATTTTTTTTCTGTACTTGAACTTGCACTTGTTCTATTTGCTCCAGTTGTATTTGTAGCTGTTGTTGCAACTGTGATTCTATTTGCACCACTTCTGTCATCCTTTTCTCCATTGCCTCCATGGCAGCCTGCCATTCTTTTTTTTCTTTTGCGGTCATTCTTGGACTTGGTGATGAGGCGGCCCTTGGTCTTGGTCTCAAATCCGTCTTGGAGGCAAATTCAAAACTAATCAGTCTTTATATTATCAATCTTAAAGTCCAATCGCCACCTTTATAACTTTTTCCAGTACTTTTTCAGTTCAAAAATAACTTTTTAAAATTTAGTCCTCCTCAAAATGGCGGGCGCAATTTCTCTATGGTTTTCTGGCTAGAGTAGGCTTCTTCGAAACGTCCTGTTTAGCTGTCCGTCACTGTAATCCAACTTCCAGTGTCACACTCTAAAACGTCCATCTACATCCGGCAGAGCAACTTCGAAAACATCCACTCTAGCCTACTTCCTGTACCATAGAATCACAGTCAGTTTCGTTTCTGCTACGCAAGGTTTAGTCTTAGCTGACCACAGGAATGCAAAACAAAGTCACTTTTCCGCCGTTTTCTCTGAAGGAAAGCTTTCTTTTTACTTTTAAATCAAGCGGATTAGTCCTTTAAAGCTTTTTACGCTTATCCGTACGTTTAGATTTTGCCTTCTTCTTCAAACCGGTAAGCAAATGTTCAATTGTTACCTTACTTGTAATCTCGGGGTTTCGCAGTGCTTCTTCTGTAAACTATGTTAATCTTGATGTTAAAGAGGTCGGTAGATGACGGATTTATGCTGAATTCTCAGCCCAGCTGGTATCTGTAGAGCTGACTTGCAACTGCCTTCTTCGCGGAAGGAGATCAAGGTGTAAACAAGCCTCCTCCGAAGCTTATCCACACCGATCTCAACTCCCTCTCAGGCTTGGCTGCTTGCTTGCCACTCCCCCACCTGGGAGTGCTGCGCTGGGCCAGGTAAAGCCCAGACTATCATCAGATACCGCTGTACACCTTGCCCAAATCGCAAAGTGTGTCAATTCGCCATTTTAACTCCGGCCGGAAGCCCTTGTGCATAATTATTGAGAATAGAGGCCTCACATCTAGAACCCTCTTTCTTCTTTAGTGATGATAATTTTCTATAGATATCCCTCCCTATTTCAGATGTTGTCCATGTTAGAAATTTATCATTCAGCTTGGGACACCAGTTGGATTTCTGCCTACTTGTTATGTTGTCTACTTTTAGGAAGGTTCCATGGGCTTTATGTAGGGGAACAAACCCTACATCCCAACTTAAATTAAGAGGCAGGTGGTCACTCTCAGCTCTCTCTTCGATATAAAGGCCCTTTACCCTTTCAAACATACAGTGAAGCACACATGATTCTTCCTCCCCTACTACAACAACCCAGTGAGGTAGATTATACTGAGAGAGTACGACCAGTCCTGGTCCTCCAGTGAACCTCAAGGCTAAGCAAGAATTTGGACCTGGGTGCTTCCTCATTCTAGCTTTGATCACTACACTACTCCATTTCAAATAACAAATCTGTGCTGAGTTTTCACCATCCCACGCTACTACTGGCTCCCCTCCCATGGATCGCTCCACCTCAGCCTCCCATCTATCCCCAATATCCAGTGATGACCTTGGAGTTTTGAATTAAAAGCTGCAATATTCTCAAGCTCCTTTTCAAGTTGTTTACAAAAATCTTTCTAGAATACACTTGAACAGATGGCTAGATTCAAGCCCTCAGCTGGGCTTTGTTATCTGATTTGAATCTACGTCTGTAGTTAATAAGAAGTCATCATTCCCACATCCTCCTCTTTCAAAGTATTATTGTCCATGCCTTCCCATCAGGGGCAATCTGGCTGCAGTGTGAAGGCATAACTAACCCAAGAATGTGCTTCTGCAGAAGGTAAGAGAAGGCAGCTTTGCATCAGCTTTTTCTCCTAGGATTATGTTCTAGGGCATACTGGAAACAGCTGGTGGCATCTAATGCACCTCATCTGCTGTCCCTTGATTAGGGCTCCAGGTTTACTCTGGGAAATCAGTACCTCATTCAGAGGGTTTTTTGTAGAAAAAGCCCAGCAGGAACTTATTACCATAACAGGCCACACCCAACAGCAGAAACTCATTAGCATATTAGGCCACACCCCTGACAGCACAGATCTGCCCTCACAGAGCAGGGAGAGCTTGTACCTGAGTAAACTTTGATCTTAAAGGTGCCACTGGACTCTTTTGGATTGCTAGCTATGGGGGGGAGAACGTGCAGAAGGAAGGAAGGAAGGAAAGAAAGAGAGAAAGAGAGAGAGAAGGAATGGAGGGAAAGAGGAGGAGGAAAGAGAGAGAAAGGAAGGAAGGAAGGAAGAGGGAAAGAAGGAGGGAAAGAAGGAGGGAAAGAAGGAGGGAAAGAAGGAAAAAGGAAATAAAAAAGAGAAAAAAGGAGGGAAAGAGAGAGAGAGAATGAAAGAAGGAGGGAAAGAGAGAGAGAGAGAAGGAAAGGAGGGAAAGAAAGAGAGAAGGAAAGAAGAAGGGAAAGAGGGAAAGAGAGAGAGAGAAGGAAAGAAGGGGAGAAAGAGGAAAAGAAAGCGAAAAGGAAACAAGTGGAGATCAGGCGTGCAAGGCCTTCTGACTCCCTGAACTTAAAAGGGCTCCCTTTAAGTGCAGGGAGCTGGCAGGAAAGGCCCCCACGCATCCTATCTCCACTGGGAGATCTGGCATACGAGGCCTTCTGGCTCCCTGCACTTAAAGGGGTGGGAAAGTGCAGGCACACCATGCACCTGCTTTCTGCTCGGAGATTGGGCATGCAAGGCCTTCTGGCTCCCTGCGCTTAAAGGGGCTCCCTTTAAGTGCAGGGAGCCGGTGGGAAAGGGCCCTGTGCACCCGATCTCCAAGCAGAGATCAGGTGTGCAAGGCCTTCTAGCTCCCTGCACTTAAAGGAGCTCCCTTTTAGTACAGGGAGATGGCGGGAAAGGGCCCTGCATGCCCTATCTCCACTCGGAGATCTGGTGTGCGAGGCCTTCTGGCTTCCTGCATTTAAAGGGGTGGGAAAGGGCCCCGTGCACCTGCTGTCCGGTCAGAGATTGGGCATGCGAGGCCTTCTGGCTTGCACTTAAAGGGGCTCCCTTTTAATGCAGGGAGCCGGCAGGAAAGGGCCCCATGCACTCTATCTCCACTCAGAGATCTGGCATGCAAGGCCTTCCAGCTTCCTGCACTTAAAGGGGCTCCCTTTAAGTGCAGGGAGCTGGTGGGAAAGGGCCCTGCACACACCCCATCAATGCCCCGCCACCCCCTCATGGCCCACCCCCCAATCAAGCCCCTGCTGCTGCTGGCCCCCGCACCAGCAAGGCCACGGGTGCCCTGAGCGGGAAGGCTGGGAAGACTTAGGTTCCTTCTTCTTGCTCTGGTGGCCTGACTGAGGGCTGTTGGGAGCAGGGGGCATGGCCAAATCAGAAGGCAGCCGGAATGCCATTCTGGTGCATTCTGGCCCAAAAATAGCCCTGCTCATTCAAATCTATTTGTTTATATGGATATTTATTCCCCATTTTTCTCCCCAATGGGAAACAAAGTGACTTACAATATCCATTTTATCCTCACAATAATAACACTGTGAGGTAATGTAGGCTAAGAGGCTATGTGTGACTGGTCCAAGAACACCCAACAAGCTTCCATGACAAAGCAGAGATTCAAACCAGCATTGTAACCACTACCCTATGCAGATTCTCCAAAAAATACCTGCTTTCCTGTCATATCTCTCATGATAACTTGGTAAATATTACAAAGAAACTCAACTGCTTTCTATCTTTGCCTTGAAACTGCAAGCTGACATGCCTAATCATAAGAAAGTTTACTCATAAGTAAACACATCAGAAAGGGCAAGAGGAGTGCTCTACTTATGATTTGTTTGTCTTGAGATGTGCCCCTTATAACTATACTTTTGCACAATGTACAATGTATAAACAGCAACACAGGAACAACCAAGGGACAAGACAAACAACAAGATAAAACCAAATGAAACCACAAGGTGAGTGGAGTCTGGCAAGACAAATGGCAACTTCCCCACCTCTAGCCTCTGATGGCTACCTTTTTGTGCTGTCCACAATTACACACCTGTGAATCAGTGGACCCCCAGGAAGAGAGTGTGCAAACTGTAAGTCTGCAGCAGGATGGGGGAAATTGGCAAAAATCACCCTTTTCTGCTCCACAGACAGAGAACGCGTTCCGTCTGAGGCTCCACTGCTGCACTGATGGAATGGCACCTGAGGACCCAAGGTAGGGGCTCTAGTGCAGGCACGCCATTTGATTGTACAAATTTTTATGAAAATGTGTATGGTGTCCATGCTCTGTGAATGCCCTCTAAACAACCCACTGGAGCCCAATTTTGTCATAACTTCCTGTAATTAATTTATAACTACAATGCCCATGACTTTCTGTTATAATGCACATCCCCTGTACAAGCACACAGATAAATCTCTGTTCTACAGAGACAGTTTGACAAAAATCATTCTAAAATACTTCATCTCCTCAGCTTAATTTTTTTTTTGAGGAGGGAAAGGCAGTAATTGAAACATGTATCAATTTAACATACCTTAGATTGGAACTGAAGAAATTGAACTTTTTAAAAATCCCACTGCAGAAATTATTTGGCCTTGAACAAGACAGACCTCGCTAGCTGTTCTGCAATTGAAAAGATTCTTTTATGAGCACTTTTAAAAATAATTATTGTAAAGCACTTCAAGTAGAATTCTGATTGTCGTCTATTCCTCATTTCATGCTTTCACAATGTTTTTGTTCAAGGATGAATCTTTTATGAAATATCTATTTTAGGTTATGCCCTCTAGAACCTTATTATTTGCCAGAAGAAAAAAAAAGTCTTGTGAGCACAAAGTTATCCTATAAACTTCCTTATTAGGCCAACTAAATTCTATAGAGTAATAGAACTATTCATGAAAAAACAGAGAGTTTTTTTTAATAACCCCAAGGCTGTCTATTGATTACCTTTCAGTGCACATGTATCTGCAATACGGGAAAAAATAAAAATCCATGCAAGTGAGTATTTACTTGCAGATGTACATACATACATGTGTGTATGTGTGCGTGTGTTTGCTTTTCTTGTTCCTCTATGGGTAGATTGTATTGTAAATGTTTGTGTCCCTTCAGTTTATTGATAATAACCTAGCTACGGTTTCATTGCATATGCCATAGCTGGAGAATCTTATATACTTTAACAAGAAAAATGGTTTTTTTCCCCTAAAGGGAGCTTGGAGTTGAAACACAATGGGCAGCAGCAGTCCTGACTCAAAGTGACTGTTGAGTGAATTACCATGGAAAGATACTCCTGAGACAGATAGGGAGCCAGTTGGCGGGCCTGGTGTAAAAGGTAAAATGCAATCTTTGTCACCGAGGACACATGTTTGTTCATAGAGAGCAAAAATCAAGCCATACTCCCAAATTCCTGACAAAGTTGACCATAGAAAGTCGGACCCCATCAAGGATCTGTAGAAGTGGCCACCCCAGCAGTCTGGGCTTCTGCAGCCACATAATCTCCGTCATAGATGGATTTAGCTTCAACCAATTCTCACCTAGCCATTCCACCACTGCATCCAGGTAGGAGAGCAAGATCAGAATTCCAGCTAGTGGCCACTCCTTAACTAAAAGGTAGAGCTGGATGTCATCTGCAAATTGATGGCACCCCACTCCAAACCTCCTGTCATGGGCGACGATGACCACACTGGGCCCCTGCCCGAGTTGGCAGCACAGCCAGAGTTACCAGCATCACCAGAGCTGGAAACTAGCCCTTCTGACTCCTTGGGAGTTGACAGCTTGCTGCTGCCAGTGCCCGAGGCAGTAACCCCTGCATCTAGTCCTGCAGCAGCCAATGGGGGACAGGTGCAAACAGAAAGCCCGCCTGATTCACCTCTGTGGCTGGCTCAGCTGAGGGACAAGCCACTGAGATGCATGCTGGTAGGGAAGGTGGGCGCTGAGCCTTGAGTACTAACAGGAGAGGTACCACCGATAAGGGAAGCACTGCTGAAGGCCTATATAGCCTCATTCGGGGTTGGGCTCACCATGGAAGCAACAAGTCACATCTGTGCTGACCTCACACCCACCCTCGTTTCCTGTTTTTAGACTTCAATCCAGTTTGGATTCCTGACCTCCTGCTTCGGATGACTATTCTCTTGGACTCTCAACTCGGCTCCTGTTCTGTCTCTTCTGGCTATGACCCCCAGTCCAGACCAGACTCCTGCCTCCTGGTCCAGCCCTGATCATGACACCTGACAATCTCCACCAGAGAGATATAGGTATTAACACTGGGGAGAGAACTGATCCCTGAGGAACTCACAGGTTAGGGCCCGTGGTGATGACCTCTCTCCATTTACGATTACCCTCTGGTCAGCTCAAGGCTGTACCCCTCACACCCAGGAAGGCTAGGTGGTTGTCCAGGACCAAGTGGTCTACTATGTCAAAGGTAGCTAACAGATCCAACAGGATCAGTAGCACCAGGGGTCATTTTGTAGAAAAAGAGGTGCACGAGCTCATTAGCATAACTCATTAGCATGACTTATTTGCATATGCCACACCCCCTGACATCACAGGAAGTGTCAGAAGGCAACAGCAAACCTCTCAGGCTCCACTGGACTGTTTTGGATTGCTAGCTATGGGGGAGCACACAGATCTGCCCTCACAGGGAGAGAGAGCTTGCACCTGAATAAACTTTGGTTTTAAAGGTGCCATTGGACTCTTTTGGATGGACGGCAAGTGCAGGAAAGTGCATGGCTGCTTGTGGGTCAAGGAAGGTGATGCAGAGGATGCACATGGCCCTGAGCAGGTAGGGGGCTAGGGCAGGAGCAGGGCAGAGGCTCAGGAGGAGGCTGAGTAGGCACAGGAGGCCAGGGCAGAGCTCCTTGCAGGCCTTGCGGGACTTGCTGGGGCCCGCCTTGCAGAGGCGCTGCACCAGGGCCAGCATAAGGACTGGTAGAGCCATGGCCCAGGCAGTGGCGGAGCAGATCGAGGGCCAGCTCACAGCAGTGCTCCGCTTGGTTGCCCAGCGGGCCGGGAAAGGTGAGGAAGGCCAGCTGGGAGCAGAGGGTGGGGCTTGCTGCATTTGCCTGCCCCCTGGGATCCTTACTGCCAGAGCTTCACTCCTGTGCACTCCTGCAGGAAATGAGCTCTGATAGCACCATCCAACTTGCACATAAGTGTAACTGGAGATCATAAACCGGCGTGACCACAGCTGTCTCAGTCCTGAACCCCGCAGCCAGATTGGAAGGGATCTAGGGCAGATGTCTCATCCAAGAATTCCTGGAGCTGTTCAGCCACTGCTCGATCACCTGTCTAAGATCCCTTTGGGTGCTGGGCAGTTCAGAGGTATTATTGTTCAAACAAGGCAAGGGAAGATACAAACCAATACAGCATAGTCAGAATTCAGATGGTTGTCACTAGAGCAAGTTCAAGGCAAGTCCAGAAGTCAAAGTCCAGAAACAGTCCAATGGGTCACAGGAGCGAAGTAGAGACAGGATCACTGGTGGATCAAAAGTAGTTTGACTCATTGCTTCCACAGCCAGTCTCTCTTTCTCTGTGTCTTTTATAGCCAAGATGCTTGTTTTTCAGCTGGGCTGCAGCTGGCCTGTGTGCGCATGCTCCTTCTTACTAATTAGATCCAGGTGTTTCTGGGCTGCTAAATGCGCATTCCATCTTCTTTCCAGTATTTCATGACAAACCATCCTTTGTCTGTGCTCCAGCAGCTCTGGAGGAGGTGAGGCAGGTGATGGGATGCTGACTGATCCTGAATTGTGGGCCTGGAGAGCCAGGGTGCTGCTATCAGATGGTTGCTCCTTGATTCTTCTTCCGGTTTGGCAAGCTGACGGCAGCCATTCTCCCCTCTCTTGGGGGAATGGTCTGCAGACCAGCAGGTAGAGAGGGAGGGCGATCGTACGCTCTTCCCCAGGGTTCAGAATGAGCCCTGAGTCAGGGGACGCTGAGGTTCACCCCCCCCCGGCTTCTAGCCTGGGGGTGGGGGCGTCCTTTTGCCCCGATGGTCTCCCTGCTGTGTTCCAGTAATGGCCAAGGCTTTGCGTACCGAAAACCAAGCGGATGGTGATTAAGCTGTAATTAAGCGACTGGCTGAATCGATTTCTTACTGAAGAAGTGTGAGTACAAGTTAACGAAGCACCAGAGAGAAGAATACATCCTCTCAAGCATGGGTGGGGGAGGCAATGATAGACCCCCCCCATGGAGGACTAGATAAAGGAAACTAACATCGGAGGAATGGAAAATGAAAGGACTGTGATGGAGGAATACTGAGAGTTATGAATTGAGCAACACACAAGCAAATGTTTGGGACTTTAAAAACAGCAACTGAAAGCGTTTCATATGGCTAGCTAGAAATGGCTAGAAGGAAGAATTAGAATCTACTTTAAAGACTGTTAACATTGTAGTGAGAGACTGAGTTGGAATAAAGTCTTCCCCTTCCCTCCCAGAAAAGAAGCGGGGGAAAGGGAACTCCCTCCCCCGCATAACAATATAATAATATAAAAATGTTGATTTTTAAGGGATAGGGGGAGTGAAGAAGAAGCATAAATAGAAAAGAGAGAAGTATTGAATGGAAATGGAAACTTACATTAGCCTGAAGTGTTTTCTGAGTGACGGCTGGAAACGATGCAGAATCCATCTTTAGCAGGCGGAGGGGGGGAAATTCACCCTCTCGAAAGATAAAGAGACTGTACAAACATTGGAAAGTAATCTTTTTAGGCATTGAAGAACCCTCTTTCTTCTTAAAGAAACTCCAAATATCTCTGTAAGCGGTGACTGGGAAAGGCTGAAGGTTGAAGGGGGGGGGGAGCTCCCCTCCACCTAAAAAGAAAACAACTCAGAATGAGCTTGAAATAAGGCTGATTAATTTAGAGAACTTTTAGAGGCGGTGTAAAGATCCGATGGATTTATGGGACCCTGGCGTCTTGATAACAAAGAGAAGATAAACAGACTTTGGACTTTGAAGCGTTTCTTCCGATATGGCGTCTTGTGTTGCAGTTTATAATTAAAACGAAACTGAATCTTCATTAAGAACTCGAAAGTAGCTGAAAGTTGGACAAGACAGCAATGTAGCTATGTTTCCCCTACGATAACCGGGGGGGGAGGGGAAACTCTCCTCCTAAAAAATAAAGTTATTATATATTTTGATGGGGGGACAAAGCTAATAGAAGGTTGGGCGAAAGGTGGATATGTTTTAATAATAATGGACTTTGAGTTAAAGAAGACTGAGGAAGATTCTATAGTAAGAGCCCTTTCTAGAGATGAGAGTTTTGGCTAAGGGGGTACATTGGGAAAAAATAAGGGAAAGGGTTTCTACAGAAATTGATAATGAATGGTTAAATTAATTCTAAAAGGATTTTATTAATTTAGGCTAAATCCATAAAAGGAAGAGGGAAAAGGGATGCTTTTTTGTTGTTGTTCAGTCGCACAGTCGAGTCCGACTCTTCGCAACCCCATGGACCAGATTATGCCAGGCCCTCCTGTCTTCCGCTGTCCGCTGAAGTTTGCTCAATTTCATGTTCATTGCATCGATGACACTGTCTAACCATCTCATCCTTTGCCGTCCCCTTCTTCTTTGACCTTCAATCTTTCCCAGCATCAGGGTCTTCTCCAGTGAATGCTCCCTTCTCATTTGGTGGCCAAAGTATTTGAGCTTCAGCTTCAGGATCTGACCTTCCAGGGAACAGTCAGGGTTGATTTCTTTTAGGATTGACTGATTTGATCTCCTTGCAGTCCAAGGGACTCTCATTAGTCTTCTCCAGCACCATAGTTCAAACGAATCTATTCTTCAGCGCTCGGCCTTCCTTATAGTCCAACTCTCGCAGCCATACCATACTACGGGGTTTGCTTTGACCATGCGGACTTTTGTTGGCAAGGTGATGTCTCTGCTTTTTATCATGCTGTTTAGGTTTGCCATCGCTTTCCTCCCAAGGAGCAGGCGTCTTTTAATTTCATGGCTGCAGTCACCATCTGCAGTGATCTGGGATCCTAGGAACGTGAAGTCTGTCACTACTTCTATGACTTCCCCTTCTATTTGCCAAGGAGTGATGGGGCCAGATGCCATGATCTTAGTGATGCATATGGAGGTTCCAGTTTGTCTGTCTTTCTTTTCTTTTTTAATAAGAGGGTAAATGGAGAGTTTTCTTTGAAGAGAATCATGTTTAAGCCTAACTTGGAGGGTTTTTAATAGCGGTATTTAAATGCTATTGGACTCTATGTATTGATTGATAAAAATTCTAAAGAGTTAGAGGGGCAGAAAGTAATAGGCAGAAATTATTGTAATGAGATGATGAGAGTGCCTGATGTTTGTACAAAAGAAATGTTAGTGTATTGCAGAAGTATACTCCAAACAGTCTGTATGAGCTAGAGCTTCATAAGCAATGTACTCAACTGTCACCTTCGAGGTTAACAACTGAAAGTTTTTTATTTGTTAATGCCACATTTGTAAGCACTATATACAATCACCACATTTTGGATTTTCTTTTCTATCTCCCCCTTCTTGTAGCTATGTTTGTTAGTACCCCTCCCTTTTTCTGTAGATATTTAGAAAATGCAATAAAAAACCCCTTTGGGGGGATTAAAAAAAAAAAAGATGGTTGCTCCTTATTTGGCAGAGTAGCAGTAACTTCTGGTTGGCAGCCTGTCTGTAGCTGACTGTGGGCTGCGACCTGCTTCAGATGCTCCTTCCCCTTCCACTGAGCCCTTTGCCTCACAAGGCTCAACAGTGCCTGGCTGATCCACAACACCACCCCCCTCAGAGCCTCCTCCTTCCAATGGGCCGGGTTTTTGTAGGTATGAATGATGGAACCTACGTACCAAATCAGGAGCATGAAGATTATGGGCAGGTTCCCAGGAGTGGTCCTCTGAACCATACCCTTTCCAATCAATGAGTTATTGAAGATAACCTCATCTCTAGCAGGAACTGAGAATTTGTGCAACATCATACTCCTTGTACCCTTCAGTTATTACTGGTGGTAGAGGAGCCACTGAAGGTCTCAAGGGATGTGGAGGTGAGACAGGAACTAGGAGGGAATGATGGAACACCAGGTGAATGTATAATGTGGGTGGTAGTTGTAGTTGATATGCCATGGAGTCAATCTGTGCAGCAATGAGGAATGGATCAAGTTTTCTGGAGGATCTTTGGCTTTGAATAAGCCAGGTTAAAAGCCATACCCAGTCTCCCACTTTTATGTTTACCCAGTTGGTGCTTGCGGTCAGCTTTCTCTTTATAGAATTCCTTGGCCTGTCATTCTTGCACAATCCTCTGGATGGCATGAATTTGTTAGCCACTGGGACCTTTGAGAAAGGTGTAGTCTGAGGAAAGAACCAAAGCTGGTAGCCGTAATTAGCCATGAATGGTGAGTTGACAAATGAACAGCGTTGTAGGCAAACTCAGCCAGTGGGAGCAATGCTACCCAATTGTCCTGTTGGTGATTTGTATAACACTGGAGGTACTGCTTGAAGGTAGTGTTAAAGCCTTGCAGGTTCTGGTGAGGAAGGGGGTTCCAGCACTTCAAGAGCATTGGCAGCACACACCTCTGCAACCTCCTGGTCCATCCTTGGTCCCTCTGGTCATCCTCAAACTCTTCTCCTGAGGAGCCAAAGTCACTGGGCTGGGCAGAGGAGGTCATGGCATCAGCCAGCAACAAGTGCCACAGCTGCTGGAAGCCAGGAAGCCTTCCCTTGTGTTGAGGAGATCCACACTGGCCCAAGCAGGAGTAAGGGATGGGGTGAGCTGGGTGGCCATCCTGTCAAACCCTTACCTTGGCACCTCTGTCCCACAGCCTCTGGTGGGGCAGAATCCAAGGGAGCTCAGAACAACCCACTCCAGAGAAGCTAGGAGCAAGGATGGGGAAGAGACAATTCCCCAAGGGAAGGGCCCAGCAATGGGCAGGGCCTGACTTACCGGAAGCAGCTGGAGGGCAGGCTTGTGGAACATCAAGGAAAGCCCAGAAACCCAGTAAGCCTTCCCCATTAGCTATTCTACCTGGCTGCAAGAAAGAGGCAGGAATCAGGGAACAGCAGGAGGATGGCCAGGTGTGGTAATGAAGAGAAGTAATAGAGGGCAGTGGCCTCCAATGTGAGGGATTGGCCAAGGCCCCATTGGGGGTTGAGAGCTGGCCCTGGTTTGGGTGCAAGAGGGAAGGGGTGGAGACAATGAGGGCTTAAAATGGAAGCTACCAATGATGGCCCAGGAAGAGAAGTAGGTAGGCTGGGCTTAATGTTGCAGGAGCTGCTGCCTTGGAAAGAGAGGAACAAGGGTGGGATGAGATACCAGCTTGTCTGGTGTTGGGAGGGGGGTTGTATTTAAAGGCATTGGGGAGGCTGGACCAGCATTGAGTCTAAGGCAAACCTGCTGAGCAAACCTCCCTGATGGCTGTAAGCACCCCACCTCCTCTCCTACACCTGACAGGCAGCTGCCTGTCCAGTGTAGGAGGGGGAGGGGGAGCAGTATTAGAAGCCACTGTGGAGGCAGGGCTGGCAGAAGCACTAAGGCATTACTGCTGGGGTGGGCTCCCTTGTGGCTTTAAGCACCCTGCAACTGCTGCTGCACCTGACACATAACTGCCTGTTAGGTGTAGGAGGTGGGGGGAGTGTGTTGGAAGCCATCAGAGAGGCTGGGCCAGCAGCATTACTGTACCTCACAAGTGGTTGTTGGTCATTCCTGATTTCCTCAGCTGTCATTAGCTCTGTGCGGTCTCCTTTAACTATTTTTTACCTCAGAACACTGAGCTCTGCAATCAGAGAGTGGGGGGTGCAAGGAGGCAACAGCCTGGCAGCCACATAGGAATCAATGAGGGGAGGACATTTTACCCCTTTTGACCCCCTTAGGGGTCGAATTTCTAAAAATCCCTTCTTAATGAGCATCTACATCATGATAGGAGCGCTGTCCCTGAATTTGGTGTTTCTAGGTCCAGTGGTTTGGCCTGGGCATTGATTTTATGGTGAAGGGACTTTCTTTTATATATATACAAGGAAAATATTCTGAAAAGTCACAGGACTATTGTGGAAGAGTTTTATGTGTTCATTGGTATTTACTGCGTCAATGGTCATGCATAATGATAAATCTTCAGATAAAATTAGCAAAAAGTGTAGAGAAAAATTATACAATTGTGTTTCAGTATTCATTTGGTTCTTCTAACATGGAATACAGACATGGACTTGTTAGGATTTTACAAGTCACAGTGAAAGACTGTATAGATAATAAATAATCATAAATGTTATTTGAAATGCATCTTACCTGAAGGCTAGGTAAATGTAGCTAAAACAGGTCCACCCACATGCTTGTACAGTGATGACTTCATTACAAATGATACTACCAAGATAGAAACATTGGTGAAGGCTGGACATTCATTGTAAGAGTTGAAGACACCATGATATAGCCATTGTTGCCCTAAAGTACAATCTCATCTCATATGTCCACCATCATGTCTGGTTATGCAGGTTTTTCAAGCTCTGCAGAAGAACCTGGTTAGTTTGTATACTTATTTTGTTCATGGTGGGAAGGGTTGTATTTTGCAAAAAGATTTAAGAGAACCCTCTCAGGGGAGGAGGATGAAAATGAACTGCAAAACTGTGAGTAACAAAGATTGGGAATATTGAATTATGCAGAACTTCCAATTCCACTTGCAGGCTCAGACTTAAAACAAACTACTATCTACTTTATGTTCCAAAGATCTTTTATGAAGAAGTCTGCTTGATGAAAAGTTTGGGAATTTAATTCCCCCATAACATACCAATTAATAATAACTGTCAGACCAATTTTTTGTTTTGTTTGTGCCAATATAAAACAAAATACTTCTGGAATTTTTCATGAGTCTCTATTTATGTAGTCTGCTTTGACTCAAGAATAATACACGAGTGAACTTTTTTGCAACCTTTATTATTTGAGTTTTTGTGTAAAATTTGTTCCTCTGTCACTTAGCTCAACACCCAGCTTTGTCTCATAAAAGACTGCACAACCACAACTGCATGTTTGTACTTCCACACACAAACATATACACTCTGTTTCATTTACCACATTTTTATTAGAATACTAGTTGCTATTAGTACTTCACTTCAAAGAGTGAAACATAAAGCAGCTGCCGACTGGTGCTTGCCAGGTTTGACACACCATCTTACTTGAGCATTTTCAGTTTCAGAGTAGTGACAGTAGAATAGGCAAGAATGCTATAGTAAGTACTCATTGCATTCTAATGTGCATATACATACACACAAACACACAGTCTTAAAAAGTACCCTAGGAAATTTTAGTCCCCAATTCAGTGTTAATTTCCCAGTGAAAACATTTTACAGTAATTAGAAATTTAATGCCAGTGTATTACAGGGGTCCTCAACCCTTTTGAGCCTGTGGGCACCTTTGGAATTCTTATATAGGGTGGTGGGTGCAGGCACAAAATGGCTGCCACAAAATGGCTGCTGCGGCTTATCTTCAGTTACACAGTGAAGATCCTTAGACTGTGGTGGCAGTTGTTGGTAAAGCAACATTTTTAAAAATCTGCACAGCCAATCGAATTTCCAATGGCCTGTCAGAAGCCCAACTGAGCAAAAGCCCTACCTTTCCCTGCCCACTTTCTAAAAACACTTATTGGGCACCAGGAAAGGTGTCAGCAGGTGCCATGGTACCCACAGGCACAACTTTGGGGACTTCTGACATGTTATAACATTTTGTTCCACATCAAAGCAGCATCCATTAAGTTCCCCCTATCTCAGCACAGACCAGATCCAAGATTGATTTTGTTCCAGTAAGTTTGCTGCATTATGTGCCTTCAGGTCACGTACTGGAAATATTGGCACCTCTGTATGTGCATGACATGAATGAAATCTGTACTCAGACAGCGCTAACAGCTCTACATAACTAGGAATCCTGTTTTTTTCAGGGTTCCTGCTCATATACAAACAGCCCTAGATGCCTACTTATATGTGTGCAAGCTCTATACGTTTGTTGCCTGCAGCAGTGATATGCAATTGCTTAAAGTTTATGGATACAGATATTGCAACTGCAATACTGATTAAGTATTACATCAACAAAAAAGCCCCCACTACAAACCTATACAAGTTCCCACTTGTTATACCAGTCACAATTTAGGGGGTGTGTGTGTTAAGTGAAGGTTTAGCAACAAATAAAATGAAACAGCCAAATCCTTCTGCATATTTCCAATCAAGGTCATATTTCTGTAATCAAAATTAGAAAGTTCATTTTGCTTACATGCTAAATTTTCAAAATTTTGCAAATACGCTTTGAATTGAAACTGAATTGGAAATAAAACTTTCTGTGAAAATGAAAAGAAATATTGAAGAAATATTTAGAAAGGAGGCAAAGGAAAATAAAAGATACGATGCCAGGAAGCCCAAACCATTTCCCCAACTCCTGTCTCTATGTGATTGCAGAATGGAATGTGTAAGTATAGTCATCCAAAGCAGGTTTTAATTGATGTAAGTCCGGGAATCTCATACTCATTCACAGAAGTGAAATTAAGGGCCCTGCTAGTATGAGCAAGCCCTACTCATATTAGCAAAAGACAGGAACATTAAGCCCAAGCGCTGCTAAATGACTGGCATTAATCAAAGCAAGAGGATTGTTTTAATTAAGCTTACAATAATCCTGTCCTTCTTTACCTGGAACTTTTGGGACAGCTAAATAGCAGAGCAATGACAACAGATAAGGTTCAGCAAATGGAAGTAAAAATGATGAAAGGTTAGGTTGATTTATGAGGAAAGATTAAAAGAGCAACATGTGTTTAGCTTGGCTAAATGACTGTGGAGGGTGGATATGATAACCGTCTGAAGAATCTAAAGGGTGTAAACACTGAAGGAGGACAGGAATTATTCATCATGCTTCAAAGAGAATGAGACCAATGGGAACAAAAGAAAAATGACACAGTACTTTTGAGACTACATCAGTGTGTGGGGGGAATCCTGATGTTTGCCTGTATTGGTGTACAGAAATCACTTGACTGTAGAGTTGCCAAAATTCAGGTGAGCCTGCAGTTCTCCTGGAGTTACAATTTATCTCCAGACTACAGAGCTCAGTTCCCATGGAAGAAATAGCATCTTCAGACATATGGTTGCCAACTCTGGGTTGGGAAATTCCCAGAGATATTTGGACAGAGCCTGGGGAGGAAGCTCAAAGAGGCCATATTCTCCAGTAGTCTGGAGAACAGTTGCAATTGCAGGAAAACTACAGGCCCCACCTGGAGTTTGGCAACACATAAAGCAGACTATGGCATCATATCTCTACTGAGCTCCCTCCCCAGGTGCCACCCCCAAATCTCCAGGAATTTCCCAAGCTGGAGTTAGCAATCCTGCATGACTGTATTTATTTACATCATTACAAATGAGAGAAGAAGGCAAGTTGGAGCACCTTCCCTATGAGGAAATGCTGGGACTTTTCAATTTAGAAAAGAGATGACTAAGGGAGGACATGATAGAGGTATATAAAATTATGCACAGGGTGGAAAGAGCCAACAAAGAGAACTTTTTCTCCCTCTCTCATAATAGTAGAACTCAAGGGCATCCAATGAAGCTGATGGGCAGCAGGACGGACAAAAAGAAATACTATTTTACACAGAAAGTGATTCAAATGTGGAATTCACTGCCAGAGGATGTAGTGATGGCTGCAGCCTAGTCAGCTTTAAAAGGGGATTAGACAGGTTCATAGAGTCTATCAGTGGCTATTAGCCATGGTGACTAAAGGGAACCTCCACATTTAGAGGCAGGAAGCCTCTGAATCCCAGTGCCAGGAGGCAACATCAGGGGAAAGCCTTGGCTTCTATGCCCTGTTGTTGGACCTCCAGAGGAACTGGTTGGCCAGTGTGTGAGAGATGCTGCTGGTGGACTAAATAGACCACTGGTCTGATACACCAAGGATCTTCTTATGGAAGGAAGGAGGGGTTCCATGGATGAGCAGCATCAAGTCTAGTGATCAGCTCAACTTTATTTGTGATTTCAGCAAGAGCAAGACGAGACTCCAGAGCCTCAGCTCTGTTAAATAGCATGCAGTTGCCACACCCAAACACACCCCACTCCCAGTGATAGGCTACTTACATAACAGTACTACTAGACTGGTTACTTTCAGAATCTTAGTAGGCTATTGTTCTTGTGCTCCAAGCTCAGCCAGTCTCTGGGGTGATTCAATCAGGGATGATTCAATCCCAATATATAACAGGACAGATATAGGCAATTTCTGGTTCCTGTCTCCTGTTATTCCAAACATACCTTTAATCTTGAAGGTTTGTATTAATTTTATTTATTTATTTATTTATTTATTTATTTATTTATTTATTTATTTATTTATTATATTTATAACCCGCCCTCCCCACAAGCGGGCTCAGGGCAGCTCACATTGCCTGGCACAAAGTGCCAAGGTTCATATACAGTTAAAACATTTAAAACGTTTAGACATTTAAAACTATTAAAACATTTTAAACATTCAAAATACTTAAACATTCAGTGGTTTTGATTAAAGTGCAGTCAATAAATAGCCAAGATGGGATAACCTTATCATGCAGGCTCAGGCAAGTACAGGTTCCTTGGTGGATTGGCTCAATCTTATTACAGGCCGCCTCCGCCACAGATGTTAATAGTGGTCATTGGTGGTAGCATGGGTGTCTCCTAGTTAAAGGCCTGGTGGAAGAGCTCTGTCTTGCAGGCCCTGCGGAACTGCACAAGATCCCGCAGGGCCCTGATCTCCTCTGGGAGCTCATTCCACCAGTAAGGAGCCGCCACTGAGAAGGCCCTAGCTCTAATAGCTGCGAGCCTGGTCTCCCTGGGGCCTGGAACAACCAGTCGATGTTGCGTCCCTGACCATAGTGCTCTCTGGGGTATATATGGGGAAAGGCGGTCCTTCAGGTATGCTACACCCTGGCCATATAGGGCTAAGTACCAGCACCTTGAAGCGAATTCGGTATGCTATTGGCAGCCAGTGCAGCCCCTTCAGCATCGGCCGGATGTGTTCCTCAGTAGCCTGGCCGCGGCATTCTGCACCAGCTGCAGCCCCTGAATTTGCACCAAGGGCAGCTCCATGTAGAGAGCGTCACAATAGTCTATCCTTGAGGTGACCATTGCATTGATCACTGTAGCCAGGTCATCGTGGTCAAGGAAGGGAGCCAACCGCTGAACCAGCTGCAGATGGTAGAAGGCCGACTTAGCAGTGGCTGCTACCTGGGCCTCCATTGACAAGGAGGGTTCCATGAGCACTCCCAGACTCCTAACCATCGGTGCAGGCACCAATGGTGCCCCATCGAAGGCCGGGAGCAGGAGCCCCAACCCTGAACTGCCCCAACTCAGGCACAGGACCTCTGTTTTCACCAGGCTAAGCTTCAGCCGACTCAACCTGAGCCAACCAGCCATGGCGTGCAGTGCTCGATCCAGGACTTCCAGTCTGGAGTATGACTGACCGCCCAACATCAGATAGAGCTGGGTGTCATCAGCATACTGGTGACACCCCAGCCCAAACCTCCGGGCAATCTGGGCAAGGGGGCACATGTAGATGTTAAAGAGCATTGGGGAAAGCACAGCCCCCTAAGGCACTCCGCATTCGAGCAGGTGCCTCCGGGACTGCTGTTCCCCTAGTGCCACCCTTTATCCCCAACCTTGGAGAAAGGAGACAAGTCACTGCAAGGCAAGCCCCTGTATCCCCATGTCTGTGAGGCAGTGGGTTAGTAGCTGATGGTCGACTGTATCAAATGCAGATGACAGATCTAACAACAGCAACACTGCCAAACCACCCTGATCCAGATGCCACCAGAGGTCATCAGTAAGGGCAACCAGTGCTGTCTCCATCCCATGTCCCGGGTGAAAACCGGATGGGAAGGGATCTAGTATGGAAGCTTCATCCAGAAAGCTCTGTAACTGTATCGCCACCGCCCTCTCAATTAATTTGCCCAAATAGGGCAAATTGGAAACTGGCCGATAGCTGGCCAATTTGGTCAGATCCAGGGATGGATTTTTCAAGAGAGGACGGACCATCACTTCCTTGAGTGCACCCGAGAACTGTCCCTCCATGAGGGACTTGTTGATAATCTTCCTAAGGGCACCACGAAACCCCTCGTGGCCGGCTTTAATCAGCCAGGAAGGGCACGGGTCAAGGTTGCATGTGGTTGGGCGTACCGTCTTGAGCGATCTGTTGACTTCCTCCAGGCTGAGTGGGCCAAAGGATTACATAGAACTTTGCTATGAAAGCTGGGGGAGGTGGAGTGGGGAAGAAGGAGTCTAAACGTTAAAGACGTGCAGTAAAATCCCTTCTTAAAGAGAAGCTGTTGCTCTAGCGCTTCTGGGCCACTGTCTTTAACCCCTTAATGATCATGAACAAGCCTGGATGGAGCAGGAATCAAAATAAAGTGATTCTCTAGTTTCTTGTCCCCCTGTAACTTGAAGAGTAATTAGAAAGAAACATCTCTGCCACATTGTGAAAAGAAAGGAGATATTAATAAAAGAATAATACTACAATATGAAGCACTCTCCTTTCACTAAACAAGAACCATATGTTGACTTATCATAAGAAGAATGTAAATATAAGCCTGTGCTGATACAGAGCACATGTTAGTCATGAAGCAATGATTTAAAATTCCACAGCCAGATCATTAATCTCCACAGGATCCTGCATAGAAGACAACAGAGGGTGAATAATAAGCATGGCACTGGAAAAAAGAGAATGTTTCATTTTACTGTGTTTTATGGGCAGTCCCTTACAATCCAGCCCCTGAGTCAGGCCAACTACTCCTTTACCCTGATGAAAGGACAGGTCTTGTCCTTCAGAGAAGTCAGAAGGTAACAGAACATGCTCTGGCTGAGGAACCTAAATTTCCAGAGAGTGATCAGATATCTACAATCAGTTGATTACACTCAAGTGTAGTAGTATTGGGCAAAAAGGAAAGGAAAAGGAAGAAGAGCAAGGCTAAATGGTTAAAGTTGTCTGTGATTTGTTTTAGACGCTTATACTTCAGGTTCATCTTTTTAAAAAAGAGACATGACAAGGGAAAGCATGAAAAAAAAAGTAGGTTACTGCCTGTAAAAACAGTGGTATCACTTTCATTTCACTGACAATAAGGACCATATTACAAATGTCAATCCATCAACAGTATTTTCTGAAGAATTCTATAACCACACACTGCTCTGGCTGCTTGACTCCCTTCACTGATCCGCGGTCGCTGATCGCCTGTCCCACCCCCAGCTTCTCTCCACAATTGCTTTTAAGTCTTCTCCTAAAAGGCAAAATTCAGAGAATAGGTTTATCATGGCCATTAACCATGACAAGTAAAAGGTATTAAATAGTGGGTTTAACACGGCAAAGGTGAAGGCATAGGGTTTTCAGCAAGCAGCAGTTTATTGCATCTCAGCAGGAATGCTTTACATGGGGCAAATGCCCTACCTATATATACCTAAGCCACTCCCAGCCCACATGCAATTGGTGAGTTCAAATGGCCTCCAGATTGGCTGGCTGTTCTCAGGGGCCAATCCGCAGGCAGGTTCCAGGATCCTGCTTGCCTTTGTTCTGGGGCTTCAAGCTCTAACTAGGTGGCCTCCCCGGATAAGCCCAGACATGCCTCTCCAGGCTTCCTCTAGGTGGCCTGTCAGACAAGTCCAGACATGACTCCAGCAGCAGTTAAGCTGGAGTGGAAGATTCAGGCCCCTAGCTACCATGGGGCCCATGGGACCTGCCCCCCTGTGATTTTTATGGGCCCCTCCCCAATCCTCAGCTCCCCCCTCCCCTGCCATCACTACTCTCAGCCCAGCAGTCGGTGACTCCACACTGCCTGCTGCTGCCCCAGCCATCTTTGCTGCTACTGGGAGGTCAGAGTGCTGCCCACTGCACCTTCCTCCTGGGTGCCTGCCTGCCTCCCTGCCACAGCCAGCTGGGCTCCTGTGAAGAGGAGGAGGAGGAGGCACCCTGATTTTTCCCCCTCCCCAGCCTCTGCTGCTGGAGACCAGCCCGGGGGGGGCTCCTCTCCTCACCAATTTGGGAGCAGGTCACTTGGGGAAGGCTTGGCTGTGGCTTTTCTCTCTCCACCCTTCCCCACAGTACCACACAGACATATAATGTAGTTGCACCGGTGGGTGAAGCGGTAGTTGATGGGCACCAGCCAGGCAGCGACTCCTGCCTCGGGGACTCACCGTGGGATGGGTGCCCCCCAGTGCCATATGCAGAAGGGCGCCAGACTGCTCCAGAAGGTGCCCAGAGGGTGCAGCAGGAGGCAGAGCAGCTGGCCAGGAACCAAGTCCATGGTGAGCCTTCTTGTGGTGTGGTCTGCCTGGGGCTGGGGAGCCCTTTGTCACCTTTTTAACAAGCGCTAGTGGGGCGCATGTGACTGGAGAACTGCGGAAGGAAAAGACCAGTTTCACTTTCCTTGACCAAAAAGCAAAACTTTGCTCGGGTTCTGAAGGTTCCATCAAAATATCCTCAACATCTCAGTAAAGGGGACAATGCAACATTTACAGTGCAATCCTTAGGGGAAGGCCTAATTGATACAGGGAGTTATCAATCAAATACCTTTTATTGGCATAAATTATTGGAAACAGTTCCTATTGTAGTAAAACAATCCCGTAAAATGTATGGAAAATAAATAACCCTAAAAACCATTATAAGATACAGGGAGTTGACTGGCTCTTACACAGGTGCAGGACACTAGTGTTGCAGCATCCCTCAGTACCACAGTGCACCAGCAGAGCTCCAGTGGAAACCCCTGAGCCAGCAGGAAATGGGTTTGCTGGGAAGCATGACAGCATTTAGGCAGCTACCTAAGTGCTTTCAGCATGGGAATGCCCACCTGAATAGGCACAAATTTGTGCCTGCCAAAAATGCCACCATAGCCCATTGGCTCCCATGTAAAGGCAAAATACATCCCATGTAAAGGCAAAATACATCCCGGGCTTCCGGTCAGAGTTAAAATGGCTAGTTGACGCACTCTGCGAACTGTGCAGGGTGGACGATAGCTCCTTTTGACAGTTTGGACCCTTTTCTGGTCCAACGCAGCACTCCCCAGGCGGGTGGGTGGCAAGCAAGCAGCCAAGTCCAAGCGGGAGTTGAGATTGGCATGGGCAGGCTTCGGAGGAAGTCTGTTTATGCTTTGATCCCCTCCCACGAAGCGGGCAGTTGCGAGACAACACTACAGGAGCTAATCGGGCTGACAATTCAGCATAAACCCATCATCTACCGACCTCTTTACCATCAAAGTCAACATTAAGTTAAGAAGAAGCAATGCGAAACCCCGAGATCGAACTGTAAGGTAACAAAGAACTTTTGCTTACCGGTTTGAAGACATAGAGAGATTTGAATCAAGCGGCTTAGCGTACAAAAGCATTTCTGATGTAATCCGCTTTGTTTGGAATTGAAAGAAGCTTTCTAGAACGTGAAAATAGTGAAAAAGAAACTTTTGTTTTGCATTCCTGTGGTCAGTTAGAGATTAACGACAAGCTGTAAAAATGAAACTGATGTGAATCTGTGCTACCAAAAACAAGTTCCAGCTGAGAAAAGACGAGCTTGGGGCAAGAGAGGCATTTCAAAAGACTGAGTAACCGGAAGGAGTAGGAAGAGTTAGTGCGCTGCACAGGAAGTTGGATTTCCGGGACGGACACTAAACCGGAAGTTACAAAATAGCCTACTCTTGCCAAAAAACCATAGAGAAATTGTGCCCGCCATTTTGAGGAGGACTAATTTTTTAAAATTGAATTTGAACTATAAAATTAAAGAGAAGAAACATATAGAGGCGGCGATTTGACGGAATACTTAGAAGAAAAGAGATTTGGTGACATTTAAAAGTTTTCAAAACGGATTTGAGGCCAAGACTTGACTCTACATCAAGTCCCAGAATGGCAGCAAAGGACAAAAAAGAATGGCAGGCAGCAATAGAGGCTATGGAGAGGAGGAGGATGGAGGCAGTGCAGAATCTTGGAAAACAAATGGAATTACAGACTAAACAAATGGAATTACAGATGAAACAACAAATGGAAAAGCAATTGGAGCAAATAGAACAAGTACAAGTGCAAATACAAGAGAAGATTATGGCAGATATGAAAGAACTGGTCCTAGCAGAAGTGGCAGAGTTTAAAAAAGATACAGAAGAAGTCAAAAAAGAAGTCCAAGGTTTAGCAGCTAAGTCGACGGAGCTAGAACAAAAAATCAAAAATACCCTCCAGGAGAACACAAGGTTAGAATCTATGATGGAGTACAGAGCTACACAAAACCACCTGAGGCTAAGAGGAATTGAGGAGGCAGAAGACCAAGATATACGCACGTTGGTAATAACAACATTGATGGCATATATTGGTGAGGATCAAGGAGATCTAGACTCAGATTTCGACTTAATTTACAGATTAAACTCAACGTATGCTCAGAGGAAAAAATTACCCAGAGATGTCATTGTGCAGTTTGTGACAAGAAAAATGAAAGAGGATATTTTCAAGAAGCAATTCACACAACCATTGGAAATTGACGGCAAAAAGATAATAATATTAAGAGAAATCCCAAGGGTGATGTTGCAAGACAGAAAGAAATACAAAAAATTGGTCGACAAATTAAAGGCAATGGGAATTAGATTCAGATGGGAAATACCTCAAGGATTGTCATTTACATACAACTCAGTGAGATTTACGATCAAATCAGGAGACCTGTATAGGTTTAAAGAAAATAATTTTGAAGAGTTTTTGGATATATAAATCAAGACACCATGGATTACAAATTGCTATCTTGGAATGTAAACGGACTTAATTCACCTAACAAAAGAAAATTAGTAAATCATTGGCTGGAAAAACAAAAGAGCAATATAATTTGTTTGCAGGAAACTCATATCAGAAAACAGGACTATAAATATGTGATAAATAAGAAATTGGGAGAAGAATTTTTTTCACTAGCGACTAAAAAGAATAAAGGAACAGTGATCTACATCAAAAAAGAATTGGAACCCAAGCAAATTTTTGTGGACAATGATGGGAGGTATATTGGAGTAGAAATAATGATACACAGGAAAAAGACTTTGATTGTAAATCTGTATGCACCCAATGGAGCTAAAGAAAATTTTTTCAAAGATTTGACAAATGAGATGGAACAGTTAACTTATGATCAGGTTATCTTCGCAGGAGATTTTAATGGTACAGTGAACAACTTACTGGACAGACGTTCAAAAAAAGTTGGAGATGTGGCGGGGAAATTACCAAAAATTTTCTTTAAACTGATGAGACAAGAGAAACTGGAAGATGTTTGGAGAAAATGGAATCCCAAAGCAAAAGACTATACTTTTTACTCCAATAGACATGACTCTTTCTCCAGGATTGATATGATTTGGATGTCGGAGGAGTTGGCATCCAAGACTCAAAAGATTGAAATCTTAACAAAAAATAATTCTGATCACAGCCCCTTACTTTGGATGTCGAGAGAAAAACCTAAACAATTATACTGGAAAATTAATAAGGACTTATTAGACAGAAAAACAGTTAATGAGACATTGCGTAGGGAAACACAGAACTTTTTTGAAACAAATTTGAACAAAGGTACGGAATTACAAATCGTGTGGGATGCATATAAAGCGGTCATAAGGGGACTGCTTATTTCATTAAACACTAAAGATAGAAAGCAAAGACTGCAACAACAAAATGATTTACAAGAAAAGATCCGACAGAAAGAAAAAGAGCTAAATAAAAAGCCAGGGAAGAAAAAGATTATAAGGGAAATTCACATGTTACAAGACCAGTTAAATGTATTGTCAAATCGAGAATTGTATTGGAATTTAAAGAAGTTACAGCAGAAATCGTTTGAGGGTGTCAATAAACCTGGAAAGTTCCTAGCATGGCAACTGAAAAATAGACGTGAAAGAAATTTTATAAACAAAATAATAGAAGACGGAAAGGATATTGTGGACTCGAATGGCCTAAAGAGAGTCTTTTTCCATTTCTACGCCAAACTGTTTCAAAAGAAATGTATTGATTCACAGAAACTTAAGAAATATTTGGAGAATATTGAAGTACCAACATTGGGACAACAAATGAAAGAAGTGCTTAATGGTCCAATTAAAAATGAAGAAATTGTCAGTGCGATAGAAGAAGCAAAATTGGGGAAAGCTCCAGGTCCAGATGGATTTACTGCAAAATTTTACAAAAAATTAAAGGATGAGCTAACCCCAATTTTTGTACTTTTGTCAAATGAAATAAGAGAGACAAAACGGATTCCAGAGTAATGGAAAGAAGCAAATATTTCGCTTACACCCAAAGAAGGTTTAGACCTAACTAATGTGAAGAACTATAGACCAATATCCCTCCTGAATAATGATTACAAATTGTTTGCTAAAGTAATTTCTGAAAGGTTGAAAAATTATTTGAAAGATATTATAACAGAAGAACAAGCTGGTTTTCTACCGAACAGGCAAATCAGAGACAATTTAAGAGTGGTGATAGATGCAATTGAATATTGTGATAAACACCCTGAAAAAGAAGTTGGATTCCTCTTTTTGGATGCAGAAAAAGCTTTTGATAATTTGAACTGGGACTTTATGCTGCAAGTGATAGAGAAAATGGAAATAGGTCAATCTTTTTTAAACATGATTACTGCAATTTATTCGGACCAAAAAGCGGCATTGAACGTAAATAAAGAAAAAACGGGATATTTTAAAGTGCGAAAAGGGACCAGACAAGGCTGCCCCCTATCTCCACTATTGTTTATTTGGATATTGGAAGTATTATTGGGGAAAATAAAAGAAGACAAGAATATTAAAGGACTGACAACGAGAGGCTTTACATATAAATACAAAGCTTTTGCGGATGATGTAATGTTTATGATTCAAGACCCAATAGAGAATATACCACGACTGATGCAAAAAATTAAAGATTTTGGAGACTTGGCCGGTTTTTATGTTAACAAAAGTAAAACAAAGGTGATGTGTAAAAATATGACGAAACAGAAGCAAATGGAACTTCAGGAGAAAATCCAGTGTGAAGTGGTTACAAAGACAAAGTATTTAGGGATTGAATTGACTATGAAAAATATAGATCTATTCAAAAATAATTATGAAAAAATTTGGTATAAGATTCAACAAGATATGAAAAAATGGGACACTTTGAATTTATCACTAATGGGAAGGATTGCAACAGTCAAAATGAATATTTTGCCTCGGTTAATGTTTTTGTTTCAGACTATCCCAATACTACGACAAAGTAAGATACTGGAGGTGTTGCAGGGTGCGTGTCTTCAAGCCCCCAAACCTTTAGTAGGACTTCCCAGCCACCACTCTCTCACCTGCTTGCACTGCAGATCCAGCAGAGGAACCTCTTATAGTAACCACACAAAGGCAGTCCAGTGGTACAACACTCCCCCTTAAGCTTCAGTAGGTAGGATCATGTTGAGTCTCCCCCTAAGGTTCAAGCCCTTAGTAAACATGTCTGCAACATTTTCACTAGACATACAGTGTTGTAATGACACTATTTTTCTTTGGACAGTATCCCTAACATTTTGATATCTAATGTTAATGTGCCTAGATCTAGGCCTTATACCTTGGGCATCTGCTAACATTTCAGCTGCAGTATTGTCACATTTTACAATCATAGGCATATCATGCTTTACATCAAAATCTGTTAACAGTTGTTGTAGCCATTCCATTTGTACAGTCAATTCATTCAAGGCCGCAAATTCAGACTCACACGTACTGGTCGAAACTAGACTCTGTTTTACAGATTTCCATATCACCAATGATCCATGCACAAAAATTACATAGCCAGTTATAGACTTTGCATCAAGATTGGAGCCCCAATTTGAATCACTATAACCCAGAACCTGTTGTGCATTGTTTGAACCCAATACAAGTTTGCATTTCTTGGTTCCCTTTAAGTACCTTAAAAGCCTTTTAGCTGCATTCCAGTCCCGTTTGTATGGTTTAGCACTTTTTTGGCTAAGTGCATGAACAGCATAACAAATATCTGGCCGAGACCATGTAGCTAAATAGTTTAAAGACTTTTTATTGTGGGTGCAAAAGTTTCATAAAAATCTTCGCCAATAAGTTGAGAAAAGCCTTGAGCTACTAACCTAGCTTTCTTTTGAGGTTGACCACCCTAGACAGGTTTTAATTTATACACCCATTTGCAACCTATGATTCTGCTACCTTCTGGTGCTTCAGCCAGGTCAAACACATCATTTGAACACAATGAATCATATTCAGTTTGCATCGCCTGCATCCAGGCTTGTTTTTCATCTTTAGGCATTACAGTAACATCATAATAACATGTAGGCTCCTTTACACAGACCATATTTACAACTTGTGTTGTATTTTAAGGCTTATGTTGTATTTTAAGGCTTGTGTTGTATTTTAAGGCATATTTTAAGGCTTCAGCCCAATAGTGTTTAGGCAATTACGTCAGCAACTGATTCGTTTGGAGCTTGGACTTTTCTATACAAGCGGCGTGTTAAAGACATCACAGTCCCGGCCGTTGTTTGAACATAAACATCTTTAAGTGATTGCCAAGCCTCCCGTGCATCAGTTGCTGACGTAATATGAATAAGTTGATCGTCACTCACCGACAAAACGATGCATGCCAGGGCTCGTTTAGCCTTCGGCTGGTCTCCCACAGGCACAGGGTCAGGAGGGTCTTCAACATACAGCCAAATCCCCTCTCTAATGAGGTAATGCTTCATTTTAAAAGCGCAAACGTCATAGTTTGTAGAGGTTACTTTGTCCACCACTTGCATAGCTGGCATGAGAGCCATAATTCACTCCCGACTCACCGTCACTCACAAGCTGGAACTGCCGTCTGTTCTCCGGCATGGCTTTTGCTGCACACAGGCTTATCTGGGCAAGTCACTCCCCCACTCCTGGAGAATGCAGTAACCGTCCACCTCAGCTCCTGGACTCACAGCTGCACACACCACCTTTCAGCATGGCTCACCGGCGTTCCTTTGAAAGCAGAGCTGGTTGTTCGCACCAAGCTGGCTCTCCTTCAGACTGGGCTGGTTCCTTAGCAGGCTGGGTTCGAACCCGTTAAGGTCTGGGCCCATAACCCTGTTGCGGGGTGCGTGTCTTAACGGTTCAAGCCCCCAAACCTTTACTAGGACTTCCCAGCCACCAGTCTCTCACCTGCTTGCACTGCAGATCCAGCAGAGGAACCTCTTATAGTAACCACACAAAGGCAGTCCAGTGGTACACTATATACAAGAGTTTTATTCACAGTATTCACAAGCAAAGTGCTACGCCAGGCATCCAATATACAAAAGGGAAAAAGTATGGCAGTAGTACAAAGACATATATACAAATCTCCACCAATCAGTGGACTGCTGAGTCACAGTGACTGCACACTGTTCAGTGCCAGGCAAGTTGGGACTTGTCCTCTGAGTGCATCAGCTGACACTAGCTGACAGGTAGCTGTCAATTTAGATCCTAATGATCTAGCTACTGGAGATTAACATACAACACGAGGGATGGCAGAAAGAAATATCAAAATTTGTGTGGGCAGGAAGGAAACCAAGAATTAAAATGAAAATTTTATGTGACGCTAAGGAAAGAGGAGGACTTCAACTACCAAATCTTAGACTTTATTACTATGCTATCTGCTTAACGTGGATAGAACAATGGATTAATCTTGAAAATATGAAGTTGTTGGCATTAGAAGGTCATGATAACAAGTTTGGATGGCATGCGTATTTATGATACGAAAAATCAAAAATCGACAAATTTTTTAAACACCACTTTATTAGGTGATCACTGTTCGAGACTTGGATGAGATACAAAAAATTCTTTTATGAAGAACGACCACTTTGGATAGTGCCGGCAGAAGTGATCAAACCATATTCGAGACATGAAGAATTAGATTGGTTACTGTATAGAAATCTTTTAAAATCTTATGGGAAAAGTTTTGTTATGAGAGACAGAGATGATGTGGAATTTGATTATGATTGGTTGAATTATAGACAGATCTATGATTTTTTTAAAACTGATAAGAGAAAATATGGCTTTAGGGCAAAGAATAATGAAATTGAGACTATATGGGTGGAAAAGGGAAAAAAATGATCTCAAAAATATATGTTTTACTGAAGTGGTATACAGAAGATGAAATTGTAAAAGAACAAATGATAAAATGGGTGGTAAATGTGAATAATGAAATAACTATGGCATCATGGGAATGTTTGTGGAAAAAGTCAATGAAAATTTCAACTTGTGTTAATGTTAAAGAGAATTGTTATAAAATGATGTATAGATGGTATATGACTCCAAAGAAAATTGCTAATATAAATGAGAGTATGTCTAGCAAATGTTGGAAATGTAGAAAGAAAGAGGGCTCATTTTACCATATGTGGTGGACTTGTGATAAAGCCATGAGTTATTGGTCAGAGATTCATAATGAAATACAGAAGATTCTGAAATGTACTTTTAAGAAAGATCCACAAATCTTGTTGTTAGGTCTTAAACTGGAAGAATTAAATGTAACCAAGAGAACATTGTTATGGTACTTGGTCACAACAGCTAGAATGACTTATGCACAATTTTGGAAACAAGAAAAGATTCCTGAAACATGGGAATGGATTAAGAAGATGCTTTTTATGGCTGAAATGGACAAAATGACAAGAAAGCTTAATAACGAAGAAGATGAAGCAATTTTTGAAGAATGGAAAGACTTTAAAGACTATCTTGAGAAAAAATGGGATGTTAAAAATAGATTGATTTGCTTTGACAGTTATTAAGGAGCAAATAAGAAAAAGAACGATAAGATTGCTAAAATGTTACCTAATTTGATAATGGAAATGATATATTTTGTGAATGGTAATTAGATAATAGAGTTTATAAGGGGGTAAGAGCATTGCGGGAAGCCTTGTACTGGGGGGAGTGGGGAGAAAAGAAAAAAAGTATGTGATATCTATAAGATGGAATTTTAGCTATGTGAAACATATCCTATAATAAAATGTTTTTGGCTTTTTTAAAGGCAAAATACATCCCCACACACACACTGCTGTGGCCACACCCACAGGAACCCAAGCAGCTCAGATTACCATCTAAAGGTACACACAATCAGCACCCTCACTTGCAACAGCTGTGCCCCTTCTCCAGCACCCAATCACAGCCCCTTGCTCTACAAATGCTTCCCACAGGCCGCTCCACAACTCATGAGGTAGGGCACATGGCACAGGCTGCTGTCTGACACCTCCTTGCCATGCAGACTTAGAGCAACTGCACATGCACCTTGGTGCTGGGGAAAGCATAGAGGGGCACTTAGCACCACCGGAGGAGCACTTGGCAGAAACATACCACTGTGGAGGACTGGAAGAGGCCTCTGGAGCCCTTGAGCCTTGGGGCAATTTGGGTATGTTAAAAGGCGAAAGATTTATGCGATCTGAAGAGAAACCAGAGTATGTTAATGAGGGGCCCAAGCAAAGAGAAATCAGGAATATTAGCCATGCCAGGGGACTGTCTGCCAAGTGACTTATTGCCATGGCCATTCTGTGCATTCTGCTCCCGCCACAAAGCAACAGTGAGAATGGCAACCATGAGCAACTTTGCTATTGCTATGTCTGCAGACCCAGCTCTTTGCCAGCAGCTCTCATCGAACAGACTCAGCATTTTTGGATGGCAGCAGTGCTGCCCCGCCTAATACAGGAGAGGATAGGGGTGATAAGGGTGAGGCACGTCCCCCTGAGCCAGGTGTCGCTGCTGCTGTTTGGGCCCTCGACAAAGGAGGGGCTTCCTACTAGGGTTGCCAGGTCTTACCTGCCTGCCGGCAGAGGGTCTCTCTCCTTGTTCTGGAGTTATTGGTGCATGCGTGAAGTGCACATACTGTGATGACATCACCCGCAAGTGACATCTCACAGGGCACATTGTGGGGGGCACTCTAGCGTTTGAGGGAAAACTCTACGGTAGAGTGTCCCCCACAATGTGCCTTGCACAATGATGTCACCTCAGGGTGACATCATTGCACTGGGCATGTTGGCATGGATGGGGCTTAGTGGAGGTGGATTGGGAGGCCTGAAAGCGGGTAAATCCCTGCCCTGATTGGGGAAATGGCAATCCTACTTCCTACCATCACCGGGGATGTCAGTGAAGGACAGGAACACATTGAGAGACTGCTTGAGGATGTGTCACAGGCTCTCCATGCCCACTGATATCCCCTGCATTGCCAGCCCCCTTCCTGCTTGTCCTCCAGCAGGGGAGGCACAGCGGTTGCTACAAGATGCCCTCAACAGTGTGGGGCCCTTCTGGATGGCACAGCCATCTGTAAGCGGAGGGCACTTTCACATCCACATAGTTGCAATGACAGACCACCCTGTCCATCATGGCCTATGGGGACCCTGTGCTCTGTGTGTACACTGTGACAGCATGGGGTGCCTGTTGGGTGGACAGGTCATGCACCCCCTTCCCTACTGATAGGAAGCTGGTCTCTTTAAGGGATGTGTGATGCTGAGAAGGAGTGTGGCTCCTCTGGCCCACCCCTTGCTGCCTCATGCCGGTGACAGATGCTTGGTTCAGCACCCTTGAAACATGGCCCTACCTGCCCTATCTATCATGCTGCCCACACCTAGCAATGACGCCGGTACAGAATGCCATAGCCCAAGTACCTTTTATCCCAGCCAGCTGCTCCATAACTTCCCCATAGGGAGGTGAGTAGTGACACCAGAGTAGCACTGCAGCCAGCCGCCCCAGCGCAGGCACAACACAGGATTACTCTACTAGTTTCATGAAGGCAGGGGGAATATGTGGACTCCGTAATCCTCTAAACTACAATTTAGAGTCTTCCATTACAAAGAGCCTCTAAATATAAAGAAATTATGGAATCCCCAATTTTTGGTAATTTTATGAGGTTTCTTAAACTTGACATCGTTTAGGGCCTCAGTGTGTCTTAATCCAGCCCTTTCTCCCGCATGTAATGTTTTTACATACTTATAACACTGGTATTTTTAATGTAGAAGATTTCATCTTCTATATTTTCTTTTATATTTCTTTGTAAAAAATTTGTTGTTGTTCAGTTGCACAGTTGAGTCTGACTCTTCGCAACCCCATGGACCACATCACGCCAGGTTCAGAAAAAAATATGTAATTATCAACCTGTAAATTAATAATGGGTTTCTAAAGCTGAATGAAGGGTTGCCAAATAATAACAAATATCAGTTTAGATTGTTTTCCATCCTTTAGACAGACATATTCTGTTAATTTAGCCAATTTCACAATTTGCTATTTTTTTAATCCATTCTTTATTGGAAGAATTTTTGGCAAAGAGATGAGTTTAGGCCTCTCTGCAGTTCTTGTATTATTCTTGGTATTGGTGTAGTGATTAATAAAATCAATAAACATGGTAAAGGATGCTGGAAATTTATCCAAAACATGGCTGCCTATTCAGACAGCCTATTTTCTGTTTCTATACTATTTACTAATGCTACTACATTTTTTGTGTGAGTCAAGTAACTGATTTCTTCATCAGCTTAATATTGCATTATTTCTATAAGTTAACTATCTCATCTTGCTGAAGAACTTGCTTTTCCCCAATTTCTGGACTACTTTATTCCAGAAAAGAAGGTTATGCTATAGATAGTTCCTACTTCCTACCAGGCTTTAGATACTTTCAAGGAATGCTGCCTGGTATGAAGTATGGCAGAGAAGAAAGATGGAAATAGCTAAATTAGCAAAGGTTACCATGATAAAGAAAAAAGAGAACACATTTTATAGATGTAGGAAAAGAAAAAGAATAGAACCTGCCTAGGCTGCTCAGCTGCTTAAGGAGCTTTAAAGGAAGAAAATATTTCAATTTAACTATAATTCAGAAAATTTAGTATTCCATAATTTCTGTGGAAAATATGATAGCAAACCCCTCCTTAATGATGGATTTGCTAGCAACAGGCAGAAGCTACTACCCAACAGAAATAAAATCGGTCCTCATGTACATATATACTGAAAGCATCATTTTCATACACACATTATTTATGCATTGTCATTATGCTCAGAAATACAGAAGTGTTCAGGGAAGGAAATAAATCTCCCTTGGAGTCTCCAACAGACAGAGCCTAGGGCATTGCCTAAGGCAAGTGTCTTGCAAAACCCCAAAGTCTAGTTTCACAACCGCAGTGAAATTTGTCTTAATTGTTAAGTTTATATAGAAGACTAATGAAGTTCAGAGAACTAATGAATAAAACATGAATCATAGGTCATAGATGTGTGTGCGTGTGTGTGTGTGTGTGTGTGTGTGTGTGTGTGTGTGTAAAGTGCTGCCAAGTCGCAGCCAACTTATGGTAACTCCAACAAGGGGTTTTCAAGGCAACTGAGAAGCAGAGCTGATTCACCATTGCCTTCCTTTGCAGTCTTCCTTGGCGGTCTCCCTTCCTAGTACTAACCCTGCTTATCTTCCAAGATCTGACAAGATCAGGCTATACCATGCTGCCTTCCCTCCATGTTCAAATGCTTCCTGTGATTAATACCTCATTTCCATATTTGAGGCATGGGAAGGTATACTTGCTTCTTCATGTTTATAACACATGAGACATAGTGATCTGTGCAGATGCCCATGCAAACAATCAAATGAACTTCCACCTTTTTTGTAGACCTTTTCACCAAGTTCTTCTTCCTTTTTGAGTGTGAAGAACTGGGAGATATGAGCTTCTACACATACATATGCTCACTTGGAAACTCATTTTACGTGTTATGAGAGTGGGGGGGGGGCATCATTGGAACATTCAGTTGCCTGAATGTCGGCACTTAGATGGAAGGAACAGGCTTGCCGGAGCACCCCGGAGGCAGGCAAGAGGGGGAAGGAGGAGGAGGAGGGGAGCCCTCCCTCACCCTGGGGAGCCCCGGCAGTGGGGGGGTGCCAGAAGGTAGCCCCGCCTAGGGCACAAAAAAATCTCGGGCTGGCCCTGTGGGTGCCTCCTCCCTGAAGAAGTCTTTATCCAAATTGCTTAGTGATAATGGGAAGCACAGAAAAACAGAAATTTAAGTTATGGAAGATCTTTTATAGTATTTATTTAGTACATTTAATTCACTTCAGAACAAAGGATCTGAAGCAGTTCACGACACAATTGAAAACCATAGCACCATAAAATAATCAACAATTAAAACAGCTAAATAGCAATCTATCAAAAACTGTCCAAAACAATCTAGATCAGCACCATTAACTTTAGAATTACCAACAAGCAAAAAAAAAAAGATCAATAAAAATAACACTAAACCAGCATAAAACCATAAAATAGCCAGTCATATTTTTAAAGGGTCAAAATTTTAAAATATTTACATGATCAAAGAAACCATTTTAAAGCATTGGGCAGGATCCATTGGTGGGGCTGTGCCTGTGTGCCAACCTTCCCTTAAGGGGTCTTGGGGGTTGAACAGCATACCATGCTCAGGGGCTGTCACTTGGATTCACTCACAGGTGGCAAGAGAACCACATAGATGTTTGAGCCCATATGTGACCAGTGGAAATGCCATTCTAGGTCTGCCCCCAGTAAGCAGACAGGAGAAGGGTTTCACTGTCCAGCAGGTGAGTTGCCTGATGCCTAGATCCTTGTGCCATGCCGTGCTAAGATTCTGGTGGCTGTAATCAATAAAACTGTGGACTGTTTCATTCCAGCATGGTTTCTGCATGTTTGTGTTTTTCCACCCTGTTTTCCTATCCACCTTTCACCTGCCTTTAGGACTACAGAGTCCAAAGCTGTTCAACATATATAATAGGAATATGAAATGTGAGAAGTATGAATCAAGGAAGGCTCAAAATCATATAATGAGAAATGGAACATTTAAACATTGTAATCCTAGGAGTGAGTGAACTAAAATGGACTGAATTAGAACATTTTCAGTCAGAAAATTACAAGGTGTTTCCCTCAGAAAATGATAAACACAGAAGAAATAGTGAGGTGAGATGTAGTACAAGCAGTTGGGGCTATAATGCAAATTCTGACCGAAAAATGTCAATCAGACTTCATGGAAAGTTTGTCAACATAACCATCATTCAAATTTACACCCCAACTACAGATGCTGAAGAGGAAGAAATTGAAAGCTTTTATGCAAGTGTCCACTGATCACACACCTAAACAAGATGTGCTGATAGTCATAAGTAACTGGAGTTCAAAAGTGGAAAATAAAGTAGAATCAAATACTGTTGGAAAATTTGGGCTAGGAGCAGGAAACAAAGCAGGAGAACAACTCATAGAATTCTGTGAAGACAACAAGTTGTTAATTGTGAACACATTTCAGGCAACTGAATGGACAACTGTATACATGGACATCACCAGATGGCCAATACAGAAATCAAATAGATTACATAACTGTAAGCAGAAGGTGGAGAAGTTCTATTCTCTCTGCTAAAGCAAGACCAGGAGCTGATTGTTGTACAGACCATTGTTGTACAGAAAAACACCAGAACATTCATAGTGCCAAAATACAATGTAAACAACATTCGTGAAGAGCTTAAAGACCATTTGTATTACTAAGTCCAAGTGAACGCAAACCAGAAGAACTATGAGTTGAAACCAGAGATATTATCAAGGAAGAATGTGCAAAGACTGTTCTGGTAGCCAAAAGAAATGAAAAGCCTTGATGGATGACTGAAGAAACTCTTAAAATTGCTAAAGAGAGATGAGAAGCAAAAATAGAAAGTGACAGAAATAGAATCAGAAGTCTAAATGCAGCGCTTCAGTGACTGGCTGATAGAGATGAATGGGAACTATTATAATAACCTGTACAAAGAAATAAGAGAACAATACATGGAATAACTATACAGAAGAGATGCAAGAATGACAGATACCTTCAAAGAAGAATTCTTTGAAGAAGAACCTGCAATTTTAAAAAGTGGAGCACTGTACTCAAAGCAATTGGGAGAAACAAATTACCAGTAGATGGGATATCAATAGAGCTATTTCAAGCCATGGAATCAGAGTCCATCAAAATCCTAACAAGAATATGCCAACAAATCTGAAAAACAAAACAATGTCCCTCAGACTGGAATCTACATTCCAATTCCAAAAAAAATATGTCAAAGACTGCAGAAACTATTGGACCATCACATTAATTTCTCATGTGAGTAAAGTGACACTCAAAATCTTACAACAAAGACAGAACCATATACAACCATATACAGAACAAAAAAGGCCAAGATGTTCAAGCTGGATTCAGAAAAGGAAGGGGAACTAGAGATCTTACTACAAATTTGTGCTGTACTGGAGAATATGGGGCCCATAGAATTGGATCCCCTGCTCCAATCTTTTTTAAACTTGGGATGGGGGAGTTGAGGAGAGGCCCCAGTATCTATGCCTTTGGTGCCTTTACCTCAAAAAACAGCCCCTCAAGCCCCAAACACCCCTGGATTGATTCTCAATTATAGCTTATGGGTCCCATTGACTATAATGGTCCCCATAGGCTATAATGGAGCCAGGAAAAAAAACCAATTTATTTTTGCACACTACTATTATGTTTTTCTGTATGATTTGTAAGCTGCCTTGAGTCACTGGGAAAATTGGGATATAAATATCTGAATAAATAAGTAGTTTGGGCAGGGTGATAACATTTAAGTAACTTCCTGTTTGTTAGGTTAGGTGCCTCTTTTTCCTTTTTTATTTCATGTATAAAAACCTTGATAAAATTCATATTAAAAACCCCAGAAAGGGAGACTGCATTCAAAAAATCAGAAAGAGGGGAAGGGTAGCCATGAAATCAGAAGGACTGGGAAAGGCAGTGATAAAGAAGCTAGAAAAGATCCCTAACTGTAAGGACATGTTGCTTGGCAACCAAGATCAAGACAACTTATACTGTAGTAAGTCTGCATTACTATGTATCGGTATGAAAGCTAGAGAATGAAGAAAGCTTACAGGAGGAAAGTTGATTTATTTGAAATATGGTGCTGAAGGAGAAAGTTGCAGCTACCAAAAAGATAAATAAGTGCGTTCTAGATCAATTCAAGCTTGAACTCTTCCCAGAAGCAAAAATTACCATACTGAGGCTATCATACTTTGGTCACATTATGAGAAGACAAGAGTCACTGGCAAAGATAGCAATGCTAGGAAAAGTTGAAGGCAGTAGGAAAAGAGGACAACCCACTGTGAGATGGATCGGTTCAATAAAGGAAACCATGGCCATCAGTTTGCAAGACCTGAGCAAGGCTGTTCACAGTAGGACATTTTGGAGGTTGGAGTAGATGGTCTGTATGGCCCCTTCCAACTCTATTATTCTATGATTCTATATGATTCATAGGGTCACCATAAGTTGGAAGCAACTTGACAGCGTATAACACACACATAGCCCCTACAGCATGACCGTGGGCTTTTGAAATCGGCATTTATGGCCATCATTGTGCAGAAGATTTCCAAAAGGGAACTCTTCTTTTTCTGCAGGCATTTTGTAGTTGGGGTTCCAGATTCCAGCCTAGATGCATTCCATTGATATTGTTAAGCCTGTGCATACAGGATACATCTCTCCTTATAATAATTATCTTTTGGTTTCGTAAGATTCCATGCACTCCCATTGGCTGTAAAATGCCCTCCCTCAGCCATTGGCCCATCAGCAGCCACTCAAGAGTACTCACGTGCCATTGGCCGGGTGCTGGGTCTGCTCCTCTTCCCCACCCACTCCCCCTTCAGACAGATTTGCATGTCAGATTTACTGGCAGACAGCTCTCTCTCCTGAGGAAGACAGTTCTCTTGATTCCTGTGTGGGACTGTCCCCTCAGTGACTGTTGGTAGGCAACCAAACTTGGTTCTGTGAGTAAAAAAACAAAGGACTTTCAGCATAACGCCCTCCCCAGTGGCCACTTTCCTGTCAGAATAAATGGGAAAAGGCTCTTTCTCCTGCTTAGCTTCAGCATGGCTGGCTGGCTAATGAGGTGGGCCAGCAACCATCAAACCATTTTCTTCAACTCCCCGCTGTGTGGCTGACTTTCCCCTAGGGTTGCCAATCTCCAGGTGGGACCTGGAGATCTCCCACTGTTACAATTGACTTCCAGATGACAGAGATCAGTTCCCCGGGAGAAAATGGTTGCTTTGGAGGGTAGACTCTATGGCATTATACCCTGCTGAGTCCTTCCACACACACACCAAATGCTGCCCTCCACAGGATCCACGCCCCCCCCCAAATCTCCAGGTATTTCCCTAATCAGAGTTGGCACCTGTACTTTCTCCTCTGTCAGTAAAAGGCCCTCTCCACACCTATGTTGGCCTCTGGGAGAAAACTCATTGGGCCCAGTCCTGATCAGGTTGCCAACTCCAGGTGGGCAATTCCTGGAGATTTGAGGGATGGAGCCTGGAGAGGGTGAGGTTTGAAGAGGGGGGGCACCTCAGACAGGTACGATGCCATAGACTCCACCCTCCAATCCAGCCATTCCCTGATGGGGAACCATTGTTCCAATCTCCAGGTGGGGACTGGAGATCACTCAAAATTACAAGTGCTCTCTAGGAGAGAGGGGGAGGAGATGGAAAACTAAAGGTAGGTTGATGGTTGGCTGGGAGGGAGATGGGGTTATCAGGTTGGGAAATTCCTGGAGATTTGAGGGGTCAAACCTGGAGAGGGTGAGTGTTGAGGAGGGGTGGGACCTCAGACAGGTATAATGCCATAGACTCCACCCTCCTGGGGAACCAGCCACTCCCTCCTGGGGAACCACTGTTACCAATCTTGGGGGTGAGCTGGAGATCACTCAAAATTACTACTGCTCTTCAGGTAGCAAAGATCAGTTGCTCTGGAGAAAGTGGTGGACTCTGTCATACCCTGCTGAGATTGCCACAGCAAATTGTCACTGAGTGCACAAAGCCAGGGCACTCTCCCAGAGCCTCTTTCTAGAGCCCATTGTATTTATTTCCACAATGGGCCTTATTCCTAGTAAGGAAATAATTCAAATAATTAATACATCTGGAGGTTATAATCTGCATAATTCTAGCTCACTTAGAGGTAAAATGCAAGAAATAGTGTTTCATTGTTGTTTTGCATTAGATGCATTTGACACATAGAAAGCCAAAATGATAGCTGCAGTTTTGGAGTAAGAACTTACATAGCACAAACCAGTGAGAACAGGGCACTCTGCAGGATCAAGGAGAAAGCACTCTAGGGCTGCGGTCACATCAGCAGTTTGTGTTGCTATTGTTGCAGTACCTCTGTGGATTTAAAGAGCACGATCAGACAGCAACATCTACCTTCCATGCCCCAATTGTCTCCACCCCGTTCTGCTCCACTTTGGAAGCAGAGTAATCAGAGACCTGGGAAAGTCTGGTGTTACAGATATCATCACTTTCACATTGCATTTCTGGTTGTCTGAACTCTCCTGGTGTGAGTTCAGCCTGGTTGGGATTGGGAAGCCTTATCACTCTGTTCCATTTTTGCTCCTTGGAGTTTTTTTTAGTCAGTTAGCGATGTGTCCATAACCGCATCCTCATGCACACTAGCAAGCTTACAGCTGTCCTCTGAGGTGGTGGGGGGGGGAGAAGGGCAGGCTGAGAAGCATCCTTTGTCTTTTTTCATGCTGGTTCCTTTGCAGCACACAGGGCGAGGAAGGGGTTCATTGAAAATGAGTTTAGACAGAGATTGCACTTCTGGATCCGGGCTCGTCGGCAGAGGGGTGGAATTCAACTGCTCCGCTGTCCCCTAACTCTCCTAGGCTTCTTCAGCACCTCGGATACCTTCTGGAGGGGGAAGGATTCGGCAGGGGGTGTCCCTAAGCCTGGGGCAGGGGGGTGGCGACCCACCTGTTTCAGTTAGCTACCCCGAAGCAGGAGAGTTATTATATCTAAGAACGGGAGCGACGGCGCTGAATCACGCCGAGCACAAGAGGAGCTACGGAGGGCAACAGAGTCGACAAGGAGAGAAAGGAATGCCAGGATTATACAAACAAACAAAAGCTAAGTACCTCAAAATAACTGAACTACTTAGATTAGGAAGTAAGGAATAGCGGGAATAGGAGGGGGAAGGCGACGACGCCCAGGTTTTGTGGCTCTTGAACAATTTAGGCGTATAATGTATTAAGCGACGGCTAATTAAGGGAGAGACGCAGCGGGATTTTGTATATTGCTTCAGAGCCAGAGCCAGAGCGAAGTTAAGAAAGAGTAGGTAAAGGGGGAAAAGAGGGGGGGAAAAAAGGGCAACCAAGCTGCAAAACCATTTTCTCTTTCTTGTCTCCTTTCTATACAGTGGTATACCCCTTTAAGACGGGAACGAGCACATAGGGGAGGATACTGGCGTTCAGAAGACAAGGCGGAACAGAGGCAAGAGCTGGTTGGGAGTGAAGGGCGGAGACAAGGTTCCGGAACAAGAAGAAGGAGACGTCAGCGATCGCCAGTGATTGGAACGACCCACGTAGTACGAGAAGAAGGGCGAAGGCAGAGTAGAAAAGGCAGAAACGGAACAGTGTGACACCTGTGAGAAATGTTCAGTGGAAGAAAAGTGAACTTGAGAGCTTAACAGCAAGGAAGCTGTGGGACAAAATAAGCCAATATTGGGCTATAAATTGTTTGCTTTAGAGCTCAGACCAGGATTGGGATTTGAACTGCTAGGTAGGTACTGAATTAAAATGAGTGATTTAAGGGGGGGAAATATAAAATATAATATCATAAATCAAACTTCAATTAGAATAATATTATAAAAAAAATCAAACAAACTATAAGGCAAATAATTACAACAATAATAAGAATAATAATATTAAAGGGAATGGTAAACAAAAAGTGCCAATATAAGGCAACTACACCAAAATAAAGGATAAAGGTTAATAATAAATTAAGAGATAAATAAGTAAATAAGTAGGTTTGTAAAACAAAAAACAAAAAAAAAACAAAAAAAATTGAAGGAAGAAACTTCTCTAAATAAGATTAAGGGTAAATATTGCAAGGTGGCAGTGGCACACCCTTTGAAATTTATTAGCTTTGATGGCCGCAGGGGGGAGTGGCAGCAGAAAACCATCATTATCATCTCCAGGGCAAATAGGATTGGGGCAGCTTAAAATAACACACATGAATACTCAACAGATATCAATGAAAGACCTACACAAGATGATACAAGAAAGCATGACACAGGCAGTATCTCACGCTGTTAAAACTACAGTGGAGGACACTCTACCTGCCTTAATAAAAAAGGAAATAGAACCTATTAGGTTACAAATGGAAGAATTGACAATTCAAATAAAAAATGAAACTGAGGAACTTAAAAGACAAATACAGAATAACAAACAAGAAATTATAACAATTGCAAACAACCAGGGGAAACTAAGAGGTAAAGTACGAGACTTAGAGTTAGATATGCAGGAAGCCAAGAGTAAGACGGAAAAAATAGAGGAACACTTATAAATCTAGAAATGGATAAAGCTGCGCTAATTATAAGATGCCAGAACATTCCAGAGAGCATCGAAAAAAATCTTAAGGAGGAAATTGTGCACAGCTTTGGGGAGCAATTGAAAATCTGTCCAGAAGAGGAATTAGAAAGTGGAATTGAATCGGTCTAGAGAAGGAATTCGGCATATGCGAGGAAAAACAGGAAACCCCGGGAAGTGCACATCAAGTTTCATAGAAGAGATCTAAGAGACAGAGTCTTAAGAGCTGCCAATGAAAAGAAAGTGACCATACTGGGAGAAGAAATATTAATATTAAAAGAGATACCCTGGAGGGTAAGAGAAAGAAGGATGCCGTATACCTCTATAACCAATCTTTTGAAAAAAAATGGGATTATGTTTAGATGGCTAATCCCAGAAGGTGTATTATTTACATTTAATGGACAAAGACATAGAATTGACTCGATTTTCAAGGCCGAATACTTTCTAGACAAATTTGGTGAAGATTTAGGTCTTGAAAGAGAAGGGGCGGAAACGCAAGAAGAAGACAAAGAAGAAGGAAGTGAAGAGAGGGAAGAGGAAGAGATGGAAGAGCAAAATAATGATCAAGATTTAACGGAAGGGAGCAAAAACTTACCTAAAAAGAAGAAGACTAAACCGAGCAAAATAACTTACCAGTATCTGACTAGATTTAAATATAAGAATAGAGGGAAAAAACACTAAGTAACAAAGATGACCACACTAAAAAAACCACAAAAATTAAAAATAGTTTCAATTAATATAAATGGCTTGAATAGTCCACAAAAAAGAAGGAGGACTTTCCACCAACTACAAAAAACCAAAGCAGACATTGTTTGCCTACAGGAGACGCATATTAAGAAAAACAATGAAAACTACTTAATACAAAAAAAGCTAGGAAGAGAGTTTATAGCTTCAGCGGATGAGAAAAAGCGAGGGGTAGTGATATATGCAAAGGAAATACTGAACCCCGAACTTATCTATAGCTCAGAAGATGGTAGAATAATAGTAATATCTATAATTAGAGATGGGGGGAAGTTGTTAATAGCTAATATATACGCACCGAACCAGAACCAAAGGAACTTCTTCAAGCACCTACAAGAGACTTTAAGAGGAGTTGAAGTCAACAATCTTTGCATTATAGGGGACTATAATTCGATCCTAGACTCAAATTTAGATAGACAGAAAAGTAGAAAAGGGGGGGGAAAGCCAATGTGTTACCGAATACATTTTGGCAAATAGCGGAAGAGTATAACTTAATTGATGCATGGAGAGTTAGAAATCCATCAACACGCAATTATACTTATTATTCAGCGTGTCACAACACATGGTCAAGAATTGATATGATTTGGATGACCAGTGGCATGGTGAGAGATCTGCTAGAATGTGAAATATTGCCAAATACTTACGGGGACCATAATCCAATATCTATGACTTTTAAAGCAGGATATAAGAATAACAGGTATCGTATGAACTTGGGTTTGCTTAGAGACTTAAAATTTGTACAAAAATGTAAGGAGGAAATTGTAGAATTTTTTCGGCGAAATAAATCACTAACCACATTAGAAGTAGTATGGGATGCCTTTAAGGCATATATGAGGGGTTGTTTTATAAATCAAAGCATATGGAAAAATAGACAAGGCAAGTTAAGGTACGAGCAGGGCCGGCCCCAGGTGTCTGGGCGCCCTAGGCAGGAGAGCCTGGGGCGCCCACCCCACCGGAGATGCCAACCTCCCGGTGGGGCCTGGAGAACCGGGGAAGGGGCGGCGCGGCTCTCCCGGGCCCCTCGCAGCCGCGGGGCGCCGGGGAGAGCCAGGGAAAGAGCGGGCGGCTCTCCCGGCCCCCTCGCAGCCGCGGGGCGCCGGGGAGAGCCGGGGAACGGGCGGGCGGCTCTCCTGGCCCCCTCGCAGCCGCGGGGCGCCGGGAGAGCCGGGGAACGGGCGGGCGGCTCTCCCGGCCCCCTCGCAGCCGCGGGGCGCCGGGGAGAGCCGGGGAACGGGCGGGCGGCTCTCCCGGGCCCCTCACAGCCGCGGGGCGCTGGGGAGAACCGGGGAACGGGCGGGCGGCTCTCCCGGCCCCCTCGCAGCCGCGGGGTGCCGGGGAGAGCCGGGGAACGAGCGGGCGGCTCTCCCGGGCCCCTCGCAGCCGCGGGGCGCCGGGGAGAGCCGGGGAATGGGTGGCGCGGTTCTCCCGGGCCCCTCGCAGCTGCGAGGGGCCCGGGAAGAGCCGGGGAAGGGGCAGCCTTGGAACGCCCGCCCCTTCCCTCCCAGCGGACGGGCGCTCAGACTGGCGGCGGCCAGCGAGCGGGGTCTGTCCCCGCTGGCCGGCCGCCGCCATGCCGCCCCACCTCTCCACCCCCCAAGGGCTTCTGAAGCTCCCCGGAAGGGCGCTCAGACTGGCGGGGGCGGCGGCAGCGGGGAGAGTCCCCACTGGCCAGCCGCCGCCATACCGCCATACCGCCCCACCTCTCCACCCCCCCAAGGGCTTGGGGGGAGCCGCGGGTGGAGTGCCGGCCGACCCTTCCCTCCCAGTCCCAGCGCCGGCTGGAGACAGGGGGTGGAGCGCCGGCTTCACCGGGGGTGGGGCCGGGGGCGCTTTGGCGCCCCTGTGGGCCCCAGCGCCCTAGGCGAGCGCCTAGCTCGCCTAGTGGGCGAGCCGGCAGTGGGTACGAGCAATTAGTTAAATCAATTAGTATTCAAGAAACCATTTTGAAACAAGGAGTGGATGTTAGGACAACACAAATTAAATTAAAGCTTTTACATCATAAGATGAACTTACTGTTGAATTATGAGATAGAAAGAAGAATAGAATATACTAAACAGTATTATTTTGAAAACTTAAATAAACCAAATAGATGGTTGTCCTATAAGGTAAGGAAAGAAAGGGAAAGACGCTCGATAATTAAATTGAGAAATGAGAACAATGAGGAAAAATTTAGTGGACAAGATCTGAAAGATATAGTTGAAAAATTTTATAAAAATCTGTACCAAAAAGATGTGCAAAATGAGGATCTAATAATTAAATATTTAGAAAATAATAAAAAAGTGTTTAATGAACACCATAGGAAAATCCTTAATGAACCAATCACAATGTGTGAGGTTACAGAAGCAATTAAAAGACAGAAAAGACAGCACCAGGCCCGGATGGTATCCCCGCAGAATTCTATCAGATCTTTGAAGAACAAATATCCCCTATAGTTAAAGAAGTAATACAGCGAATCGGCCAATTTGGAAAGAGTCCTGATTCCTGGAACCATGCATTGATTACTTTAATTCCTAAGCCTAAATCTGATCAAACGGATATTAAAAATTATAGACCAATATCGTTGTTAAATGCTGACTACAAAATATTTGCTAGCATTATGGCAGGTAGATTTAGGAAAGTATTATCACAGGAGATTCACTATGATCAATCAGGCTTCCTACCAAGGCGGCAGATGAAGAATAATATGAGAACAATTATAAATGTATTAGAGTACTATGAAGAGCATCCAGAGAAAGAACTCATGTTAATGTTCTTAGACGCGGAAAAGGCGTTCGATAACTTATCATGGAACTTTGTTCTGCAAAAGTTAAGTAGGATGAATAGCGGACCATATTTTCTCTCGATGATTAAAGCTATCTACAAACGGCAATACGCAAAGGTAATAGTCAATGGGGATACGACAAATTGTATAGAAATACAAAAAGGAGCGAGGCAAGGGTGTCCGATTTCTCCACTATTGTTCATTTTCGCATTAGAATCCTTAAACGATGTAATAAGGGAAAATGAACAAATACATGGCCTAAAGATTAAAGGGCAGGAATATAAGTTGTTAGCTTTCGCAGATGACCAGGTATTTATTTTGGAGAAACCGGAACTATCAATAACACACTTAATGGAATCTATCAAACAATACGGGCAGGTAGCAGGTCTTAAGATAAACTGTAAAAAATCTAAAATAATGCTTAAAAACTGTTTGCCAGCCACAGTACTAGCAATACAGAAGCTAACCTCAATGGAAATAGTTAGGAACGTGAAATATTTGGGTATTAACTTATCTAATAAATGTAGCTCATTAATAGAGGAAAATTATTATAAATTAGTAAAAGAAATTACAATAGATCTAGATAAATGGAAAAACATCCCCCTATCCTTAATGGGCAGAATTGCACTGGTTAAAATGAATATTCTTCCAAGGTTTCTGTTTCTAGCCCAAATGATTCCAGTGTTAAAAAATTATAAATTTTTTGAAGAATTTGATAAAATCATAAGACAGTTCATACGGTATCCTAAAAGAGCTAGGATAAAGGGGAAGGTAATGCAAGATAGACGAGAGGGGGGGAATGAGCATTCCTAATTGGTACATATATTACCAAGCAGCCGCCCTAATTTGGATTAAAGATTGGCTCACTTTGGAGAATGTCAGGATTTTGACATTGGAGGGACATGACTTGTACATGGGATGGCATGTGTATATATGGTACGACAAAGATAAAGTACACTCTAACTTTGAAAGACATTTATTAAGAGGAGCGTTAAATAAAGTATGGATAAATATAAAAAAGAGATGGTATAAGAAAACACCGAGATGGGTCTCCCCATTGGAGGCATTCATTGCCCCAGCTCTGTTAACTATGAGTAAAAAGGAGAGTTATAAATCTCTGCTAAGTGGAAATAACAAACTAAAATCAGAAGAAAAGTTGTCGCATGAGAATAAATTAACCTGGTGGGAGCAGATTATGTTAAGGGATAGGTTCAAAAAAGACATGTTAAGGGGGTTTGAGGATCAGAATAATGAACTTGATAAGATTTGGTTGTCTTCAAATGACAAATTAATTCAAAAGTTATATAGGCTCCTGCTGGATGACTATTTACAAGATGAGATGATTAAAAATGTGATGATTGGATGGATGAAAGATTTAGGTAAGAATATTGAATATAGTCAATGGGAGCAATGCTGGAAATCGACTAAATATATGAGAGCTGTGGCGTACAAGGAAAACGTATACAAAATGTTTTACAGGTGGTATTGGTCACCCGACAGATTAGCTAAATGTTATTCTGGTTACTCCAGTCAATGCTGGAAGTGTAAGGCGAATGTGGGGACCTTTTACCACATGTGGTGGAAATGTGGGAAAGTTCAAGAATATTGGAAAATGGTGCGCAGGTTGATTCAGGATATTCTAGAGAAAAATTTGGCATTACTACCAGAAATATATCTTCTAAATATGATTCCAGCAGGATATAGCCATCAAGATGTATATATGTTGGTCTATATACTAACAGCGGCACGAATGTTACTGGCTAAAAATTGGAAATTAGATGTGTTACCCTCAGAAGAAGATCTAATAGGTAAATTCTTAGAGTTAGCACAAATGGATGACTTAAGTTTGAAACTCCAAAATAAGCATGAGAAGGTACACCTGCATAGATGGGAAAAGATATACAAGTGGATAGAAAAATGGATACATGTTTAAATGTACATAATATTCAACTGACTCTACTATGTAGACACGATGTAACCGTGGAATGTAATATTATTTTGAAAATTTAAAATAAATCATATAAAAAAATGAAAATGAGTTTAGACAGAGAAGGAGGCAGCCTCCTTCAGCTGTCAAAATGGAGTGGTACTTTGAATAAGCAGTTATGTGCATATGCAAAAGACAAATTAAAAGAAGCCACCCCACCACCCACTATGTAGTTGTCCTGCAGCAATAATCTAAATGGTCAACCACAGGGCAAGCACACAGTGGGGCCGCTTCAAGGTGTGCTGTCTGGTCATCCCTTCCCATGATGATTTAAACTGCCACAAATAGAGGCCCTGCCAGATCACGCAAAGCCTCAAGTGTGAATGCAGCCTAAGGGTAGTAACAGTAAAAAGCAAAGCATTCCTTAGGATCAGCCCTTCACTGATGCCGAAGTAGGAGCATGCAATCAGAGATTGCCAACCGGACACAATGTCCGATATTTCCTGTATTAGGAATAGCCAATACCCTGAAAGCCTTCCCCAGTATTTCCTAATTCCTAATTCCCTCCCCCGCTACTAGAAATATCTGGAACTGGGTCAGGAAGCCTTTCACTGTTCACAGCTGGTTTGTGATGCACCAGCTCTTTAAACTTTAAAGGGACATTCTTTTAAGTGGCATTGGACCATCTGCACACTCCAATTAGGGTGTGCACCTGAAAAATTCCTATCCCTTGCAAAAGAGTCTTGAATGGAATAGAATAAAATAAAGAACTTTGGGTTGTTCCATGCCTGCTGACTGGCTAGCACAGCACTGAGCTCTTCCTTGGCAGGTGCATCACAGCCATGTACTCTCAGCCAGGCGAAGACACAGTCTTTGTTGTATCTCTGGGCTTGGCAGTGTTTCCCTGTGGCCATGCAGGGAGCAAATGCTTCACTTTGCTTGGAAAGTTAAACCAAACTCTTTCTCAAAGGAAAGGGCAAATCATGCCCCCTGTGACAGCCTTTTTTTGATTGGCTCTGGTCCCATGACAATCATTTTGTAGTAGCACCCATTAACCTATCTCAGATTTTCAAAAGTGTCTGCAGACTCAACAAAGTTGGGGACCCCTAATGTAAACCATTTATTTTGCACCACAGCAGGCTAGGATAGATAATGGGATCGGGGCAGAGTGGGGTGAGAGATGCTGCTGCATTCTCTTTCTTTTCTTTTGAGGTATCAGAGATGTGAGGCAGGCCATGATTCAATAGTAGAGCACCAGCTTTGCACAGAAGGTCTCTGGTTCAACCCCCAGCATTTCCAGTTAACAGGAACAGGCAGTAAGGGATGTGAAAGATACCCACCTGAGACTTGAAGAGATGCATCTAGGCAGAGTAGATAATACTGACCTTGGTAGACCAAAGATTTGACATCGTAGTAGTACTAAGAAAAATCTCTCCACCACCCATGGAAAACTCTTGAATTGAGCACAGGTGATGTTAGTTTTTCTGTGCCTACAAGATTCTTGTCTGTGTGCACCAAAGATGCACTTGTATGACAGATTGGGTAGGTTCTACCTCTCCCTAAGAGTAACCAATGAGAGGTGATGGGATGCTGGTGAGTGGTCTCCAGCCCTCACCTGGAGATTGGCAACAATGGTTCCCCATGAGGGACTGGGTGGTTTGGAGGGTGGAGTCTATGGCATTGTAGCTGTCTGAGACCCCACCCCTCCTCAAACCTCACCATCTCCAGGCTCCACCCCTCAAATCTCCAGAAATTTCCCAACCTGGAGTTGGCAACCCAATCTCCCTCCCAGCCAATTGTCAGCCTACCATTATCTGCCCCCTGACTTCAGCTTTCCATTTCTCCCCCTGCCTCTTGGAGAGCAGTTGTAATTCTGATTGATCTCCACCCCCCACCTGGAGATTGGCAACAATGGTTCCCCAGGATGGACTGACTAGTTCGATGAGTGGAGTCTATGGCATTGTACCTGTCTGAGGTCTCACTCTTCCTGAAACCTCACCCTCTTCAGGCTCCATCCCTCAAATCTCCAGGAATTTCCCATCTGGAGTTGGCAACCCTATCAGGAATGCCCCCAATGAGTTTTCTCCCAAAGGCCAAAACAGGTGACAGGACCAAGCTTGGTTGCCTACCAACAGGCACTGAGTGGAAAGTAGGGTTGCAAGCTCTAAGTAGGGAAATACCTGGAGATTTGGGGGGTGGATCCTGTGGAGAGCAGCACTGGGGGGGGCAGAAGGACTCAGCAGAGTATAATACCATAGGCTCTACCCTCCAAAGCAGCCATTTTTTCCAGGGGAACTGATCTCTGTCATCTGGAGATCAATTGTAACAGTGGGAGATCTCCAGGTGCCACCTGGAGGTTGGCAACCCTAGGGAGAAAGTCAGCTGCACAGCATATTTCACCTCAGAATAAAGCAGGTTATATAAGCAACTGACAATTCCAACTGTCTTGCAGGGGGGGGAGTTTAAGGGGCAGAATGGAGTGAAGTCTAATCAGCTTCCATATGCAAATGAGCTTGAAATGCTGGCCCAGTCATAGAAGATTGGCCTAGGCTGCAGTGGGTGGAAGAGAACTCAGGCAACACAGCTAGTGAATAGGGACAGCATCTGAGTGACATATCAGGGAGCGAACTGATTTTGCCAAGCATAGAATCTTGCCAGACCGCTATTCAATTATATAATAGGACAGGATGTTACAATTGGAGGATCACAAATCTGAATACTACCAACTATACTTTCTTTTCTGACATACACCAAACATATTCAAAGATTTATGTGCTGGATATCAAAAACCTTAGTTATTAATCTAGAGCACGGGTGTCAAACTCATTTGTTATGAAGGCTAGATCTGACATAAATGGGACTTAGGCAGGCTGGGCAGCAAATAGGGTTGCCAACCTCCAGGTGGGGCCTGGGGATCTCCTGGAATTACAACTGACATCCAGACTACAGAGATCAGCTCCCCTGGAAAAAATGGCTGCTTTGGAGGATGGGTTGCATGGAGTTAGACCTTGCTGACATCCCACCCCCTCCCCTAACTGTGCCATTCCCAGGCTCTGCACCCCAAATCTCCTGGTATTTGCTAACCCGGAGTTGGCAAATAAGAGTACATACTAAATAATGCTGTAGCCATCCACTTCAGCTACCATTTGCAAGTGGATTTTGCCATTTCACACAGTAAAATCCTTCTGCAAAGAGTATTGAATGTGGGTTATTTGGTGTGGGGGGCCTGCAAAACTCACAGGGGGGGAATCCTATATCCCCCATTGCTGAGCCTTCCCTAGCCTCACCACCCACCCTGAAGCCTGGCAGCGGCAGTGTCTCGTCTTGTGCAGAAGTTTACTTTCCCCAGCCTGCTCTCATGGTCAATGCTCTGAGCCCAAGACCCAAAGGAAAACATGAAATGGCTGAGCATTGCAAGCTTCTCCCCTCACCCAAGTCTACTCAGAGTGGCAGTGGCTCTCCAGGGTCTCAGACTGAAGTCTTTCTCATAAGAACAGCCAATGTTGGATCAGGCCAATGCCCCATCCAGCCCAACACGCTGTCACACAGTGGCCAAAAACACCAGGTGCCATCAGGAGGTCCACCAGTGGGGCTGGGACACTAGAAGCCTTCCCACTGTTCCTCCCCCCCAAGCACTAAGAATACAGAGCATCACTTGCCCCAGACGGAGAGTTCCTATCTATACCTTGTGGCTAATAGCCACTGATGGACCTCTACTCCATATGTTTATCCCTCTTGAATTCCCTCTTGAAGCCGTCCATGCTTGTAGCCACCACCACTTCCTGTGGCAGTGAATGCCGTGTGTTAATTATTCCTTGGGTGAAGAAGTACTTCTTGTTATCTGTTCTAACCTGACTGTTCAGCAATTTCATTGAGTGCCCATGAGTTCGTGTATTGTGAGAAAGGGAGAAAAGTACTTCTTTCTCTACCTGCTCTATCCCATGCATAATCTTGTAAACCTCTGTCATGTCACCCTTAGTTGTCATTTCTCCACGCTAAAGAGCCCCAAGCACTTTACCCTTTCTTCATAGGGAAAGTGTTCCAACTCTTTTATCATTCTAGTTGCCATTTTATGCACTTTTTCCAGTGCTATAATATCCTTTCTGAGGTGTGGTGACCAGAATTGCACACAGTATTCTAAATGAGGTCACACCATTGATTTATACAGAGGCATTATAATACTGGCTGATTTGTTTACAATTCCCTTCTTCATAATCCCCAGCATAGCGCTGGCCTTTTTTATTGCAGTCACACACTGTCTTGACATATTCATGTGGCTCTCCTTGTGGAAAGTCTACTTGCCTTATTGAGAACACAAGGAGAATAGGGCTTGGCTTCCCGGTCCTTCCTGGGATTCTTACGGAGCCCCTAGTCTAAAAGCCGCAGGTCAAGCACCCTTTGGTTTGTGCCTCTGGTAAGGTGCAGCCTTAAACAGAAGCCTCACCCAGCAGAGGACAGGGCCAGCAGCTATTCAAATTACACCCAGGCAATCCAATTATAGTCAAATAAATCATCCTTTCTCACCCTTTCTTAAACAGCCAGGACTGCAACAACTTAAAACTCACCCACATACTCCCAAACACTATCCTCCCACACAGTACCCGCAGCTAAATCTCCTCAGCTGAAAGCGAATAATAACCACTCAATCCTCCAGCAGCTCTGTGTCCTGCTGCTTCTCAGACCTCAGCTGGGTCAGCCATAATAAGCCACAGCCTGGTCCTTTTAACTGGAGGTGCTTGCATGCAAAGCAGAGGTTCTTCACCTGAACCATGATCTGGATAGCCCAGGCAAAAAAGTAATACTAATTAAACAAACACTCCTAAGAAGAGTGGAGGGACGGGGATTATTGATAACCCAGAACTCTAGCAGACCCATGTGGCTGCTGCCTTTAGCTCAATGAACACAAGAAAAAGCCTCCACTCAGATGCACAACAATGCTTGTGACCAAACCCCTCCCCCTCAGCCAGCAAATGTAAACAAATAAAGAACTCTCATAGAGCCCCATGGCTGGGAACTAGGAAATTGGGCAGTCCTGCCCTCTGCTTCCTGCGCTCAGCGCCAGCTCAGAACGGTACGGTTGGGCAGGGGAGGGGGCAGAGAGCTGGGGAGAAAAGAGAGCCAAGAGCCTGATTAAAGCCCTGGGTGGACCACTTTTGGCCCCTGGGCCATAGGTTTGACACCCCTGATCTAGAGAGTGCAAAGATACAACCAAAAACTTTTGCAGATCACAAACCACTAGTAGTAACTTGGCAACAAAATAGCAGCAGATGGGGAATATGGAGATTAAATGATATTCTTCTTCAGCAGGGGGATGTCATTCAGAACTCATTATGTCACGCCTCTGCTCAGTCAGGTAGAGGTATGCAAATTTTGTGTGGCTCCTATTGAAGAGATCCCAGGCTGACCCTCCAGTTTTGGATAGCCCTACTGCTCAGTAGGAAGCTAGAGCTCCACTCAAGCCAATTCTAACCAGTTCTTCACCTCCACTGAACAGAAGAAACATTCAGGAAAAGTCCAGTGTTTCAGTCTTTTATTACAAGAAGACATGGTGGAAAAAATGGTTAGTATTATCATATAATGTTTACTGTTTATTATATGTTTACTCTTTCTTCTCTTTTTCTTTTGATGTAATTATAATTGTGATATGGTTTTTCTTTTCTTTTCTTTTTTCTGTTCTGTTTATATTTATAAAAATATTTTTAAAAAGAATTTATACACTGCCTTAAAAGACCTGTGCCTATGGCCCACACAAAATAGCTTAGTCGTTAACCTTGGCTGACTCTACCCACTTTCAGTGTAGCAACAGTCAGACTGCAAGGCTTCTGTTGGGCCCAACATACTTGCTTGGCTCCAATTTACCTTTTGAGGGAAAGTAAATCTCTATTTTACTTTCCATTATCATTATATTGTATTTTGGAAATGGAACACTGGGGCAGGGTAGGACCGATCATGTTTCCTTGTTGAAATAGCTTTGTTTGCTTACTTGCTGCTGCTGTTGCTTTCTGATGGGCATGGGATGGGTCTATATATCTTTGATTGAGAACAGTTATGTTTTTCATGGTAGTAAGGAGGGGGGCTGCTTCAGCCACTCCTAAGCTTTTCTTTCAATTTCAATTTCATTTTTAAATTGTGCAGTGGCATCCACTGAAGAAAAGGACAATTCCTAATGGCAGCCTGGGTGCTGTCTCTCTGAAGCAATGAGAAAACCCATCTGCATGAACAAGATGAGGGGGGGAGAAATGCAGATCAGAGGCCTTTTAAAAATTTCCTTTTGCCCTGTGTGCAGCCCAGACAGAACATTGGCAAGTGTAACAGAATGCCTTTTTCTCCTGGGAGGCTGGCAACTCACCAGCCACCACCTTGGAAGTTTAAAAAATTTATTTTCTGCAGTCAGAGAACAAGAAGGCAGCCCAAGTGCCTCCCAGAGTATCTGTATACAAATGCTAATGGCGCAAGCCAAAGACAATAGGGTTGGTCATGCTTCCCTGTACTCCTCCTCCCTTTCTCCAAGCAGGAAACAGAGAAGGGGTATTAGGTGCTAGGAAGTCTCCAGGTGATTTCTGGAGATTTTCCAGAATGCCTTCCAGGAGGGCTCCCAGGATGCACCCCAATGGTCCCGCCTCCATAGATAGCAATGGAGGCCCTGTGATGTCACTGGCTCCTCCCTATGATGTCACTGGGCCCCAGTTCTTTTAAGAACTTAGCAAAGCAACACCTCTGACCTAGCACGCCCCCCCCCCAGGAAATCGGAAAGTATACACCCTTGTGTCTCCGTGAGTGAAAGAGAGGACCTGAGAGGAGAAATCGTCTATATTTTTAAAGAGATGAAAAGGGTGGAGAAATGTGACTCCTGACCTACTTGTAAACCAGAACCTGACAGAGAGAGATGGTTTAGATGGTGGTAGGCACTCTGTATGAGTGGAGAAGGAGGTTCACAACATGTATACAAAGTACATATGTTGCCCTGTTCAGACAACATGGAGACCATGTATTTTAGAAATATTGTGGATAGAACACACTTCCAATACACATGGTTACCAAGCTGTATGTAGATGTAATGTCTGAAAAGGGCTCATATTTCTTAGAGTTTTCTTTTCATGTCCTTCCCCTTTTGCTTCTGACCTCAGTGTACTCCCCCTTGCTTTTCTCTGCTACTGCCAGCCTTTCAAAGAGGTCTCTGCTTGAGGAATATAGAAATATTGCAAGCAAATACAAATTCAGTGAGTTCTGTGTATTTGCGTATCTTGTTTGATTTTGTCTTTCTTCTTTTTGCCAAAAAAAAAATCCTTCATGCCTCTTGATAAGCACATTCCTTTGCACAAATGGCAATGTTTGAAACCACAGCCATGCTGAAGTTTTTGATTGCTAGGCAAATGCCAACACTTCTTTGCATGCAGGTGTTGGGCATGCTCAAATTCCAAGCAGGTGCCTGAGCTTGCAAAACGCAGGTGTATGTTTGTGCATGCAAGCTGGTCATATACCAGACAGAAATTTTGTTGAAGATGTCCCCAGCAAGGTCATTCTGTCCTCTAGGCTCATCAAGCTCAGTGTATTCAGAATTTTAAACAGAATATCCTCTTGCAAGGAACAGACTTTTTCCACAGCAACTATCAACAACAATCAGCAAGCCGAAACTTTAATAACTCCGAAAGGAAAGCAGCTCAAATCACATCCAGAACAAGGGAGAAAAAAAATCATGAGTCTATTAAAACATCATTTTCTCCTCCTGATTGATATTTAAGGGGATCAGAAGCAATCATTCAGGGCAGCATTTAGAACCAGTCTGGCTGCTAGCTTAATATTTTAGAGCACCTGTGTTTCTCATCAAACGTGCTACCAAAAAGGACTAGTTAAAGAGGCTTTGATCTGACTTTAAATACCTCCAAACATCAGTAGCTGGAGGCATTTCAATCTGATTTTACTAGAGCTGGGCTGGGTTTAAGGGAAACAGAATCTAAAATTAAGTTCACATTTTCCCATCAATCCTTGAAGTTTCTAAAGCACCCCTGACCTTGAAGATTTGGGTAGCAAAGAGGAATATCCTCAGGTGGTTCACACATGGGTGACAGTGAGAAGACAACATCTTGGGAACACACAGGCCTTTACAGTCTTATTGAGCGCAATAAAAGCTTTAAATAAGTATTTTAGTTAATATACATATGCTGTCTTGCACACTGTATTCTGTGGCCTTATGTTTCATTATTCTATAAAGCAATTACCCAGAAAATTAACTGCTTAATTATCTATTAGTAATTGTTTTAATACTTATCTTTAAAATACTGGAATATTTACAGAAAGTGTGTTGCACAGTAGCACTGATACCACCCATGTATGATATACTCACTTGGTCTAGTAAAAACTGTGGGCATTATAAACAACCGCCCATCTTTCTTATGAGGGATGGCAACAGCTGTTTTAATTTTCGTGTTTTCCACATGGGGACAGCCTTGTGTAATTTCCATGTTGTGGCTGTGGTTGCCAATACAGCAATAGTGGCAATGGGGCTTCCAAACAGCATGTTTTCCTGCATTTCCCTGCCCCAGTCCCAGGCATGGGCCACCAGCGTCCCAGCCTGATCATAACTGCTTTCTACAAACATAATGAAGGATAACATGAATCTGGTCTGGAGGGGCTTTTCCCTGCTATGATATTTTGTCCAACGTGAGTAAGTCCCAGATTTTCTCCTGTTACCCTCTTATTCTCTGACATATGTGTCACCTGAAATTTACCTACAGTAAAGAAGACAATTATTTGACTTCTGATATAAGGGGGAAGCTTATATTTACCCAGACTGTTCAAAAATATAGCCTGTGGATTCATCTGTGGGCAAGAATATTGTGTAATTCCCCCCCCCCCATACATACTGCAATACTTTTGCCTATAAACACTGCTCTTGAGGGCATGTCTCCCAAAGATGTACAAATTTTCCTTTACATTTATCCTAGTTTTTTTTTAAAAAAAATACATATCTTTCTAGCCTTCCTGCTAAGCTTTTATTAGTAGACATAGTCAGATATATTGTTTTTGAATTCATGATTTCCAAGTCCATCTATTAAGATTTTTTCCAAGAACCAGTAAAAGTTATTTTAGGGGGAAATTTTTTTCAAAATGTAATGATACATAATGAGGACATTGCAAAATAAGCACAACAGCAGCCACACTGATCACCTCTGTTGACCACTTAATGGTCATACAGTGATCCATGTCAAAAGCCTAGCCCAAAAGCAAAACCAGTCATATTTGAGTTAATTTAAGATACATTGATAAATACTTGTAGCCTTTACAACTTCCTTTTCTGATGGTATAATTGTGCATCTTTACCACGTCTTCCCCTCTGAGGCTTGCCTGTTTGCCTGCCTTACTGGAAAAGTGGGAGGGGGACTCCTCTCTATCTGACATCTTCAAAAGTTTTGCCCAGGCTTTTCCTTTGGTTTTCCTCTGCTTTTGAATGGGGTGGGGGGGAACAAGTGATAAAGCCAATAGATAGAACTCAATAGAGTCTGGACCTGGTGCCATATGGAAGTACCTGCTCATTTCTCATGTCTTTCAGAACACTGTGAAAGGCAGGGAAACTGTTTCTAATAAACAAGAATTCAAACTGTGGGTCTCCATAGCCAATAGTCACACCATAAACTCTAAACTTTACACGAAAACTCTCTGATCTCTTTGAACTCCCCCTTTGGCAGGGGATTCCACTGTTTATGCTTTTTTTTCTGGTGGGGAGATTTGCTGGCAGGATCATAAGGAGGGGCTTAATTTTTCAAAAAAAAACCCCTCCTGCTTTCAGAAACCACTATGCCCACTCATAAACATCAAGGCATTGCTTTGAAGTGCCTTCTGGCTATGACCCTCTTACACTCTTTGGCTACTACGCAATCAAATAATTAAATGGAGGCTTGGAGGGGGGGGGAAATCTTTTTACCTGATAATTAAATGCACCATGCTGGACAGTTGTGAGGACACTATTTTATTTTTTTTATTAAAGCCGTTACTAGTCTACAAAGACTTCTAATACAAAAGCTCTAACTGCTGCTAAAAGAAGTGAGGAGTCACTGCTTCTGCTTCATTTTGGCAATCTGTCACACAGGCAGTGCAAGTCCCAAATCATTCCTCTTTTGCTCCCAGCCAAGGTCTGTCTGTTACAGTAATACTCAGATGGTAAACAAGGCTTTGTTCACTAACCTACTATGCCACAGAGTGAGAGTACTCTGTGTGCGTGTATGAAAGTGTCCTGCTAGGCTCAGCACAAAAAGCTCAAACATTAGCCAGATGCACATGGTAGAGTATCAGCCATTTATTTCCTGCCTAATTTATCCTGTCTCAGTTCTTCCTATTCCATATATTGTTGGCAATTTTAAATACCGGAGAGCTTCTTTACACACACGGACAAACACACTTGTGTCAATGCACACACATACTTCCCAAAAACTCACTTAAATTACCACCTGTCTATATTTTCCTGGCTATCAAACACCTGCCTAATGGCTTCAGTTTATATTGCTTCAAAACAACAACATTTTTTTAAAAAAATTAACCTCAGGACTGGGCAAGCCTCTATTGTGACAGAGTTGTAGGGAGAGGGAGCAGCAACCAAGAAATGTCTCTTTTCACCCTGGCTGTTCATAGCTGGCACACAGAGGACCTTAGAGCCTACTCATGGCAGAGTGTGGAAATTGCCATGGAAAATAGGATACGAGATAGTATGAAAAATATGTTAAGTTCTATGCTACTGATTTCGGGTTCTGTAGATCAAAACCTATGAATTGATGTGTCAAAGAAAGGCCCAGAAGGCTAAGCAGCAACCTGATATTAGCCTCACTAAGCATCACTATCTGTTCAAAACTGCATTTTATGCAAGATATAGAAAAGCGAGGCCTGAAACATCTTCTCTCTTCCCATCCACCCTTCCCACGTGATGATTCACTGATGAAGAGTTCTGAAGAATATTGTTTTGTGTCATTTTGATTTCTCTTCATTAAAAGATCCTACATGGTATACCAGGAGGCTAGGAGAAAGGTCAGCAAAGGTTACAAGGGTTGGGCGGGTAGCAACCTAGGAGAAAAATTTAAAAAGACAAATAAAGCCTCCTTTAGTTACAGGAAATTCTGACCATATTGTTCTTTGAGCTACTCAGAAGTGACAAAGCATAGTTCTGGAAATAATCAGAAACTCTATAGTAACATTATGGCAAGATTATGGTATAGTGAGTTTATGGCAGGATTGCCAGCCTCCAGGTGGGGCCTAGGAATCTCCCGCTTTTACAACTGACAAAGATCAGTTCCCCTGGAGAAAATGGCTGCTTTGAAGGGTGGACTCTATGGCATTATACAATGCTGAGGTCACTCTCCTCCCCAAACCCCACACTCTCCTGGATCCACCCCCAAAGTCTCCAGGTATTTTCCAACCCAGACATGGCAACCCTAGTTTCTGGTAAGGTTATTGTAATCTTACCATAAAGCTTCTGGTGATTCCTAGAGCTACCCTTTGTCACTTCCAGGTAGCTCTAGGAATTGGCAGAAGCAAAATGGTCAGCAATTCCTGTAAGCAGACCAGGCCTTCTTTTTCTTTTTTCTCCCCAGCATGACCCTCCCCCTTTGGCTCCAGTTTCCACCCACTGACCCAGTGAGCATTGGGGGTGGGGGCAAGGGCTGCAATTACTTGGAGGTGTTCTGCCATAAGCAGTAAACAAGAATCTTAGCAAAGGGCAGTCCCTGAAGTGGAAGGCTGGCTGCCTTAACCCTGGAGACTGGTGGGCCAAGTGCAGCCAATGACTAGCCACATTGCACATGGGAGGTTAGCTTTCATATAGACTTGCCAACTTACCCACTATGGTGGAAAATCTCCTGCTGCCACATCCCAGCTCCTGGGGAGAGACTTAAAGAAAATGGCCAGGTGAAATCGGGGGCAGGCTTAGGCTGAGAAGATGCAGTGGAGGACTGGACACCTGGAAAGGGGAAGCAGTGAAGGAACTTTTCCCCTTGATGGTGCTCCAAGGAAGGGAACCAGCTGTTGCAAGAGTCAAATATTTGAATAAATAGACTTGTTAACACTATAACCATCTCCAGGTGAGCCTGTAATGGCAGTGAGACATGGACATGGATAAACACCCATACCCCAACCTGTTGCATCTGCCCATGCTCACATGTGCCTTTTTGTTTTTGGATTTTGATTTGGACCGGTGTGACTATTGGCAATCTCTGACCACTGGAAGATGCTAACCAAACTGTCATTTTCTGCATCAGTTCCAGCCCCACCTATATAAACACATTGCACATTATAGGAACATGAACAGGTGTTACCAGGGCCAGACTGACAAAAGAGGCTCATTCTCAACCTTGAACAAATGAAGTTGACGTATAGTGAATCAGACCAGTAATTTATCAAGTTCACTCATGGCACCTGGTATATGGCCACTGTGCAACACAGAGCATTGAACTGGATAGGCCATTGACCTGATCCAACATGGCTTCTCTTACGTTCTTATGTTCTTACTCAAACTTGTAGCAGCTCTTCTAGGTCACAGATAATGTTCTTTCACATCACCTGCTACCTGAACTTTAACTGGAGGTGCTAGGGACAGAGCCTGGGACCTGCTGCATGCAAAACGTATGGTCTAATATTGAAACATGGCTCCTCCTTCTGCCATGATGGTGACCATTGTGGAAATGCATGAGATGAGAACTGGAAAGAGTAGCTTATAAGAATGTCAATCATCATGATTGTTTTGATTCAGATTTGTGGATTTGTGAACTTAGTACATCTCCAGCTCATTCTTCATATGCAGTTATGATTTCATGGCATTTATGTTACATGGGTAGGTACTTGTATCCTAACATTTTGCTCAGCCTTTTTGTATGAAGCCTTCTTCCTGCCTCGAAACCATCACTCCATCTCAAGTAGCTCTTTTTCCAGAGTCACTTCAATTGGAGCAAGGCTTCAAATTTTCCTGGATGGAGTGGTAGGATACCGAAGAAATTCTCCATGAATGGCAGAGTGCCTTTCCCTAGCCATAGCAACTGATGCCTGTCCTCACGATCTTTAGATTTTATTTTCAAATTTATATTATTTATACTTCACTTTTCTCACTGAGCCTCAATGAGGATTACACAGAATAGCAAGACTTTCCTCTACAGTGGATTGCAGGTTTCTGTGCGGGTTTCTAAAGTCCCTCTCTTTTGAGAATGCAAGCATTCTGCTAACCCATTACAGAAACATTGGAGAGCAGAGGGAAAGAAATCTTGGTACTTTTGTACCACTGTTAAACCATATGATGATTCTCTGTATCTGACTCTTCCTGTCTTTTTCCACAATTGCATTTCTTCCCTCCCCATGGCTATAATCCCCAAATAGGGGGAAAGTACATACTTTAGAAGAGTAGAGTAAGCTTTGATTTTACCAGGTGTGCCTGGATTGAGGAGCTGATGCACATACACATCAGTTGCTCAATCTATGTGCTGACAGTGAAAGAAGCTGTTTAAGACGTGCTTTAACCTGCCTTTCTCCAGCAAAGGACTCAAAGCGACTTACAATAATTTTTACAAATAATATAAATTAAAATTAATTATAGCTACCATTGCATACACATTGCCTAGTTGGATATTGTCCACTTAGGTACACAAAGAATTTGCAGTGTTATGTGGCAGGCCATAGCATTGCTTTTAAAAAGAAAAAAATGCCTTTATTTATGCCTCACTTTTCTCTCCAAGAGGGACCTACAGCACCTTACAATATCATTCTCCTCACTTCCATATCCTCACAGCAACCATCCTATGCAGGAGGTGAGGCTGAGAGTGTGTGACTGGCTAAAAGTCACACAGTGAGCTTCCATGACAGAGTGGGGATTTGAACCAGATCCTAGTCCAACATTCTACCTACTGCACCACACTGGCTCAATGCCTTACATTGATTCTGAAACCAAATAAGAAAGCTGTGTAGTCTTTGGAATCGTTTAAGAAACGGATGTTGTAGGATCCCAAATAGCATAACACATAAATGGCTAAAGAGTCTTGTGGCATCTGAGAGACTAACAGAACATCAGAGCCTTCTTTGTCAGGTGAATGAGGCAGGATTTAGTGCAAAGAAGTTTGTGTCACAATATAGCTTATTAGTGTTTAAGATACTATGAGATTCTTTGCTGGGGCAGACTAACACAATTAACTCACTATAATTTGAAGTCTCTTCCAGTTTTGGCTCCCTTAATGGCGGTTGCAATCCCCTGGAGCTTCAAGAGGATCACACCGTGAATCAGCAGATGGGAGGGGGTGTGATCGTATGCACCCTCCCCAGAGCCCTTGTGTTGGGTTCCAAGCCATGGAGCACTTGGAGAGCCCTTCCTCCGACAACCAGCTGGTGAAGGGGGGCTACTCCCTGCCCTGATAGTCCCGCCACTGATTTCCAGCAATGGACGCAAGGACGCACGCCGGGACAAGGGCTTTGTGGCCGGGCAATGAAAATGAAACCGAGGCGAGTCTACATGCAAATGTGAATGCTTGTTAAGTGAGGACACCAGAAAGTGAATAAAAAGCTTCCCCCAACAACTCAAGGGGGGGAACTCCCCCTCGTAAGGAAGAAAAGGCTGAACTGATTTTATAAGCGAATCGTGTAGGGGAGCGGAAGACAAGCGGATTTAAACTATAGTAAAGAAATTTGAGAACTTACCAGGCATGGTCAAAGGATCTTGAGATTTTTATAACTTTCGAGAAAAAGTAAACAATTCCTCAAAAAATGGTGCCTCCGAAGCAACCGAAACTGAAGTTTCCTCTCGGAAATGCCAGCCCAGTGAGTTCTGTTACCAGACAGGACACTACCAGAGACTTCCAAAATATGCTGACTGAGGCTTTGCGCCCTCAGCAGGAGCAAATGACATCATTGCACATGAAATTTGACTCTCAGCAAAGCCAGTTGACTGAAACTACTAAAAAGACTGATAAAATGTAGCAAGAACTTAAAGTAGTAGACTTAGATACACAGAAACTAAAAAAGCAAATGCAGGAGATGGAAAAAAAGAGAGTAGTTAATGAGGCACAACTCTTACAGCTGCAGATGGAAAAGGCAAGCTATGTCTTAAGATTTCAGGGAATTCCTGAAGCAAAAGGAGAAGACTTGAGACGTATTATGTGCGATGCACTGGGGCCAGTAACAGATTTAAAAGCGGATTTTCTACAAAATGAAATAGATGTGATCTATAGGTCATATTCTGACTATATAAGAAAGAATAATCTGCCTGGCGAGGTCATGGTGAGATTCTCCAGAAGACATATAAGAGACCAAGTATTGAAAGCAACAAGTGGAATCACCCTGAAATTCAAGGACAAAGAAATAAGAGTTTTGAAGGACATCCCATCAATAAAGAAGAGAAAGAAATTTAGAGATTTGGCACTATTCTTACAGAAGAATAATGTCTCTTACAAAAGGATTACACCAGAAGGACTAATTTTCAAATTTAAAGACAAGAAAGAACAAATTGACTCTGTTACGAAGGCATGTGAATTTCTTCATCAGCACACCGTTCCAGCAGATAAAGAGGATAAAGAAGGAAATGACAGCAACAAGGTAAGTGAACAAGAAGGAGTACTGGCATCCTCTGATGAGGACTCAGATTCAGAACTTGGGGCAGCTGCTCCCAAAATAAGAGACAGACGGAGGAGTAAAAAAGCAAAAAATGAGTTGTGATTCTCTCTAGATCCTGTTTAAAATGAATTCAATTTATTTTTCTCTAAGGCTTTTTATACTTGTTGGCAGTCTCAGTTTAAATAGTAATAACTGTATACTCACTTGACGTAGCAAATTTTAACAGAATTTAATTATGAGCTAATTTTATAAGCATTATGTATGACCACCATCTCTTGGGTTTTTGGTGGTTTTCTTTACTTTCTCCTGTAGTATGTAGTTACCTTGCTCTTTATTCTTTGTAAAAATCCCCTACGGGGGGGAAAAAAAACCCTCACTATAATTTGGCACACAAATCGCTGCTCACTGGCTCTACAGAGATGCTTCCCTGGATACATAAACCTCTACAGACTAAGTAAGACCTCTCAGTGGCTTTTGATCAGTGGTGGACTTACATTTTTCGAACCCTGAAGCTTGAACTGTTATGGGGGCCCCTTCACAACCAGCAACAGTAGGGCAACATCCAACAAGGTCCAAAGAGCCTGAATTGAGAATTCAGATTTTTTTTATGGTTCTGATTGGCTAAGGGCTGAGCTGTAGAACTATTAAGCTGTGCACCGACGAAGGATTCAAGGATCTAGCTGCCAAAATGTAGGCTATGAATAGATTGTGGCAAGCTTAGTGAGCCCATACAGCTGGGGGCTTGGGTGCTGCAAGCCCCTGAGAAAATTTTGAAATTTGACCAATTAAAGGGACATTTTGAGGCCACATGAAATGGGTATTAGATCATATGCTAAGGTCAATTTTAAGTACTTCAACCCACTGGCTTATGATTCTGTCAATAAAATAGCCTTATTTTAATAACAAACACTATAAAAATTCCATCAATTTTGTTGAAAAATTCACCCATTAAAAAAAAGTTGCTTCAGGGCCCCTCTGGGATGAGGGTTCCCTGAAGCTTAAGCTTCACTAGTTTCATAGCAGGTCTGCCCCTGTTTTTGATACCTTCTGGACCACTTATCTGGTTTGGGAGGCACCATTCTGCAGTAGTTCTGGTCCTTACCAAGAGGGTAGGTTTCTGTAAGTCATGCTGGGGGACTGCTGTTCAGCCCCTTGGCCTTTGGCCTAAGGGGTCTCGCAAAGTTCCATTTTGCCCCCTGTGTTCTTTAACATCTGCATGAAGCCACTGGATATTTGGATCTGGATATCTGAGCTGGGCTGTCGCCAATATGTGGGTGACACTCAGCTCTGTCTAGCACTTCCAGCTGATCTCAGGGAAGCGTGTAGAAACCTGAACTGGTTCCTGGAGGCAGTTCTGGAATTATGCAGGCTAATAAACTGAAGCACGATCCTGACAAAACAGAAGTGGGTGAAATGTCTGACCCAAGATTTAAGGAGTCATCCATTCTGGATGAGGTTGCATTCTCCTTGAAGGAACTAGTCTAGGGGTGCTCTTGGACCCAGGCCTACTGGTAGATAAGTAGGCAGCAGCTGTGGCCAAGAGTCCTTTTAATGAGTTTTGGCTGGTTAGCCAGCTGCAGCCTCTCCTCGGCAGAAAATATCTGTCTGCTGTTGTGCATACCCTGGTTACATCTAGATTAGATTACTGCAATGCATTCTATGTGGGCTGCCCTTAAAGTGTTCAGAAACTTCAGTTGATAAAGAACTCTGCAGCCAGGATGTTAACTGGAGTGAGTCATAGGGACAAGGTACATTGGCTTCCAAGGTACAATATGGTTTGGCACCAACATACCTGAAAGAACCCACCTAATCTCTCACAAGCCCACCCAACCATTACAGTCATCTTTGGAGGCCCTGTGTTGGGTACCTCACCTGAGATTAGGTGGATGGCAACTCGGAGAAGGTACTTCTCAGTCATGGCACCAAAGCTCTGGAACTCTCTCCCCGGGGAGATTCATCTCTCCCCTTCTTTTGCTGCCTTCAACCAGCGGATGAAGACTTTTTTTTTAATTTGGCATTCCCTCAATGATCCATCCTTCCTAACCATTTTTTAAATGTTTTGTATGTATTTCAACTATTTTGCATGTATTTTAACTGTTTTTAACTCTTTTTACAATTGTTTTAATGATGTATACTTAGGAAGGGTGTGATTTCTAAAATGGTTTTATAATGTAATTTTATCATGTATGGTTTAAATTGTTAGCCGCCTCAGTACCTCTAATACGGGTGGAAAGGTGGGATACAATTTTTTAAAATAAATAAGATGAATTTATAAAAAGATTTTCTGCAGATAAAGAGGGTCCTGATGTTGTTGGAAGAGTAATAAATATGCCATACAGTTAAACCTGTAAACCTCTGTTGCTGTTTGAAGAAATACAAGTGCAGAAGCATGGACTGAAGCTGTGCTGACTGCAGATTAGAGGACTATACTGGCAGCATGTGCATTGTGAGCAAATGTGTGTCTTTCTTGAAAGAATGAACTGGAGAATTCAGAAGCATTCTAGGCTCCTGCAGAGCACAAGACAATTGTTGAAAGTGAGAAATCCCAACGGGTCTTCTCTGTTTTGTGAATAAAATAATATGTCTGTCAAATCTTATCAACTAGAAGCAGTGAATTACAGAATGGAAGAGCTAATGGCATATGCTGCCTATAAATAGATACAGAGGCGAAAGAGAAGAAGGAGGTCAACAGAGATTATCCTAGATTATTAAAAGAATGGTGAGTATGAATATTCTAAGGAGGCCTTTTCACTCTGGAAACTTTTTGTGGATTCTGGGATACAGTGATAACAAGCCAAAACTCTGGTTTTGATTGTAGACTCCAGAAAGGATACTATAATAAGAAAATGGAGGAGCCTCTTTGTATGTTGGGGATATCTTTGAGCCATGGTGGGTTTCATAGTTCATGCATGGAGGTGTCTGGTACATTGTATGGTTGATGCCATCATTAATCACATGACATAGAAGCCTCTGAACATGTGCAGTCTAACATAACAAAGAAAATGTGAAGGTGCAAGTACTAATTAACTGGAAGAGAGTTGGGTGCCTCCTAAAAATATAACCCCCAAATGTGGCATGAAATTTAAAATCTGCTAGATTCATCAAGGTCCCTACAAGGCTAGTGTCCAAGAACAGCATTTAATTATTTGATTCTCATATATTCTCTATCCTAAAATAACAACAACAACAAGTCATTCAAGATTCTGGAAATATGGGCCAGCCACAGATTAAAGTCTGGAAATGGAGGGAGGAGATTTAAAGGGCTAAAGGGAGTGGGACACCAAAGCAGAGCATTGCTGTTTCGAAGGCAGTGTGAAGCTTTGCCTTCTCTGGATGGGCTGCAGGCACAGCTTCCACACAGAGGATCTGCCTGTAGTCAGCATCCTGTTTCCCCTTTTTTGAAAAGCAGGTTGGATGAGTAAAATAATTTTCTAGGCTGTGCTTTAACGTGAAGGCAGCCAGCCAGCCTTCAAAATCATTGAGCCCAAAATGGCAGCAGCATTGACACACCTACTCTGCAAATTAAATTTTCTTATCAGCTAGTAACATTTGCACTGGTAATGAGTCAGCATCACCCACATTTCAAAAAAGAAACATCTCCCAGCTTCAGTGGTCACAGACTTGGGATCAGTTTAGAGGCTGCTCTTCAGCATGGCAAAAGGCATCACTCCACGTGCTCTCATTATTTGGTCTACGGTGACATTGCATCATCTTGATGGCTCACTCTTGAAACTGGCTGATGCTACTTTCCATGCACCACCAAGCCCAAGTTGATTGTGCAGTGGCCAACTTTCTACACATTCTTATTTATCGCTGGTTCTTTCAGTGAACAAGACAGTAGTATCTTTACCATATCTGTTCATAGGATTAAACACCCAGAATGGGTTTGGACTTGGTTTATTCCCGAGTAGCACAGTTTATTAGAAACCAGCGCACGGGCTTTTGAGAAGCATTAGATTTTAAAGCAAAATGATCCTCTAGTCCCTATGTGTTGGTCCTTCAGGGCAACTGATGCCCACTGAAACAGGTTGGTAAGGGTTGCACATCTCCAGGTGGGGCCTGGAGTTTTCCGAGAATTACAACTGATCTCCAGACTATAGAAATCAATTTCCCTGGAGAAAATGGCAGCTTTGGAGGGTGGACCATACAGCATCACCTCCATGCCGAGTTCCTTCCCCTCTCCAGACTCCACCCTCCCCAGGCTCCATCCCCTAATCTCAGGGGATTTCCCAGGTCAGAGTTGGCTACCCTAAACTGCTAGACTAGATGAGTCAGGGGTCTGATCCAGCAGAGCTCTTTTAATATTCTTGTGTTCTTACAACAGGGAGGGAGAAACTTCTCAAATGTAATCCTAGGTTAATCCAGATTTATTTTTTAATGGTTTACCATTGCCTCTATACCTTTTGCCCTGACCTGGATGGCCAGGCTAGCCCAATTTCAGAAGTTAAGCAAGTTCTGCCCTGGTTAGTTCTTGGGTGGGAGACCACCAAGGAAGTCAAGGGTTGCTATGCAGAGGGAGGCAATGGCAAACCACCTCTGAACATCTCTTGCCCTGAAAATCCTACCGGGTTGCCATAATTGGGCTGTGACTTGACAACATTTTACACACACACTATACTATTAGAACATAAGAACATAAGAGAAGCCAATGTTGAATCAGGCCAATGGCCCATCTAGTCCAACACTCTGTCACACAGCGGCCAAAATATACCAGGTGCCATCCGGAGGTCCAGCAGTGGGGCCAGGGCACCAGAAGCCCTCCCACTGCTGCCCCCTCCAGCACCAAGAATAGAGTGCATCACCTGCCCCAGACTGAGAGTTCCCATCCATACCCTGTGGCTAATAGCCACTGGTGGACTTCTGCTCCATATGTTTATCTAATTTCCTCTTGAAACTGTCCATGCTTGCAGCTGCCACGACCTCCTGTGGCAGTGAATTCCATATGTTCATCACTCTTTGGGTGAAGAAGTATTTCCTTTTATCTGTTTTAACCCGACTGCTCAGCAATTTCATAGAGTGCCCACGAGTTCTTGTATTGTGAGAAAGGGAGAAAAGTACTTCTTTCTCAACCTGCTCAATCCCATTCATAATCTTATAAACCTCGATCATGTCACCCCTCAGCCGTCGTTTCTCCAAGCTAAAGAGCCCCAAGCATTTTAACCTTTCTTCATAGGGAAGGTGTTCCAACCCTTTTATCATTCTAGTTGCCCTTCTCTGCACTTTTTCCAATGCTATAATATCCTTTTTGAGATGTGGGAATTGATTTCTATAGTCTGGAGACTATATAATATCCAGGGAAATTGATTTCTATAGTCTGGAGACTATATAATATCCTTTTTTTCAAACTAGGACTGCAAATGGGCTTTCATGACTACAACTCCAAGAGAGCTAGAAAGCAACAGGACTGAGGGGCAAGCTACACATTCCAATTAACACATGATCCCAATGGGGACTTGCAGCAGGATGCCAGCTGTGAATTCCCCACAGGAATTCAATTTCGAAACACCATGGAGGGCAGATTTGATTCCAGAATACAGTACAGGAGAAAGAGGGGCTCCTGCCTTCTCAATGCCAATTTCTCCCATAAGAAACAGGCCCACCCCGGGGGGGTTGTTCCATCATGGAGCTGCATGTGCATTGGATGCTTTCAATTCATACAATACTATTCATGTTTAATTAGAAGTAAGCAGGGCTTTTTTGGGGGGGATGCGCCAGAACAGAGTTCCAGAACCTCTTTGACCAAGTTCCTTTTAAAAATGTTAAAAGTTCATGCATTTTCAGTATACAGACTGAAAACTTCATTTTCCTCTTGAGAGTTCTGGTACCTCACCCCCCCCCCCAAAAAAAAAATTCCCCGTAAGTCCTTCTATATTCAACAGGATTCACTTGGACAGGTAGGTATAAGATTGCAACCTGCATCATATTTGGTTTTCTTTAGGCAAGGAAATTTATACTTGGGGTAGAGAAGCTGAAGCTGTTTCTCTTAAGTACATATTATGTTAAACTACTGAATTATTGAGGGAGTTACCTTCCATTCAAATGATGAGGCAGCCATTCAAATTATGACAGAATGGGGTTTCGGCGTTGCGAATGGCGGCCGCCTCTCGGGACGCTCCCGGAGGTGGTTAGCCCACACGCAGTTAGGGGGGGGGTCTTCGCATGTGCGAAAGACCCTAGTGAGCCTTAGGCAAAGGCTCCGAACCGGGGCGCTTTGGGGAGTAGCCTCTTTGCCGGCAGATAGCCGGGAAATTGAGGCTTTCTCCCCGCCCCAATCGGCCCCACTGCGTCGTGCCCGTAATGGGACTTAGCAGCGCCACCGACTTCCAGGAGTGAAGACAGCGCTATGATTTAACATAAAAAGAAGAAGTGACATCGAATCGTGAGTTGAAGATCTATTTTGAAGCGTGAATTTGAGCCCCCCCGCGAGCGTTTAACCGTTTGGGAGGAGGGAGGAGTCCCCACCCCGTTTGAGAAGCAAGATCTAAAAAGGGAGCGCGAAGGGGGGCAGAGAGAAAAAACAGTGTTGGTGAAAGTACCGTCGGGGTTGTACGGAAGATTACGATCCTTTTAGCTTCCTGGGGGATGCGGCACGAACTTTGTAAAAGTAAACAATAAAACAAAATGTCGACAACGGGGAAAGTCCTGCAGAAACCGGAAGAGAAGAGAGGAGGGACTTCCGGTCCGGGTAGCCCCCCCCCAGAGCTTGCTGTCAATCAACAAGAAAATGAGATACTGCGCCCTCTGCTGGAGGAAATGCAGAAAATCAACGAAACTTTGCTTAAAGTGGAAAGTGTCTTCGACAGAAACAAATATCGGAAACATCAAGGAAGATGGCGGAAATTGAACAGAAAACGAATTTGATTTTAAGTCTTCAGGGCGTAAAAGAAGAAGAGAAAGAAGATCTCGGATTTACCTTGACGAGTGTTTTGGCACCCCTAACTGGCAGTGAAGTGAAAGAATTAAAAGAAGAGGTGGACATGGCTCCCAAAGCCTATTCCGCTTTTATAAAAGAAAATACTCTGCCAGTAGAAGGGGAGGCTGTGCATAGCAGGCAATATATCAGAGATCCAATTTCATGTGAAGTGGCTATGGCGCCCTGGAAATTTGAAGGTCAGAAGTACAAGCGAAAAGAGAAAAGAAAGAAGATAGACTACATCCTTAAAAAGCAAAAACTTCTGAAGAGACACGCCAGCTGGGAGGAAGACGCAGCACTCAAAATTGAGTTAAGCAGTGAAGAAGACAGCAGCCCAGGGGAAGGAGGTGATGGAACAGAAGGCATCCAGGTTAAAAAGGACTCAATCCATAATTGGAAGAGACTTAAAAAGAAGACACCTTGAGGATTGTTCGTGTTGCATCTGGAAGGAGCTGTTTAATTACTAACCCCGATGGACTTTACTAACTGTATTAACAGAATGATTTTGGACTTTGCAAAGCTAAAAAGAAGATCTTCTAACCATGATAGATGCCAAAAATGGTATTGATTACTAACTAAAACTAACTCTTTTTAACAGAAAAAACTTCACTCCATCTTTTTCTTTCTCCATCTGTCTACCCTACCCTTTTCTTATATAAAAAGAATAAAATTCTCTCCTCTTTAGGAGAGTTTTACTACCAAAAAAAAAAATTATGACAGAATGTCGCCATCTTATATCATAGCTATGTGTTGTGTACCTACAGTTTTATATTGTAATCTTATGCTGGTTTTATTAGTATATATATTGGCGTTTTAATGTATGCATATATATCTATGTTGTTAGCCACCATGAGCCCACCAAGGCGGGGAGGGCGGGATATAAATATAATAAATAAATAAATAAATAACCCTTCTTCCACTTCTCAGAGCCAGGAAAAAGGCAGAAAAACAATATTTCCCCCCACACTCTAAGAAAGAAACTTTTCTGTCCATGCTGCTTTTGAGAAAAAAATTCATTGTGACACACATCAGCGTGAATGATCTTCTCCAGGCTTTCCTTTCTTACTGAAAGAAAAGGTATTCCTCATCTTTTGAAGGGGAAGGCCTAAATATCCTGAGTAAAATAGGCACATGTAAGAAACAGAACAAAACAAAACACCCTGAACTCATGGCATTGTTACAGGCCTGATTCTGAATAGAGTTGGAATGCCCAGTGCCCACTTCTGGCAGTCAATCTCCTGCCAAAGGGGGCCCTCCCACCCTCTCCTGTCTCTTGGGCTGGTGTTAGAAACTCCAGGAGAGGAAATGATGTTGGGCTACATGTCAGCATCATGTCCAGGCAAAAATGTGACAACAGTCAACACTCTAGAAACAATGGTAAACTCTAGAGCATCATCCGATGTGCTGATGTCATGTAGAAAAAGAAGAGTAGGTTTTTATCCCCGCTTTTCTCTACCTGAAGGAATCTCAAAGCAGCTTAGAATCACCTTTCCTTTCCCCTCCCCACAACAGACACATTGTGAGGTAGGTGGGTCTCAGAGAGTTCTGCAACAACCGTGACTGGCCCAAAGTCACCCAGCAGGCTTTGTGTGGAGGAGTGGGGAATCAAACCCAGTTCTCCAGATCAGAGTCCAACACTCTTCTTAACCACTACACCACACTGGCTGTACTGGGTTTTGCCTGGATGTGCCTAATGTAGTGTCTTCCCCTTGCCCCACCCTCATCCCCAAAGCTCACAGAAATGCTGAACCACCACTTGGCATTCTTGGTAGAATGGAAGCTTTAATAACACATTACAGTAATTCACTGGAGCTTTGAGATTCTTAGAGATTCTCTGATTGGTCAGTTTTTTCTTTCCCTCCCTCCTCCCAGGAAAGGAAGAAAGCCTGACAGGCTTAGTCAATTAATTCTCATATCAGAGACTCAGGCTGCGATCACACGCACTAAATAATCCACTTTCAATGCACTTTCAATGCACTTTTGAATTGGATTTTGCCAGCTCACACAGTAAAATCCAGTTGGAAAGTACATTGAAAGTGGATTATTTAGTGTGTGTGTGTGATCATAGCCTCAGAGGCTATAGTTCCCCACACAGTGGAATATGTGTGGATGGGCAGTGCTTCAAGGGAGGGGGTAGGGAGAAATGCCTTTTTGATCTGTAAAGAGACACATAACTGCAGTGCTGAATTAAACAAAGACAAGGCAATCTGAAGGACTACATGGCTGGCAGCCAGCCACCCTCTAAAACTGTTAAGGATAGTGAGGAAGCGGACAGGAAGGGTTGGGGGGGGGAGCCTGAGTTGAGGTACTAGCCACTGTAATAGACCAATTTAATATGTCTTCAACCAATTCAAAGTTTAGACTTTACCTAGTTCTAGAGCTGGTTTGGAACCAAGGTACCCCAGGAATTTAATGAACCTACCAATGTCCTAAGGCCATCTGTAGAGCTTTCCTCTTCTTCACTTGTAGAATTTCACCAGGTAGTTACATGGGACAGAACCTTTGTCATGATAGCACCAAAGCTTTGGAACTCCCTCCTTTATGAGGCTGTTTTGTCACATTTTCTCTACTACAAAGGCAAGTGCTGTGACTGGGCTTACTTGACATTGAAAATAAATGCTGTGAGGACACCACCTATTCAGAAGGGGATCTTGTTTCACATTCAGATAACTAACTGATCAAAAATACATCACAAACTAGAAGTCTGCTGGCATAATTTGGCTACTAGAAATTAACAGTTGATCCAGGAACATGGTAGATTTCAAATCACAGTTAAGGACATAAGAACATAAGAGCTCTGCTGGATCAGACCAATAGTGCATCTAGTCCAACATTTTGTCTCTTACAGTGGCCACCCAGTTCCTCTGGACAGCCAACAGGGCATAGAGGTTGAGGCTTCCCGTGAGGTTCCTCCTGGCTCTGGGATTCAGAGGATTAGTGCCTCTGAATTTGGAGGTTTCCCTTAGTCAACATGGCTAGTACCCATTGATAGATTTATCTTCCATGAATCTATCTAATTGCTTTTTAAGCTGTTTATTCCTGTGGCCATCACTACACTCTCTAGCAGTGAATTCCACATTTTAATCACTCTTTGTGTAAAGTAGTATTTCCTTTTGTCCATATTGAACCTACTGCCCATCAATTTCATTGGATGCCCTCGAATTCTAGTAATTTTGGGAAAGGGAGAAAAACTTCTCTTTGTCAACTCTCTCCACCCCATGCATAATTTTATAAACCTGTCATGTCCCCCTTAGTTGTCTCTTTTCTAAACTGAAAACTCCCAGACTCTTCAGCCTTTCCTCATAGGAAAGGTGCTCCAACCCCCTAATCATCTTGGCTGCCCTCCTCTGTACTTTTTCCAGCTCTGCAATGTCCTTATGGAGATATGATGACCAGAACTGTACACAGTATTCCAAATGAAGCCACACCATAGATCTATACAAGAGCATTACAATATTAGCTGTTTTATTTTCAATCCCTTTCCTAATTCCTAAAGTTTGCCTTTTCCGTCGCATTTTCTCCTGTTCCTGTGTCATTCCTTGGTTATGCTTGTAATGTTTTGATATGATGTTCTCAGATTACTGCTTTAGCTTCCAAAAAGAACAGGGAAGGGACTTTGCACACTTCCATGAAAAGTCTGTTCCAAAGTGCTGGGGCTATGGGCAAGAATGCTCTAATCTTGCCAAGGAGATCTGAACCTTCTGGGCAGAGGAAACAATTGGTAAAAGCTACTCAACAGAACTTGAGTGAGTAAACAGATCAGTATAGTCATTAAGTGTGTGAGTCCCAAGTCATGCACTGTATAAAGGTCCACCCAAACAATTGTGGAAGCATCATGGATCAGTGTGACTGGCCTGGCTGAATCGAGAAGGGAGAGCTACTTCCTAATCAAATACAATGGATAAAAAGCACTCCTAACAACTGCAGCTTCCCCATCTTTAGAAAGTATAGCTGAGTCCAGGAGTACCCTGAGCTTTTGTTTTGGACTGCAAAGGATAATTTTACCCTTTCTTTATGGTCTGTTCCATAAAAGTAGGCTCTTCAATCAGTTCCATTTTGTCCAAATTCAGTTTACTTTACCTGACCCATTTGATCAATCTCCAGTCACTGGTCCAGGACAGAGACAGCTGCATCCAGAGGGAAACTTTGAAATAATGACAGATACTGTTGAGAGTCATTAGCATATTGATAACAGCTAACTTCAAAGCTACGGATGATATGATTTGGTGGTCTCATATAGATATGCCCAGGCAAAAACACAGAGTCCTTTAGAGCTTCACAAGACCACTCCCAAGGAGAAACCCTCCACCATCTATCCGATGGACAAGACTGAAACCATCAGAAAACCATGACTGACACTCCGCAGCTCCAAACAGTCCAACAAGATTGCATGATCTATTGTGTCAAAAGTGTTTAAAAGTTCCAGTAGTATTAACAGGAATGTTATTACCCCTAGCTAACCATCACTGTCACCAAAACCTGGCTGTCCTGCCAGGCTGAAATGGGTCAATGGAGGAAGCTCCATTCAGGTGCTGCTATAATTGCTCTGCCACCACCCCATTCAAACTCATTGCCCAAAATAGGAAGATTTGAAACTGGCTTCAAATTTGCAAGGTCCTCTTTAGCCAGGAAAGGATTTTTCTCTTTCTTTTGGCAAGTATCCTTACACCATACATTAACAACAGAAATGCAGGCAAGGATGTGGGGGAGGTAGGCCTACTACAAAAAGAGGCTGTGTTGTGCATGGCTGTATCTGGATCAGGAGTCATGAGGCTGGTGAATGAACTCCTTTCATGTGTTCTATAGTCCCTCCCTCTGCTGTTTCAAATTTTATTGTGGGACAGTGTTTCCATTAAGAGCCAAGATATTCTCTGTTGCCCTGAAATAAGAGTTTTCTTTTCCAGCTTTATTAACAATGCTGTCATCAAGCTGCAAATATTGAGTATCAGGATTACATAAAACAGCCGTGCAGATCAAACCCTCCGGGCATAAGGTAGCTTTGGGTGTTGGATACTGAACACGGTGTTTGTTCAGTACAGGGAATTCACACCATCAACTGAAAGTCATGCCATGAGGTTCTGAGCAGTGCCATGAGCTAAGGAATTAGTACAACATAACAGGAGGAGGGAGGAGCCAGCTAATGTGTGGACCCAGCCTCTTTTTGTAATATCTCTCCACCCTTCCTTTCTGTTGTGAATATAATCATATTGACCTAATCAATGTACACTTCATGCATCACTTCAAAAAGGATGTGGACAAAATCGAGAGGATGCAGAAGAAAGCGACAAGGATGATCAGGGCTCTGGAGACTGAACCCTATGAGGAAAGGCTAAGGGCCTTGGGAATATTTAGTTTGGAGAAGAGGAGGGGGGACATGGTTGCTCTCTCTAAATATTTAAAAGGCTGTCATTTGGAGGAGGGCAAGGAGCTGTTCCAGTTGGCAGCAGAGGATACGACCTGAAGCAATGGGTTTAAATTACATGCAGAAAGGTATCGGCTGGATATTAGGAAAAACTTTTTCACAGTCAGAATGGTTCAAAGGTAGAATCAGCTGCCTAAGGAGGTGGTTAGCTCCCCTTCACTGACAGTTTTCAAAAAGAGGCTGGATGAGTATTTGTCAGGGATACTTTAGGCTGGTCCTGCATTGGGCAGGGGGTTGGACTAGATGGTCTTTATGGCCCCTTCCAACTCTATGTTTCTATGATTCTATGATTTCTGACTCATGAAAGCTTATGCCAGAATAAGTTCTGTAATCTCTAAAGGTGTGACATATTGCTATGTTTACTTCTCTAGCACACTCGTCTAATGCACACTTCCTTGACAACAGTAGACATGTGCTTCCCTTTGTTTACCCTTTGTAAATCTCACAGGGCTTGTTATTTGGCTGAGACTGCAACACACTACGCTCAGTGTAGGGACACATTCTAAAATGGCTCACCTGTAGAAAGTGATAAATATCCAGGCTGTAAAGTCTAGAGCTACTTACTGTAAGGACTGCTACTATCAAAAGCCTCTGTTCCTTTGGTCTGTGTTTTGTAAGGCAGCTGTCATTGAAAGTTCAGCCTAGGTAAGGAGATCCTCTAATGCACTGGTGGTAAGCCACACAGTATTCGGAAGATCTGACAGCTAGAACAAGGATCCTGCACTTTGGGGAGGCCATTTTCAGTGACAATCCCAAGACAAAGCTAATTTACATTTCAGAATTTAATCTTTTGCTGTTCTAGCATCTCTCTTTTCTGTACTGCCCATATTTGCCATTTTCTTTGTTTTCCCAGATCTCCCGATACAGACACGCACACACCTCATCCATCTGTTTTATCTGGATACAATACTTTAAACACACATGAGAATACAAATTAAAGTGAAATTGCTGAGGGGCATTTGGGAAAGTAAAAAAAAGTTTTGTTACTGATTCTCCATGAATTTATGTATATATTCAATAACAAATACATTCCTCATATATAAACAGTTACACATCACAGGCATGAAATGTGTGAGAAGTTTCATGAGTGTAGCAGTGGGGTCTGTACCAGGGCACAAGCTTACTGCTCCAGCTTGGTTTCTTAACTATATTGGTTCCCCCACACACACACACTTACACACAACAAAGTGTGCTTGTCATTGTTGCACAAGTTTCAAGCTAACTTTTCTCCATTTTTTTTCTCAGTCCACCTTTGTCCCAGTGTTTCCAAGTAAAACACATCCAGATGATTTTAAAGGCATCTGTACGGTTTTTTTATTCCCTAATGTCCGGTCCACATTGCATCATCCCTTTTACTGACCACACATCCTATTTCTCCTTGTCCCAAGCAACCTCCATTTTTTAAGCTCATAGTGTTTACATGTGCATTTTGTCTCCATTGTGTTATTCACACATGAACACAATTCACACATGAAGCTGCCTTAATACTGAATCAGACCATCAGTCACTCAAGGTCAGTAATGTCTACTCAGACTGGCAGCAGCTCTCCAGGGTCTCAGGCAGAGATCTTTCACATCACTTACTGCCTGGTCATTTTTAACTGGAGATATCAGGGAATGAACCTGGGATTTTCTGCATGCATAGCAAGAGGCTCTTCCACTAAGCCACAGCTCCTCCTCTAAATTTGGAAGTTGCTGCCTGAGCAGATGCTTTTATTATTAAAACCAACTTTTATGGTTTGCAAAGGGATTTGTATAGGCCTGATTTTTACATTCTCGCCCTTAAATTTGGCAGCCAGGAGACAGAGACATCCCACTGGTAGGACCTGGTAGAGAGGGAGTCCCCACCATCACCACTACAAATCACAGACTAAAGAAGGGAATGGATTCATCTGCTGCGAAAAGAAAAGGGTGTGGGAAAGTGCATGGAGAGAACTGAAAGAGCAGGGGAGAGATGAATCCTCCAAATCCACCAAACCAAGGGAGCCTTTTACTCCTTTACTCCTACCTATGAACAGCTAGCATAGCACACTGGTTAGTGTTGGACTAGGACTGGGGAGACCCCCCACATAGTCTCCACTCTGTCATGGAAATCCACTGAATAGTCTTGGGTCAGTCACTCTCTCCGTCTAACCTGCCTCAGAGTTGAGTGGAGGAGTAAGATTGATGTTGTAAACTGCTTTGCCTTATCCCTGGGGGGGAAAGCAAGGTATAAATAAATCAGAAATTTACATCTTGAAAAGGAATCTGAGCTAGCAGGTGTCCAATGTTAATGTGCAATCTTAGAAATCAATCTAATTTGTCTTCTGATGTGCCTCTTGGTTTTGAATTCCTTTAATACTTTTGCAGATCCCCTCCTCCTCATTTCTTCAGTTATGAGATCTACATACACACCCTTTTTCAAGTAAGCTAGATTTTTTTTAACTTCTAACATAAAGCAGGGACTGCTTCAAATTGTTTTGGCAGCCACTTAGGAGTTACCTGTTGGTCAGCTCAGTTTGTGACATCACTTTAAAAATGCAGGATCAGGACCAAAACTTCTGATGTAGCCGAAGTGGCACAATTATTGTAAAGTAACACTTTAAGGTGGTATTTAATGATCACTACATCTTACTTATAATCCAAACAGAAGTCTTTTTCACATTCATTTTTAAAGGAGTATTCAAACACCCTTTTATCTCCACTAAACAGCCTTCCATGTATTTGAAGACTTTTTAGTTTTTGTTTCTACAGACATCCAGGGGGGGTAGAAAAAAGAGAGGAAAGGAAAAGGAAAAAGCAGAAAAGGGAGAGGCGAGCATTTTGGGACCCTGATATATGAAGATGCAAAGGCGTATATGGCAGTGAATGGCTTCAAACTGACTCAGACACATTCATCTTCCCAAGAAGAATTAAACTCAGTGTGATTCATTTTAATAGCAGAAGAAAAAAAATACTACTACTGTGCAGCACTAAGTTCCTAACCTTTGATGGTAGAATGGGAAGAAAAATAACTTTCTTCCCCCATGTTGCTGAAGTCTGCCTACCCATCTGTTATGTCCAGCTCATCAATTAAGGTGAACCCATGAACCTGAGAAGATGTTTAATAAAGACAGCCATCCATTTAGATGTGGGAAACTGCCTGCAGCTTTGTTTTAAACTGAGAATTCAGTACTGAGCCCTGTACACTTGGTGTGAAGTTCTTCTGATGTTTGAAATGAGGTCTTCTCTCATGTGCAAAATAATTTCAGATGCAGTGGCACTACCTGGACAATGGAAGAAGAGGGAGAAAGATGAGGAAGGGACCAGGGAGGTGGGTCGCACAAAAGGAAGCTTCCCCTTTCTTACATAAATGGTCTAAAGGGCATGATCATGGTCGGGCTAACAGTTACATAGAGAGGTATTAGGTTTCAGAGAAGTAGCACACGGTCACCCAGATTTTTGAACATGAATAAAACAGACATTTTAACCAGAAATAAAGCATTGTTAGGAGAGATGTGAATAACCACAAGAAGAGTAAATATTGTAAGTAAATGCAGATTTCCTATACCACCCTTCACACAGAAAGCAATAGTAATTGCCCCAAACACTCACACACACATCACTTACACCCTGATGGCCAAATATGCTGCTGACAGAAGCCCCACTGACGTGATTGGGCCAGAATATAATTAAGAAATGTTTTAATGCAGATCTGTATTTTTCTCTAGTTACTACTTGGAAAGCAGAAATTTCCCATGGTGCCATTCTCTAGATTTTACAACTGTGAGAAAATCCTCTCCTGATTTCAAAAGTGTAATAATTTTCAACAGGGATTTTAAGCTTGAATTCTTTAGCTCCTTTTCAGAAGTGGGACACCATGTCAAGAAGCTTTTGCGATCGGAAGTACCCCTTTGAGGGTGAAAGGGTGACTGAGCTTCTGCCACATCATCACAGGCTAAGAAAATGCTACTATTTTTTCTTCCTGCAGTAACTCCTGCCCCAGATCTTGGCCTGATGGCATGAAATTAGATACCAGTCAGTTTTGTTCAATTCTCCATTTAGGATCCAGCAATTTTTGCTTTGACAGTTACCTGGTATATTTGACAAGTACCTTGAAAGGCTTAATTTGTTAGGGGGCTCACACCTACCTAAAACTATTTCCTTTCCTTTGTCCCAACAGCTGTGCTTCTACATATTTAGGGACCTATATGAGATACATGTTCATCCTATAGTTAGATGCGAGATAATATTAAAATAGTTATGTACTAGCTTTCCACCTCAGTGGTGGCTCAAGGCCACTTACAAATGCAGAAACATATTAAAGCATTATTGACAAGAATAAATTAGTCTTTCATACAACTGCACCATAAACACGCAGCTGAAAAAAGGAAGGGGAAAAAAGCTTCAATTCAACTGGCCTAACAAGTGAGCTTTGTGGTGCTTCCAGAATTGCGTACCCTCACCATTTGCAGAGAACCTATTCCCAGGATCACAATCAGCAGAATCTGAAAATGCTGAGAGAAAAGGTTCTGCTGCCTCCCAGAAACAAAACAGCCAAATTTCCCACAACATTTAAAAATGCAATTATAACAGTGATGCTGTGGCAAAAGTAATAAACTGGAAACTGCATCACGTGACTGGACCATGAATAAATGAAATCAAAACTCATATATCAACAAATGGTGAGGGTCTATTTACTCTCCTGATCTCCTCCGGGGACTGTTTCAAAACCACCTGCCAAAGCCAAAGAAGAGTGAACTGTAGCACATGTATGGACTTCAGGGATGGGACATTCAGGAGAAAGATCTCAGTTGGTGGACAAGCTCCTATTAGAGGAGTTAGTCTCAGACTGTATTACTTTTCATAAAAACTAAACAGTGATGGGCTAGCACCCCTCATATGCTCAAGGAAATGCTTTTTGACTTGAAGGTGAGAGGAAATATAGTAAAGGTAAAGGTTTCTCTTGCTTGAAAACCAGTCGAATCTGACTCAGGGGTGGTGCTCATCTCCGTTTCCAAGCTGAAGAGCCAGCGCTGTCCGAAGACTTCTCTGTAGTCATGTGGCTGACATGACTAAATGCTGAAGTGCACAGAACACTGTTACCTTCCCACCAAAGTGGTACCTATTTATCTATTTGCAATTTCTTGCTGTTGAACTGCTCGGTTGGCAGGAGGAGGAGAAGGAGAAATTTATACCCTGCCCTTCACTTGGAGTCTCAGAATGGCTTAAAACTCCTTTCCCTTCCCCTCCCAACAACAGACACCCTGTGAGGCAGGTGGGGCTGAGAGAGCTCTTTCCAGAACTGTCCTTGAGAGAACAGCTCTGACAGAACTATGGCTTGCCCAAGGTCATTCAGCAGCTGCAAGTGGAGGAGTGGGGAATCAAACCCGGTTCTCCCATATTAGAGTCCACATACTTAACCACTACACCAAACTGGAAATATAGTTCCATACAATACACACTTCTAGCAAGTTGGTCTTTAAGAGCAGAATAGGTCTGAACAGTGACATTTAAAGGCAGACTGTGGGCTAAGATTCAGTTCAAATTAAACTCCATTGTTAAGCTAGTTAGGTTTCCATGTTGGAAAACACAACACTTACTTCTCAGACTTAAACATTTAACACTTGTAAAATTATTTTTACATCCATGGTCTCAGAGTCATTTATCTAAAAAGGTGTTTAATGATGCCTTCAGATGTTCAAAATTATTTCAATTGTTAATAATCAAACAAACACTCCCTATGGCTCATAAAAAGTTCTGTTTGTTGTATTGATTTCCATCTACCTAACAAAAAGTTTCTCCCAATATAAATTAAAGATACGTAACGATCCTAGGTAAGCAATCTGACTTAAGGAACAACTTCAGCATACAAAAGGACTTCTAGACTGAAACCAAAGCAAACCAAAATTATATAAATTTGAAAAATATAAAATTTTAATAAAGGCTACATCTCTTAATTACAATAATTATTGTACCAAGTAATTTTTTCTTTAAATGAAACTCTTAATAATGCATAATTTACAGTATAAGTAGAACAAATGTCATGACAAAAGTCATAAGTACAAGACTTGTAGTAAAAAAGCATAAAATATATTTATACATAAACCCCTTAAACAAACAAGGGAGAGCTTGGACCCTGAACACAGGGTGAAACATGGCATAGTAACACCATGCAGGCACAGGTACTGTACTGATTGAAGTGTTTTTTTTAAACACACAAGAAAGATAATGTATTAATGGGTATTTTTCTCTTCACCATATATATTTTCTACACTATATACAGACACATTATACAAAAGAAATGTAACATTGGCAACATTGGCAAACAGAATGCATTGACAAACACAAAATGTAGAAATAAAATGCCTGGGCAGCGGCAAAGTGTTGTGTGCTGCATTAGCCCACTACACACAAAGGGTGCAATTAGAGTAGGGAACTTTTCTGATATTTTATAACACATTACATTTTAGCCATAATCCAGCAGTGAATACTATTGACAGCTTGGGAGCAAAGGTAAAAGCTGTTCCAGCAGCAGTCCATGAAGCAAACACTGCTTTTCTCCTCAGAAAAGGCAAAAATGTATCCCTTGCACAGAGCATGGTGGGAATTTATGACTTTTTGTCCTTCAGAATGACAACAGCCATAGTGGAATACAACCAGAATGACAGTCTGCAAAGCTTCCACCGAGCTCTATAAAATTCAAATTTGAGCAGAACCAGAATTTAGCTCCAGAATTTGATGCCAGAAAACTGGAGGACACTATTCAGGGCTGTCAAATGGATCAGCCCATAACCCCCCTTTTCTCTGCACCTAAGACAGGGCATAATATATTCTGAAAATTTGGCCAATACTTTATAGTTGGAATACAATTAGTAGCCTGGTACTCAGAGACTGACTATATTTTTTTTAAAAGCATAGCTGATTTTTATGATAAATACCCATTTTTAAAATATCTGGCTATACTTGTGTCAACATGAATGATATTGGTTTCATGTACTGCTCTTCCTGAGACAGGCAGGTCTGTCAGGAAGCTGGACTGGATAACCCAATAGGTTCTATAAGCTTTATAACTGTATGCTTGCCTTGCTAAAAACAGGCACTGGACACAATGTCTACGATTGGTATGCAACATGGCAAAAGTATGTTCTTACCACATTGACAACATCCACAGTAACTCTTGTAATATTGGCCCATGAATCCAAGGTTAGGGCCAATGTAGTCATAACATTCTTAATCTCCTAACCATGGTTAGAAAATTACAAGCATTTGCAGGCTGTTTTTCTACCCTCTGCTGTTAAATGTGAATTTTTTCCCTCCTCTGTTTGCACCTTACTCCTGAACTGGCATTAACATTAGCTACTATAAGCCTCAAACCAGAACTTGTAACCAGAAGTAAGCAGCAAGTTGGCTCTGTTACTGCTAACCAAAATTGGTATTTAAAGTTTTACACACATAACATTGCACTACTGTTAGAGGAAGAAGGTAGGGGGATATGTTCGAGACCATGGGGGTGTTCTGTTATCTGTTCACCACTGTTAGGAGATTGAGAACATTAGGTCTGCACTGGGCCTGAAAATCAGAGCAGCATTGATCAAAATGCATCACTCTCTAGAAATATCTCATATCTCTCTCTCTCTCTCTCTCTCTCTCTCTCTCTCTCTCTCTCTCTCCACACACACACACACACACACACACACAGAAGAAATAAAAGTGTGAGGAAATGTTGGGCACCTCATAATTCCAGTTTGTTTTCTAAGGAGGCAGAAATGAATGTATTTTAATAAAAGACATAATCCAAATACTTTAGATAGTAGAAACAATGTAAAAATAAAATACAAACCCACCCCTTCTCTCTATATCACATCCCCTCTTTCTCCATTGTTTAAAGCAGCATGTCCATAAAATGGACTTAAAGGGGGAAAAGACTGTTCAATAAATATCAGTAAGGATTACTGTAAGGTAAGCTACATACAGTTCTCTGAGTCTGTACGACTAGGATCCCCCAGAAACCATATATTATGTATGGAAGTCTCTCAACATCATATGCATCTTTAATAACCAAGAAGTGGTCATGTTTTTAATAAATAGTTCAGGGTTCTTAATGTCTCAGTACCCAGCCTGAACACCATTTTAAAAAAATTGCTAAGGCTGATTTGGCATAGTCTTCATAGACCTCCATATATTTTGTTGCTTTTTCTTCATTGGTTCAAGCCTTCCTTCAAAACCTTTGTTTTGTGGTCTGTCCCAACAGCTGGCATCTTTAGCTTATGGTTCTGTACACACACATACATAGACAATGCCAGCCAGCCAGCCAGTCAGTCAGTCAATCCTTTCGACTTTTCCAAGGATCCTTCCTTCGTACATGGGCAGAATGGCATTGTCATCCCAGATTTCTTCAAAAACAGCACCACAGTCAAACTCATCACTTGCCTTTTTGAAGTAATACCTGAAATCAATAAGACCAACAGATAATAAATAAAAGTTCGTGCACAATGGAATCACTACAGTGCATACTGCCATTTTTTTTAACCTTCAGAGATCAAATATGGCGATTTAGATGCATGATATCATAGTATGAGCCTTGCTGTTGAGGAGGTCATGGCATTAACTTGCTACTTGCTTGTGACACATCAGAACAACACACCATATCACACCAGAAAAGCCTCTCTTCATCCTATGGTGGCATTAGCTATTCAACTATTTTCTATCCTTATGAGTCTACCTCAAGGCAAATGAGTGCAGGTAATGCTACAGTTACTATGGAAATATTGCTAAAAATGGCCTGTGTTAGACAAACTTTGGTCATAATCTAAGAGAACTATTTACCATGAAGATTTCTGCCATATCACATTACAATGTTCCCATTCCATGTTCCTGGCAGCTGCTGGAATGATGCATGAGAATGTGATGGCAGAGAATACCATTAAGTAGTTCTTTAAGTTACATCTCAGAAATACTTGCCATTGAGGGCTATTTCTCACAGCACCCTCATGATGTGCTCCAGCCCATAGCAAAGATGGTAAGAGCTACTTAATCCATGGGCAAATATAGCAAAAGGCGGCTGGTGAAGGAAGACATAGAAGACTACTTTGAAAGTGCCCTAGAAGGAAATGCTAACAAAGATGGTAACGAAAGAGTATAAATTCTGCCAGAACCTCAGCATTATCAATAAACACTAGATATGTTAAGGAAGGTGAAAGGAAAAACTGGTATGACACAATTCTGCCTTCTGGTCCAATCTTAAGAAATATGCAGGCAGGGCTTAGCAATTTATGCTTTCATAAAAGCTACCTGAGCTAGCTTTAAGTAGGCCAGTTTTAAAACATCTTGACTTTACAGGGGAAAAGAAAACTCCTACCCTTTTCAGCTTCTTGGCAATGGACAATTTAAACTAGGCACATGTTTAAACCGATTAGTATGTCCAACTTCTATTTACTTCAAAAAAAGGCAGCCCTTTCAGAGGCAGAAACAGACTTCATAATGATGAACAGACTATCCCAAAATTAGTTCAGGGCTCTGTGCTGTCAATCTCTAGGTGGGGCATAGAGGTCTCACAGAATTACAAATGATCTCCAGACAACAGAGATCAGTTCCCTTGGAGAAAATCATTCCTTTACAGGGTGGACTCTATAGCATTGTACCCCAGAGTCCCTCCTTTCCCTAAACTTTACCCTCCCCAAGGTCCACCCCCAAATCTCCAGGAATTTCCAGCTCAGAGTTGGCAACTCTATTAGGGCAATTCAAATGTCATGTGCAAATTGTAATATGTGATAAGGAGAAACCTGGCTGTTGACAATGTGTGTGACTTCCTCCCCTCATACACCACAAATGAAGATTTCCTGCTTTAGGAAGTCTTCAATCTATTGTCAATTTGTGGTTTAGTATCCCAATGTGTAGGGAAGAAACAAATTCTAATTGGCCTCAGTACCCACATTCAAATATTATGACAAAGTATTGTTGGACAGATCTAGGAAGTCTTTGATCACACTGTGGCACAGCATTTGATAAGGTTCTCCATGATATTTTGATTTGCGAGTTGGAGGGCTGCGGATCAGATTTTAGGATGGGTAGGTGGATAAGGAACTTTTTGGCTAATAATGGTACTTAATGGCTCCTTGTCTGATTGGAGGATAGTAACTAATGCGGTGCCACAGGACTTGTTCTTTGACCCAGTGCTTTTTAATGTTTTTATTCTAGATGAGGCTGTGAAGGGGCTACTCATTAAATCTGCCGATGACACCAGATTGGGTGGGTAGTAAACACTCCAGAAGGCAGAGATAAAATACTATCAGATCTGGATGCACTGGAAAAATGGGCAGATGTGAACAAGGCGTGATTTAATAGAGATAAATGTAAAATTTCGCATCTGGTAGTAAAAATGTTATGTACACATACTGGAGGGGGGATACTCTTCTGGGTAGTAACATGTATGAATGGGATTTTGGTGGAATGCAAATTGAGTATGAGTAGCCAGTATGATGCAGTGTATCAACAGATACATACTGTCTAGGGCATGAGATGTCATCATACCACTATATATTGCACTGGTCAGACTCCATTTGGAGTACTGCATCTAGTTCTGGAGGCCTTTTTGTAGAAAGAACACAGAAACTTTAGAACAGGTACAGAAGACAGCAACATGGATTATTAGAGTTTGAAGACTAAGCCTTATGAAGAAAGACTGCAGGAACAGGGAATGTTCAGCCTGGAAAAGAGAAAGCTGAAGGGTGCTATGATTACTTTTTCTAGGTATTGGAAAGGCTGTCATTTAGAGGAAAAAAGGGCGCTGTTTCAGTTGGCAATGGAGGATAGGACTCATAACAATGGGTTTAAATTACAGATGAGGAGATAAAAGTGGGATATTGGGAAATGCTTTTAAACAATACAGGGCAGTTCAGTGGTAGACCTGGTTGCCTGGGGGTGTTAAGGGTTATCCTTCCTTGGAGCTGTTTAAGCAGAGATTGGAGATTCACTTATCAGGGATACTTTAGATCACCCTGCATGGCACAGGGGTTGGACTGGAAGATCTTTAGGCCCCTTCCAACTTTTTAATTGTATGTAGATAGGGAGGAAGGAAAAGGAGAGCATGTGCCCCAAAAGAAGCCAGGTCATCATGAACAAAAGAAGCTCATCATTAACTTATTTGTTCAAGAAACTGTAGCTTTCATTCAGACTTCAAGTACAAAATCCAGCTTAATAAAAATGCCTGAGTGTTTCCTCTCAGTTTATATCACTGTTGGTGATCTTTTCTCAATCTTAGCTTTATTATAAATTGTGACATCTAACATTAACGATGCCATTTGTCTGCATGTATTATATTTTTAATGGAATTGGGGTCCAAGATAAAGCCATGAGGATAGGACCTACTACAGTGAATCATAACCATCCCATGCCATAATAAATTTCCAGAGCTCAAAATTGGCCTGCTTGTACATGGCTGCCAGTAGCACTCCTTCAGGATGGATGGACATGGGTACATACAGTGTCAAATAGCCGAACATCAAGTAAGGAGAAAGTTCTTAGAAAACCAAAAAAAAAAAAGGAAGCAACTGGAATGCACCAATTAATAAAAGAGGGGGCACCTCCAGGACGGTTCTTCAAATCATTTATGGATGTTGGCAGCAGGAGTGAAGAGCCAAGCACTCAATTTAAGGAAATAAAAATTCAAAACAAAACACATCATTTTGGATCTAGGCCTCATGAGTAAAATTTGGGAAACTAACTCCTACAATGTAATTTCCATAAAACTGGCTTTTTAAAAAACTTGCAAGTTATATAGCTGGAAATATTTCCTTTTTTTATTTCCAAAATGCAGCCACTTCTCTGAAACAGAGTATCCACTTTGAATGCAACAACTATCTCTGTAACTTTTATTCTCAGCTATTTCCTAGAGGCCCCCAGTGTAATGAGCAATCTTGGCTTAGATTGCAATATTTGACACCGAAAGGTCAAGCAGCAGTGTCCTGCTTTCCCTTTCTTTGGCTTGAGATGCTTAGATCATGAAGCCAATGCTCATGCAGACAAAAAAGTGCCCCTTCCCCTCTTGTGTCAAACAGTGAGGACCCCTTTATTATCCTGAATTAAACCGTTCAGCTTCTTGATTAAAGGTTCCTTTTATCCCCCCTTCCAGCATTCTTCCTTCTCAGGCTGCTTAATTGCATATGCACAAATGAAGGCCTTCCATTCAGAGAGTTAGCATTTAGGGAGCCTGCTTGTCTGCTATTCCCCCCACACACACCCTCCTTGCACCCATGCTGGTCTCACCCTCTCTGCACTCAAAGCCTTTTACCATGCAATCACCAGGACAAAAGATATTCTTATGAGGTATGGAAAACTAAAATGAAATAGCCAAACCCCTTGCCAAGTCAAAAAAACAAAACAAAACAAAAAACTGGGAGGCATCACTGCAAGTTAGAAGGTAATAATTTTTCCATGTAAGTGACAAAGGAAACCCTACTCCAACCCTTTTCAGTTTCCTCTTTTTAAAAAAGCTACTATCACTGGCTACACAATTACTCAAATACCACTTGAGCTTTGATATTTATGCCCTCTGAACATGCCAGCAAGAGGCTTTATTTATCCGATTGTGTTTAGGAAGGTATCAAGGAGGTAACTAATCTAAATCAATGTGTGTGTGTGCGTGTGTGTGGGAGGGGGCTATCACTTTCATTTTGAAGCCATTTTGTCACTTCCAGTCCTTTGCTGATTCAAGCCCAATGTATGATACTTCCTTCTAGAATCCTTCAAACTGGCAAGTCACAGGAGAAAATGAAACAATGCCTAACATGAAGCACAACAGTTGCCTTTCTGCTCAGCCTATCACCCTTTTTCAAGAGCATAAGCCCCTGTAAGCAATAACCACCCTGTTGATCTTCAATTCTGCCAGCATTTACAAAATGTCACATTTTATTCTCTAGGGGTGGGAGGGGACCCACACATAACAAGACCTTTCCCCCTAACTACAGCCTGGGTTCACACAGAGAAGTGCAAAAAAGCCAGCATGGGTAAAGTGCTGGACTAGGATCTGGGAAACCCAAGCTCAAATCCCCACTCTGCCATATTAGCTTGCTGGGCCAGTCACACTCTCAGCCTAACCTATCTAAGCAGGCTTGTTGTGGGGATAAAATGGAGTAGAGAACGATGTAAGCTGTTTTGGGTACCCACTGGGGAGAAAGGCAGGTTATAAATAAAGTAAATAAATAAATAAAAAGGATGAGGAGTACAAACTAATTTTTCCCCTACGACTTCTTCAGTCATATTAGGAGGTCTTTATTTGCTTGTTGGTATGCGTTCTCCATTGAAACACATTTTTTAGTGGGACACGTTTTGCTTTCTCTCTATCGCTCTCTCCTGCTTGCCCCGTTCTACATCTGGCACCCATAGAGTTTAGAAGGCTTGGCTTTATTGCCAGGTTTTTGCTGTTGTTTTTGTTAAGATAAACCAACACTACCCAGGCATGTCCGTGTGAGAGACAGAAAAACTCCAACCATATTAAATCACCACTTAATATACTCGGGGGGGGGCACAGATGATCTGAAATGCCTTCTGGACAGCAGTGTCCTACTGAGAGATGGCCAAAAGAAACTTGAGGTACCTAAGCTGCAAAATGACTCATCCAGTAAAGAATTTTGGAGTGGCAACCATTTATGTACATCTTTGTGTGTTAAAACAAAACACAAAGGCTTCAAAGACATGCTTATTGACCGTGCCTTAGAACACAACCAATGCCAGGTGTATCCAGAGCAACCAGTCAATCCTTCCCTGAGCATTCCCTACTACTCTAGGCAGTAAGGCCCTCTTTGCTGAAGGTCACCTGCAGTTTTACTCTATGTCCAGCCAAAAAATATCAAGGCTTACATCACAATGATTCCCTGGGGGAGCACCACATTTAGATAATTAGTTTCACCGTGTATATGTACAAGACAAAATACATTGGTCTTATGCCCAAGCTCCTTTTGTACACTTCAGTGTTTGCTATCTCTTACCCTGTGTGGAAAACGAAGGTACCAAAGCTAAATTCAGGTTGCCAGAAGTCACAGTCCAAGTAGTAGCACTTGGAGAGCGCTCTGGAATCACAGGAAATTGAATACCACAGCAAAGCATCCTAAGGATTGCTTCACATATAATGGGAAAGACTAAATTCTCCTTTGCTATTGCCCATCTTCACAGTGACCACAAAAATGGCAGACGTGCCCAAATGCATATCGCAAATACATGCCTAGCAATCACGATCTGCTGAGATTCCTGGGCAGCTGTCTACTATATGTTATCATGTCTCCTTTCCATCCCCGGCAGTGTCACTGTGTCTCTTTGATGGAGCTGCTATGCAATAATAAGAAACATTTACAAGAGATGCAAACTCTGTGTTTCCCTGACATGTTCACACAGGACATGATTTGTATACAGTCTACACCTACACACATTAGGATTCTGAGGCACAATTGTGTCTTCCAGACATCTTTGCATTGGGTATCACATCACAATACACAATCCCACTTAACTGGGGCATGTAGGCCATATGAATGTTGCGTTTAGATGCACACATCATTAGCCACATCATAATCCCAGTAATGAACTACCTTTACTTTTGAAAGTCCAGATAAGACTTTACTGTGAGCAAGACAGCAGTCAGACACTTCTCTTTTGTTTCACATTATACTTGTGGCAGAGCTGAGGAACAGAACATCTACAGGCCTTTCTCAATGCCTCTAGCCACTTGCAAGACACCACCTAAATGGTCTGGGTCTAACTGTAGCCAAACCAGGAAAATCCCTCATTTGTATATTGAGTGATAGAAATATAAGACTCTCTAGCAGCCCAAAGCAAATGGGCATCATTTTATAGTAATTGCACAAAGGGACAATTCAAATTCCTGCCAGCAAGCTCACTGAATTGGACATAAGACTCTGACCTGTAGGAATGGCCCTGACAGAACACAAACAAAACCTTTTCGGAAGCTGATTTTTCAGAGAAATCGGCAGTCCTTAGGAACAACTTCCAGTGTAAAGTCAATGCAACCTCCCATGGCAAAGCTTAGGGCAGAGAACATGCTACGCCAAAGGTCAAATTCTCAGCCAAGGAAATTCAAAGATAGTGTTTAGTAAATCATGCACACCAACCAAACCTTGTGCAATTTGATCTCCTTCCTGAATACCACACATACAGAGAAATTTGGAACTCTGTCAAAGACTCAAGTTTCAAAGAGCCACAGAGAAAGGTAAGACAGTCGTGTCTGAATGAAGCCCCACGCCTTCTGACATGATGTCTGCTTGTCCATTTCTGTCCTGACATTTCCCAAGCTATTCTCCATAATCATGAGAGCTAGAGACATTTGCACCCTCATCTATGTGAAGAGGTATTCAAGACTCCAAAGTCAAATATGGGGAAATGTACTGCGCATATTGGGTATATGGGCAAGTTTCCACTTTGGACATTATACAGGAAGTACGAAGAGAGGAAACACAAGAGACTTGAGCTTCTTTCCTCCTCACCTTGAGACACCATACAAAGCTACCTTCAGACTTTTAACTCTTCACTAGATACTAAATTCTGTCTTCGTATAACACTCTGCTCTATCTCGTTTCCACTATTGTGGATGAAACCAGCACAATTTCACCACACAGTCTGATACCTTGACCAAAAATCTTAAAGTATAAATGCATTTGAAAAGCGTATACTTCCATGTCACAAATCAGGCTGCTGGTTCATCTAAATGCTCTACACAGAAATTGAAAGGAAGAACACACTTCAGAGGCTCACCTTTTCTGCATATAAAATAAAAAGTACCTCATGTGCACTGAAGGAGGACTGTAAACATTAGACTTCTGCACTGTGGCACTGATTATTCCCATCTTGCAGAGTACAAACCAAGGCCAATTAATAAAATTACTTATTTGTGAAAGCTCCCTCCGAAATCTGTACTGTAGCCAGAGAACGAACACTTATTATGGAAGACTGTGGACTTACCCACATGTACAAGCCAACTGTGCTGACAACATAGTCTACACACCAGATGAGGCCTACTTCTGTTGGTGGAGTAACCAACCTGCTCTTAACTACCACTGGTTTGGTGAGCAAATGATAAAATGACAGAAGACTCTTGTTGAGTGAGTTGCAGCCAAACTTCCAAAGGGTGCAGTAAGCATTTCCTTAGCATAGCAATGCTTAGAAACCTGTTGGTTGTTTTGGCACACAGTCTCTGCAAATACAAAAAAAAAAAAAGATGAAAAAGGCCACAATAAGGCTTACCTATAATTTCCTTTTTTGCTCAGCTGCTCTTTAAAGTGCCCAAGTGTCAGGCTCTGGGCCTTCAACATCCTCCTATAGGGAATTTCTTCTCCACAGAAAAAATAAGTGACAACCAACTCACTAGGCTGGGAAGAGTGAACAGCAGGAAGTTTCTTTGGTTCTTTGTGACTGAAAAGAGGAAGAGAAAAAATTATTTATTTATTAGATTTATATACTGCCCTCCCCAGATGGTGAGACTTCATAACATTTGGATATTTCCACCACAGACAAGACCATAATTACATTGCCATTACTGTATATACGTATGAATCTTCTCTACCAGCTAAGATTATTTGAAAGGCAATTTTCTTCATAGGCCAAAAGTTCTTCAGTCATTGCAAATGTAGGTCCCAGACCTAGCTCCAATGCTAGTTGGCTGTATTGAGCTAGGGCAGGGGTGGACAAACTTGCTTAACATATGAGCCACATAGAATAAATGTCAGATGTTTGAAAGCCACATGTCATGAACAAATATTACACACATGTTTTTATTGAAAAATATGCAAATCTGCTTTTTATTAACATTAAATGAGACTGCCAAAAATAAAACCAAAAGGGGTAAAAATAGATATTGATAATGATATTTATTTGTCCAATGATATTTGTAGCTGGGGGGGGGGGCTTTGAGAATGCATTTAAAGTTGAAGTTGCTTTCTTTCTCTGCTCTCTCCTGCCTCAAGCCTACCCAGGGAGGGGAACACTGGCTGGGGAAGAGAAGACTAATCGGGGAGGCATGCCTCCCCTTCGCCTCCCCAGTTGCTCTGCCAGGAGTCACACAATATGTGTGAAAGAGCCACAGTTTGGCCACCCCTGAGCTATGGTGAACCACGTCATCCCTCTACCATCCTACCACCCTCAGGAAAATGGTGCTGATGGGAGAAAAAGGATTTTAGCAACACTCAGCCAATGCAGTGTGACAGACCATCCTTATCCTTGCCCATGCTTTACCTCCAGGATGGGGCTGGTTAGGATAATCTGTTTTGCCAGTGTGTAGATATTAAGCCTTCAAACACATAATTTAATTGTATTTTCTTAATTCTTATCTTGCGATTGAGATTACTGCATCATATGTTTGTTCAAATAACATTTTAAAACATATCTAGAAAGAGAGACAGGACTAGTCATCCTTACTAGTTCACTCCTCCTCAGTAATTTGTACATCCATTGTCAAAGGCAGGGAAAAGATATAGTCCACCTTTTGGAAGGGCAAGAGAAAAGTCCTAGGATGGGACAGACCAGGAAGTACATCTTTTCTTGATCAGTAGATGGCCTAGAGTGGCATTTCCCATTTCTTCACTTTGCACACACATTTCCCAGGCCACCACAACAATCAAGAGCAGACAGTTGCACAATGAATAGACATGCCTACAAGTGGAGCTTCACATCTGCAGAGGTTTTCCCGTCCCATCCAACTCTAAGGAAACTCCATGTATTCCCTTTGTACTGAAACGAATGAGAAAAGCCCTGATTCATATGGAACGTGTGCATATCCATCAATGCAGGATCAGGGATAGTGATCTATTCACCTGTCAACCAGATTCTTTGATGCAAGGGGAGCAACAAGCCCCAAACCTTTTTAAACCTTGGACTCTTGAGGCAGGGAGATCTGCTTACTGAACAACAAACAATTCTGCTACCAGGAAAAATCGCAACAGGTTCTTGAATGCCATGCAGGCAACTTCTGAGGCAACATTGACTTGGCATGTCAAAAGGTCACAAAGTGTTACTCCACAGTAATTTAGTCTTCCTAATTTGTTCCAAGTCTTTGTAGAGTGGCTTCAGGAAGATGGGGGGGAAGGCTACTAGCAAAGACAGCTGGTGTACTTAAGGTCAACCAATTAAAAATGAAAGGCTATAGTGAGGTGGTTTAGCCTGGACTTCAAACATTACTTATTGCTTAAGATGAAGACTATAAGAAAGAAAACTTTATTTAGACTGTAGCAGATTTGATCTTTAAAAGAACTATCCCGTAATTACACTAATCCAATCTTTGTCTGCTTTATAGGAATGCAAGCTAAAAAAGAACCAGAAGACAGGATTTGGTAACAGTTTGTTCCTTGTTTCACCCCATTCCAAAAGAATATATTAAAGAACCTAGCAATTCGAAAGCAAGAAATTGCAAGTAGATAAATAGGTACCACTTCGGTGGGAAGGTAACAGCATTCCATGCACCTTGGTGTTTAGTCATGCCGGCCACATGACCACGGAAATGTCTTCGGACAGCGCTGGCTCTTCGGCTTTGAAATTGAGATGAGCACTGCAACCCTAGAGTTGGATGTGACTGGCTTTCGAGCAAGGGAACCTTTACCTTTACCTTTTACCCCTGGATTTAAAAAAGTTTAGAAAAAGGCAAGGAAGGATATCTAGCTATGTGTATCACAAAGCAATACTCACTCTTCTGTCGTTATGCTTGTACTACAAAAAGGACCATTTCCTCCAGGTACTGAAGTCAAGTGGTTGCGATCCCTTGGTTGATTTGAGGTTGAACATCTACAGTTTGGAAGGGGAGAAAAAAAAACAAGGAAGAGAATGATTTGGCTTTTCAAAAGCTCACCGAGATTTCTAAGCTGCCCACACTGTAAACAATCAAGGAGATAATTAAGTACGGAAGGGACTATAACTACATCTTCCAATGAATGACAGCAAAGACATCATTTGGCATATTAACTATTCTAGAAACATACCCAAGGCCTTTAAGAAAAAGAAACAAAGTCAGAAAGCAGAATTCTAGGACTTGGACCCTGTGATTGGATTCTGTTTGCAACCCTCTTGGTCCTTCATGGAGGCAGCCCTCTGACATGGAATCCAGCACTAGAGCTTTCTGGTTCATTGAAAGACACTGGGCTTGCTAGGGTTGCCAACCTCCAGGTAGTACCTGGAGCTCTCACACTATTGCAATTGATCTCCAGACTACCAAGATCAGTTCCCCTGGAGAAAACAGCTGCTTTGGAAGGTGGACTCTGTGACACTGTAACCTGATGAGGTCCCTCCCCTCCCCAAACCCCACCCTTTCCAGGCACCACCCTCAAAATCTCCAGGTATTTCTCAAACCAGAGCTGACAGCATTAGAGCTTGCATAAGTGGAAGCTCTTAGAGCCAGAGGAATGTGCCGCACAACACAGGACAACCCTAGCAAAGGAAAAGGGGCACTGCACCAATAGAAAGAAAGCATAGGATCAAAGTTTAACTGAACACATGAAGCTGCCTTATAGTGAGTCAGACCATTGGTCTATTACGGTCAGAACTGTCTATTCTGACTGGCAGCAGCTCTCCAGGATCTCAGGCAGAGGTCTTTCACATCACATACTACCTGATTCTTTTAAACTGGAGTTGCCTGGAATTCAATCAGCCACCTTCTCCATACAAAGCTTATGATCTACCAATAAGCCATGGTCAATTGGAATCAAGAGGACATACCTAGGTCTAGGGCCCATTTCAGCTCAGCTATAGCCCTGCTTATAAGCCTGCAACTATGTTTATTCTAAAACATAAGGTCATGTACCCCTTCCAACCAAACTAAAAGTGAGCCAACTCAGAAGGGGATTTACACATTTAGCTGTCTTTGTCTCTCTCTCTCTCTTTTTATAATTTGCTTCTTCTCTACCTCAGAAAGTTTCTGTAAAGCTCAGGCAGAACTAAGAAGTCTAAAAAGTTAAGACTAGGCTAATGAGGGCCTTGTGTTGCCCCTCTGCTTAAAATGAGAGTCATGTTGTTGGGGTGAGTAACAAGACCTGAATGAAATGTGACTGAACCAGCATCACAGCCATAAGGTTTGAAAATGTTCAGCTATGAAACATCATTTTTGTGTGATCTATAAGTCTTGCAGGTCATTCCAGAAGACTTCCTCTCTAGTAGGCTGCAAGTCTATTTCAGTCAAGGAGGCAGCAGTCAGAGAACATTTCTGAATGCAGAGGCTTTTCTGTATCTTCACCCCAGTTCTGGCTCAGTGGGAGTTACCGTTGTTTCTGAGGCTTGGATACTTCAGTTAGCCTGCGGCAAGCTTCTTCCAGCTGGGCCAAAGTGTTGGGTGGCGTCAGCGGGGGCATGGCAGGATCCTGGATGAAAGGGTGGGCAGGTTGTGCCCCACGTGGATGGCTGCCATTGCCCCACAGATGATGCCGGGTTGGACGCTCACCAGGCACACCTCTGGTGGACTCGGAGTTGTAGGCCTTCTTTGTGCTTTGTGTGCTGGTGAGAGAAAGAGGCAGGGAAGGTACGTGGTTATAAAAGCTGGAAAATATTACTTTAATAGCAGCTTCTGTTCTGTGTGCTCACTGTTTGTGGGGGGAAGGGAAAAAAGAGAAGTTTGTCATAGCATGAAAAGGGGCTCTTGCCAAAAACATGACATTTTTGTGGTTTTTCTGGTTCCAAGGAACAGCTTTCATAATAAACCAGAAGAGCAAAAGAGCTTCATTTGTTTTTAGTAATTGTAAAAATAGACAGATAAATATTTACCAGGAGCAACAGTATTGCAGACAGCTTGTATTTACCTATGGATTTTGTGCTTAGATTGTCTTTCACTCTCCAGCATCCACTGCCAGACATTCTGTGAGCGGTCTGCCTCCCCTCCAGGTAGCTGGGTCCCTGGTTGTACAGACAGCCCTCCTCCTTCTCCACCTGGCAAGATGATGCCATCTGATAGTTTAGAGGTCCTCTTCAGCAATGTCCCAGTTCTGCTGAGGCTTCCCAAGAGACACAGAAAGGAGAACAGCACTTAGCCTACCTTTTTCTTGTCACAGAGGTTATGACCACAAACACATACCACCCAAGGTCCCCCACTCCCAAACCCTTCACAATCAACAAGACTCATCTTTGAAGAAACTGACTGGATACTGTAGCCAAATTTTAACTGTTCACATAGTTTTAACCACAAAACCTGCCCAAACTTACCCAAGTGGCTCCAGCTGAGCTACAGAAAGGTCCGCCCCTTTTGAGTGCCCCTTGCACTTTGAGTAGCAATAGTAGTCATTTCCGCCAGCACAGAAACACTGGACCCGCTGGGCTGCCTCCGCTTCTATCTGCTCTTTTGTCTTGGGGATGGTGTGGTGGTGGATATAGTGGTGGTGAACATGTTTGGTGGTCTGCTTGGTAATAAATCCTTTGCTGATGAGGGCACAGGCTGTGGGTACTGAGGCTGATCCCGGAGCCAGCAGCAATTTGCCACCTGGGAGGCGGTCCGGTGAGCGTGTGCGAGGGCTATGCCGTCCCATGCCTGGAGACTGGCACCCTGGAGTCTTCAGAACTCGAGAGAGATGGTCATCCAGAATTGCCTGTGGGTCATCCTCAAAACTGCCAGATTGTAAGAGATTGAGTGGGTGCTGGTGTTGCTGAGCAACTGAAGTCTCCCTACTGGTCTGCAAGCTGGCAGGTATATCAGGGCACTCCTTTTCTTCATCCTTCCCAGGCAAAACATAAAGGACAATCCATCACGTCAAGATGTACAAGGGAAATCTAGCAACTGCTTCAGACCTGTGCATTTCTGCGTTACAGCCTGAAAAGAACAGACTTATAGCATCAGGGGTTTTATTTATAAATTTATAAAACCCTATCTCTGTAGATCGACCTTTTCCTCTTCCAATATACCCTCCCCAAGAGAGCTATAGTGACACTGAAATAGAAAAATATTAATAAAGCTATTTGCATGGCACATTTTTTTTAATGCAGTGCATCGCTTACCAAGCATCAGCAGCTTAGCTTGTAACTCTCAAGAACAGAATGGAGCTAGACTGCCGCTACTGTCACCCCATGGATACCACCTCCGCCCCCTCACCCGTATCTTCACAGCAAAGGGATGCTGCACAGCAGGGATCTGTGCTGAAAGGGTTAATCCACCCACCTCTGTGATTTGCTGCAGCCTCTCTTCCAGGCAGTCCATGGTCTCTTGCTGTTGCTTGAGCTTTTCCAACCGAGAGATGAGTTCAGCCGCAAAGATAGCTGGTTCCACAGGGGTCATCTCCTTAGGAAGACGGTGGGTTCTCTATAGAGAGTGGAGAGAAAAACCACAAGCCATGTTTAGCGGATGGCACAAGCCAAGGAAGCTTAGCCTGAGCCGTATTTCTGGCCCCGTTCAACTTGTTGTGTCTCCATGTCTGGATGAAAAGACAACCGCAACTAGGTATGGTCTGCTCTGGATTTTTATGAGCGAGTGCTGTGGCCTCATGGAGTGACATCCTCCCCAATAGCATTTGCCTTCGGCAGGAGCAGTTGGTTGCACTCCGAGGAACCCTGCTTGTTCCCTCTGTAGTACAACCAGCCCATCAGTAGCTACTCTGAAGTAGAAAATCTTCAAAGACTGTTGTCAAACATCAAATAAAAACTCTGAGGTGGGAGGGAGAGACTTTAACTCAAGGAATAAAAGCGGAGTATAAACAGAAAGGAATTGGAAATTAAAAAAATAAGATGGGGGAGAAAAAGGGAAGGCAACTAAAAAAAAAAGAAGAAGTCAAACGGTTGCAGATCAGAGAAGTGCTAGTAATTTATTTCCTGGCTACACACTGGGCACCTTTGAGGTAGTGTTGTCTCAACAGTGTCCTAGATCTCTTTCTCTCCCCCCCCCCGCCCTCCATCCCTTTGTACAGAAAATGAAGGAAGCTGCTGCAGGCAAGCGGTGATACACTGCTGAGCATGGCTGCCTCAAGCAGATCTATCAAGGGAAAAGGGAACATCTCCAAATCAAGTGTAGAATATAAAAAGGCAAGAATCTCTGCCAAAAGCAGCAAGGAATGGGGGGAACCCCGCGGATCACTGTTTTCCTCTTCCCACAAGCACTTTCCCCATTTTTCTCCTTTACTGTTACATTCTGCACACACACACACACACACACACACACACACACACACACACACACGAGTGTATATACACACATTTTTTTTAAAAAAGGACAAAACTGAAGTACCAACTATTTCACATACTACCCATGAGATGAGGTGGGGCCCCTCTCTCTCTCTCTCTCTCTCTCTCTCTCTAGCAACCACTTAGCTTCAGAAATGATGTGAGGGTAGAAAAAGGCCACTCTGCTGGAAATTGTCACTCTTACACAAGCTGGCTCTATTCAGTTCCCTGATCAAAGCACTGCCTTACAGAGAAAGTCGATTTGCACGCCCCAGGACAAAATAATCTAATTTACAAGCGGAGGCCATAGAACTTCTTTAAGCAGGGAATATACACACACGAACACAAAAATAAACTCAAAAGAGATCACACGGGCACAAAGTTATTCCATAAACATGCACGTATGTATGTATCACCTAAGACTTCTCACTACTTAAAAAGCCAGAAGGCGAAGGAATTTGGTTACACTGCTCATGAGACAAGATAAGTTTGTACTTGTCTGTGTAAATAATTTTGCAGAAAATTATTCACTAGGAGAATTACAAAAGCCAATCTGAAATCTTCCATACTTCAGATAAGAGGGCAAGTCACATTTCTAAAGATACAGACCTAGATTTAACTGCTTTGCCTTGAAACCCAACAGGCAGGAAAGCTGAAGGTTTTTTTAAGGCACACATTTGGTACAAATATCCTCTTTCCTTTGGATAAGCTGGGAAATCTATTTCTGCCAAGAAGTTGCTAATGGTGGGAGAAATCCTGGCTCCACTCAAATAAATAGCTGGACTCCCAGTGACTTCAATGAGCACAGGATTTCTCCTGGTGTGTTTCTCTCTCTTTGAAGTCTTGGAGCAGAGCAGAAAATGCAAAGAACAATCCTTTTTTTAAAAACCCAGCTGTGGAAGTTAGGGGAAGATTTAAGTATTTCCCCCACCCACCCAAATCCTCTATTCCCATGGTTCTAAAAAAGACAGGAACTTTATAACAGCCCTTCAGTGGCAAACCAAAGTGCTAGAAAAGCTGCCAGGAACCAGATCCTTATTCATTGTCTCAGAAAGGGAAGTAAGGAGAAAAGATTTCTATCCAGAAGGAATTTTTTTAATGGTGACTGGGCATATTTGAGCCAATGTCAAGCAGGGACAAAGACTGCAGAGTTTAAATCGGAAGAACCACCATATAAAGAAGACGGAAACTTATACAACATATCACACAACCCCTGCCTACATTATCAGCTTGAATATATGAAGCTTTCTTGACTGAAATCAGACCACTGGTCCACCTAGTGCTGTACTGTCTTTATACATTGCCTGCTACTCTCTAGAATCTCAGGCAGAAAAATAAATCTTTATACCTACCCAAGATCATTTAACAGTAAATGCCAAGGACTGAACTTGAGACTTTCTGCACAAAAAGCTTTACAACTGAACTGCAGCCATGCACCAAGACAGGAACACAATATACATCAACAGAACCTCCTTGCTGGATGAGACCAAGGGTCTCATCCAGTCCAGAATTCTGTTTCCAACAATGGCCAATTTGGGAAGCTCAAAGTATGTCATGAAAGCCCATCCTTACCAGACAAAGGCAGTCTGGTGTACAGATCATCATGGGTGTACAGGCAGTGAAAAAAATATGTCTGTGTACATTAGGAACAAAAACTTCAGATTCACCATCAGGAAGAATTTTTCATCTATCAAGAGCAAAATTCTTGAAAGTTCTTGCTTTGGGATTTTTCACAAACCATGAACTTCCACGAACTTCTCCATTGCAAGAACTGGTTCATGCTTTGGAAGTATGTGGGGGCCCACCCAGAAGTGAGTTCCAAAGCTATTAAATGCCTTCAGAGCCCACCATAGCCAATCTGAGTGAACTCCAAAGGCATTTAAAGGCCTTTGGAGCCCACTTCTTGGTCTGGCCGCCCAACCAGAAGTGAGCCCTGAAGGTATTTAAAAGCTGCCTGAGCCCACCACCCCAACCCAAGTGAGCTCCAAAGGCATTTAAATGCCTTTAGAGCCCACCTCCAGGTCAGGCTGGCCCGACTGAGCTCCAAGAGTGAGGTCCAAAGGCCTTTAAAGGCCTCCAGAGCTCACTCAGGTTGGGCTGCCCAACTCAACTGAGCTCTCATAGTAAGCTCTGAAGGCTTTTATACACCTTCAGAGCCCACTTCTGTGTGGGCCCTGTCCATAATAGGGCATATAAGGCCTAGAAAAGCCTTCAGAGCTCACTCGAGTCAGACTACTCGATTTTACTGAGCTCCAAGAGTGAGCTCCATTGGGCCGGCCCAACATGGAGATGGGCTCCAAAGGCATTTAAATGCCTTTGGAGCTCAGTTGGCTTGGGCCACAGGCTGGTGGTGGGTATTTAAATGCCACTTCTGAACCTGCCCACAAACCTCCATGAAAACATGTGGGGGCCCCGCCCACAAACCTCCATGAAAACATGGAGGTTTGTGGGTGGGTTTGTGGGATGAATTTGTCTCCTGAACCCCTGGTTCATGCTTTGCAAACTAGCCTGGTTCATGCTGAACCAAGGTTCATAAATTGGTTCGTGCCCATCCCTAATCCCAAGATATAGATTGGAGGGCACATGATGCAGCAGTCATATTGAAGCTAAGTGCGTTGAAGTCTGGTCAGCCCCTGGATATGAGTCCTCCAGGAACCCTTAATGGGTATCGTTGAACTCTGCAACAGGCAAAAAGCAGGATATAAATGTGACAAATATTTAACACCTGCAATCTTTTTCATCCATGTGAGCATATGGAATGTGGAAGAGAAAACACTGGTATCTGTTCCATACTACCCACACTTTCTTTTTACTAGGATAAAGATCATACTTCCCACTGTGTCCCAACCAGTATGAAACAACCAAATTTTATCAGTGCTAACTCTAGAAATGTATGAAAAGTCATCTCAGTAGACCCCATTCCTTGATTGCAATTTCAATAGATGGACAAACTGTTTGCATCTCAACAGAAGAATTTAATACTGGTATTAGAAAAATATAACTACCTGACCTATACTGTTGTCAGGAGATTTGTTCTTAGGATTCCACCAGTACACTCAAAGACCAGACTCAGACAAACTCAGCTTTAGTAAAGTGACAGCATAATGTATCTTTTTATGATCTCATCAGGCCCATAGGTTTTTAAGGATTCCCTTCTCATCACTATGAAAAATGTTTGTACTTACTGGAAAGTGAGGTAGAGAAACTTGACCATTGGCCTTGACACTACGATGCATTTCCCTCTGGAGTTGCTTCTTGCTCCCAAGTCTGTACGGAGGGATCCCATCACTGGAAATCAAAAACACATCATTTTCAGATTAGGCACTCTATGATGTAATGAAACTCTTCATCAAAACAGACCCAAGGAAGTATTACCAGCTCCACCACCTGACCTCACAGAGAGTTGATATATGAAATAAAAAGTTAGCAGCCTACTCAAGAGTCCCTTGCACTTGGTTATGGAGTGGGAGGCAAGAGAAACCAATCATTTTTCACCCAGGGGCTCACACAGCTCTGAAGCCAAGCCTGTAATACAAGCCAAACCTTCAGATAAGCAATCATGGTTTCTATTCAAAGGCACTTCCTTCCTTCTCCATCTTCAAATTCCACTGAAGAAATGTTTGTGAGTAAACACCCTGTGGGTAAGATTAGAACTTGCTATGGTTTGTTGGATTCTGGTATCTGTTAGAGTCTTTACTATTTCATTTGCTATGGCTTTGTACCTCAGCAAATATGGGAAAGAAATGGCATAATTCAAGCTGGGTGTTCCCATTTCATTTCTGCCACAGTGTTAACAACTGCAGACTGGTTTAGATGGCATATCAAAAAGGGGAGGAGACAGCAGCAGAAACTGACTTGTGCAGCTTCCATTCCTCTTTTAATTGTAATGTGAAAAATTAGATTTATTGAATTTAGTGGATTATTAATTTGCAACATGAACAGGCCTTATTGGCCATTTCCAGCTCTCCCATTGGCTGTGCAGTGCACTCCATGAGCCATTGGCCCATCAACCGCCACTTAAAAGTACTTGCATGCCATTGGATGGGTGCTGGATCCACTCCTCTCCCCCTCCCACTGCCAGCTTGCCCACTTTCCTGTCAAAATAAACTGCAAAAACAGCTGTCTCTACTGCTTGGCTCCACCATGGCTGGCTGGCTACTAAAGTGGGCCAGCAGCCATCAAACCATTCTCTTCAACTTCCTGCTGTGCAGCTATCTTTCTCCTAGGATTTCCAATCTCCAGGAGATCTCCCGCTGTTACAATTGATCTCCAGATGACAGAGATCAGTTCCCCTGGAGAAAATGGCTGCTTTGGAGGGTAAACCCTATGGCATTATACCCTGCTGAGTCCTTTCCCTCCCCAAACACTGCCCTCCACAAAATCCAACCCCCAAATCTCCAAGTATTTTCCTACTCAGAGCTGGCAACCCTACTTTCCCCTCAGTGTCTGTTGCTAGGCAACCAAACTTGGTTTTGTCAATAAAAGGTGGGGGGAGGCAACCCTTTCCATACCTGTTTTGGCCTTTGGGAGAAAACTCATAGGATTGCCAGCTCCAGGTTGGGAGAATTTGTGGTGGAGCCAGAGTTTAGGGAGGGGAGTGGCCTCAGCTGAACAGAATGCCATAGAGGCCACCCTCCAAAGCAATTATTTTCTCCAGGGGGAGAGAGAGAGATCTGTTGTTTGGAGTTCAGCTGTGATACCAGGCAATACAACAGCCAGTGTGGCATAGCAGTTAGTGCTTCAGAGTAGGGTCTGCCGGATCCAGGTTCTTGCTGTAGAAGCTGAGTGGGTGATTTTGGAACGGTCACAGACTTTCAGCCTAACCTACTTCACAGGGTTGTTGTGCAAGTCAAAAGGGGGAGAAGAGAATGATGTAAGCTGCTTTAGTTCCCACTGCAGAGAAAGACCACACTTTTCCTTCTGGGGAACCATTGCTGCCAATCTCCAGGTGAGGGCTGGAGATCACTCAGAATTACAATTGTTCTCCAGATGGCAGAGATCAGTTCCCCTGGAGAAAATGGTGGACTCTGTGTCCTTATACTCAGCTGAGATGGCCCTCCCATGACAGCCAATGTGATGTAGCAGTCAGGGCTTCAGAGCAGGGTAGAGGCTGGGGGGGATGGAAAACTGAAGACAGAGGGGCAAATCAAGTTAGGTTGATGATTGGCTGGGAAGAAGATAGGGTTGCCAACTCCAGGTTGGGAAATTCATGGAGATTTGAGGGATGAAGCCTGGAAAGCATGAGGTTGAAGGAGGGGTGGGACTTCACAGCTACAGTGCCATAGACCTCCAGTGCTCTCCAAACCAGCCATTTCCTCCTGGGGAACCACTGTTGCCAATCTCCCACGGGAGGGCTGGAGATCACTCAGAATTATAACTACTCTTCAGATGGCAGAGATTAGTTCCCCTGGAGAAAATGGTAAGCTCTATGTCATTACACCCTGCTGAGGTAACCACAGCAAATTGACACTGAGTGTCCAAGGCCAGGGCACCCGCCCACAGCCTCCTTCTAGAGCTCATTGTATTTATTTCCACACAGGCCTTATTCCTAGTCAATAATAATAGCCAGTGAAACTGCACCTTTTAGAAACCAACCTGAAGACCAAAAAAGACAGTTTTCATGGTAAAGACTCACATCACATTTTAGAGCAGTGAGACCACATTGGAACAACCTCATAGCATTCAAGCCAAACATAAGCTTCCTTTCCAAGGTCAAACTGGGAAAAGGAAAAACTGGCTGACTGGCTAATTTCCCATGTGGTCACAAAAAATTTTTGTTCCCCCCCACCACCACCCCAGGCCCTGTGGCAGTTTTAAATTAAAAGCTAGCTTTATTTTAAAAAGGAAGGAAGGACAAATGAACAGATAAATGCATGAATGTGTATGTATTACTTTTAAAAAAAACAATGGACAGCAGACCATCTGAAGCATGGGGGGAGGATTGGAGAAGCAAGACAAGCAATGGGGACCGTCTTAATTCAGGGATAAGTATGCCCACTATTTCAACGGCAAGGCCAGTCTCACCCTGTGGCTGAGGGATGCACTGTCAAATGCCCACTTAATAGTATGCATATCTTCTCCAGACAAGAAAACAAAAGTCTTGCTGGCAAAAAGAGAAAACTAGAGGTGGATTCATGATTTATACGGAAAACACAATTGCTGGGGGTGTGGTGGAAAGTGTCTTCAAGTCGCAGCTGATTTATGACAATCTGACAGGGTTCTCAAGGCTAGAGACGTTCCGAGGTTATGCCATTGCCTACCCCTGCATCACGACCCTAGACTTCATTGGTGGTCTCCTATCCAAATACTAACCAGGGCCAACCCCACTTAATTTCTGAGATCTGATGAGGGCAGTCTAGGCTGGGCCATCCAGATTAGGGCTTGCTGGGTATAAACTGATGCTTTTTGCAAAAACTTCTCTGGACGCACCCTTGCCTTTCAATAGCCATGTACATGCACAGATCCAGGGTCCCCAGTTAGAGTTGTTGGGTGTTAGGCTTCAACCTTGATGTTCCAGTTTTGGGACTCAGTCAGGACAACTGATGGAAATCTCACATAGTCCATCTCTTCAAAAACCCCACAATTGTAAGTATGTACATTCACAGGTAATGTGTGATAACTGCCTAGGCATGTGTGGAAGTACAACCATTTGCAGTACATGCAAGCAATATTCCCTCTAAGCTGTGGAGTCCTGTGAGCAAAAATTCTGCTATATGAGCTACTGGCATTAAAGTTGTGAATGAGCGATTTGGCTACTGCATAAATCAGTCTGCTCTGGAGCCATCCTTCCTGAGCTGAGGCAAAAGTGTGTGAGCTGAGGCAAAAATGTGTGAGCTGGTGGCTAAAAAACTGTGAGCTAGCTCACACTAACTCAGCTTAGAGGGAACACTGCATGCAAGTGGCACCAAGCCCAGCAAACCCATTAGGCTCAGGTTTTTAGGATGCCAGGGACCTAGCAACTCTTTTATTGAAACATGTAGTTATGCACACAATTTACTTCATTTATACTCTGTTTTTGTTCCCTATGGGGATACAAAGTGGCTTATATAGTTCCGCTTCCTACATTTTATCCTTATAACAACCCTGTGATGTAGGTTAAGCTGACAGTGTATGACTGGTCCAAGGTCACCCAGCATGGCAGAATGGGGAACTGAATGTAGATTTCCCAGATTGTAATCTGACACTCTAACCACTACACCACACTGGCTCTCATGTTTAAAGAGTGAAACTCTGGGTATAGCTGCTCTAGAACCACATGGAGCCAACATTCTAACCAGAACATTTACAAGGGGTACAAACACTTCTTCCCATTGTGCAGGAAGTGAAGAGAAGTAGGAAGTACCCACCCTTTACTTCTTCAAGTCTCCTCTGCCACCAATGGAGACAGGGCCTTCAGAGGTGATAACTGCTTCTGCTATAGTTATGATGAATGCCCTATTGTGGATAAGGCTTATCACTCCAATGGGAAGAGTAGGGGAATTTCTGTGTTGTGAAACCTCTCCTTTTAAGGAATTGGAGTCTACATGAATCTTGATAGTGGTTGGCTACCTTACATCTTCCCACTTCAGCAGTTCTTGGGAGAAATGGGCCCTAAGCTCTCTTTTAGCTCATATTCATTTTAAAAGAGGCTAGCATCTCAGAACATACTTTAGTCTGTCTGCTTCCAGGCTATACTTGTGGAGTAGAATATGTAACAGAACTAAGAGACAGGGCAGTCCCTGGTTCAAATTTCTCAAATCAATTTATTAGGCTGCCTTAGGCAAACAATTACTATCTGTCTGCCTGGGCTCTTTCCACTGAGTTGCTGTAAGGAGTCAACTGGTCAATATAAATGAAGTGGTCTGAACCATCTAAAACACTGTATACATTGTTTAAGTGTCAAAATGCAAGATGGGGAAAATACTTATAACTACATTGTATTAATATGCTGTCCCGGTCTTGAAATGTACACAGCTATACCATGCAGAGCAATTTGAGCTTAGCTGTTTCTAGCTCAATGACAAGTCCCACTGGATCTTTCCCTACAAGTCACCAGAGCCTTCTGCTGATACCACTGCAATTTTCTGCTTTGGAAAAAGTTTGCAGTGAGGAACTGTCAGCCCAGTGCAAGATGCAGAAAACACAGTAGAAGAGCTGGCCCTTCAGTAGTAAATTAGGGACCATAATTTAAGAAGGACATCACTCTTTTTCAGCCTAACCCATTTCACAGGCTTGTTGCTGAGAGGAGAAAAAGGAGGATGTTGTAATCATGCTTTAGAGCCTCACTGGGGATAAAGTGGGGTACAAATATTTTAAAAATAAACCATATCTAGGCTTCGCAAGAAGGTATCATCATCATCTATATATCTAAAATAGAGAAGTCTAGCCCCCATCTGTGGCTCTCTAAATCCATAGATCAGGGCCATACTGACGCTAAATAGATTGTTCTACACACTGGAGGACTTATATTTCCCCCCATTATAAAAAAATATTTTCTGTGCCTGCAGTGATTCTGCAGTGGCCATTGGGAACTGCAGTGGGCTCAGTGGTGGAGTCTGGGAGGTGCTCTGGGCCCTGTTGCAGTGGTGGAAGGCACTGGGAGCTACTCTAGGCTCAGTGTGGTTCCCAGAAACCACCACCACTGTGGCTGGGCTCCAAGGTGAGTGGTGGGGCCAGGAGCCACGCCAGGCTTGGTGAGGGTGGGGGAAGAAGCCAGGAGTGCCACCACTGCTGTGGGAAAGGAAGCAGGTGGGCAGCCAGAAGCACCAGCACTGCTGCTGCTGTGCAGGAGGAAGCACGTGGGGGCTGGGAAAGTGATGGGTTGGGGAGCAGAAGGAGAAAGAATGGTGGGGTGGGAGGCAGGAGAGAAAGAGTGATGAGGTAGGGAGGCAAAAAGAGAAAGAGAGAGTGTTGTGTCAGAAGGAAGAAAGACAGAAAGTGTGATGTGGTTGGGGGGCAGAAAAAGAAAAATGAGGGCCGGAGAGGCAGAGAGAAAGAGTGACAGGCATGGGGAATGGAAAGTGTAAGAAGTGGTGTGATGGGGAAAGAGAGGATGAGAAAAGCATGGGGAGAGGGGAGAAAGCAAAGGTGGGAAAATGGGATCCCTCACAAGGTTCACAGCCCCCCCCCCCAGCCACACACTTGTATATCCTAATAGCAAAGTTGGCCAAATCTGAGGATACTTAAATCTGGTGATGGGAGCTGTGAAAGGGCAAGACAGATCTTTCTACAAACCTGAAAAATGTCCCAAGTTCGCAGGAAAATCCAAAATCTTTTTTTTTTTAAAAAAAAAAAAACACCCAACACACAAACACCCCACTTTGGGGGGGGGTTAAACCCCCCCTCCCCGAATGATAAAAGGAGCACCTGTAGCTTTAAGAAACAGATTACCTCAGTGGGTGGTGCTAGGCAACCACAGACTGCATGCTTGGTTTCTGTGACTAAAAGCCAGGGGGAGGGGCAGTGTCCTTTCTGGGCTGCTTTGACCTTCATCAGGGCAAGGCCTGCCACCTGACAGCAACTGCTGTCTTACTTAATACCATCCAACTTGCATGACTAAACTAAGCCTTGGCTGCTTGCTACTGTTCAACAGTACCCACTCTACAAAAGCCAATGTGGTGTAGCTTCAGAGTATGGGAGAGCCAGGTGCAAAGACTCACCTTGTGGAAGCTCACTTAGTGATTTTGGGCCAATCATTAATAATAATAATAATAATAATAATAATAATAATAATAATAATAATAATAATAATAATAATAATAATAATAATAAACTTTATTGTCATTGTACATAGTACAACGAAAGTAGAATGCAATCCTCTCGGTGGTCTACAACCCTCTCCAATGATCTACAACAATAACCATATGCACTCACACAGCCATTCATAGCTCCCTTAAAGTTCACGTACCAACTTAATTTTCAGCCTAATATACCTCACAGGGCTGTTGTGAAGATTAAAAAGGGGGAGAGGAAAATAATGTACACTGCTTTGGTCCCCATTGTGGAGAAAGGCAGGATAGAAATAAAGTAAATAATAAATATAGCCAAATATAGGAGGCAGATAAAAGGTAGGTTGATGAATGGCTGAAAAGGAGAAAATGAGGGACAGAGTGGGGAGATGATATGGGGGTTGCCTAAGGTTGCCAGCCTCCAGGTCTGAGTGGGGGATCCCTGCTTTTGGGAGCTTCTCCCCACTATGGATTAGCTGGTTGGCAGGGGTAACCCTGCCCCTAAACAGGGATGTCACATGCATCCTCGATGTAATGACATCTCCTGGAAGTTACATTATTGCGTTGGGGATGTCATGCAAGGATGCTCTGGTTTGGGGGCAAAACTCTAGGATTTGAGGGCAAATTTACCATAGTGCTTCACCCCCAAATCAGAATGTTGCCCCTTCCGTGCGACATCATTGCATTGTGTGATGTCCCTGACCAAATCCATAGCCAGGATTTCTTAAATCAGGGGGCCTTTAAATAATTCAGGGGGCACTGAAATTAAAATAGAAAGGATTCAAATCAGGGCCTTCCGAAGAGTTGACTTCCAGCCCAGACTGAGTCCTGGTGCGCTGCAAGGGGGACAGGTTTTGAAGTTCCTTTGCGCCCATCTCCCCCCTTGCCCCCACCACTCAGATCCAGACCCAAAGCATGAGTTGTCATCCTGGAGCTCCAGGACGAAGGAGCGCGTGCACCCAGTCTGTGTGGACACCCTGCCACCAGGGCCCCCGCTCCCCATTCTGGAAAGAGGGTCCGCAGCCCCCACCGTGCCCACTCACCATCCCATCCTGAGCGTTAGCACCTGGGTGGGTGGGCAGGCAGGCAGGGGCGCGCACACACTCTCCCTGGCATGGGAGGGACCAGCTGGGGCCACAGACAGCAAGGTGGCTGCCGGGAGCAGCTCAGCGAGGGGCGAAGTGGAGCGCCAAAGGGTGAGGTAAGGCAAGGGAGGAGGGCCATGCTGGGCCATCGGGTACTCTGCCCACTGGCCGGCCTGTGAGCGCATCTCATCCAGGGCCCACCTGGTTGCCTGCTTGCCTGTCCAGGGTAGTAAGTTGGGGGGCCCTGATGGAAAGTCAGGGGGCCAGGCCCCAAAATGATCCATTGTAGCTACAGGCCTATCCCTGTCCATGCCCTGAATGCCCCCCAAACACCCCCGCCAATTCGAGGAGGGGACCTGGCAATATCTACCAGGAGGAGGAAAGAAGGAAGGGGAAAACAGAGAAAGTGACATGCCCCCACAAGTCCTTATAAGTTCCCTTCCATGCAAGTGGGCCTGGCCCAGCAGCCGGCACTACAGAACTGGGACATAATTTTCCTAAGCAGAGGCTTTTTTTTTTTTTTTTTTTTTTGGGGGGGGGGGGAGCTGAAGACACAGGGGCAAGTAAATGTAGGCCACCTGTTGAGTGGGAAGGTGAAAAGAAGCAGGAAAAGGGGAGCAGCTATGGCGTTTCATGAAAGAGGAAACAGGGGGGTTGGGGGAAATGAGATGTCTCACAAATCCTTGTGGGTTCACACTTGCATATTGTAAGAGCCAACCTGGCCAAATCTGAAGATACTTACATACTGAGACTGAAGCCATAAACATACAAGACAGATATAAAAAAAAATAACACTGAAAATGCCTCAGGTTTGCAGCAAAATTTAAAATCATTAAAAAAAATTAGGGGGGGGGGTTGAAAAACCGAATGATGAAAGCAGTGCCTTTAGTTTTAAGAAACGGATGCCCTCAGTGACTGTTGCTAGGCAACTATAACAGTGCCAGCATTCCATTCTGTCAGTAAAAGATGGGAGAGGGTGCAGGGCCCTTTCCAGCACTGTTTTGGCTTTTGAGGTTGGGGGCAGACCTAGCAGAAATCACCAGATGACTTGATACCACCCAACTTGCAAGACTCCCCCAGGCCCAGCTGCTTTTTAAGAATGTAAGAACATAAGAGAAGCCAATGTTGGATCAGGCCAATGGCCCATCTAGTCCAACACTCTGTCATACAGAGGCAAAAAATACTAGGTGCCATCAGGAGGTCCAGCAGTGGGGCCAGGACACTTGAAGCCCTCCCAGCTCAACAGCCGCCACTCCACAAAATCCAGTGTGGTATAGCAGTTAGAGGCTCGGACTAGGATATGGGAGACCTAGGTTCAAATCCCACTATGCTTCAGAAGCTCAATAAATGACTTTGAGTCAGCCACACACACTCAACCTAACCTACCTCACAGGGCTGTTGTGAGAATAAAATGGAAGTGAGGAGAAAGATGTAAACTGCTTTGGGTCCCTACTGCGGAGAAAGGTGAGATATAGAAGATGTGATAATAAATACAGCTGAAGATGGCAGATAAAAGGTAGGCTAATGGGTGGGTGTGAAGTACAGAAGAAAGCAGGGAAAGTAAGAATATGGGAGTTCTTAGGAGGATGGAAAGAAGAAATAGTATGGAAGAGGAGGAGGATACAGTGTTCAACTGGTCCCAACCTGCCACCAGCATGGTGTAACTGGGCCACAGTTTTCCTGAGGCGAGGCTGCCAGGGACTAGGGAAGGAGGGAAAACTGAAGACAGGGGAAGATGGAGAAAGAGATAAGTGGGCTGGTGGGAAGAAAGGAGAGAAGGAAGCAGGAAAGGGGGAAGGGCTATGGGGGCTTTCAGGAAAAAGAAAGACGAAATAGTAGAAGGTTTTTCGGTAGCAGCTCCAACTTGGTGGAATGAGCTTCTGGAAGAGACCAGGGCCCTGTGGGACGTTTCACAGTTCCACAGGGCCGCGAAAATGGAGCTCTTCCACCAGGCATTTAGGAAAGGAGCTGTGCTTCATCATCTATGCCCTGTGCCAATTCCATTTCCAGCCTGACCCCGCCTATCGTGGATCCTACCACTAAATGTATGTTTTCATAAGGACTTTGTACCGCCATCACTATGTTAATGGTTTTAATAACTATGTTGTGTATTTTTATATTGATATTTATACTGTTATTTTATCTATTATTCTTATACAAGCCGCCCTGAGCCTGCCTTGGTGGGGAAGGCGGGGTAAAAAGCAAATAAATAAATAGAGGAGAGAGAAATAAGATTCCCCCTGCAAGTCCTTGTAGGTCCACCACTTGTTCTTATTGAATTAGGGAAGATTTTATTCAAAATGTTATTATAGGGACTGTGACATTTTGGATTAGAGTTTTTCTCTCTGGCTTTATTTCTGCCCCAAAGAATGGCACCAGCTTGGAATTACATAGGGCAACTATTCCTCAAATCAATAGTTGGCTGGAGCTGTGGCTTTTGACCCCCCCTTCCATCTTAGTGTTTGGTACCAGCTGGTCACTGTCACTTTTAGAAATCTGACTAGATATTCTAGCACAGACACCCCCATTTCCCAATGGACAATCTGTATTTGCATACACTTAATTTATTTTGATATCCCCGCCAGGATAGGCAGCAACTATTTCTCATGGACAAAACATTTGTTCCCAACAGATTTGTAAATATGAGCAATTGTCCAACTGGGAACTGGAGGTTTTTCAAGCAGCAAGAAGAGTGAGAGTGCTACATCAAAGCTGCATGATCTGTCCAAATCACTAGTTGTGGGTTTGCTGGGTGACAAGGGCAACGGGAAAAAAAACACCCCCCTAGTCATTGCTCACTCACCCACTCTAACATGGACTTGAGGTTTGTTCACTGACTTACTGTGGGCTCTGGGGTTTTTAAATGTGGCATTGCATTCCGAACTCTCAGAATTGTATCCAGAATGCTACACAGACCAAAAAAAATTGTTTGACTGCCTCTCCTCCTTTTCCCTCTTCCAAAGAAGCAACAAAAGATTACATGGGATTCTATGAAGTCTGGAATCTTCAACTAATGCTGAACATGGCAACTGGGGTGGGGAATGTGGAAAATCAGCAGACCAGTATTTGAACTGGCTATATATTCCATCTTCTCTAAACTACTGCACAGCTGCACTCAGACATTAAAACAAAATGCAGTTAGGGAGAATGGGCATGAACACAGCTTGTTGTAGCGCTCTCTCACTTTCCTCTTTCCACTTCCTTCCCCACAAGGTGCCTGATTAAAAATTTTCTGATTTGCGCAAGTTTTTCATGGCATCTGAATGGAGGGGCCTCCGCAAATTGGAATTTACTCTCCCAAAACTAGGAGTTTACACTGGGATTGAACCAAGCTTCAGAACCCCAGTTTATGGGACTAAACAACCTCAGAGCAGGGCAGTGGCTTATTGGTTGAGCATCTACTTTGTATACAGAGGTGCTGGGTTCAATCGCCTGCATCTCCAACTAAAAGGCTCAGACACCTCTCAGCAGGACCCTGCAGATTCGCTGCCAGTCAGCACAGACAAGACTGACGTCGACAGACTGATGGCCTGACTCAGTACAAGGCAATGTCACCTGTATGGTTTCCAATCCCCAGTCGGGGGTAGGGGATCCCCCGGGGTGGAGCACTTTCCCCTGCTTCAGGGCTATTAGAAAGTAGGGGGAGGGGAATACCTGCTGGGCGCTCTATTATACCCTATGGAGACTGGTCTCCATAGGGTATATTGGGGAATCAATCTGTGGAAATCTGGGGCTCAGCAGCTCACCCAGAACTCGCTTCAGAGTTCAATCCCATTTCTTCTGTCCTCTCTCCCAGAGCCTCCTGGTAAGTCTCCTGCCGGCTTGTCTGATTCAGCTGGCCACCCTAGTCACCTGTGCCATTTACAGAGACTCTTGCATTCCAACATTGCTGCAAATTTGAGCCTGACCAAACCAGAACTCAAGCTTTATGCAAGTGAAGCAGGAGGTGGGAGGACCGAGGAGCAATCCAGGCAACAAATTGTGTTCATGCTCAGTTTAACTTCAACTGATGTATAACCAATGGGCTCTTAATCTACAAGACCCAAACGCCACGGGTCCATAAAAGATCGCCTCCAGTACTGAGATTACAATTTGAATCTTTAAAACAATTAGCCCAAAAACACTCATGTAGCATTACAATCTATATACAACATTTGACCAGTAAATGTATGGAGAAAGGAGGTGCCTGCATCCTCTTGAGATATACCCAAATCAAAAGCTAAGGATTATTTCCAATTCATGAAAAAATTGTTTACTATTCTTTCTTTATAATTTTGGCTGGTGTTTGTGGTAACTAGGGTAATACTTGAAGCATCTTTTGTATTTGTGCAATTTCACCTGCCTCAAGCCTTCAAGAGGTGGATAAAACAAGGTATCAGGCCATGAGCAAGTCTGAGCAGGGAGGACATTCTTATCTCTTGGCTCTGTGGGATGTTATCCCACTCAGGTTTCTGGCTTTGAGATTGCAGGGTTCTATCACAGTTGGCTGCAGGAAAAAAGCAGCAACAAATCCTATATCATTGCCTCTCTCCTGCTCCTCTGAAAAGTACACTAAAAAAACTGTCCACCCCTTTTCTGATTTCTTCTGATTCTGTAGCCACAAGCAAGCAACTGGGTTGCAGAAAAGGCCCCCTTCAACTCATTTTTGGGCTTCCTTCCTGCCAGTTTCCTCTATGGCATCAGGGCCTAGCAGAACTAGAGATGCTCAGCTGGAAGGCATTGAACTACACTCAAAATTCCTGGTGAAAGGGTCTTTGCTTACATATAAGAATTTGACTGATCAGCAGCTTTTACTGGGTGGGGACTCCTTTTGGCCCAAGGATCCTTTCTGGCCATCCTTGCAAAGTGTGCCTTTTTGCTCTTGCTCAAACTATTTGCTCTGCAGGTTTAATACCTGCCATTCTTTGCTTGTAGTATATTTTGGGCTTGCCACTCAGAAGTTCTCTTGTATAGGTAGAACTTTCATTAAACTTAACTCTTGAGGGATAACGGGGGAGGCCTCAAATTCCCAGTGACCAACATAGGAATGCAAGAGATACAGTTTGCTTTTGGCTTTTTTAATCTCGAACTGAACTGTAATTACTTGGGGGGGGGAGATGCCAAGTGTTTGGATTCTGGAAGAAAGAGCAGTACAGATCCATTAACTACTGAAGCAAGGGGAACAATTCCATTTTACCAATTACTTCCTGTTTAAATTACATATGCCATTGTCATGAATGGCAGGGGCTAGAAGGAGGGGCCATACCTCATTGGTACAGAGCATGGCTTGCATGTACGAGGCTTCTGAATCTTCAGCAGGTCCAGCAAAGCTAGGAAAAGCTTTTTAAAAGTGAGGCCAAAGACAGCTGCCAGTTCAAGTGGACAGTGCAAGGAGACAAGCCACTGACTCTATATCAGGAATCTTCAATGGGAGTACAGACCTGGCAGGAGGCCAATTAGCTATGAAGGGCAAGGAAGTTTATTGCTCTTCGTTCTACTGAAGGTTTTCAAATCATTTTCCAGATATATGTGAGAGTTGTCAAGAGCAGGAGGGGGAAAACTAGGTCCTCCTGGTCCAGAATAATTGGCTATTTGCTTACTTTGCTTCATTTTGTCTCATTTGGCAAGTGTTTTGCTTATAACAAGGAGCAGCACAAGAAAACCCTCTAATGGAACCTTGGTAATGTCAATTCAGAGAGAGTCCACTCCACATGGCATGGCACCTCAGCCCCTGCAGATCCATGCCACATCGCTCTCCCATTTATCCAGCCCCCCCTCCTGATCATCCCAAATGTTTTGAATACTCCCTACCCTGGTAATTTGAATAAATGAGGGTGTCCTTTTAATTGGATCACTTAAACAGCAGCTATCTTGGAAGAAGATGTTAATTAAAATTAAACAAAAAGACTGGTGAACCTCATTTCAATAGGAGGGTGGCATTACTTAACAACCCTGAGAAACCAAACGAAGCCTCCTAATGAGGGATCTGAGAGTGCTTTCCAAATTCTGAACATAGAATATTTAAAAATAAGGGAACTTCAGGTTGAAAATAAGAACTCACAGCACACTAACGAAGGCAAGACAAGAAGCTGGGGTTAGGAATTTTAAAAACAACAAGGAAATAAGGAGAGAACAGAGCAATCCTAAGCATGTCAACTCATGGGCCTCACATCCAGGAAAAGTGGACTACAGCCTAAATAGGGCACAGGAGAGAGAATATTGGATTTTTATTTCTGGTTGGAACACTAGATTAACAGGGGGTCTTAGCTAAGTTTATGTCACCTTCAGTTTCCCATCCGCCAAACAGAAACAATTTTGAGCTTGCCTCATTAAAAAGTTAAGACAAGTCGAGAGCAGAAGTAGCAGCAAAGGAAAGTGGATGAAGTGCTGAAGAGGTTCTGTGTTCAGGTTCCCATTCAACAGCAAAGTTCGTGGCCCTGGATTAATTCTCACTCTCCCTTGATTTATCTACCTCACTGGTTTGCAGTGAGACTGAGCTACTATTGCCCTATCTATTATCCCCTTTGGAAAATGGGTGGGACACAGATCTGACACAATATCAAAGAATATCATAAAACAAACAGTGGCAGGATGCCACCAAATGCACCCAGAGAAACAATGAAAATATTAAAAGCCAGTTATCCACAGCTGATGCACAATTTATGACATAGGGATCGTTTCAATATCTATTGCAGTTTTGGACCATGTATTCCCTTCTTTTCTCCAGCACAATCACCCTTGTGCTAGATTCTCTGGTGTGATGTGATGTGGTGTGGTGCGTGTGTGTGTGTGAGAGAGAAAGAGGATTTAATTCCGACTCTAGGCTGAAGGAGGACTGCAAAGTTTTAAGCACTGAATAGCATGGTTTAATTATAAACATTTTTTGCTAACCAGTCTGGTACCTAGCCAATCTGTTTCTGGGGAAACACTAGTTTTGAAGTCTTCCTTCCAGTCAGCTGCCATTTAAGCTGAGCCAATTATCTTAGCCTTTTGACTTAGATGTGCCTGACCTAACCTGAATGTAGTTTCAGTGCTTCTTTTGAAATATCAGACTCCAGCACATATGCATTCACTCCCATCTTCATTTGGCAATGGCTCTGAAAAAGAGTCTCTGATCTTGCCAACATCAAAAGCCTGGTTTGTAAGATAAAGTAATATTTGAAGTTCGCTCAGCAGTATTCCCCTGTGTCCAAAGTAAATCCATAAATAAGATATTACCAAATAATAAAATCAATCAAGAAATAGAAATGTAAATTTGCCCAATGCTTTTGTGGCCAATAACAAAAAGGAGAGATTAGACCAATAAAAAAAAAAATTCCTGGGGTTAAACATAAATTCAGAAAGAAAAGACCTGTGCACTGGTTTTCCAGGCACATGAAAACACACAACCTAGGAGGACACACCTGGTTTTAATGTCCATTTGAGACGGACTCTGTCCTGCACCACTCGAGCCATTCTAGACTTTCAGAGCTGCACCATTTACACTCACACAGTGCAGAACAGGACCACAAGACCAATGGCTCCTGCATCAAAGTAGACACCAGCTGATTCCACTCTTCTGCCCACCCACAGGACTTGCACAAAAACAATGCCTTTTTCTTAAGTTTCCCTTCTATGCACCCATAGCGGGGAAGGAAATTCAAAACACAAAAACAACCTTGGCACACGTGCTGATGTCACTGCAATTGACAACAGCTGCTCAAGTATATTAGTATGCACTGGTTTAAGAGTGTGTGGAGGAGAGGGTCTCTCTCTCTCACACACACACACAAACACACACACACACACTTCTGGTCCTAAATAGTCTTTAAGTTTGCTTCCTTCTAGACTGCAGGGAAATGCAAATATTTCAAAAGCTTCAAGAGGAGGGAGGATGGGGAGTTCAGGATCCATTTACAGCAGGAAACGGTTAAATTTCTGAGTTTTCCTAGGGTTGCTCTCTGAAGCCATAACACTGTTGCGGTCCTATTAAAATCCATGTCTCCCTTCCCACCCACCCCCACCCCTCCCCATATCTTGAAGCTCCCAGCAGTTTAATCAGGCAAGTTTCCCCCTGCTTCTCACAGCCTGTACCACCTATTGTTATGGCAGGAAAAAACAGCCAGGCTCCTTTCATGCACGGCTTTATGGGGAGCTCCTATTCACTTGTTCAAGTAAATTTCAAAGCAGCCTGCCACCCTCTTATCCCCTCTAAGCTCCCCTAGACTAACAATAGGCTGAAAGCGATTCAGTTAAGCCTTTCATCCACCATGCACTTTATTTTTCACTCAGTGCTCTCATCTATATAAGGCCCTACAATTGGCATTGCTGTGAAGAGAAGGTATAATCCCAGCTCTGCGAGTCCCAAGTGACCCAACATTGGTCCAGAAATGACTAACCCAATGAATGCTCTGTTGACACATGATCACATACAAACCACAGCTAGCAATGAGGAATAAAATGGTGATGCAGCTCTTTTATTTAAAGGACAATATTGCTCAATAAGAAGGCAAGGAGAGAGGGGCAGGTGAAGTTTGCTTTTCCATAATGCCAACTCAAAAAATCCACAAAAAAAGAGAGGGATTGTTGAAAGGTTGCATCCAGAGACTTCAGGATGTATTATGTGTGTTCAGACTGCTGGACCCTCACCCTCAAAAGTAGTATAGCAATAAAATTCAAATAAAAATCAAAGTAAAATTCAGTACACTGAAAGACAGAACTATAAGTAGAACTAAATGTGGAGAAGGTCCTAAGTTATATGAACTAAGCACCTTTCCCTCCAAAAAAAACCTGCTGTAAAGGGGGGTGCCTCTCCCAGAGTGCTTCATTCCCAAATAGCCTCAATTTTCTATCACCAAGGTAGAAGCAAACTAGACAGAAACACAGGAAATGGGAAGGGGGAGAAAGAAGGGAAGTGGTGCAGGCACCATTTGCCAGAGGTTGCACAGAAAGATGTCTGTCCAGAGCTGCTTAAGAATTCTTCATTCCCATATACTCAAAAGATAGTTTGACAAGATCATTCTGCCCCACTATTCTTCTTCCAGAGATCCACAAAATATTTGTAATCCTTATTGTACAGAGTTCTCTTGGCAGAAGAAACCCAACTAAATCTGACATGAGAGGTGGCTAGTTCTTCAAGTCAACAATAGGTAGGTTTACCAGTAGCCTTAGAAAACACTTCCTAGAGGAAGCAATCTCTTTTTTATGACTCTTAATGAGATAATACACCTAGTCTCAAAAACAAAGGCCAGGGCAAGATTGAGACTGTAGATACGGGGATGAGATTGTGGATACATTCCATGGGTTACAGGGCTAGATTTCTAGCCTTGCAGGGAGAACAGGATTGTTTACAGAAATCCCCATTTGACTCTCAAGAAAAGTCATGAAAATGGGGGAAGCCAAACCTACCATTGAACAAACAGCAAACCCTGCTGTGATCCTGTCCATTCTCCGTGGCACCTCACATGTTTGTTAAGAGTCTATCAGGAGTGTGGCCAGCTTCCAAAGTTTTAATCGGCCTCTAATTAAGCCAGAAGTAGCCAAGTATTATTTTAAAATATATGTCTGAGTATACCAACATATTTTCCTCAAATTCATCTAATGGGATACTTACACACTGCTGTCTGTCATTGACATGGAATCATCAGTCAAAGCATCACTAGATATTTCACTATCGTTCGCACTAGTGGTTGGAGCAAAGACATAGCCAGAGTTGACATGGTAAGGGTTAACAGGATCATTCCTCTTGAAAGACCTATGGACACAGAAAAATTGGGAACCCGGTTACTCTCTGAACTCAGGAAACAGACACAGTTGAAAGACCAAAAAGTAAGGAGATAATGACAAGTATACACAAAACAAAACAGATGAGTAACATTCCCAATTCTTAGAAGTTTGCCCTATCAATTATTATGGAACTATCTTGGAGGCAGAAGTGTCTAGGATCAAGTCTGCTGAGCACTGCTCGTTCCAAATAATTTCATGAGCAGTTCTACCTCAACAATCCCATGATAATATTTTAAAGTAACCAACCACTGCACCATTTAGGAGGACTAATTCAGAACATTCCTTTCTCCCCATAGTACTGAGTTCTTTGCAATTGCCTCATGGTGAGACCCACATGAAAAGCAAGCTTGACAGCGGATCCAGCCTGCAGAGGCACCACAGATCCTGCATGGACATTCACCGCCAGGGATCAAAATAAACTTTTAAAAGGTTAAGGCTTTGGCACATGGGGAGAAGGAGATGCATGTTGTATTCATTCACAAGCTTACGCTCCACATAGGTCTCTGAGATTACACAGGTCTCAGTGTGGCAGAGAGAAAGCTGTCATGCAATGCAACTCCAATATCAACACCTTTAAAGTTTTTGGTGTTCACATGGGGACTTACTGGGAACATTTGCCATTTTAACCAAAACAAGTCAACTGCTTTGAAAGACTGGCACATTTTTAGAAGAACTTCGCTTAGGACATAAATGTCACTATTGCTCTGCATCACACATACAAACAGTTTCTGTGTGGTAGAATCATATATGCCTGAAGAAACATGCCATGACACGTTTACATGTTCAGATCTCAAAGAAACTCCCTAGATTTCCTTACCAACTTGCTCCATTACTTAATTTTCCAATTAAATTAGTGTCTTCCCCTTTCAACCCAAGGTTCTGCTTCCCATTTAAGCTTTCCTATGTGCATATGCTTCTGTTCTTCTACAGGGAAATGAAAAAGCCCAGCCAGCTGACAAATGAGTTGTAAATGCCCCAGATTCAAATCTCAGCCATGAATGCAACCAGTGGCCTTAGGCCTTACAGGTCTCTTGCAAGGACTAGGGTTAACCCCCCTGCCCCCAAGTGATTGGGAGAAGTGCTCAAGATTAAGAGCTCAACATATTTTTGCATTATGTTCAGGTCTGGATTTAAGAGGTTCTAAGCATGCCTTGACCTGGATGGCCCAGGCTAGCCCAATCTCATCAGATCTTTGGAGCTAAGCAAGGTCAGCTCTGGCTAGTATTTAGATGGGAGATCACCAAGGAAGTCATGTGTTTCCATGCAGAGGAGGGCAATGGCAAACCACCTCTATTCATTTCTTGCCTTGAAAACCTTATGGGGTTGACCATAAATTGGCTGCAACTTGATGGCACTTTCTACCACCAAGCACATCAAAGTGGGCAGAAGAATTTGACTCCCTTGCAGAGTCTACCACATCTCAAAGCTGATTGACAGACATTATGTTAAAGGATGTTGCAAAACAAATAGAAGTGTAACCCAATATGTCAAATTGTGCCAACAGAAAAAATCTCTGTACCAATTCAGAAGTAATGTCCCCAAAAGCATGCTCCCAAGTACACTAAAAAATAAACTTTCCAATTTGTATTTCCACTAAGTCGGGCAAGCAAAGAGCGACCCTTGTCACCTTCTCCACCTTTGGTTATGTGACTCCGATATGTCAGCACAAGGCAGGAACTCTGTAGTCTCTATTCTGTAACTACACTCCAAGCCAAGACAGGGCTCAAGATTCAATGCACAAATGTCTGCAGGACTGTGATACCTGCTTGCTGTTGAAAATATAAAAGCTCTCATTTTCACACAGCATCATCTTTCAATGTACAAACACAACATGCACAGAACACAAACTAGATGCTCCTCATCAAGAACATACGTCTTCTTTTCCAGCCCATATACGTCTCACTTCCACAACATTTCACAGGACAGACACCCCAGAGCCAGGCCATATCCCTAATTTTAAACAAATGTGGAACTGGCAGCCCTGACCAACCAAGACTGTGAAGTTCAATTTTAACGGAGACACTGAGGTAAAATTAAAGAGTCACTTGCAAGCAACTTGGGAGGCAGGGGGAGGGGTGGGGTGGCATCATCTTTTCCAAAGTTCTTTTGTTTAAGGACAGACCATTAAGGAGAGGCTTAAAAAAACAAGCCAGATGGAGGAGGTAAAACTAGATTTAAGTGAGCAGTTTGGCTGTCTTTATGAAAAGCAGCCCTTCCCCTTCCACCAGTATTCTAGTCTCTTTGTCTCTGTTTGCCCTGGTTACCCACTTTCGACCTCTTCAGTAGTCTTTACTCGGCTTTCTCTCAAACAAGTCCTCCCACCCTCCCCTTACTCCCCTGCTGTGTTGCATTCCTGTTTCATGGGTAAGGAAGAAAACATGAGTCCTTGCAAAGGCTTAAGCAAAGAAAGGGGTTGAGCAGGGAGTGAGAGATGGAAGGAGAGACACACAGACAGCCCGCTCTTCAAGTTATGACTGCAAACAGCATGACTGAAGTTCTAGGCCTCCGTCTCAAACTGACCTTTGCAGGAGGCCATGCTGCAAAAGAATCAGGTATTTAAGCACAGCTGGGATCACATTCTTTTCCAAAGCACACAAAGATATTTCAGTAGGAAGATCAAGACATCTGAAAGGGGGGGGCTGGAGATAGCAAAGAGTAAGGGAAGAAAGAACTCAGATCTAAAAGATAGATCAGCCCCACATGTTTCCAATTGAAAGCATAGTTACACTACCAGAAAAGAAAGGAGAGGGGGGAGGATCTAAATTTTGTACCTAAGCTACAGATTCTGACCCTCCTGATGAGGCATGTAAAGTCCCAATGACATTCTTTAGGCCACTGTTAGTGTTTGGGGTGTGGGAGAAGGGAAGACTGAAGTCTTTACTTTTTATGACTCTCCTTGAAACTGTTTCATGTCCTGCTTTAACAAAACCCAGGCCCATTAGGCTTATTGTTGTAAAGTATCTGGTTTCAAGATGCTCACCATCTGTACAGAACCAGCCCTGCTCATTAAGTGGCTCCGACAAGCCTTCCTTTTAAAATGCATGCAAAGCTCTAGCCTTTCTCATACCAAGGCAGCAATAACTGTTTTGTTGTGCTTACACTGCATCCCTATGGGAGTAGAACGAGAAGTCCTTCGGTAGCTGTTGGGGAGGCCATTTAGAGCCTTCATTTCCTCAGGTTTGTTTTGGGTAAGACTTTGTTAAACCCAAGTTCAATGCATTTAAAAAAACCCTCAAAATCAATCCACATAAAAACTCAAACCCAAGGTGTTACAGAGAAAAATAACATTTTCAGAACTTGGACCAAGTAGGTGGAGATAAATATTTGCCTATAATTATGGCACCAAATGGCGGAGGGGGGAGAGAAAGACCTAAGTTTGCCTTGTTAAGAGAGATCTGTATAGAAACCCTCCATATACATTAAGTAAACCAATTAGGGATGTTTTCATAATTACTTTTTTAAAAATGTTGACCACACTACAATTTAATTGTAGCCATATGCTATCAAGTTTGCTTTCAAGGAGTTTAAATTCCTGTGCAATGCAGTGGTCTCTGATGTACATTTCTCATGCACACACACTCAAAACAATATGTCTTCAGTCTCAATACAATAAAGTGTTATCAGCTGTCAGGTAATGGTTGTTCTCACATCAGAAAATGAAACTGCATTACACTGAATCAGACCATTGGTCCATCAAGGCTTCTGCATGCCAAGCAGATGCTCTGCCACTAAGCCACCAGCCCCTCCCTAGCTTCAAGAAAAAGTGCCTTGTGCTTCTGGAGCTGTGGAAAAGTGGCCAGTATCTAATTTGATGTACTATGTTAGGTAGTGGCTCTGTATCACAGAGGGAGAGGAAACAATCTGTTCGGGGTGTCTTTTATAACAGAGCACAAGTGAAGAATCTGTTTCTCAACTTCTCCATCACCATCCCTTCTCACAAGTGTACAGCAAGCAGACCTTCATAACCAGAGTCATGGGGGTTGTCTACATGGAGAGTGTCCAATAGCCAACACAGTCTTGCTCCACTAGGCAAAGGGGGCAGTGAAACATTGTTTAAAAAATGACCAGAAACCCTTTATTTCAGCCTACTCCAGAAATTCATTCATTGGTTAAGGAAACTACAGCTGAATTTTAAGCAACTAACGTAGCACACACCTTTAATTCAAAAGCAGCTGGAAGGAACTTTCTCCTTCAGTTTTGTCTACCACAACTGGATCGAAACTAAAGGGAACTTGATTTCAACAACTCTACATGAAATGAGCTCCAGGGGGAAACACTTTGAGCTAGTAGAGGGCCATCTGCTAGACAGGACTTATTTAGAGGTCCTGTTATGTTATAAGGCTGCACCTGCACACATAAACTTGTATGTGATAAAGTCAGAATCCAATGTCAACAGACTTTCAATTCCACTTCAGGTACCTCAAAAATCAAATGAATAGCTTCAGTCCACAGAAATAATCAATATGTGGCTTTATAAAGTAAACCTGAGAGAGGTCAGTTATCTAAGCCAAGGGTGAAGTCTTTGTCTTGTCTCAGGAGCCCTAAAAACATAAACGTTTTAAATGTATCACACACAAAGGAATACCAGGATCACTACGCAAAGGCAGGTAATGGCAAACCACCTCAGAATGTCTCTTGCCTTGAAAATCATATGGGTCATCATAAGTCAGCTGCGAAAAAGCCCTCTGAGAAGTTGACATTTTAGATAAACCTCTATCTTACTACTTGCACATTCAAATGGGAGGGGGGCACTAGCCAAGGGGAAAGGCATTTGGCATGTCATCATCTAGACTGCACAATGTAATATTAATTCACCCACAGACTGAAAATACTGAAGGGGAAGGAAAAGCAAAGTTGATAGTGGCTTCTCAGTTGCCTTTGGGCAACATCATTATGAGAACTTGGACCACAAGTTACTACTATTAATGTACACAGCACTTCTAACTGGCAAAGGACTTAAGAGTTGTTACTGAGTGCATACCTATCCCCTCCTTGGGAGACATTATTCCCATTTTCTAGCTCAGAGACTGAGATTGAGAGGTACTGAGTTGGCCCAAGAGATGTACTGAGTTGACCCAATGAGGCCAGGGCACAAATAGAACTGCACTGCATGTTTAAGTCCAGCTCTTTTTGCCAACAAATACAGTATGCACAGGGAGGATCAAAGCAAAAATCAGCTCTTTGGAAAATATTGTGAGGTAAGCCACATGTTTGCTTCACATGGAAGTTCTGAACATGATTATCATTAAAGAGCCATTAATATTGCTGATCAAAAGAGTGCACTGGGTGGATGTCTACAGATTCAAATGAAGCTTCTTCAGCCACTGACAGAGTATACTTTCTTGAGCTCTACTTTAGAAATAGCAAAGTGGCCAAAACACTGAAAACCATGCTTTCATGCAGTGAGTTGTATTAAATCTGGAAGCTCCATTGCTACCTCCTGTATTATGGGGGGGGGGATAGAATGGGAAGGAAACACTTTTAATCCTTCAGAACAGTGGAATACAGATGTCAGGCAGGCAGCTGGCACAGGTCACAATACTTGAGGTCCATTGTGGAAAAAGAACTTGTTAGGGCTACAAATACAGAAACTTGTCTTTGCTTAAGAAAATTTATTAAGATGATAGAGGATCCTTAACTGAGCATGTCCCAACAAAGAAATGAAACAAAATGGTATAATTTGCATAGGTAACAACTGGAAGAAGTTCCTTAAAGATGTCTGGAGCCCCTCCAGATTTGCACTGGTGTGAGTGAGAGCCAAATCAAAACCAGCTGTTTCCCAGCTCCACCACTGGAAGAGACCAAAAGCACTGCTGCTCCTCTGATGGGCATACAAGAAACACATCAGATGCAATACAAGAACCCTCCTCTTAGAGGCGGGCCATCATTGAAACAAGCTGAAAACAGCAGAGATGCCTGGAGCACTCTGATGTCCATTAATCAAAGAAACACTCACAGAAATTCCTGTAAACCAGATGTCAAACACATACCAGATTGAGAAACTCCTAAAGCAAGACAGAATACACACAACAGAAAGGGACAGCAGGTTCTTCATTAAGGGGCAATGGGGTGGAGGGAGAAAGAATAAGGTGTCAGTAGATTATGCCATGAGAGAGAGACAGAGACAGAGAATGAATATGATGTTGGCATTTTGTCATGCACCCTTTTTGCTCACTTTTGTCAGTCTGTAAAAGAAAAGGGCTTGGGAGTGTCCAAACATGTTTGTGCATAGAACTACCTTCTCATAGAGTTTGAATTGGGAACATACACATATATACACGGCAACTTCCCCTGCCACTACTCTATGCCTGAAACTTAAAGGCAGGGGTACCAAGCACTTACAGAACGCCCCCTAACAAAACATGCATGCCATTCATAGTGTTCCCTTAAGTCACACAGGTTTCCACAGCATGGATTCTCGTGCTCCCTTGTTGCATAATTCTTTCCCATTTTCTTCATGTAATACACATTATTTCAACACTGACTGGGGATGAAGTTGGCCAACTAGTATTTCATTACTCATTTGCATGCCTAGATGGTGCTCTTCCCAGTCCCTCTTAATGTGGTTTAAAGTGGTAACAATTAACACATGTCTTAAAGAACAAGAGTCACTTTGAAGTTCTTTTTTGATGTCTAAAAGAGCTTTAAGAACTGGTTGGTCTTAAAAACCACAATGTACCTCTTTTCTTTAACAGGAGGAAACACAGCCTTTCCCCGAACCAGAGATAAAACACCAGTGGGTTTTTTTTTTAAGTTCATAAGAAGTTTCTTTGCCAGATCTACTCACAATGTGCACAGATATCTACTCTGTAAGCCTCAGGAGTGACCAAACCTAAAACCATTCCAAAAACTAGGTATCTTACCTGAACCCGTTCTCCACAGTTTCCGTAGCTCGGATGCTTGCTGTAGCCCTCAGCATCTTGCTGGACAGCCCAATTACAGATGGCAAAAGTTTGTCTTTAAAATCTGCACAGCTCCACTCCTCTTCTTCATTCAACGTAGGGAGATAGCCACAGTCCACTTGTAAGCTCCCCAGTCCATTGCTGTTAACATAAGCAGGATTTTCTCCCCCGCTCCTTACATATTCGAGGTATACATCAGAAGTTAAGAACATCTGGTAAGCATTTTCCTCCATCACAGTCTGAATCTCAGTCTGCGCCTGATCAAACATTATAGAATCTATCTGCTGCTTCTTGATAGTATCCCTTATGTAGGTCTTCGTGGCAGGCTTGAGTTGTTTGGAGACAATGCTGTTGTTCTCAATGTACCTTTTGTATATAGCTTTGGCTACTCTTGAAGTTTTGGTATCATTAAGGTCCATCTGCCTGAAGCCATTGCAGGCAAACCAGAAGTCTAAAGTATCCACACATTTCTCCCTTTCCAGGAAGGTCCGAAAGAGATAGGCACCATCTTGATCTCCCAGTAAAGAATGTAAGGATTTGGTCCATCGTGCAAGAGGGGAGTCTGGAGATGCGCTGCCTTCTGGCTCCCCAAGACCATCCTGATTCCTCCTTGGCGTGGAAGAAATGGACATGGCCTTGAAGGTTTGATTTTTCATGACAAACAAGTTGGCAGGCAGGTGGCATGGTGTCTCCCCTTCTTCCCCTGGTACAGGGGGGCGAGGGGCATCCTCTCTGAAGCTGCTGCTGGGGTCTGGAAGGTGAGTCAGCAATGCTGCACTGCTCATGGTTCCTGGAGTTCCTTCTGGTTAGGCCTTTTCTTTTCAAGTTCCTCAGTAATCTGCCTGCCTCTCGCTTTTCTTTCTCAAGTCAGCAGGGGATCCTCTGACTCTTCTCTCTTGGAAAAAAAAAAGGGGGGGGAGTATTGATCTAATCAAAACCAGATCCACCCAACTTCAAAGACAAAAAATAAACAGGCTTTTCAACTCTTCGCATTGAAATAAAGAGGCAACCCCAAGCTATCTGAAGCGCTAATTGAAAGTATCAGATAGGTGTTTCAAAGAGAAAGAGTGAACTCTAGGCACACTTTTAACTGTGGTGTGGAGGCAGCAAAGGGGAGGGGGGAGTTGGAAACAAAAAAAAGTGAACTCTTAATTCTTGCACTGCCTATAAAATCAAAACGTGCAGAGGGAAAAATCCCTCTTGAAACTTTCCCTCCTACTAATGATAACATCTGAAAAGTCCCAAGAACAATGTTGAATCCCTTATGTTGCTAAACCCATTCTGCACCAAAAATCCCTTCCAATTTTTTTGCCTCCCTCCCTCCCTTCGGTAGATAACTCAAGGCAAAGAACAAAATGTGCTTTCCTCAGCATCTGGTTTTCATTCCCCCCCCAACCCTTCATCTCCTTAAACATTTAGATTATGATCACCAGAAACCCTTCTATGTAGAAGACTGGATCCTCCTTTGAAACTGTGCATTGAGAAAGTGTTTAAGAGGAATCTTGACCACAGGTTTGGTCTGCCTCTTTACTGAACTTTCAGCCTTCAAACAGATGTCATAGACTTGGTTAAGGGATATAATTTATGTAAAAAGACATCCACATAGTAAAAATATTGGAAACAAGTGACTGGCATTTCTCCCCTTCCGTTGGATCTCTTCATGGTATTTTTACCCTGTTAGGTCCTCTCATTAAGGTGAATCAAGCAAGATCTTGAGAAGAAGTTTTGTGGTTCTTTCCAATGCCCTTCTCAAAGCTGCACAGTAGAATACTAGCTTTCTACACCTTGGCCTTTAAATAAAAAACAACATCCATCCAATAAAAAGGTAGCTTACTATACATGTGAAGAGTTCAACACTAAATCAGAAGAGGAAGCCAATTCCCAGTTTCCTTCACCCATCCTAACACCTCACATACCATCCCCAATAAACATTCACACACTTAAAAGATCACTATAATCTCCCCTACCCACCCCCCAAATCTGCCAAGAGTTGAGATTTCAAAGGTGATGGGAGGGGGGATCGGAAGAAAGTGCTCCTCCTGTCTTGCAGAGCACCTGAGATTGGAGCAGACGTTCCAAACCGGGTTTATATCGTCAGTCTCTACCCCCAACCTTAGAGCAAGCAAAACCCCAAGAGAAAGAGAAGCCAGCCCAGAGGGTCTTATAAAAGAAATCAGATCAATATAAAAGAAAAGCAACTACAGTCCATGAAGCTCCACGTTGTCAAAGTGTAATCCTTGGGGGGAGTGAGAAAGTATTAAAGGAAATACGTCCAGAAATGGCGACTGACTGAAGAGGGGGGGGGATGATCAGAGATCTCAAGAACGAAGAGGAGGATGGGGGGGAGAAGAAGTCCTAAACCGGTTGCTTTCTGCGGCTCCTGTGTAGCAACTGACCCTTAAGGAAGCATGTAATGCCTCTTTAGAGTTCACAGGCGGGTGCTGATCGAAGTGGGAGGGGTGCATGGGGGGAGACACAACGCATCCTCACGACACCCTACCTACAAACAAAAATACACCCTACATCTCTAACTCCCCGCCACCGCCACACCGGCCTTACCAATACAAAACGTCTTTAAAAAAACAAAAAAAAACCCTCCTCACTTTCCCGGGGCAAGCGGTTGGGGGGAGAGAAGGGTCTGTAGAGGAACCTACCCTTCCGCCAGATCGCCCCCTCTCAAGACCTCGGCGTTGTTGTTGTGGCTGTAACTATTATTAATAATAATACAAACCGCGGCTCTATCTTCCCAGCCTCTGCTCGCTCATAACTAACACATAAATAGCTTTCCTCAACAACTTCAAAGCCTCAGCCGAGGGCACATCAAAGCAACCCGAGAGCGGGAGGGGGGGGGGGAGGAGAGGTTGCGCTGGGATCACAGGCATTTTTTTTTTTTGCAACTTACCATCGATCCAGCAGCTTGGGTGGGTTTTTTTCGGCCCCCCTCCACAAACCGGGCGCACGGTACTTCCTTAAACAGCCCCCAATTCCAATCCACCTCCCTTAGACCTTTCCTACCGAAGGAACAAAAGTAATCCGCGACGCTGCACCGATTTCCCCTGTTATATTTTCATCTTCCAACTCCTCTCTTGCTTCGCCATAGCATGCGATAGTTAAAAGGGGGGAGGGGAGATTAAGACATTGCACGAAATATATCAGTGAAGAAAGAGTTCAGGGTGATTCTCTCCTTCCTTCACTACCCCCTTCTTCTTTAAGCAAAGGGGGGGAATCAAAAGACCTGATCCCTCCCCCACTTCTCCTGACCCCCCACCCACCCCCTTCTTTCAGCTCAGGTCCTGTTTCAAGCAGTCATTCCATGCACCAAATGTCCTCCGGGCTATTCCAACAAACACTGAGCTGTGGGTTTAACTGTGCACATCAAAGTGAACAACCGAGAGAACGGTCCTGTAAGGGAGATAAGAGTCTTTTCTGCAACACCTTCCCCCTTAAAAGCAAAATAAAAGGCACAGCGCTTACTAGGGCGATGTTAGCCGAGACGCCACTATAAACCATGGGCTGGAAGGCTAATTATTTTTCTCTCTCTTCCTTTACAGATTTTTTTGGTATATGTATGAGGGGCTTTTTTACGCGGAAGATTTAAGATTTAGATGTTGTTGGAGGGTGGGGGGGGTTGCCTCGTGAGTTGCTACTAAGTTGCCAGGACCTTATCAAAGGGAAACAATCTAGCCAACTCCCCCAGGCTTTGGAACGTCAGAAGTAAGTGATCCTGCCGCCCCAATCGTATTATCCCTGCAATTCTCTTAGTGCTGCAGGAACCTTAAAGGGACAGGCAACATTGCCTCCTTCTTTCGACTCCCCTCCACGATTTTGCCAGCTGCACTCCCTGCCTTTAACCCTTTCTTTGCTCAATCATCTCAGCCTTTTCTTTACAAACGATTCTTCCTCTCCCCCCGCCCCTCCTTCTCCCCCATGAGATAAAGATCAATTGCTGTTTGAACTCTCTTCCTTTTATTTTCTCATACAATGCAAAGCTACTGCTGTATTGCTCTTTTGGAGGGAAAAATTGGTCAACTTTAGTAGTGCAAGACTGTGAAATCATTTTGCGGTCTACCTCTGCGCCCCCCCCCCGCATGCCTTTTCTTCTTTAAAGTTTAATGTTAGAAGAAAATTGGCCGTTTCCTTTTGTTTTTATTCTGCATTTTAACTAAACTATATCTGATTGTAATATAACCGGCACACCCACAAAAGTCTGTTCAACTCCCCCCCCCATATGTTAAATATTAAACAGACACGGAATGCCTTAGAAAAGACTTTAGACAAAAGGTTCTAATTAGAGATTGGATCTGGCCTGCAGGTTTCGGGCCAATCCACTTCCCTTCCCCCATTATAGTCAGCTCCTTTATGAAGTCTGGATATGTTGTCTTTTAGGATTATTTAATGGGCAGTCCCAAAACAGAGAAATCCAAAACCTCTGAACTTTATGGAAGTTCTAATACCATAATGCATCTGAACTTGGTGGCTCCAGCATGTTTTTTCCCCTTTGTTTTAATTTGCTCCTTTTTACATTCGAACACACTGCCCCCCCACCACCACCCAGTCTTCATCTATGCACTTATTTCAGGGATTTAATTTTTAATTGCATTTGCAAAACAAGCAAGACTAATAAGCATGCATAAAACTTGGCAACTGGTGTCTTTTTTCCCTCAATAGCAGAAAGATTGCCTTTCATTATATTATTATAATGAGTTTTTATCATGCTACCCAAAGTTCCAGCCCATTGTGCTAGGAGCTGTACAAATTTACAGGAAACTATAGGGCCTATTTTTCTCCTCCCAAATGAAAATACTCAAAATAATATTCACTTCCAACCTGACAGTATGTTTACTTAGGAGTAAGTGTCATTGAGTCCAAAGTGAATTCTTCCAGCAGGTGTCACTGGATTGTTGCCTTGGGAGGATGATACACATTTCTTGGAAGTGTTGAACAAAGTGAGCGTTACATGACCCCATATTCACATGCGCTATTACTGTTTACTTATGGTGCTCTTCATTATGTATGAGGTGTTCAAACAATTTTTGCAGATCTTTTCATTTACATTCTTCAATAAGAAACCAGATTTTCAAAGGCAGAAACAGAGAGGTGGTAGAAGGGGAATGAGGAACTTTCATGTTTCATGCCTGTTCATTTGGAAGTACAGTTCACAAAGTTCAAAAGGGCTTATTACAATGACTCCCCAAATGTGTGTTGCAACTGTGCCTTGAAAAATCAAACCACAGTGAAGGCAGCCATTACATTGTATGTAGGATTGCCAACCTCCAGTCTGGAAATCCCCTGGAATTACAACTGATCACCATGGAGGTTCCCATGGTTCCCATGGAGAAAATGGCTGCTTTGAAGGGTAGACTTTGCAGCATTATACCCTACTGAGGTCCTTCCCCTACCCAAACCCCATCCTTCCCAGGCTCCCCCCCCCCAAATCCCCAGGAATTTCCCAACCCAGATCTGGCGGCCTTATCTGTGCATATTTTGGGAATACACTGACTTATTCTTAAGTAAATATGCAGAAGATTGCAGTTGGTTCCTATGCATGTTCACAAAGACAAGAGTCTTGTGGAATGCACATATTTATTCTAGCATGAACCTTGATTAATTAAGAATCACAGGAACAGACCTGCCAGCTGAAGATTCACTTCATGCATCTGGTGAAGCAGCCACTAGTCCAGGGGTGGCCAAATTTGCTTAATGTAACAGCCACATGGAATAAACGTTAGATGTTTGAGAGCCGCAAGACATCTCTCCTATATTATAAAGCTGACTTGGGGTGGCAAGATTCGATGCACACCAAAATCAGTTGGCTGCAAGAACTGCCACTCACAACAGGGACCATGGCCACTGGCTGCGTTCTCTGACTCCCAACCACAGAGGCGGCACCAGCCCAAATGTGCCTCAGAAGACGGTGGCTTCACTTTGCTGAACACACCTCCTGTCTTCCTCCAGCCCAAAGCAGCACCGTGCCTCCCCAGTGCCTCTCCCGTCTCTGCGGCAGCTCTGCAGCTGCTCCCCCACCCCGATCGATGGCCAGTGTAGAAGGCCAGGGCCCGGTGGGTGCCCTGCCTTGAACAGGCAGGTGGGGGAGCCAGGCTGACTGGCTTGGCCCACTGGCACCTCGAACGGGTCAAGAGCGGAGGGATGCAGCCAGCCAGCTTGGCCCGCTGGGACATCGAGCAGGCGGGGGGGGGAGGGCAAGGAAGTTATGGATGAACCCACCTACCTTGGCATGGTGGCAGCTCACACAGTGAGGAGAGGGGTGAAGCCGGGCAGCTTGGCCTGCCGGGGCCTCCAACAGACGGGGAGGAATGAGGCCAGGCGCCTTGGCCCACCGGCACCTTGATCCGGCCATGGGAGGGGAGCGGCCGGCTGGCTTTGCCTGCAGGGGCCTTGAATGGGCGGGGCAGCCCAGGAACAATGCCGGCTGCCTTTGCCTGCTGGCGACTCAAGCCGGTGATGAGGAGAGGGATGACACCAGGCCGCTTGGCTCACTGGGACCTCCAACAGGCGGGGGGGCAGGCTGGGCAGCTTGGCCTGCTGGCACATCGAGCACCCCATGGGGGAAGAAATGTGGCCAGCCGCCTTGGTCCACCGGGGCCTCAGACAGGCGGGGAGGCAGGCCAGTGACTTGGCCTGCTGAGGCCTCGAGCAGGCAGGGGGGAGGAGACTGCACGCCTTAGCCCATCAGGGACTGGAGTAGCCGGGAGGGGAGGGAGACGGGGGGAGCACTGCCAGGCGGCCAAGCTAGTTCCCGTTGTATTTGTTGGTAAAACGGGCCTTCTTCCTAGTGAACAAATACACATTTTTGTTGAAAAATACGCAAACTTGCTTTTTATTACCATTAAATTAGACTGTGTGAAAGAGCCACATGTGGGCTCCTGAGCTGCAGTTTGGCCACCCATTAATGCTATCTGTTTTTGTTGCAACAGACCAGCATGGATGCTCCTGTGGTCTATCCTACTTGTGTCTGACGAAAAGAGCTTTGACTCTTGGAAGCTTATGCCTTGAAACTCTTCTTGGTCTCTAAGGTGTTACTGGACTGAAACATATCTGTTCCTGTAGAATTTGCTCCTTATGCAAGCTTAGTCCCACTGTCACGTCCATACAGTTGCACAGGTATTCATATATCGTGCAGCGTTCACCACTGGGATGGTCCCCTACCTTCACTATTATTAAAGCCACTATTCAAATATAAGCTTTAAAGGAAATGTAATGAGAGGTCCCTGTGGATAAAATACATTTTTTAAAAACCAAGAGTTATAAGACCTGATGAAGTGAGTTCCTACTCAGGAAAGTGTAAAATGAAATAATTGTTAGCCTCTAAGGTGCCACTGGAATCCTATTAAAATGATAGGAAAATATCCCTGTTTGCAAGATTTCCCCTTCCTCTTTCTCATTATGACTTAGTTGGGGCCTAATCGTCAAACAGATTTTCATCTACGTAATTCAATGAACTTGATGTGGCTCTGCCTCAATCAATATCTAGATAATAATGCACTAAGAGTGGGAAGAGTGAATTGGATTTAAAGTATTGAGGGCAGGAAGACAGGACTGGTCAGGTCAGGGTTCAAAAGGGAATGAGTGCATTGGCAGAAAATGGGCTGCGTTGCTTTTTCTGAGACCAGGTGGTGGCTGGAAAGCTCCTGGGATTACAACTCATCTCCAGGTGACAGAAATCATGCCACCTGGAGAAAAGGGCCACTTTGCGCGGGGGTGGGGCTCCACAATATGATATCCTATTGGAAGTCCCTCATTTCCCCAAACCCTGCTTTCCTGAGATTCCACCTCCCAAATCTCAATGTATTTCCGAACCCGGAGTTGGCAACCTCACTTATCTCCCAACTGAACAGCCGTAGAAATCTTCATACATTCAGAGACAAACAATCCATAAGAAATGTCCGGTTGGAGTTCCTATTTAGCTAGGCAACCAGGCCAAGGTAAATTTTCCAGCCTGCAAGATCTGGAGGGAAGAAAAGAGGGAAAAGGGGAGGGCGGGGCTGCTATACAAAGCAGTCTAATCTTTCAACCGCCGGATCCTAACCAAGTTAATTCGGAATTTCGGAATGGAAGTAACCGATTTTCAAGGAGCCGCGTGGGTCACAGCCGTATTTACAGTGGCGGGAGACTGAGCGTGATTTTCCCCCGCGCGGAATCAAGGGTGTGGGCTGCCTGCCTCCCAAACTGCAGTGTGCCAAGCGCGAACACCTTGCACCACCCATCGTAGGGCAGGCAGCTCACTACCCTTGGCAGCCCTGACTCGCGCTCTCCTCGGGCCCAAAGCCCCCGCACTGCCCATTCGCCCCTCGGCGGGCTCTGGCTCCCCCTCTGCGCTTCTCCGATTGGACAGTCCGATGAAAGTGGACGCATATGCCTGCGATTCATCCATTAGCCGCAGCGCACAGAGGAGTTACCCGCGCTCGCCTCTTATTAATGAACTCTGCGCTCGGCTCTCCACAGTTTGACGTGGGCGGGCCGGCCGACCTTTGTCACCGAAAATAGGAAGGGAAGGGTGGGCGGATTCTGACACGATTGCTTTTGACTTGAGCCCATATTTGCATAGGCAGTCTTAAAGTTCAGGCCGAGCCACGAGACTCAGTGAAGAGGGGCAACCCCTGGAGACAGAGATCGAGAAAGCATAAGTGAGGAGATGCAATGTGTTGTTTACCGAACAGAGCTTAGGAGAACAAAAGCCCTAGTGATGGGTTTTAATAAACATTTTCAAAAGTAGTAAGTAAATTATATCTTGAGCCCTTTCATTTCTTATAGGGAACGCTCACATAGGCTATGGGCGAAAACAAACTCCTTTTCGGACCTTGGAAGACTGAGAGGGGATTGGGATCCTGCCCACTGGTTTTGCTAGGGTGCAGTGATTTATTCTCACTATGTGTGTATACAAGCTACAGGCACACACAGGCCAGTGTTCCCATCTCCAGGAGATCTCCCAGAATTGCAAGTGATTAGACTGCAGAGATCAGTTCCCTTTTAGAAGATGACTGCATTGAGGATGGACTTTACAGCACTACACTCCCCAGAGGTCCCTCTCCTCCCCCAAACCCACTTTCCCCAGGACCTAGCCACAAAGCTCCAAGGATTTCCTGATCAGGAGTTGGCAGTCTTACATAGGGCTGGCTCCATACTAGTGGGGCTGGCAGGCACATTCTGCATCCCCTCCCCTCTACACAGCAATTAGTTTTAGAATGTCTGGAAAGGACTTAAAGCCCCCCTCTCACACCTGCAAGCAGCAGCACTGGAACTGCTTCCCATGGTGTGACCACATACATAGCTATGGCACGTAAACCACAGGGGGCAGACAAGTCCCATGATCTTTTCCTGCTTAGTCGCTGCCATCCTTGGACATGATGGTGGGATTGCTGAGAGCCACCACAGGCATCAGCTACCTGACCCCAAACTTTGCTTTGCATAGAAACAAATTCCAGGAAAGTTGCTACTAGTAGTTGTCAAGCTGGCTTTGGTAGGTGCCAGGCAGTGTTTTCATCAGTACAGAGGCATTTAAAACCAACAAGAGCCAAAGGAAGCCTCAAGTCCTCTGCTCCATGATTCCACAAGCACATGGACTAGTAGGAAGTTGCTCCTGAATCATCATAAAACAAAAGTCCAAGACCTTGCTTCATTTTCCATCTACAGCAGAAACAAGGCAGACAGCTTTTTTAATAAATGTAATAAATACAAGAAGTGGGGCTTTCTCAGTTGTAGCACGTCTAGAGTGGAATGCCCTTCTTCTAGTAAAATAATCCAGCTCCAAAACTGATGAGCTTCCAGTGTCAGATCAAAATGCTTCTGTTCCACTGGGCCTTCTGCTAGCGACCAGCTGGGCTTATTTTGCTGGTTTTATCTGGGTTTGTATGCTTGTCTTGGTCTGTAATTTTCCCCTTCTCTTGGTAAATACAATTTATTATTGGATATATCACATACTCATACATTTTCAACCAACATATATATCCATTTTTCTAATTTCCCTTCTACCCCCCCAAACAAGACTTCCCGCACTGCTCCAACCCCATTAATATCCCTCTTGTTCTGTTACAGTTACTTCTAAACCTATTTTCTCTTACTAACGGTAACAATTCAAAAATCTAATTCATTCTATTTCATTTTCCTCTTAATAACTATCAAAGCAAATCAAACCACGTTTAATGTCCCAATTTTTCAACAAGTATTTTTGAAAGTCTTTCCAGTCTTCAAAGAACGTTTCATCTTCTTCGTTGTTTAACTTTCTCGTTAATTTGTCCATTTCTGCCAAAAACAACGTCTTTTAATCCATTCCCATGTTTCAGGTACTTTATCTTGTTTCCAACATTGAGCAAAAGTCAATCTTGCAGCTGTAGTCAAGTACCATAGTAATGTTCTCTTGGCTACATTTATTTCTTCCATTTTAAGACCTAACAATAACATCTGTGGGTCTTTCTTAAAAGTACAATTCAAAATTTTTTGTATCTCATTGTGGATCTCTGTCCAATACTTTGCTGCTTTATCACATGTCCACCACATATGGTAAAAAGACCCTTCATGTTTCTTACATTTCCAGCATTTGTTAGACATACTTTCATTTATGATAGCAATTTTTTTAGGCGTCATATACCATCTGTACATCATTTTATAACAATTCTCTTTAACATTTACACAAGTTGAAATTTTCATCGACCATCGACTTTTCCACAAATATTCCCAAGATGTCATTAATATCTCATTATTAACATTTACAGCCCATTTTATCATTTGCTCTTTTACAACTTCATCCTCAGTATACCATTTCAATAACACCTTATACAGTTTAGAAATCATTTTTTTATCTTTCTCAAGCCATACAATTTCAATTTCGATATTCTTTTCTCTAAAACCATGTTCTCTTTTATCGGTCTTAAATAAATCATAAATCTGTCTAAACTTCAACCAATCATATTCAAATTCAACATCAAATCTATCTTTTAACACAAAATTTTTCCCTTCAGATTTTAGAAGATTTTTATAAGGTAGCCAGTCTAGTCCTTGATTTCTTGAATATGGATTGATCACTTCAGCTGGTACAATCCAAAGTGGTCTTTCTTCTGAGAAGAATTTTCTATATCTCATCCATGTCTCGAACAGTGATTGTCTTACAAAGTGGTGTTTAAAAAATTTGTCCATTTTTACTTTTCCATACCATAAATATGCATGCCATCCGAATTTATTATCATGCCCTTCCAGGGCCAATAGCTTCTTATTCTATCTCCAAGTTAATCCACTGTTCCAACCAAGTTAAACAGACGGCATCATAATACAGTCTTAGATTTGGTAGTTGTAGACCTCCTCTTTCCTTTGCATCACATAAAATTTTCATTTTAATCCTTGGCTTTCTTCCTGCCCATACGAATTTAGATAATTCTTTCTGCCACGAATCCAAAACTTTCCTTTGTTTTAGTACTGGAATAGTCTGAAATAAATACATCAAACGCGGTAAAATATTCATTTTTACAGTCGCGATTCTTCCCATCAATGATAAATTCAAAGTGTCCCATTTCTTCATATCTTGCTGAATTTTGTGCCACACCTTTTCATAATTGTTTTTAAACAAGTCAATATTTTTCATGGTTAATTCAATTCCAAGATATTTAGTCTTTGTAACTACTTCACATTGAATTTTCTCTTGAAGTTCTATTTGTCGTTGTTTCGTCATATTTTTACACATCACTTTGGTTTTACTTTTATTAACATAGAATCCCGCAACTGAACCAAATTCTTCAATTTTTTCCATCAATAGTGGTATTTTCTCGATTGGGTCTTGAGAATCATAAACATTACATCATCTGCAAATGCCCTGTATTTATAGACAAAACCTTTCACTGTAAGTCCTTCAATACTGTTATCTTTTCTTATCGCTGTCAATAATATTTCCAATATCCAAATAAACAACAACGGGGATAACGGGCAGCCTTGACGTGTTCCCTTTTGGACTTGGAAGAAGTCCGTCTTTTCTTTGTTTATATTCAAAGCCGCTTTTTGTTCTGAATATATTGCCACAATCATATTTAAAAAGGACTGTCCAATATCCATTTTTTCAATAACTTGCAGCATGAATTCCCAATTTAAGTTGTCAAAAGCTTTTTCCGCATCTAGGAAGAGGAATCCAACTTCTTTTTCAGGATGCTTGTCATAATATTCAATTGCATCTATCACCACTCAATTTTCCCCTTCTCTTTTGTTCTTCCTTAAATTGATTTTGGCCCTGGTCATACGGGCCAGAACACGTGGGGGGGAGGCATGGCTGTTTGTCCCGGAGCAAAATACATTGCGGTAGCCCAATCACATGGTCTGCCGAGTTGCCACGCTCCAGCTCTGAGTGCCGATCACACCGCGATGCTGCAGCGGGGTGAAAAAGCAGTGCAGCATGAGCACACAAGCTGTGCTGGTGTAATGTGCGCATGCACTGTTGGGGGGGGCTGCTGTTGGTGTCTTGCATGTGCACATGCACCATTTGGTGGTGCGCATCCCATGGAAACTTACAACATCCGGTTTGCCCGGGGACATGGGCGGGCATCGGATGCCGTGGGATACTGGCGCTCCCGCAATCAGACACCGGCCTTTGCCCTGGGGTTTCCAGAAACTAGTGCTCCTTTCCCGGTAATTTTTTATTCTGCAGCTTCAGAGGAAAGCTGCACATTGGCCACAGGAGTGCTACGCCTCCCAGATGTGCCTGTGTGATCCCGCCCAGAAACCCCACAGGGCTACCATGTCTTTGGCGGGGCAAATGCTCCATGTGACCGGGATCTTTGCTGCTTATTCTGTATGTGCCATCACCATGTGTTTGGGGAGTTGTTCTTAGCTGGTCAATTTGTTCTAACATAAACAAATAGACTTTAGAGCCAAGCATCAGTGGTGCTTTGAGCAGCTTTTTGAGCCCCAGGTCCACTGGAATTTTGTCTCCCTTGTGCTCCCCAGCCTGAATGGAGTTGTGCAACTGGTCCTGCACATGGGATCCTGGTATTTCCACACAAATACAACTACATGGGACTGCACTATGGGAAAGGAGTTCCCCTGGTGCTGTGAGAGTATGTAAAGGGAGAGATGTCCTTCCAGAAGACAGTCAACAAAAAACTTCTGCAGATGTTACACTGATGTTCCATTTGATTGGCATGGGAGTCTGCCAATGACACATTTTGGGGCCATGATTTGCACAATCATTGTTCACTTCATTTGTACTCTACCTTTCTCCCTAGCAAGGACTCAGAGGACTAAGATCATTCTCCTCACAACAACCCTGTGAAGTAGGTTAGGTTGAGAGAGTATGACCGGCCCAAGGTCGCTCAGCAATATTCCAAGCTGAGGGGGCATTCAGACTAGGATCTCCCAGATGCAGCCCTCTAATCACTATACTAGAGTAGCTCTGGAGAAATACATGGACTTTCTACATGGGTAAAGCTTCCATTCACACAAAAAGTCCAGGCATGAATGGGAAATTGTACCTGCATGGAAAAGCCACATGTTGATTCACGTGATATGTGAATCATGCTCCTCAGTAATGCAGCTGCTGGTCTCCCACTTCCCCAGTCCAATATCTGTAGAGGGCTAACATCCAAGAAGGGTAGTCCTTCTGCTAGACACACAAGAGGTCACAGGAACTGCATGGACCAGGGGTCCACAACACATAAGCCCCTGGATGCCTGCCGACAACTTCTTCTGGTACTTGCTAAGCATTTTCAGGAAGTGGGTAGGGCCAGGAGTGGCTTGAGCCCAGTAAGGCTTCAGGTTGGCCTGGAGAGTTCTGATTGAGAGTTCTGCAAATGGGAGGGGAAGCATTGCTTCAGTTACTGCAACAGTCATAGCGCATGGATCTTCACTTCTGGATGTAAGTTTGCCCAGGCAGTGCCAAAGTGGGGAAGGGGAAATGACCTGGAGGCTGGGGGGCAAAGCACCGCGCAGCCGGAAACATGGCCCTTCCCTCTCACCCCAGGGACCAATGGCAGGGTCCTAAAGAGGTGAGGGAGAGCCATCGCAAGGGGAAAGGGCTGGCCACTCTACATCTGCCCCCATTCTTTGTCTGGACATGAGGCAGCATGCCCACCCATCCCTCCCTTTCAATGAGGCTCTTAGAGGGAAGTACTTCGAGGTAGGGGCAATTAGAATTAGAATGTTATTCATAGTTGGTTATTAAGAACATAAGAGAAGCCAATGTTGGATCAATGGCCCATCCAGTCCAACTGTCACACAGTGGCCAAAAATACCCGGTGTCATCAGGAGGTCCACCAGTGGAGCCAGGAACTAGAAGCCCTTCCACTGTTGACCCCCCCCAGCACCAAGAATACAGAGCATCACTTGCCCCAGAGTCCCTGTCTATACCTTTGCTCCATATGTTTATCTAATTCCCTCTTGAAGCCGTCCATGCTTGTAGCCACCACCACCTCCTGTGGCAGTGAATTCCATGTGTTTGGTAACATTTCTCATACTTTGTTTAGTCACAACTTTGGCGGTAAAAGCATGGGGCCGGATCCATTTATACATTCCATTTCCAGTATACGGGGAGTCCATTAAGGGGTCTTGGTGAGAGGGCTCAGGGGAGCAGGCCTGCTCCTGGACTTCCAGTGCTTGCCCTCATGACCAGGCAGGGGAGATCACTGAGGGGCAGTTGTCCACGTGTGTTCCAATAATCTGCCATCCTGCAGTTCTACACCCAAGCCAGCAGGCTGGGTGTGACGGGGAACTTCAACTGGTTGAGGCCAGCCAATGTGTGTTGGATCTGGGAGACCATGCTGTGCCAATGCCTCTTACAGCTGTCACCAATAAAGCTGTGCCCATTTTATTCCACAAAATTTTCCAAAAACCTGAGTATGTCTGTTTTGTTTTGTTTTGTGGGGGTTAAGGATGCATGCTGGCAGGACTGCCCCTTCCCCACCTAAAAGATGGAGCTGCAAAGGGGGAAAAGCCCACCCAAACCTGTTGGCTGTCTCTTGTCCCCAGCATTGCTGATGTAGCCCAGGACAAAAGTAAGCTGGCTAGCCTGAATGGGAAGGTAGATGAAAGCCCCTCTGTCCACCCCGAGCCTGCCCCCCAAGAGTGGTGCTGCTGCAACTGGGGAGAACAAGATGGCTAGCACGTGTGGGAAAAGAGAAGTCATTCCCACACAAACCTGCTGCTGGCATTGTCTTGCAGCTGCCTGGGGAGCAAAGCAAGCTGGCTGGTTTGAACATTGGTGTGAAGCCCCACACCCAGTCAGCTGGCTACTTTCCGTCCCAAGTAGCAGTGCCTGGGACAAAAGCAAACTGGCTGGCTTGAAATGGATTAAAGCCCTTCTCTCCCCTGCTAGCCAGCTCCTTTCCATCCCAAGCAGCAGCACCCTGGACAAAAGCAGGCAGGCTGGCTGACTTGCAGACGCGGGGAGTAAAGCTCTTCTCTCCAAGGACTGGGATGAAAGCTGGCTGGCTGGTTTGAATGTGGGTGCAATGCCGCCCCACCGCCAGCTGGCTACTTTCTGTCCCAAGCAGCAGCACCTGTGATGAAAGCACACTGGCTGGCTTAAGGGGGGAGGGGGTAAAGCCCCAGCTCCGGGGGGGCGGGAAAGCTGGCTGACTGACTGTCCTGAAAGGGGGATGTGTAAAGTTCTTCTCCTCCCTCATCCTGAGCACCACAATAGGGCTGAAGGCTTTGTGATTTTTTATGTGTGAGGTGTTTGTGTGTGTGGAGTCTCACAGCACTGAGATCAGATAATAATGGAGAGAGAAAAGGGGGGAGTCTAAAAAAAGGGAATCAACCTGCAGTCCTCCTTAGATTTACATGCAAATTATGACTATTCCTAATTTCACCCAATTTTGCTCATGGATGGGCTTTGTGTTGTTAAAAACAATGTGGGTCTTATTTTAGTGCTTTAATACTTGCTTTGTGTTAATTTTTAAACAATATATTTTGAGTATTGGTAATATATTGTAATACATATTTTAGTAACTCTTCAAAAATTATTTATGTTCCTATCAAAATCTGCCCAGACTCTCTTATTGGACACGCCACATACGCAATGAGCTCTGATCAGCCCTTCAGCACCAACTGTCATTGTTAAAAGAAATAGTGCAGACTGAAATATCTAAGCTCATGAGAGAAGGCCTCATCTAAAACTAAGAAAGAAGCCAGGAGAAGATTTCCCCCCCTTTTGCATAAAAGTGTTAGATGCCTGCAAAACAAAGACAGATGCAGCCAGATAAGGATGTTTTAGCTGGCTCATGCCGTGTGCGTGCAAGAAAAGGTTTGTAAACAGTTCTAAAAGGCATCCTCTTAAGCAGAGCTTCTGTCTGAAATGCTGAAGAGCTATTTTCCAAGTGGTTGGCTCCACCTCCCATGGCAGTCATTTTGTGGTTGGCTCCACCTTCCATGGAAGTCATTTTGTGGTTGTGCCCACCACTCTCTGTCAGCATTCCAAATGTGCCTGCAGGCTGAAAAAGGTTGGGGGACCCCTGGCATGGACTACCAGCCATGTATGTTGCAGGTTGCAGTGAGGAAGGAAAAGGGATGAAATGCCCCCCCCTCCCTCCTCTACAAATGCAGTTCCGCTGAGGGATTCTGCTTAAGCGTTGTTGAACTTTTATTACAGCCCTAAATAAAATTTAACTCTTCTACTCTTTAAATATTGTATACAGTGTGTGTGTGGTGTGTAAAAAGCTTCCTGATTTCAGCCCCTTCTCTCCTTCCCATACAAGTAAAGAGATCTGTTTTCCTCCATTTAGCTATACAAGGAACAGGAGCAGCAGTGACTTCCCAAATTCCATCTGCTTGGGCAGCCTCCTGTCTTTCCGAGTTCTGGCCTTGTTTGTTCTGTCTTCTTTATATGTCCTTTCCCCAGGAGACCATATTGAAAATCCATTGTTGCTTATGACTATGTGTCATTGCAGTGTAATTTAAACATAATTTATAGACAAGATGCAAACACCAACATTATATAATACAAGTGGGGACCCACAATACTCTTGGGGGAGGAAATCCCTCCTCCCATTGTAGCTTGATTCTCTTCTTGCACTTGATTCTCTCCTTACAACTCAGGGGGGGGGAGACTCGTGGGGGTAATGATTCCCCCCCCCATCACCAAGCCTGGTGTGACTCCATGCCCCACCACCAACTTCGAATCTAGTGTCCTCCTCTGCTGCAGCCTGGCCCCATGTGACTGCTGCCATCCTCCTCCACTGTGGCCCAGCACAGCTGCCAGAATCTGTCACAGCCCAGCCCAGCTGCTGGCATCCATTGCTGCCGGGCCTGACGTGGCTGCTGGCCTCCTTCTCTACCACTGCTGCTGTCCTTTGACTCTGAGGCTGGACCTGAAGTGGCTGTCAGCATATACCACCAGTCCGGACGCTGTTTTGTTATTTTTGTTTCATCGCTGCTGCTAGGCCCAGCTTTTCCACCGCCACAAGCAAGTGCCACACAAATCCCAGCAGCTGGGTCCACCAAGGATTCTCTCCCATCCTGATCAATGACCACACCAGAGAACATTGTGCAACTCCCAGCCACCAGACCTGCCAAGGCTCTCTCCCCTGTCAACGGTGGTGAGCCCTGCACAGCTCCGGGCCACTGAGCCCACCAAGGCTTTTCCCCACCCCAGTCAATGGCAGCAAGCCCCATGCAGCTCCTGGCTGCCAAGCTCCCCCAAGGTTTCTTGATAGTGGTGGTGAGCTCTGTGTGGCTCCCACTGCCAGATCCACTGAGGTTTCTCCCCCTCCTCCAGTAATGATGCCAGCAAGCCCCACTGGAATCCCAGCCCCTGAAGAATTCCACCACACACTCATTAGCAATGGCAGCAGCAAGTTTTCTTCCCCCAGAGGAGGGGGAAGTTAGGAATGTTGTGTGCACATGTACAGACAATACTACTTGTGTGTTTCTGGAACATTTCAGATTTTTCTACAAACTTGGGGGGGGGTGCATCAAATATGAAGAAAGATCTGTTTAGCTACTGTGTGGCCCTGATCTGCAGATTTAGCTATTAAAATAAAGTTCTTCCAGGGAAGCTGAGGTGTCATTCATATTCCTGAATTAATTGGTCATTTGCAAGGGATGCTTTGACTGATCCTCCATTGAACAGAGGGGTTGGACTAAATGGTCTATATAGCCCCTTCCAGCTGTAGCAGACACAGACCTGATTGCCCTAAATACCCTACACATCAATAGCTGGCCCAGCAGGTGAAAGTAGGTCAGGACAGAACTCAATCCCTACAACATCAGACTTGAAAATGACCTATTGATGATAGGTCCCCAAATCATAATTCCACAGGGTATTAGAGAAAGTATGTTGACACTGCTGCATTTACCATACCAAAGAGTCAACAGGTCCAAAGTGAATGCAAGAGCACTAATATATTGGCGAACATGGATACAGAGATAGAGCACTGGGTTGGCAAATGCCAGCCATGCCAAGAACTCCAGCCAGCTGATCACAGAGAACCAATGATTTGGCATGAGATTCCATGGCTGAAGGTAGCTGCTGACATTTTTGAGCTACAAGGACACAGCTACCTGGTAGTTGTAGACTACTTTCTATTTTTCTTGCAATGGCAGAAACAACTGGAGTAGTTAGTCAAACATGGAGAGGGCATAAGGTTGCAAATTTCTCCTATGTTATGGGATAGTGTTAAAGCCTAATCCCCAACAGTGAGTCAAGTACTAGTGATGTCTGACTGGGCAGCCCTACAAAGTAACTTTGGACTTGTGGGTCACCATACCAAAAAGGTTGGGAACCACTGCCCTAGATGACTGTAAAGATATACTCTCTGACTTTAATATTTCTTCAAAAGGCAAGGAGGTGCAAATGCTCAGAGCAGGGCCTCTGAAACCAATCTGGGCTTCAGCTGGTAGACTAGTAGGTAGTCCTAGAACTTGGCACGATTGCTAAAGTTGGCCAATAGTGCCATCATTATGTCTCGTTCATCTGTGAAACAAGGGCATACAGACTGAGTTTGCTAGTAGCTACTCCAGCTGTGACACACTGTCCTCTAGAAGCCCATCAAAACACAAAGTTCTCCCGGGGTTTCAGTTTCGGCGTTGCAAATGGCGGCCACCTTTCGGGACGCTCCCGGAGGTGGTTAGCCCACGTGCAGTTAGGGGGGGTCTTCGCATGTGCGAAAGACCCTAGTGAGCCTTAGACAAAGGCTCCGAACCGGGGGCGCTTGGGGAGTAGCCTCTTTGCCGGCAGACAGCCGGGAAATTGAGGCTTTCTCCCCGCCCCAATCGGCCCCGCTGCGTCGTGCCCGCAATGGGACTTAGCAGCGCCACCGACTTCCAGGAGTGAAGAAAGCGCTATGATTTAAAATAAAAAGAAGATCTGGCATCGAATCTTGAGTTGAAGATCTATTCTGAAGCGTGAATTTGAACCCCCCCGCAAGCGTATAAGCGTATGGGAGGAGGGAGGAGTCCCCACCCCTTTTGAGAAGCGAGATCTACAAAGGGACCGCGAAGGGGGGTAGAGAGAAAAAAGTGTTGGTGAAAGTACCATTGGGGTTTTACGGAAGATTACGACCTTATTAGCTCCCTGGGGGATGCGGCACGAACTTTGAAAAAGTAAACAAAAAAAGAAAATGTCGACACTGGAAAAGGTCCTGCTGAAACCGGAAGAGAAGAGGGGAGGGACTTCCGGTCCGGGTAGCCCCCCTCCAGAGCTTGCTGTCAATCAACAGGAAAATGAGATACTGTGCCCCCTGCTGGAGCAAATGCAGAAAATCAACGAAACTTTGCTTAAAGTGGAAAGTGTTCTCATCAGTCGACAGAAACAAATATTGGAAACAACAAGGAAGATGGCGGAAATCGCACAGAAATCTAATCTGACTCTAAGTTTTCAGGGCGTAAAAGAGAAAGAGAAAGAAGATCTCGGATTTACCTTGACGAATGTCTTGGCACCCCTAACTGGCAGTGAAGCGAAAGAATTAAAAGAAGAGGTGGATATGGCTCCCAAAGCCTATTCCGCTTTTATGAAGAAAAATAATCTGCCAGCAGAAGGGGTTGTTGAGCATAGCAGGCAACATATTAGAGATCTAATTTCATGTGTAGTGTTTATGGAGCCCTTGAAAATTGAAGGCCAGAAGTATAAGGAAAAAGAGAAAAGAGAGAAGATGGACTACATCTTTAAAACACGGAAACTTCTGAAGAGACACGCCAGCATGGAGGAGGACGCAGCACTCAAAATTTGGATTAATACAAGCAGTGAAGAAGACAGCAGCCCAGGGGAAGGAGGTGACGGAACGGAAGGCATCAAGGTCAAAAAGGACTCAATCTATAATTGGAAGAGACTTAAAAAGAAGACACCTTGAGAAGTAACTGTTCGTGTAACATCTGAAAGGAGCTGTTTAATAACTAACCCCATGGACTTTACTAACTGTACTAACAGAGATATTTTGGACTTTGCTAAGTTAAAAAGAAGATCTTAACCGTGATAGATGCCAAAAACGGTATTGAATACTAACTAAAACTAACTTTTTTTAACAGAAAAAACTTCACTACATCTTTTTTCTTTCTCCATCTATATACCCTACCCTTTTCTTATAAAAAGAATAAAATTCTCTCCTTTTTAGGAGAGTTATATAAAAAAAAAAACACAAAGTTCTCCCTGCACAGCTTTTTTTAAAATATGTGCATGTGTGTGTGTGTGTGTGTGTGCGCGCGCGCACCTGGAAGTCATGGCAACCTCTGGTGACTGACCCCCTACTGGGGGCCTAGAGGATATTCAGAGAGGTGGCTGAATAAAGCCTGCCCCCACCTCCCAACTGCTGGTATTCCAAGGAGGTCTTCCATTCAAGTACTTGCCAGAGTTGACCCTTTTTAGCTTCCGAGATCTGACAAGTTCGGGCTTGCCTGGGCTATCCAGGTCAGGGCCCTGCACGACTTCATAAATATTCCCCCCCAAAGACTAATTGCCATGTTGAGAGGCCATCAATATATATGGTTCTTATAGAATAAGACAAAACAACAAGCCCCTGCCTAGGACTACCACGTCCCCAGCACCCCAAGCCCAGAGGCTCATGGGGCATAGCCTAATTATGTCACATGGAATAGCTGTATTAATGGTAGTACTTCCATGTATCACTAGGTATGAACTACATGTTCTCTGGGAACAGCATCTTCACTGATAGACATTGCAATTATTGTCATGTAGACCAAAAAGGTCACCTCTACCCCAATCTAATGGACTGCGGTGGCTCAAGTGGTTAAGACGCTGAACTGCAGGCTGTGGAAGGTCAGTAGTTCAGCAGTTCGAGACCCAAGAGTGCTGCATGATGGAGTGAGCTCCCGTCTCTGGTTCCAGCTCCTGCCAACCTAGCAGTTCAAAAGCAAGAAATTGCAAGTAGATAAATAGATACCACTTCGGTGGGAAGGTAACAGCGTTCCGTGCACCCTGGTGTTTAGTCATGCCGGCCACATGACCATGGAAACGTCTTCGGACAGCGCTGGCTCTTCGGCTTTGAAACGGAGATGAGCACCGCAACCCTAGAGTCAGATCCGACTGGCTTTCGAGCAAGGGAACCTTTACCTTACCCCAATCTAAATGTTGATAGTGAGGATAGTACAGAAGGGTTGGATGTACTTTGCACATACTTTGCATTATGTTTTGGGGGGATATAAATGATGCATTGAAATAGAAGAGGTATACATGCAATAGAGTATGCTAGATATTTTACTGGAACCGGTTTGTGATGATTCTTCATAACCCACTCCCAACTTCCATTGTTCAGAGAAACAAACTCTTACCAAGAAAGCAATACAATAATTTGTAATGCTTGGGGTATACGCTTTGCTAAGAGCTAAGCCGATGAACTAGATAAAGAACTGCAGGAACAAGTAGCCCTTTCATAGTTTCTTCCATGCCTGAAAGTCAGAGTTCCTTAAATTTCATAATCTTTGTTACTGCCTGGAGAATCCCTTGTTTTTAGGCCTACAGAGAAATGACTATGCACATGTCACAACTTCTCAGCCATCAAGAAACCTTTGAGTTTTCATCTGATTCCACAATATACCATTGAAAATGAATTCTCAAACCAAGCAGATGGAAAAATTAACAATTTATATCTGGCTTCTGTGTGCCAGTTTTTGTTGAGGGCTTTTCCACATCAGTTTTTTGTTTTGTTTTGTTTTTGTTTTGCCAGTTCTGGCCACATACTTATTTGGTTTATCCTTGATTTCCACACAATTTTTTGTGCCTTTAGTTTTCATTTTGTTTTTTGTTTTTATTCCCAGGGCTGTTTTTCTGGTTCATATGAAAACACTTTTACATTGATCTTTTCCTGAAAGTAAATTTTGAGTCAGCTTTATCCTTGTGTGTAATGTTTCTATCAGTTTTCTTTGTCCCACCCACTTCCAGCCCACTGTTCAGTGATTGGACTGTTATCATTGTTAAAGCACTCCCTTGCCCCCCCTCAAGTTATTTCAGTGGTGTTTTTTAAAGACCATAAAATATCAATATATTGATGCAGTGTTGTATTGTTAGTTTAAGTAGTTTTTTAGGGATAGGCATGAACTGGAAAAATGTGGCTCAGGTTGTGGTTCGTGGTACGCCAGTTCACAAACCACAAACTGTAATAAACTTTTAAGGACTAAACAAACTGAAGTTTGTGATACAGTAGAATGCCCCCAGCATGCCAGTGACACCAAACTCGCAGGGGATCTCCAGCTGGCTCTCCTCTACCTATCCTCTAACTTTGGCAAGGATTGTATTTAAGTGGTCCAAGTTACAGCCACTCCAAAGGTGCTCTCCTGGAAAGTGCTTTCTGAGGAAATGACAGGTGCACATTCAAGAGGCTCAGGAGTGTATAGAACAGATCCTGTGCAAGATAGAGACACTAATCTTGCTGGGGTTCTCTGGCTGACTCTCCTCTACCTGCCCTCTATGTTTGGTGAGGATTGGATTTACAGGGTCCAAGTTATGGCCCCCCAAAGAAGGTGCCCCCATCCTCCATTGTTTCCAGCAAGGGCATGGGATGCCCTGCAGAACATAATCAAAGTCCCAGATAATCTCTGTAGTAGAAGCTGATGGCAAGAGGCATTTTTGCAAGTCCAGCAGAACCAGTACCACTATGGCAGTGCAAACCCAGCAGGACTATGGTCAAACTAGAGAATCTCTGCAGTAGAAACTGAAGGGGGGCATTTTTGTAAGCCTAGCAGAACCAGTACAACGTACTAGTGCTGAGCAGAACCCCGTACCAATGTGGCAATGCCAGCTCAATCACAATCCAAGCACAGGGGCATTTTTGCAAGCCCAGCAGAACCAGTGCCCAGCAATACCCAGTACCACTGGAATCCAAGAAAAGGGGCGAGATTTTGCAAACTCTATGCAAGAAAATGGAAGGGAACACAAAGGAATGCTGGCAAAAGGGGAGGGGCCTCTTGAAACTGACATGACTAGTTTGAAACTGACAACAGTGTTTCCAATGCTGGAGAATTCCTCCCCCCTTTGAAGTTTGGTAAACATTTTGTTCCAGTGGAGACTGTCAGGAAATGTATCCATTCATGAACTGGCACAAACCTCCACAAACCACTTGAAAGTTTGTGGAGAATTTGTACTTGCTGACCTACCACAAACTTCACTTTGTGAACCACAAACCAGCCAAATTTTGTGACAAAATTTAGTTCCTGAGCTGGTTCATGCCCATCCCTAGGGGTTTTTTTTTAAAGTAACTCTCTAACTCCTTCCTCCTAGAGATATGCCTTTTCCCTTATATCTCCAGGTGGGAGGGAACTAGAGACTTACTTAAAAAAAATGAAAGATAGAAATTCAGAGAACCTGCTTAAACTATCATTACAACACTATATTGTTCTATCAATATTTTAGGGCCTTTTAAAAAAATAATGGGGGCCCTATGACACCACCAATAATGACACCAATGATGACAGCACCCTCCCTTGAAAACCCTCATCATTTGAGTCATGTGTGGAAGAAAACAAACTGACTCAAAAACTGTAAAAATGTACAGGCAGGGCAGAAGAACCATGTCCAAATCTATTCCCATGTTTGTGGATCAACTGCCAAGAAAAAACAGAGGTAAACTGTGCGCAGAAAGTTTCTGAGTCCTACATTAAAGCAGCAAAATTAGTATAAAAATAGAAACAGGGACCTCTGAAACTTATGGCAACTGACCCCAGTAAGCTGCATCCATGATGCAAACCTGAATGAATGATGCCATTTGAGTTTCCTGTTAGTGATATGTATGTTGTATGTGAACCTAATGCAAAATATTAGGTCATCACAAGTAATAGTTATTGAATGTTGATCCCAGCGTCAGATAATCTAACAGTTTTGATGCAGTTAAGCAGATCTGGGTCTGATCAATGCCCAAATGGGAGACCTCCTTGGAATCCTACCTATGCCATCATGAGTTCTGTGAAGGAAGAAAGGCTGGATATACGTAAGTATTGATTTAAATTTTGATTAAAAGATTGGAATTCTGTCTTTCCTCTTCACAAGGGCCTTAAGGCAGTTTACGTAGATTTCATATCATCTGAAAATAAACTCAAAGAATAACCATAAAACTGTATAAAAACCACACCATTCCACATCCACTTTATATTAATCTTCACCAAAAAAAAACTTAAATAAAACTGCCTTACAAGACTGTAATGTTTTTGTGACCCCAGGCTATCCAAATGAAGACTGGCTTAAAACAACTTTAATATGAAGAGCAACTAAAACATCTTGTTGCAGATGGATGTTAGGGAGGCCAGGCCTCACACTTCAGAAGAAGCACTTCAGGCCTCCTTCTCTGTTGCCCACCACCTCTTGACTGGGTGATGGAAGAAAAAATGTCAGAGGAAGATGTCATGCTGATGGCATCAACTATTGCCCGCTGCCTCTCAGTTGGGTGGTGGGAGATAAAAAATCAGTAAAACCAGAGTTTTGGCTGAATCCTAGAACATCATGTCAATGACATTTCTGCAGCATAATGTCACTTCCAGGCTTTGCTGGAAGTGATGTTGCACTGTCGGCACAACATCTTCTTCCTTGTCCATCTCATGCAACTCTGATTTGGGACATTTCTATGACACCATCTGGGAATTCATATTCCCATGGCTGGAAACATCCCCAGTTAGCGAGCCAACAAGGTTACTTGCTGCCAACAACCATTTAAAAAAAAATCAGTTCATTTTAGCATGAATAAATAAATAATGTCATTAAAACACCATGGGAGTGCATTGTCACCCTTTTCCCGCAAGGCAAATGTAATGCATCCAAGAACCTCGACGTCATCCAGACTTGAAAACCTGCTCTTCAGGCATTGCTACTTCTGACAACATATATACTGTCACATGCAATGCTACTCCTAGCGTTCTCACCAGTGGTCATGTTGATAACAAGATCAAAGACTTCCAACTACTTCTGCTGGAGTGATGGAACAGGTTTGATCAAAATGAAAGGAAGGCCCTGTATATAGAACACATGAGAGACTCGGAGGCCACATGTGAGCTAATACCTTTGAAGTTTGGTCTTTTTTAAAAAAATTGTAAATTACTTCATAGGTGCATTAAGCTCCTCTTTGTGGTAGACATATGTATAAGTGGATTTTAGAATCAGACAGAACATATTTGACAAGCCTGTTTCCCTAGCCCAAAAAAGGAGGGGGGATAAATTGTAGCTCCCAGATAGGCCAGTATGGTGCCTGAGCACATTAAATAATTACAAATACAGAGCAAGAAAGTAGGGATGGGCACAAACCAGGAAAATGTGGTTCAGTTCACTACAGGGAATGCTCAATTTGTGAACCTCAAACTGTCATGAACTTTTTGGTGCTAAACAAGCTGCTTCAGTTTGTGAAGTTTTTGACAAAGTAGAATACCCTCCCAATGTGCTAGAGACACCAAACTCATGTGAGTTCTCCAGCTGACTCTCCTCTGCCTTCCCGCAATGTTTGGTGAGTATTGGATGTACGGGACCTGAGTTACAGCCCCCCAAAGAAGGTGCCCCCCAAAAGTGCTTTCTGGGAAAATGGCAGAAATAACAGGTGCAGGTTCAGGAGTGTACAGCATGGACCCTGTGCAAGCCAGAGGCATCAAACATGCAAGGAACCTCCCCCTGATGCTCCTCTATAAGCCCTCCAAGTTATATAGAAATTGGATGTTGGGGGGTTGAGTTATGTCCCCCCAAAAAGATGCCCCCAGGAAAGAGCTTTCGGGGGAAATGTCAGGTATAGAATGAACCCCCTACAAGCTACACACACTCTCCAAGTGGGAGACGGATTACATTTTGGGGGTCCCAGTTATAAACCCTCCCAAACGGTCTCCCACATTTATACCCTCCCACTCCTCCTGAGTGTGAACACCTCTGTGTGCCATGAAGATGAAAATATACTCATCGTAGGAGGGAAGAAGTCCTCCATCCCCTGTGTACCCAACCCTGGGCACCAAACCCATCCTGCAAGTCCACTGGAGCCCAGCCCTAGCAGGGCATCACTGGGGGTCTCAGAGCCTCCTTCCCTTCATCTGTTCCTGGGGCTTACCACAGAGGCAAAAGAGTTATTAGCACTGCCCAGAGACACCAGGTGTTGCTAACAGTCTTTGGAGAGGAGGACTCTGACAGCAGTGATTTAGAGAGTGGGAGGAAGCTTCCCAGTGACCCCTATGTGGCAGACCACCAGGTGTGCCACCACCACCCTGTCTGGACAGGCTGTAGCCCCCCAACACTTGTCCTTCTCTGTCCTCTGCAGGCACCTGCAAAACTATGTTGCTGCCAGAAGAAAAAGTGGTGTCCAGCCAGTGGAAGAAGAGGCCCACTCTCTCTCAGCATGGAGAAGTAGAGGGGGAGAAGGAGCCCCTCCAAGAAAGGCTCCCTGCACTCAGGGTACTATGACATCAAGGCAGGCCACCCTTCAAGAGATCAAAAGAACTTCATGGAGGGCCCAAGAAGCAGTCATTCGCCTTACTGGCAAGATGATTGCTATGGATGGCCAACCCTTCTCCCTCATGGAGGACATAGCCTTTTGCTGGCTGCAATAGCAGTGGTCAAGGGTCAGCTCTCCAGAGCACAAGGCAGAACTGTGTACCTCACGGCAGACCACTGGAGCAGCCAGCAGGACTCTCAGGGCCTGGCCCAGGCCCCAGGAGGGGAAAGTCTGCCACAAGGCTACAAAATGATTCTGCTCCATATGCAAGGGATTGATGCAGACCACACGGCACAAAACATCACTACCATGATACAGAGTAGCCTGAGAGTGGGTGGGTGGTGGCAACATTGTTCATGGCTACATGGTCACGGATGCCGGCACCAACATGCTCACAGCAGTGAAGGCTGTGAACCTCAAGGGTATCATCTGCCTGGCACACATGCTTCATCTGGTGGTGAAGGTTGCTCTGGGGCCAGGGAGCACTGTCAAGGCCACCTTGGGATGTGGTCCTTGCTTGAGACCAGCCAGTGCCTGGCCACCCACTTCTCATGCAGTATCAAGTCTGCCCATCTGCTGTGAAAGAGGCAGGGGGAGGGGGATGAGAAACTCCACCTATGCCATGATTGCATGTTTGGTAGAACAGAAGAGCATGGTGCAGGATGTCATCTGCCTCTGCACTGGAGCTGGGCCCTGAGGGGATGGCTGTTCTCCCACAGGTCAGGGCCTTGGCAGAGAGATTGCAGGTGGCCATCATCACCAGGTTGCATCCTCTCTGCAACCAAGGGGACTATACTGTCCTGTATGTGTGACCACTTGATAAAAGGCAGCATTGCTCTCCTGAATGCAGAGCTCATGCAATGGAAGTAAGAGTTCTGCAAAAAAGTGCAGAGGGGGCAGACCAACAGATGTGGCCAGAGGGAACAGTGGGAGGAATAGGCTGGGAGGGAGGAGCTTCAGCCCAGCACCTCTGCCTCAAAGAGACCAACCACTGGTTGTCAGTTGTGAACTGGGAGGTCAGCAGCGATGGAGATGCCAGGTGTGTAATGGTGGAGGAATTGGCAGAGGTGATGGTGAGGGAGTACCTCACCAAGTCCTCTGAATCCACCTAACAACCAAACCCCCCAAAGAGGAAAGGCATTCACAATCAGAAAGATATAAAATATGGGTCCTCAGTGAAGGCACCCAGTAGCTAAGCCCCTCTGCTCAGCATGAGCAGAAAGATGGAGTGGCTCAGATCCCTGAGTCCACCTAACAGTCAGATCCCAGCAGGAGGGGTGTTCACATTCACAATCAGGAATAAATGATCGTGCTCTGCTTTTAACAAGTTCCTTGCCTCTCTGTTTAACTGAGAACAGCCAACAGAGGAGAGGCTGTGGAGCTGAGCAGAGGGTATATATTATATTCTGATCTCATATAGAAAAATGGGAATTCTATTATTAGCAGCCATCAGTGCCTGTTAAACTTTGGAGGGCCCCTACATGCCATTTTGTGGAAGGGCTTTTTATATGCAGCCTTCATAGACCTTCCCTGTGCATTTGATTTCATATCTAGAAATTTTCTATGGGCTAAACTGAAGCAAACACAATTGACAAGAGATTGTTGTGGTTAATTAAAAATCTCTATACTGATTCTACTGGGAAAGTGCAGTGAAATAGTGAAGGGCACTTAACTGTTCCCTTCCCCATCATTCAGGGGGTTCGGCAGAGGTGCCTTCTAGCACAATCTCTATTTAGTTTGTACTTTTCTGATTTGCCCGGTTTTTTTTTTTTTCTGCACTAGCTTAAATTACTGGACATTTTGTCCCTCTTTTATTTTATGCAGACAATTCAGTTTTACTTTCCTGAACCTGGGTCAATCTTCTTTGGGCTTTGAAAAGGTTCCATGCTTTTTATCTGCATAAGAAATTATCTATTAATTTTACTAAAACTAAAATTAGTAAGTTTGCGCCTCGCTCTTCAACCAAAAGAGAGACATGGATAGTTAATGGGCAGAAGATCTCACATGTTTCCTCTTTTAGGTATTTGGGAGTTTTATTTCAGTCTACCTTGTCCTGGAGATGTCATAAACAATTGGTCACTCAGAAGTCTTTGGCTACTATGAAGGCACTTTTGCATTTCTTTTTTTCTAATGTGGCACATTATATACCAGCTGCTTTTCGTGTTTTTAACTCAGTGGTGAGTTCACAATTTTTGTATGGTATCCCTATATGGATTTCTGTTATAGATGATTCTATGAACAGAGTACAGTCCTTGTTCCTTTGGGCAATTGGCGGGCTCTCTAGGTGTATTTTATCATTGACCCTTCGCTATGAATTTGGTCTTAGCTCTATGAAGCTTGTGCCTGGATACATGCCTTTAATTTTTGGTTTCATCTATTTTTGAGGCAACGGAGGGTAGCTTGTAAGCCTAACCCTCAGGGACTTTTATAAGGCTCCCTAGTTCCAGCTTTTTAAACACAGGTTATCTCTTGTCCATTTTAAGGTGGAGGATCTTTTTTCCTCTTTTATAAATCAATGCAAAAAAATGTGGCCAAACTGATTTATGCTAGAGAAAAGAGCTATACCTGTTTTGATGCTCAGAGGACATGTTCTCTGCTTGCCTTGGGCCTTCTATCTAAGGCTAAGCTCCCTTCTTATTTAGACTCCTCGGTTAGCCCGAAGTTATGTAGGACCTTTAGGTATTCATGATTCAACTGTCTTTTTCAGTGCTATTGCTGGGTTGTCTGGTAAGGATCCCTTTTTCAGATAGGTTATGTCCCTGCACTCTCCAGTCAGTAGACTTTTTTGTGCATATTCTCTTGCAATGTTCTTATGTTCTCCAGTTTAGGCTAAAATGGATTATGCCATGCCTTGCTAAATGGACTATGCTTTCTCTAGCGACATTAGAGCAAAGATTCCATTCTGATTCCAAATGAACTTATTTTGTTGCTTGATTTCTAGAGGCTGAATAGAAATGTCAAAGGGAGGTGTTTTTAGGCATGAGTTTTATTTAAGTTTTTCAATTTTATTGTTCAAAACCTTGGTCTAAGAACAGGTGATGAAAGGAAGGAAGGAAGGCCCCTACTGGTGTTTCCAAGACTGGATAATTCCACCACCACCCTATTGCTTTGAAGTTTTGTAAACAGTTCCATTGGGTGGAGACAGTCTGTCTGGAAATGTATCCATTCATGAACTGCCACGAACAGCATGAAAATTTGTGGAATGTTCATGTTGGTTACCCTGCCAAAACCTTCACTTTGTGAACCACGAACCAGTCAAAATTCATTACGAACTTTCATTTGTGAGCCAATTCATGCCCATCCCTTCAAGAAAGCAAGACTTACATATAAGTGATATTTAGTCTTCTACCTTTTCCAACTCCAAGGGTGTTAATTACTTTTCTCCATTGTTTTAGACTCCATGCAATTATTCATCAAAAGCACCTCTATCTGTGACCAGTTCATTGATTCTATAGACATATTGACTATGCTTATAGCAGTTTAATGTGGTTTGTTTTGGGCTGTTAGGGCTGCTGACTTTGTTTTTGTATAACCAGTCCCAGCTCCTGTTTCTTTACCACAAAACACGCTGCAGTTTACTTTGCAGGCATGCAAATCACAACCAGTGCTTTTACAACATGAAAATGATTTTGTCCATTTGTCCAAGTTTAACCAGTTATAGACAATGTTCCCTCTAAGCTGCGGAACCTTGTGAGCAAAAATCCTACTTTGTGAGCTACTGGCATTAAAGCTGTGAGCGAGCAATTTGGCTACTGGATAAATTAGTTGCCCTGGAGCCACCCTTCCTGAGCTAAGACAAAAACGTGTGAGCTGGAGGTTAAAAGACTGGTTATAGGATTAGAGAGAAGACTGGTTATAGGAATCACACATGTTTTAGAGTTATTGCTAACAGGTACTGACATGACATATGTCAAACCTTGTAGATGCGTCCCATTCTAACTAAACAGTAGCTTCCTCCACCTATCTGTATGTGAATTTTCAGTTGTGACTATCCTGGACATAATTTTTTTCCTGTCACAAATGATAAATACAGGAGCTCTTGAAAAAATTTGTTCTGATTTCATCACTGCCAGTTTTGCTGCAATATCAATGTTTAAAGTCAAATTGCAAATCAGAGTCATTTTTACAGTGTCGATCAGCACATGCTTGGTGCTGTTTGCATAACATCATAAGAACCCAAGAGGAACCATGCTGGATCAGACCAATGGTCCTTCTAGGCTGGCATCTGGCTTCCAACAACAGGTATTCAGATGCCACAGAAAAATCCACAAGCAGAGCCCAAAGATAACAGCTTCTCAGGCAGACTGCTCTCCAGCATCTGACAATCAGGAACAAACTGCCTCTGAACACAGAGGCCCCATTTGGCTACCATGGCTAACAGCCGATAGACCTACCCTACATAAATCTGTCCTTTTAAATTCATCTCAGCCAATAGCCATCACCTTATCTTGTTGAATTCAATTCCACATAGGCTTGCTGGTTGCCCACTTATAACAGGCAACCTTCTGGCTACGTTCCCCCAGCCCCCACCCACATTTAACATAGTAGCAGGAGAAAATGGGGGGGGGGAGATGTTGAGTAACACACATCACCTCCAGGTAAAAACCTGTGGGCCAAACCTGAGGATGTGATGTCACCATATTAAGTGATGCTCTAGGAATCCCACCAATCTTTATGGTAAAAACCATAGAAATTGGGGGAATTCCAAGAGGATAGCTTGATATAATGACATCAGTTCCCGGATTTCACTCAGAAGTGATGTCATGCATTGTGACCATCTTTCCCCATACCCTACCTCCAAAAAGTCTCCTGTAAGTTTCAAGCATGCACCTAGTTTCACAGTCCTCTCATTCCGTAAGTCATTTTCCAGTGGTGTGAAGCAAGGCTTATTTTTGTGAGTTTTGAATCTACTAATGATCAGTTCCATTGTGTGACTCTGCATTCTAGTATTACAGGGGAGGGGAGAGAATGTCTACACCATGCATAATTGTCATTCCTTAGTCACTGTGTTCCTTTCTCTGCAGTGAGTGTAGAGTAAGAGTAGGGGTGGGGTCCAAAGAACGTCTCTTGCTCAGCAGCTCATGAACACATAGCTGAGATGGCTTTCTAAAACCACTGGATACATTCACAGAAGATAGGTCTATCAGTGGCTACTGGCCATGATACCTAAATGAAACCTCAGTATACAGAAGCAGTATACCTTACATACCAAATACCGGACTGTCACCTTTATAGTGTGCATGTAAGCTTCCTAGATGCATCTAACTAGCTAGTTACTGTTGCAAACAGAATGCTGGCCATGATAGCTCCTTGGTCTCATTCAGTTGTTCTCTTCCTAATCTGCATCTGGCCCTGGAGAAAAGACAGACATGGCTGGGGAAGGACACAGAGCAGTTAAGAGCTGTTTTCTCTCCCTTCCTCCACCCACCCTCTTCCGCTCTCATTCGTCTCATTCAGAAAATCCAGTTGGTAAAGTTTCTCTTTTCTTTGCGTTCACAAGCCTAGGGCCAAATGACACATTACACATGGTTGTAGATTTCTTTCACCCTACAGTTCCATTTACTAGAAGACAGCCTCAAAAGCTGACAATTCTGAACTGAGAAGTGTTATAAATAAATACACGCACATACACATATAGATGCCCCATCACACCTAGTTTGGCCCTCAGCTTAGTAGGTGGCTTTTTTTCAGGTCATCATTTTTTCAATTTTATTATTCCATCCACAATAGGAGGACAACTGTGTTGACCTTCCATACAAGGTTGTGAGAATTATTCTATCTCCATATCTTTTAGTAATGAGCTTCCTGCTGCACTGAATGCCTGCCTGCACCATGTTTCATAAGCTACCAACAAGCTTTCTGTATTTGTGTTTCAGGGCTCACATTTGTCCCAGTTTGGAAAATGCTGCTGCTGTGTTTTTCCAGAGCAAAAACTCCTTGTATTTGGCTTTATTTAACAGAAGACTATTTTTATAATATTATCCATATGCTTACACTCACTTATGAAAGAAGAGGGAAATAAAAGAATGGCGAAACAGAACTCAGTAAGAGAAGAAAACAGACATTTATGGGTTTTGAAGATGGCCTTGTAAGCCAAGGCTCTTTTGTAACTGAGTCAAACTTGATCAGAAAGACATTTTCTTGTCTTTTAAACTTCTCAGCCTCTTCCCCCCAACTTTTTTTTTTGCCTTGATATTTTGTTCAACATATTCCCATTATCAGAACATTCTTTTTCTTGTTCAGTTTTTTTCAAGAAGTCATTAATGGTCTTTTATCCATACTGAAGTCTTTATACCAACTGATAAAAGATACAGAGCTGCTATTACTACTTCTTAAAAGCTTTCCTTAACTGAAATAGGGTATTTATAGAAGAAAGAGAATGTGAATTTGTATGTGTGTTTATACACACAAAACACATGATTTACAAATCATTCATTCATATATGTGTGTGTGTGTGTGTGTGTGTGTGTGTGTGTGTGTGTGTGTCACAGTAAGAGTGGGAAAGTAATAATAGTAATACTTAGAATAGACTTAGTGTCTTTGGGTAAGTTTATGGTAAGAAGGGAACAGCAAAGGATGAGATGGTTAGACAGTGTCATCGATGCAACAACCATGAAACTGAGCAAACTTTAGAGGACAGCGGAAGACAGGAGGGCCTGGCGTGATCTGGTCCATGGGGTTGTGAAGAATTGGACTTGACTGTGCAACTGAACAACAACAACAATATGGTAAGTTTATGTCACAGGTAGGGTTGCCATTCCCCTGACAGGGGCAGAGGTTTACCCATTTTCAGGGGGCCCAATCCACCACTGCCCAGCTGGCCAGCAAGAAGAGCCCCACCCCCAAAGCACCCCATCCACGCCAACATGCCCAGAACAATGACATTACCCAGAGGTGATGTCATCATGCAGGGCACATTGCATGGGAGATGCTCTAGTTCAGGCTGGATCAGGCCGTTGCAGGGCCCCAATCTGGCCCCCAAGCCCCTGGCTATTTCCTACTTCCTTTTCCTGTTTTCTTGCTGCTGCTGCTACGTCACAGCTTGCTTTACCAGTCTCTCTCAATAGCACAGGAGAGATATATAGGCAAACCTCTCCTATGCAATTGAGAGAGTCTGGTAAAGAACTGGTTGAGAGGCTCCTCCCCCTCCTCCTCCCAGAGGGAGGGAAGGAACAGCCAGACCTGGCTTCCTGGCCAGGCTGCAGGAGACAAAGGGAAGCTTTTTTTCCCTTCCACAGGCTGAGGCTCCTCCCTGAAGGGAGGATGGGAATGAGGGAGAGCTTGCTTTGCTGGGCTGCCTCAGTCATATGGGAGAAAGCACCTTTAAAACCAACAAAGTTTTGTTCAAGGTATGAGTTTTTGTGTGCCCTGCTACAATGTGTGTGTGTGTGTTTTGTTGGGCTCCTTATGCTAAGGCTTTCCTGGGTGCAACTGGGTTCCCTCCCCCTTTTCACTGTATTCATGTCCTCATGATCTGGTCTTTCCCAGTAAGAAAGCAATGTGAACTATTTTAGAGGAAGAATAACAACAAGCCAGTGAGGTGGATTAGGTTGAAAGTGTGTGTCCAGAACAAGTTCACCCAGCACATTTCCTTTGTAGGAAGTTGTAGTTATTTCTCTGGGGAAGACTATAGTTTTGTAGAAAAACACATGACCCCTAGTCTGTGTTAAGATGCCTTCTCATGTTCTTGACTAGCACATGAAGCAACTTATGTACAAAAGGTTGCAATGCCCAGCCATTTCATGTTTTCCCCTGGGTCCTAGGCTAGGAACACTGAGCATGAGATTTCTGTAATGAGTGTCAATAAATCAAAAGTAGGTTTGCAACTTACAGATACTCACCTGAACAGCATACTCAGGATTGTTACAGCACAGACATTTTAATGCAATAATTCAGAGCAGAGGTGTCAGTTATCAGAGACTGTTAAATAGACAAAATGTAGCAAGAGTGCTAGTGTTTTAAACATGATTTATTTAAAAATCTTTAATTGTGTTTGCCTGTGTCCTTTATAAAGTTTATATCTCCACTACCTGGCATTACATTTTATGACACACATGGCCCAGTCAAACAAGGTCACATTTATGTCAGATCTGGCCCTCATAACAAATGAGTTCAACACCCCTGCTCTAGTGTTTGAGAAAAACGCTATGTTTACCATAGGGTTTTTTCAAATGCTAGAGTGTCCCCCCCCCAATGTGCCCTGCGCAATGACATCACTTCTGAGTGACATCATTGTGGTGTGCACGGATCACAACTCAGTCACTTAGCCTTGTCACTATACTATCTAGAAGTGCAAGGAAATGTATCTTTTCCACAAAGCAGACGTAACATTATAAAGCCCCATGAAGAAGACAATAACACTCATGAACTTTTCCAAAGGTTACCTCAGGGGTGTGATATAAAAGAGGGTAGGTTTATTTAACAGTACAGCTGCAGTTTCTTGTACTGGGGCGAGACAAATTAAACTCACTCTTTTGCATGATATTTCAGGTGCTCTTTAGTTTCTGATCCTAACCTATCGGGGAGAGTATTTGCCTACAGCACCATAATGTATCTGGCTCTACTTACATACAGAATCCAGAGAAAATATTCAGCTAGTGTATATTGGCTGCACACAGCAGGAGAAATGCTAGCAAAGTCAAAATATTACCATTTTGCCCATACTATTTTTACCATATAATACTTTGCATTAATACTGCTGATATAATACTTAGCTGTCAATATTCAAAAAATTTCACAGACATGATCCTGCAATCCTTAAGGCAGCCAATAAAAGTAGGCCAGTATTCTTATATGGTATAAGTACTAATGCAAGTAAAGTGATGCTCAAAATCTTACAAAAAAGATTGTTACCATATATTTAATGAGAAATGCCAGATGTTCAAGATGGATTCAGAAAAGGAAGACACGTTAGAGATCATATGGCAAATTTATGCTGGTTACTGGAGCATACGAGAGAATTTCGGAAGAAAATCAGCTTGTGTTTCATAGATTTTTGATTGTGTGGATAATGAAAAGTTATGATTGTTTTTTCAAAAAAACTGGGTGTGCCACAACATTAGATTGTTTTGATGTACAACCTGTACTCTGGACAAAAGACTTGTATTAGAACAGTATATGGAGAAACAGAATGGTTTCCAGTTGGCAAAGGTGTCAGACAAGGATGTATTTAATCTCCCTGCCAGTTCAATCTTTATGCAGGAAATATCATAAGGAAAGATGGGCTAGATTTAGGTGAAGGTGGAGTGAAAACTGGTGGAGGGAACATTAACAATTTGAGCGTTTCATCAGATTGGAGGGAAGTGTCCAGTGGGGTGCTGCAGGGCTTGGTTTTGGGCCTGGTACTTTTCAATATTTTTATCAATGATCTGGATGAAGGGGTAGAGGGGCTACTCATTAAATTTGCTGATTATACCAAATTGGGAGGAGTAGCAAACACCCAAGAAAACAGAGTTAAAATTCAACAAGACCTGAATACTCTGAAGAAGTGGACAGTTGCAAACAGGATGCAATTGAACAAAGATAAATGTACATCTGGGCCACAAAAATGTCAAGCACAAATACTGGATGGGGGATACGTTTCTGGATAGTAGTGTATGCAAATGAGATCTTGGGGCTGTAAACTAAATATGAGCAGTCAGTGTGATGTGGTGGTAAAAAGGCAAAGTCAACCTTGGGTTGTATTAAAAGGGCCATAGCATCGAAATCGCAGGAGGTCATAGCCCCTCTGTATACTGCCATGGTCAGGCTGCACCTTGAGTACCGTGTGCAGTTCTGGAGGCCTCGCTTCAAAAAGGATGTGGACAAAATTGAGAGGGTGTAGAAGAGAGTGATGAGGATGATCAGGGGTCTGGAGACTGAGCCTTACGAGGAAAGGCTAAGGGCCCTGGGAATGTTTAGTTTGGAGAAGAGGAGATTGAGGGGGACATGATTGCTCTCTTTAAATATTTGAAAGGCTGTCATTTGGAAGAGGGCAAGGAGCTGTTCCAGTTGGCAGCAGAGGATAGGACCCAAAGCAATGGGTTTATTACATGCAGAAAGGTATCAGCTGGATATTAGGAAATACTTTTTCACAGTCAGAGTAGTTCAAAGGTGGAATCAGCTGCCTAGAGAGGCGGTTAGCTCCCCTTCACTGACAGCTTTCAGGAAGAGGCTGGACGAATATTTGTCAGAGATTCGTTAGGCTGGTCCTGCATTGGGCAAGGGGTTGGAATAAATGGTCTGTATGGCCCTTTCCAACTCTATGATTCTATATGCAGATGATACTACATTACTGGCAGAAAATAGTGAAGACTTGAAATGACTACTAAAGACGTTTAAAGAAGAAAGTGCCAAAGCAGGATTACAGCTGAGCGTCAAGAAGTCAAAAGTAATGGCTTTTGGGGAATTATGCAACTTTTAGGATGAGGGTGAAGAAACAGAAATTGTTTGAGATTTTCTATTCCTTGGCCCTATCATCAACCAAAAAGAAGACTGCAACCAAGAAGTCAGGAAATTGACACTGCAAACTTGTTTTCTCTTAAAACTGTTTGTAATTTTTTTTTTTTTAAAAAAAGAGAGACTGAGACCAGGAAGAGCAGCCATGAAACAGCTAGAAAGGATTCTTCAGTGTAAGGATGTGGTACTGGTGACCAGAAGCAAGATAATTCATGCAACAGTATTCCCCATTACTATGGATGAGTGTGAAAGTTTGACAGGAGAATGAGAAAAGCTGACAGGAAGAAAATTGATTCAATTGAAATGAAGTGTTGGAGAAGAGTTTTACAGCTACTGTGGACTGCCAAAAAAGACAAATAAGTGGGTTCTAGATCAAATCAAACCTGAACTCTCCCTAGAAGCTAAAATGACTAAATTGAGGCTTTTGTACTTCAGTCACATTGTAAGAAGACAAGAGATGGATTGACTCAGTTTACAAGCCTGTTAACAATAGGATGTTTTGGAGGTCATTTACTGATAGGGTCACAATAAGTTGGAAGCAACTAGACAGCAGCTAACACACACAAAAGTATGGGTAGGGATGGGCATGAACTGGCTCACGAACTAAACTAAACTTTGTTATGAATTCTGATCAGTTCATGGTTCGCGAAGTCAAATTTGTGGCAAATTTTCCACAAACTTTCAAGCTGTTAATGGAGGTTCGGCTGGTTCACGAGTGGAGACATTTCCAGACAGGCTGTCTCTGCTCAATCAAAATGTTTACATAACTTCAAAGCAACAACTTGGAGGACATATAGAGGAGCATCTGTGGGAGGTCCCCTGCAACTTTGATGCCTCTAGCTTTCACAAGATCTGTTCTATATACTCCTGAACCTGCACCTATGTAAATGACTGCTGTGGTCTTTTTGAAAGGTGCACGTTCAGGAGTTTCAAGAGTGTATAGAGACACCAGCTTCACAGGGAATTTCTGGCTTCACAGGGGATTTCTATACCCCCCCCCCAGAAGGTGTCCCCAGGAAAGTGCTTTCTGAGGAAATGACAGGCGGTTGGGGGGCAGTAATTTGGACCCCATAAATCCAATCCTCACCAAACTTGGAAGGCAGGTAGAGGAGAGTTAGCCAGAGATCCTGGGTGAGTTTGGTATCTCTAACATTCCAGAAGGCATTCTACCACTTCATGAACAAAACTGGTTTGTGAGGTGACTACAAGTTCATGATGGTCCATGGTTTGTGAACAGGGCACACCACGAACTGAAGTATTTTTCCAGTTTGTGCCCATCCCTAAGTTTGGGTATAAGTTATACCCAGAGAGGGGGGTGGGGTTGTCTTAGTTCATCAAGTAAGTGTGTGGCAGAAGTAACGTTTGAACTAGGCACCTCCCAGACCACAGGTCATTCTCATAGCCACTACACTAAGCCAGCTCATAGGCCTTTCTGTCCCTGTACTTTGTCTACTTTTACCTCACCCTTTTGATGCAGTACCAAAAGTAGGTCACCATCACCAATTGTTTGGGGCCTAACCTACCATCAGAAAGAACATGATTTGGAAGGCCTAACGTGAACCTTCCTTGCCTTAGATGAATGATCAAAGGAGGAATACCTACAGAGGCTTACACAGATAAATGACATCTTTTATGAATGACAGGAATATATTTTACATTGCTCGTTGTGTGGTTATATGCTCCTATTCACTTATAAATACAGTTGCCAACTCTCCTGAAGACTGGGGGTCAAAGCTTGGGGAGGGAGCTCAACAGGGATGTGATACTATGCAGTCCACTCTCTAATGCTCCCATTTTCTACAGGGGAACCAATCTCTGTAGTCTGGAGAGCAACTATAATTCTGGGAGATCTACAAGCCCCATCTGCAGGTTGACAACCCTACTTATAACAATCACCTTAAGGCAGCCAAGCACGAGTACTAGTTTTGTTTTTCATAAATTTCTCTAATGCTAAAGCAAAAAAGTTCTATAGGCTAACCCTTTTCTGTGGACATGTTTGCAAGACTGGTCTACACTGTAGCCTGGGTGACACAACATATTCATGAAGAAATGCTCACTTGGAGGAACATTTGGGATCATGCCCACTGGTTCCACCCCCATCTACATATGGAACTGAACCAAGCTGTAAGGCTCTGTTTAGTTTTCAAAATGCATGTGTGGAGGTTGGGGGATGGGACAGCAATCATGACCACAGTTCCCCACCCCCATATGAACAAGGCAATGCAACACCTACCAGTAGACATTAGACAGTAGTCCACTCCACTTCCAGTTTTATGGTCTCTCAATGAAAGAGATTTACAAGCAGATTATATTGGATGCCCAAAAGTAGTAAATCTATCTGGGGAGAAAGACTGGATGTCACATCCAAGAGGAGCTGAAAGAAAAGCTACTCAAGTTGTTGCGGGTATGTAAAATGCCATCAAGTCGCAGCTGACTTATGGCAACCCTGTAGGGTTCTCAAGGAAAGAGACTAACAGAGCTTAGCTTCCAAGATCTGACAAGATCAGGCTAGGATGTCATAAAAACAAGAACATGTTCTCCAAGCATTTTCAAGGAAAACTGTTTCTGGATATGCAGAGCAATATATTTTTGGAACAGTCTGAATACCCTACGTAATGACAGCATGAATCTTGTATTAGATACCAAGAAAAGCATTATGAGATAGTGCCATGATTGTTTGAGGGCAAAAGGGACAGAGGTGTGTTGCTGGTTATGAGCTGGTGCAATTTGATGCCACTGAGTTGTAAATCCCTTTTGCCTTCTGGCTTCCATAGCTTTGTAGAAAAAAAATGTTGCTTAAAATCTGAACTAAAAATAAAAGGAACTAATGGGGGGGGATCATAGAGAGGGAAAGGAAATCCAAATGGTTTGAGTTTAACTATTAAACATAGTTTCCAGCTAGTTCACTCAGAACTTAAGCAAATGAAAGAAACATGTTTCAGTGCTGTTGTTTTAAAAAAATGCAGACAATAATGTGATTAACATGGAATAAAGAAATACAGCTTAACAGCTGTGGCATATAACTTAACCCTTAATATTCTGGAATGCATACTCCATGTATGAAACAAAAAGAGCAGGAGATGCTTTGCATGGAAGAAAAGTAAGCAGTGGCTCCTTCTCATGTTAGTACCAAAGTATTTTACCCACCTGCCATTTCCCAAAGTTTATGCACTGATATAACTGGAAATAGATTAAACTATGTGACTGTGCTATTTAAAAAGCTCCCTAACAATGTTTACTAAAACAGATGCACAATTATTTTACAAATCAGAATACCGTGGCACCAGCTATTTGTGAAAATAGGGGTCATGGGGAGAATGCATGGATGAGATGAGAATTTTTTATTTGTAGTTTATTTACAGATTGAAAATTATCATGGAAATTGTTATGCCTAAAACACAGTTCTAGGAATGTCCCTTCGAACTACATGCATTGGATCAACATAGGATTGCCAAGTTTTTACCAGCCTCTGCCTTTGTACCTTTATAGCAGCTGGGCCTCCAGCAATGAGGTGTTACTGTTTAGTTCTCATTCATGAAATTGTTCCCTGCTAGTTGCAACAAATCAAGCTTCTGTTAAAGATACAGGAACCAGTGGGGCCATCCTAGGGTTGCCAAATCCAGGTTGGGAAACTCCAAGGAGGACAGGGACTGAAGAGGACAGGGACCTCAGCAGGGTAAAGTGCCATAAAGTCCACCCTCTAAAGCATCCATTTTCTCCAGGGAAACTGATCTCTGCAGTCTGGAGATGAGCTGTACTTCCAGGGATCCCCAGGTCCCACCAGGAGGCTAGCATCTTAGGCCATCCTGGTCAATTGACAACCCTACTCTATAAATACTATTATTGCTATTGTTGGAATTGAGGTACCTTGCAACTTTTTATCATCACATCTATAACAACCTCTAAGGTAATTTCAAATTTTAATTTTCAATCAAGAAATAGGAAAGTGAGTTAAAAGTGAAGAATCCTTTGATAATCACAGACTCTTCCCTAACTTATCTTTTACCTAAAAGGTAGGCCCAAGGAACTAGTGGGCTCCAAGCTAAGTATAAACCAATGAACCCTTCCATGCTTTTCCTTCTTTAAGTAGAAGCAACTGGAAACATAGTCTAAATAAAACCCTTTCCCAACCTTCAGCTTCATTGCCACAAGATGATCAAAATATGAGAATATGATAAAATTTTATAAAATTAATAGCAGTGTGGAAACGGAATAGTCAGCCCAATAGCTGGGTGGGAATATGAATCTGGGCTTCCCTATTCGAAGACCATTATTCTAACAATTATACAACCCTGTTCCAAATGATTTAAGATGTATACATCAATTACGCTTAGAGTTGGGAAAGTAAAAAATCCATCCCTTCTGCTCTTTTGAAAGGGAGAAGGGCTTGATTGGGCAGGAAGGTTCTCCAGAACCTAATGACATGTTCAGACTTCCAAAGCAGAAGGTACAATATATCCAAAAGTACAGTTGTACAGTTAAAGAGGTTGTGATAGGACAATTTTTAAAATCCTATCATTGCTTTAAAAATTTTTCCAATCAGTCCTACAGGCTGAAGAGGATAGTTTTGATTAATCATAAGTCTGGTAAGTGCTCTACTATTAAGATAGCACTTGAAAGCTTATGTGGTTTCATGATTAGATTACTCCAGTAGAATGGAGAGTCCAGGATTCAAATCCACTCTGTGCTATAAAGTTGGACAGTCATTCTTTAGATTTCCTTCACAGGTTTGGTGTGAAGGTAAAAACGGGATTACCCACCCATGCATGCTATTCTATGCTCCCTGAATGCAAAAGCTGGAATATAAATGTGAGGGACAAATGAGCCTTTGAAATTCATAATGTGTGTTACGTTATTGTTACCTTTTACTGCACCTTTCCTCCAAGGAGCTCATGATGACAGCATATATAGTTCTACCATTTTATCATTGTGAAGTAGGCAAGGTTGGGAGACGATAGTTAACCCAAGATCACTCAGTGTGCTTCATGGCTATGAATCAGAATCCAGGTCTCCCTGGTCTAACCATAACATTTTATATACTATATAACATACAGTCCCTCAATATAAGCCCAAGTATGGTAGTTCATTGTTATTCCTGTTATATTTACTGTATATTGATTTATACTACGTACTGTATATTTTTCCTGTTATATTTTACTCTTGGAAAGCTGTGCCTGCCTAATTTATTTTACACATCTGTTAAAGATACAGTAGCCCCATCATCCCTTGCATCTCATAACTCTACATTTCAAATACCCCTTGGAATTTATTTTACCCGTGTCACTTGAAGTATTCTCCAGAAGAAGCACGGCTCATTTCACCACAAGAATAGATATTTCTGAAGCTGGGTGTGTGAATATGTATTTCCAAAGTGTGATGGAGATTCCATCTCTGTGTAGGGCAAATACACATCTATTAACTGGAAGCATGGAAAGATGAAGAATTATGAGTTGTTCAAACTTCTCAAGGATGTCCATTGTGGTCCTCTGTCAGACTTTGTCAATGCTGCAACAGAGTCTGGGGCTGTTGTACCTTCCTCTGGTTCCTTTTTATAGGTCTCAACCCAGGAAGAATCTCAGAACAGGATGAGGGGAAGGGAGAGATTTCTTCTCTCTCTGTCTCTTTCATTACCTTTCCCATGGTTTCATGGCATTAGTTTGGTCTTCCCCCCTGGCCTTCCCTGGGCTGGCCTATTAAAGAATTTCCTAGTGGTGGCAGACCTCAGCTTCCTCCAATACCCTATCTTCGGGGGTGGGCCCCTGGGGAATGAAGGGAATCTGGGCCAATGGCCACCCCAGCTGGCCTCCCCTTCTCCCTCCTTTCCCTCCCCCAAGGCTGCTTGGCCTGCCTGCAATGCAGTCTACAGGCAGTCAGTAACAATATATAGATATCATAATATACAATGATTTAGTTGGTGTTCTAGATAATGTTTCAGTTTGTTACTATAGAGTTCAATTTAACGTGGTCAGAGGGTCATGCTTCAAAAGTATATCACTGGTCTGAACTGAGGTTTTTCTGGAATTATAACTGCATCCGCTATATAGCTGATCAGTGGATACCGAGGCGCTATGAATTTCTCCTCAAATTTAGTTGAGGAAAAGCTGGATGTGTTGAGCAATATTTTGCACATGATGAAATGGTCCCATTTTGCTAGGACTGGACCATAGGGGGAGATCTATTTGCAGCTATAGTGTTTTGAGCTATGACCAGTAGAGTGTGAATAAGTTCTGTCATATGTTTGTTTCCATATAAGTTTGTCCAATTGTTCAAAAGTAGTGTTTCTGGTAAGGAAGGTAGATGTATGAGTGATCAATTGTATGTGATGGGATATCTGAGACCAGAACGATTGTATGTGCTGGAAGGTCCACCAGCAATGGATAAAGTCTACCCTCTAGCAGGGGGGACTTATTCTTAAAAAGAGTGAGGCCCAGTCGTCATTGCAGCGATGTATCTACATCTGACAAGACCCAGAAGTGACATCATCACTGGCAGTGCTCTGGTTTTTAGGCAAAAACTGTATGGTAGAAGCCAAATTTACTATAGAGTTTTTGCCCAAATACCAGAGCGACACCCCAGTGTCATTGTGTGATGACATCACTTCTGGGTCATATCAGAATGATGCAGATACATCACTGCAATATTGGCTGGGCCTCCCTCCTGCTCGCAGTAAGTCCTCCCCATCCCCTGTTGGTTGCCAGGAGGGACCTGGCAATCCTAGTGAGGCTGCCCCTTGCTGGTGTCATAACTAGAGCGGGTGAGTCTGGGGGGTGGAGCTGCCACCTCATACATCCTCATGTGCATGATTCAGTGGATTATTTCTAATTAATAAAGTGTGTGTGTTCATGTCTTTCTGGGGCCACACATTTTATCCCAGAATTTTTAATCCAAGATGTATGTAGGTTGACTGCGTTTGTAAGGGGAAGTATTCAGAGGCACTACCCTATGTTCTGTATAATGAGCCTTGGTGAATTAGCACTCAGATATGCTGTTTCCATGGCTCACAGTACCCAGAAAGAATCGAAGCACAATCTATGTAAAATGCTTATTGCTCACAGCAACCAGAAAGGATCCAATCACAATCTACGTAAGAGATGAAGGAGAGCACATTAGTTTGTGTTTTTGTTGTTGTTGTTCAGTCGCACAGTCGAGTCCGACTCTTTGCGACCCCATGGACCAGATTACGCCAGGCCCTCCTGTCTTCCGCTGTCCGCTGAAGTTTGCTCAATTTCATGTTCGTTGCATCGATGACACTGTCTAACCATCTCATCCTTTGCCGTCCCCTTCTTCTTTGACCTTCAATCTTTCCCAGCATCAGGGTCTTCTCCAGTGAATGCTCCCTTCTCATTTGGTGGCCAAAGTATTTGAGCTTCAGCTTCAGGATCTGGCCTTCCAGGGAACAGTCAGGGTTGATTTCTTTTAGGATTGACTGATTTGATCTCCTTGCAGTCCCAGGGACTCTCAAGAGTCTTCTCCAGCACCATAGTTCAAAAGAATCTATTCTTCGGCGCTCGGCCTTCCTTATAGTCCAACTCTCGCAGCCATACATTACTACGGGGAATACCATTGCTTTGACCATGCGGACTTTTGTTGGCAAGGTGATGTCTCTGCTTTTTATCATGCTGTTTAGGTTTGCCATCGCTTTCCTCCCAAGGAGCAGGCGTCTTTTAATTTCATGGCTGCAGTCACCATCTGCAGTGATCTGGGATCCTAGGAACGTGAAGTCTGTCACTACTTCTACGACTTCCCCTTCTATTTGCCAAGGAGTGATGGGGCCAGATGCCATGATCTTAGTTTTTTTGATGTTGAGCTTCAAGCCCACTTTTGCGCTCTCTTTTTTCACTCTGAGCAAGAGGCTCTTTAGGTCCTCTTCACTTTCTGCCATCAGAGTGGTATCGTCTGCATATCTGAGGTTATTGATCTTTTCCCCAGCAATCTTAACTCCCGCTTGTGATTCATCCAGGCCAGCATTTCGCATGATGTACTCTGCATATAAGTTAAATAAGCAAGGTGACAATATACATCCTTGTCATACTCCTTTTCCTATGCTAAACCAATCAGTTGTTCCATATCCGGTTCTAACTGTTGCTTCTTGACCCTTATACAGGTTTCTCAGGAGACATGTGAGGTGGTCCGGTACTCCCATCTCTTTAAGAACCTGCCATAATTTATTGTGATCCACACAATCAAAGGCTTTAGCATAGTCAATGAAGCAGAAGTAGATGTTTTTCTGGTACTCTCTTGCTTTCTCCATAATCCAGCGAATGTTGGCAATTTGATCTCTAGTTCCTCTACCTCTTCGAAACCCAGCTTGTACTTCTGGCAGTTCTCTATCCACGTACTGTTGTAGCCTAGCTTGTAGGATTTTGAGCATGACCTTGCTAGCGTGTGAAATGAGTGCAATTGTGCGATAGTTTGAACATTCCTTGACATTGCCCTTCTTTGGGGTTGGAATATACACTGACCTTTTCCAATCCTGTGGCCACTGTTGTGTTTTCCAGATTTGTTGGCAAATTGAATGCAGCACTTTAACAGCATCTTCTTTTAAGACTTTGAATAACTCAGCTGGGATACCATCACCTCCACTAGCTTTGTTGTTAGTAATGCTTTCTAAGGCCCATTTAACTTCGCTTTCCATGATGTCTGGCTCGAGATCAGTGATTATACCATCGTGGTTGTCAAGGACATTGAGGTCCTTCTTGTATAGTTTGTGTTTTAAGGCTGTACAAATCTGGGGAAAGGAAAACTCAGGAAACTATAGTTGCAATATGTTTTCGAGTCTCTCTGAGTACGTATGTTCAGCCTTTGTGTGCAAAGTCCTAGCAAGGTTACTAAGAGCTACTCAGGCACTTCTCTTGAACAGTGACAAGAGAATACTCTATTGTCTGAATTATGAGTAGAAACTTTGCCCTGAAAATGGCATTAGTGAAGTGATGGTACCCAATTCTCATGCCACTACCATACACACCTGTCTGGGACTGACACCCAGCCTGGACTTTGTCCACCCTCTGCTGGTTGCAGTGGGTCCATTCCGTGAGTCAGGAGGATTGGACCCAATGCTGAGGCTGCCCACCTCTTACCTGCACCCAGAAGGGCACCGCAGAAACTGCTGAAGAGTCCAGTGGGGAATCCAGCAAGGGCTGTTGGAAGGAGTCATTGGGGGCCTTCCCCAGCAAGGCAAGAGATCGCACTGACAGCTGCCTCAGCTGGGAGACAGCTCCAGCAGGCCATGATGAGAGCAATGATGGCAGCAAGTGGCACCTGCATTATTTGAGACTGGGCCCAGCAGCCCCTGAGACTACCAGAGAAGTAGGCCCAACCCAAGGGAGCCCATCAATCCTGCTGACATACGCTACCAAAAATGTGAACATATTGCTTACTGCTGCAGACCAGTGTCCCCTCTAAGATGAGTTAGTGTGAGCTAGCTCACAGGTTTTAACCTCTGGCTCACACACATTTTTTGTCTTAGCTCAGGAAGGATGGCTCCAGAGCAAATGAATTTATGCAGTAGCCAAATCACTCGCTCACAACTTTAGTGCCAGTAGCTCACAAAGTAGAACTTTTGCTCACAAGACTCCACAGCTTAGAGGGAGCACTGCTTGAGGCTGGGCTAAATTTAATGCATCAGCATCAATACTCAAGCTTCTCAGTGTCCTTTGTTCATGCTTGCTGATGACTTGAGAGACCAACAGACCCCAGACACATGCCAGTCCTGGAAAGAAAGAACACAGCATGATTATGGACCAAAGACTAGGCAAATATAGTGTCATGCCTGCCTTGAATCTCTACCAAGGTCTTATTCAAGAAAAGAAACTGATGCAATGTATGTGATAATGAGTCCCTATTGCTGGTGACAATAAAAGTGGGGCTGAAGCAAATGGAGCCTCCCGTACAACTACAGCAATCTGAACTACCCAGTGTTCAAACAAGGCAGCCAACACAACTTTTTGTAGCATAACACTATACTTGTGTACTCAGAAGCAATACCCATTGAGGTCAAGAGGCTTACTCCCAAGTAGCTATGCATACGTTAAGCCTTATTTAAACAGAAATTTTATTTACCTAGGAGCTATTTGAGTGCAGGGGATTTAAATAACTATGAAGGATGCTGAATTTTTGCCCCCTGAATGGAGATTAATAGTGTAGCCCTAAACAGACTGTGAAGCCTGTTGTCTTCCATGGACTTAGAAAGGTGCAATTCTGCTTAGGATGAAACTGTTAGTCAAGAACAGGGACAAGAATTAGCTATACAACAAAATTATTTAATAATTTAAACCCTAAATGTGTATTCAAATATGAATCTTCAAGGTGGGTTATGGTAATTTAAAATATAAAGTACAGCAGCCCAGCTATACAGCCTCTGGTTATCACTGATACTTTGTTATTTAGTTGGCCATCATCTAGACCATTCTGGTCTACCCAAACCAGCAACTGCTCTCCAAGGTCTCTATCACAGGTAATTTTTGTTATCAGCATTATTTAAATTTATTGCACTTATATCCTGCCCTACCCCATGATGGGCTCAGGGCAGCTCACAACAGAGATAAAACAATAAATATTAAATTAAAATCAATTAAATAAAAAAAGAATAGCACAAGAAAATAACATCAGTCCAGAGCAGGCTAATACACTTCTTGTTAGGTGTTAGTAGGATAGTAGGCATCTCTAGGCCTATGATGGGCAGGGGAGGCTGAGATGGTAAAAAACAACCAAAGGCCTAGTGGGACAGCTCCGCTTTACAGGCCCTGTGAAATTGTAGCAAGTCTCACAGGGCCCTGATCTCAATTGGGAGCATGTTCCTCCAGCAGGGGCCAGGGTAGAAAAGGCACTGGCACTGGTTGAGGCTAAATGGATGTCATTTGGGCCAGGAACTAACAGGTGTTGTTCAGACAAGTGCAAGGCTCTTCGGGGCATATATAGGTAGAGACGGTCCCAAAGGTATGCTGGTCCCAGGCCATGTAGGGCTTTAAAGATCTGGTGCAGTTAACGTAGCACTAGCTGAATGCACACCCACACAGAAGACGCCATCAGCAAGTGCACCGCCGCATTCAGCATCAGCTGGAGTTTGCGGGTCAGGTTCAAGGGCAGCCCCACTTAAGTTACAGTAAACCAGCTTGGAAGTGACCATTGCATGAATCACTGTAGCTAAATCCTGGGTTGAGAGATAGGAAACAAGTTGCCTGACCTGCTGCAGATGATAAAAGGCATACCTGGCAACAGCAGCAACCTGGGCCTCCATTGAAAATGAGGCATCCAGGATCACCCCAAGGCTCCTCGCTCTCAGCGCCGGTGTCAAACACACCCCACCAAGTGTCAGAAGCCAAATTCCCAATCCCAAATCCCCATGGCTCAGATACAGGAAGTTCATCTTTGTTAGATTTAATCTCAACCAGCTCTGCTGTAACCAACCAACCATGGCTCCCAATGCCCTGTCCAAATTATCTGGGGTGGATTCTGGCCATCCATCCATTAGCAGATAGAGCTGGGTGTCATCAGCATACTGGTGACAACCTAGCCCAACCCCCTTGACCAACTGGGTGAGGGGGTGCATGTCGACATTAAACAACATTGGGGAGAGAATCGCCCCCTATGGCACTCCGCATTCCAGCAGGTATCACAAAGACACTCTCTCCCCAAGTGCCACCATCTGTCCCTGACCATGGAAAAAGGAGGAAAGCCATTGAAGAGCAGTCCCCCATATCCCTACACTGGCAAGACAGTGGTTCAAGAGATCGTAATCAACGGTGTCGAACGCCGCTGTCAAGTCCAAGAGCAACAGCAGCACCACGCCGCCACGCCTACAGAGGTCATCCATGAGGGCAACCAGTGCGGTTTAATCTCCAGCACAGTCTCTGTCCCATGGCCAGGGCAGAAGCTGGACTGAAGGGATCCAGGATGGAAGCATCAACCAAGAAGGCCTGGAGCTGCTCTGCTACCACTCTCTCAACCAACTTACCCAGAAATGGCAAGTTCAAAACTGGGTGGTAGTTGGCAAGGACCGTGGGGTCCAATGATGGCTTTTTCAGGAGCAGGCATACAACTGCATCCTTCAGCCCTACTGGGAAGATCCTTGAAGACAGGGATAAGTTAACAATATCTCCCATGGGAGCCTGAACATTGTCCCAGCAGGCCTTGACCAGCCAAGACGGGCATGGGTTCAAGGGGCAAGTGGTAGACCTCACAGCTACCAGGATCCTATCAACTTCCTCCTGGGAGAGCAGGTTTAATTGGTCCAAAACCAGACCAGAAGATGGGCAAGGGGCTTCCAGTTCCATTACTGTATCACCTGTGGCTGGGAGGTCCTGGTGAAGCACCAAAACTTTGTCTGCAAAATAGCTTGCAAATGCCTCACAGCCTATAGCCAGTTCCCTATCATTTTGCTTGCCTTGTGGCAAGGTAGTTAGAGATGGAATTGTTCTAAATAACTGAGCTGGTTGAGAGCTAGCAGACGCAATGGAGGCCACAAAGAAATCCTTCTTAACTGCCTTCACTACCATGTCATAGTCTTTCATAAACATCCTATAAGATGTTCATCATATATCATAGAATCATAGAGTTGGAAGGGGCCATACAGACCATCTAGTACAACCCCCTGCCCAATGCTTTGTCATGAATCCACCACCACCTTGCTCTGTCTCAGTTCTTGTTTCATCCTCCATAGCTCCAGGTTATACCATGGGGCTAGTTTGGTACGAGAGCGGAGAGGGTGCCAAAGAGTGAGTTTGTCAATGGCTTTGGAGACTTTATGCCAGTCCTCCACCAGCTCATCTAATGAACTGCCAGGGAGCATCGGATCCTGCAAAGCATTCTGGAATTCATGAGGCTCCATTACTCTCTGTGGGTGAGCATAAATTTGCTTGCTGCCTAAACAGGGTGGGGTTGAGATACTCAGCTGGGCCTTCAGGACAAAGTGGTCTGACTATGGAACAGCATCTGCTGTTATCAGATCCACATTTATCCCCATGCCAAAAATAAGATCCAGTGTGTGACCCACTTGATGTGTAGGGGGCAATATAAATTGGGAGAGTCCCAGTGCCACTATGGACAACACTAGGACCCTGGCCTGAGAGGAAGCCATATCATCAGCATGGACATTGAAATCCCCCAAGACTAATAGTCTAGAGAAGGGCTATCAAACATAAGGCCCAGCAGTCAGATCTGGCCCATCCAGGGCTCTTGTGTGGCCTGCAAGCAACTGATGCAAGGGAGGAAGTGCTGGGGGGGAGTGGGTGGAGCTACTCCATTATGACTTCAGCACAGCAGAACAACCTCGTCTGCAGCAGTCAAGCATTCTGGGAGCATCTGCCTAGCACTGCACTGCTGTCTCTCCAGTCCACCTATGTGGGTTTTCCTCTACACCACCCTCTCAACCCATGGGGCCTTGCAGTGAGGATACACCAACTCGGAGCTTACCAGCTGCTGTCCTTTACAGTGTTTATATCTCTGGTACCCAGCATTATGTTTTATGAGACACATGGCCCAACCTGACAAAGTGAAATTTATGTCAGAGCTGGCCCTCGTAGCAAATGAGTTTGACACCTCCGGGCTAGGGTGCTCCAGTGCCCAGCTTGAGGTGGCCTCCAACAAGCCTGGCACGGTATCCATTGGTGCTTTAGGCAGTCAGTACACCAACCAGATAGCAAAACTCTCCTAGGCTTCCCACACAAGGCCGACACATTCAGTGCCAGCAATTTTTGGTGTGGGGAAGCACCCTGAAGGAGAAGGACTCCTGGATAAGCACTGCCACCCTTCCCCCTGCCCATTAGTCCATGACTAGTGAAGGACCAAGTAGTGAAGGGGAGGCAAGCTGGTTCAGGGCAACAGTCTCACCCACCCTCACCCCAGTCTCAGTCACGCATGCCAGGTCTGCACGCTGCTCTGCCAGATAATCTCACAGAACAGGTCTTATTATTAATAGCCCGGGCATTATATAACACCAGTGTTGGGAGAATGGTACATTGTCCTAGCTCCACATCCAGCATCTCTTGGGATGGGATGCAGGTAGGAAAGAGAGTGAGCATTACCATATTTCTACCACCTTCCCATATTCTACCTTGTCCCACTGGCATATCTCCCCCACCCCTCTATCACTGGAATCCCCAGCCTTAACATGGCCTCCCCTACCATATGTTATTGACTCAAGTTTAGTTTAAACTGAATATGCAATGGATTGAAGTTTGGACCTTCTGTATGTAAAGCATGTGAGCAGCCACTGAGGGGTGACTCTTAACCAGCACATTTAAGCCCCACAAAGGGATGTCTGTACCTCCTCTTGCCTTTGATTTCTGAATCACCTAGCTGGGTCCCTATTTCAGATGTCTGGAGCTTTTAAATAAGGTTCCCAGTATGGTGTAGTTCTGTGTCTTTAAATGTAATGTGAAAAAATTGTTTTTAAGCGATCACTATCAGATTTTATTTTCTGATGGAAGCCAAAAGTTACATAAATCTGATTAATATAAATAGACATACAACCATGTAGAAAAAGTGTAAACAGGAATAATATGTTTATTAATCAATTTATTAACTGTTGATTTAAAAAATGGATATTAATTTTGTCTGGAACTCTGTCTGTGAATCATCAGTTACAGCTGATGAAAGGCAGCGTACTCCTCCGTCTGAGTAATATGGCTGAATAATATAATTTTCTGTAACATGATCTCTTAAATGGTCAAGAGGTCATCAGGTGAATCTTCTCAAAGATATTTTAATCTTTAAAATCAGAGTGAAAAGGGTGGGCTACAGACTGAAGATTTTGTATCAGTCACTATTTTCTGGTAGTGCCGAAACAAGTTTGTTCAAGTCAGCAATTCCCAAAATGAGACTAACGGGAGAAGGTGAAAGTTTTTCTCTGAACTTCATTTCTGTAGATGGGTATTATAAAGTTATGTAAAACTAAGTTATACTTAGTTTTTATTTTCCTTAAGGACATGTGTGAGTAAGTTGGATCCATTTTATAAGGCCTGCTTTTATCCTGAAAACCAACACTCTGAAGGCTTTGGCCAAGAATATCATGTATCAGTTCAGGAATTATCTGTTGTTGTTGTTGTTGTTTTTCAGTCACACAGCTGAGTCCAACTCTTCGTGACCCCATGGACCACATCATGCCAGGCCCTCCTGTCTTCCACTGTCCTCCGGAGTTTGCTTAATTTCATGTTCGTTGCATCGATGACACTGTCTAACCATCTCATCCTTTGCCGTCCCCTTCTTCTTTGACCTTCAATCTTTCCCAGCATCAGGGTCTTCTCCAGTGAGTGCTCCCTTCCCATTTGGTGGCCAAAGTATTTGAGCTTCAGCTTCAGTATCTGGCCTTCCAGGGAACAGTAAGGATTGATTTCTTTTAGGATTGACTGGTTTGATCTCCTTGAAGTCCAAGGGACTCTCAAGAGTTTTCTCCAGCACTATAATTTGAAAGCATCTATTCTTCAGCACTCGGCCTTCCTAGATCACATACACAGCATGCATACAGAGCACAGTGAACATCTTCCCCCTTAAGTATGGTAGGCTTACAACTTGGGCTATTGATTCAATAAGTGATTTGGAATTATTGAACAGAGAAAGGCGAAATGTAAGGTTTTTCTACTGATAGAAGTTGCCACCTTTTCCTGGTAGGGCCTCTACACTTAAAACAGTTGTACAACAAAAGCGAAAATCCAGCAGACGACATTTTTCTGGAATAATGCCATGTTAAATTTATTTGCCTTTAAGATGCTGCAAAAGTCTTTGTGGCCTTTTCTCAAATGCAAATAAACTTTCCCCTGTTGGAACTCTACACAGGAGCTCTGCAAAACTGTAGTAGTGGTAGAGGCTGGCAACCCTCTCTATTGGCAAATTCAAATGACAAAAAATTATTGAGAAGAATCATTGGTTTAGCAACAGGCTTGGGTTTAATCCACAAAGGGGGAGGGGGACGGAAACACAGGATCCCGATGTCAGTTTCTCCATTTAGAGTGTTACCTTCTCCAGCTTTGAAGTCTGTAATGATTCCAAAGCATCAAGAAGCCGCTACAAATGTTAATAAAATTAAAGCCATCTGAAAGTAGGATTCACATGTGCCTTGAAAGCTGGTCTGTGATCAGTTATTACCCTCAATTACCTTGTTGTCCACTCTTTTTTAGCTCAGGGGTTAAACTCTTAACACTTCCCTTTGAAGTGGTTATCCTTTTATCTATGACTGGACTTAGGAATTTAAAGGCAATAATCAATGTGAGCTTCACAAGTATAGGAGAACCAAGGCAAAAAGAAAATAGGTGTGAATGTCTCTTCAGCCACTGGCTGACTTTCATTGGAGCTGGAGGAGGAAGGAAAGAAATGATCTCGGTTATATGATCTCTTTCGAAGCGGGGAAAACACTCAGAAATTTTCAAATCAGCACTGAACAACAAACCAAAGGGTGATAATTTAGCAGAGAACAGCAAAGGAGTGAGTCCTTCATCAAATACAGAGGGGGAAAGTAATGAAGCACAAAGATACAATTAAAGTATTGGTTTAATCGGGGCTTTGATGTCTGACATGGTCCCTAATGTGGTTAAAGGGAGAAAGTGAGATGAATGCTCCACTCCCATCAGCAAAAGGGCCTGATGAGTAACCAGTCCCAGATCTGCCTGTTCAACTATTGAGTCTATGGTTTGGGGAAGGAAGGACAGGTTAAAAGCAGAGACTGTGTAGTGATGTTGGTACTCTGGGTGTATTAATCTAAAACATCTGCCAATCTTTATTTTTCTACTCAAATGGGGAACTGGAATCCCCATTTCACCCATAAACAAGCACTAAAATTATAGAGGAAAGCCATCCTTTAAATGTTAGCATTTATATGTTCAAATAGAGGGTTTTTTTTGAGGGGGGTATTATTATTGTTATTATTACTGTTGTTGTTATTGTTGTTACTGTTGTCTTTTACTATGCTGTAGTTTCTAATGCATCTTTTGCACCCTATGCCACCTAATCATATTATGTCTGCAATCTCCATTTAAAAATGTTTCAAATTGCAGACTTGGGGTTTTTCTGTCATAATCTGAAACATCTGACTGCACGCCCCTTTCCCTCACCCAGCCTAATGAGAAATTCTGGGGAAAGCAAAATATTGCTCTTCACTTGATGACAGTTTAGATGACCCTAATTATACTGCTGCTGTTCTTTGTTGGTTTGTTCATTTTTATTTTTTTTTTGGTAATGGAATCAACAGAGCTACCTGCATTCATCCTCTTTATAATCACCTAAATAGAGAGTACAACTGAACGGGTTAGGGTCAAATAATCCAGATTAAGCAATCTTGACCATATATACAGGGGAGCTGGAATCAGTCAGATAGTCCTGTCCCTCTGGGTGTTTTCCCATCAGAAGGATATTCTGCAATCCAGTGCAGCCCCTTCTTTTAAATCTTATATTGATGCTGCCTGAAACAGCGAAGGGCCTTTGGCCAGCTCAAACTGCATGCATCAATCCCTGCAAACCCAAAATTACTCTCATCACTTTGCATGAGAGTGTATTTTCTAATGTAGTTGGATATCCAAGCAACTGCAGTTTCCTTTTTCACAGCAGCACTCCTTGATCAAAGTCCTCAAGGTCAAAGTGCCGCTGTTGAGCTCCGATGATGTGGATCAGTCATATGCTGGGGCCATCCCACTGAAGCAGGGCCTCATATTTTATCTAGAACAGCATCTATGATGACAGAGCATGCCCTTGGGAGAGAAAAAAAACAAAAAATCCCCAGCTTTGCTCACTGAACACTCCCTTCCCACCAAGCATGGCTATAATGAAGAAAGCTTATGGATACACATAGTTCTGAGTTAGGAATGAAATCTTGGATGCCTGCTCCATCTCTGCTAGGGGATATGATTTGGCTCTTAACACCTTGATATGTCTGGACTTGGCATTTTGGGGATGGGAGATGCCTGTAATCATGTCTGTGTCATGGGTATGGAAGATAGTTATTTGTTGGTCTCATGGCTAACATCCTTCATTTATCCAACCCTGCTTACTTTGTACGAATACCTTGTTCTTTAATTCCCACATTTCTGGATCAGGGCTCAAATCAGACCTGATATGGACTTCTGCCCTTGTACTAGGACTTGTAGTAGTGGAATTTTGGATAGCAGACCCGGGATGCTCTCTTTCTACCCACACTGAGGATGCTGTGCTTGGAACAAAATAAAGTGATGCTGTAGATTCTTATATACTTGAGGTGCAAAGGAATGCATGGTTTGGTTCATGATGAGGGTATTTATTAATTTATGTCTCTTAATTAATGTATTAATTTATGTCCTCTCTGCTCTCTTTCTACCCATACTGAGGATGCTGTGCTGGGAACAAAATAAAGTGGTACTGTAGATTCTTATATACTAGAGGTGCAAGGGAATGCATGGTGAGGCTCCTGATGAGGGTATTTATTAATTTGTGTTATTTATAGTCTGCCTTTCTCACAGAAACTCAAGGTGGATTACACATAGTGAGTCAGTACAGTCGACAAAATGGGACGTTCAGTAACCAATGCATTAGGATTTTAGAAGTCTGGACCTATCAGAAAGAACAGAAGCATAGCATTAAGTATTCACATGACATGTTAAGCGGTACAGAAATTACATACATTGGATCCTATTTATAATAAGCTATACACAGCAGTATAGACAGCAGTCCCTAATCATTTATCCAAGCCAAGTCTGTAAAACCATTTTGTTCAGTGCAACCCTATTATCTGCACAGAAAAACCCGCTTGAACTGTTCAGTTTTGCATAGTTTTTGGGAAACCAGGAGAATGGAAGCTTTCCTGACCTCCTCAGGAAGTCTGTTCCACAATGCGGGAGCCACAACAGAGAAAGCACATGTATGGGCAGGTGTTGATTTTGCCCATTTGCAGGTTGGCATTTGCAGAAGCCCCTGCTGACTTGAGCAAAGTTGTTGTGGTGGAACACAGGGAGAGAGGTGGGTCCCACAAATAAGAGAGGCCAAGGCCATGAAGGGCTTTGTGGGGTAGTCAATACCTTAAACCGAGCCAGGTAACAAACAGGCAGCTACTGATGCAAGATACCTCAGGGGCTCTGGGCAGGTGCTGGTATATGACCTACGATACCAGAGAAACAGTTCAACATGACTACAGCTGGAAGCTATGAACCTTCCAAAGTTGGGGAGGGGGATCTCTGAAGACAGCAGGGAATGGAAGCTACTTATGACTGAAGTCCAGCAGAGCCATGTCTATATTTATTTTTAAGGTATTTCTATCTTGCCTTTTAGCTATACCCAAAGCTTGTTAAACAACAAACAACAACAACAATTTATACAAACAAACTGCATAAAATCTAACAGCAGCAGAATCAGATGATAATTAAAGGGAGGGGGATTTAAAAAAATCAGACAACAAAAACAGCATGCACCAGCAACCTCAAGAAGCCAAATAATTTACCCATCCCCCAAGTCCCCATCCAAAATAATTATGTTTTAACAGAGCCTCACAAGATAGGAAAGTGAGACACCAGAGGAGCCTCCTGGGGTGCAGAGAGTTCTACAGTCTGGGTTCAAAAAGTGAAAAAGCCCTTTACAACATGCACATCAATCTTGCCCCTGATGTGTCGAACAGACTATCACCTGAAGCCTCATATGGGCAGAAGTGATCCTTTGGAAACTGTGGTCCTAAGCCATTTAGTGTTTTAAAGTGTATCACCACTCCTTGAGTTGGGTCTAAAAACAAACTGGCAACTAGTGAAGCTGATAAAGCACTGCAGTTATCTGCTGCCTATGTTGAGGGTGCCCATGAGGGCCCTGACTGCCTCATTCTGCACCAGTTAGAGTTCCTAGGCACTTTTTCAACTGCAGCCCCATACAGGGCATTCTAGAGGAGTCTAACCTATATACAACCAATGTATGTGGAACTGTGGCCAGATCTGCTCTCTCTAGGAATGGCATGTTTTCTTCCTGAAGCAGAGCTCCACACTTCAAATCTCTGCATGACCTTCCCCAAGTGGTTTCATTCACATGTATAAAAGCATAGGAAACAAGTGAAAATCTAGAGAGACCCACATTCCAATGGCCAAAGGGCCAAGCTGTAGTCTTCCAGCACCACCTTTGCAGACCAACCCACAAGAAATGAAAAGAGGAGCCACAAAAAACAATTCTTCCAGTCCTACCCCTGCCAGACAGTTGAGAAGGACACCACAAAGCCATAAAAAGGTTCAAAAGTACTAACAAGTATTCACTCCCACTTTCTTAAAATTAGATTCAGATGGGTAGCCATGTTGATATGAAGCAACAGAACAAAATTTGAGTGCAGTGGCACGTTTAAGATCAACAAAATTGTATTAAAGGTATAAGCCTTAGTGTGCGCACACACTTCTTAGAATCATTTTTTTATTATTATTTTTTGAATTTCTACCCCACCCTCGCGGCTTACATAAAAACAGATAAGTGGCATTAAAACAAGTTACAATTAAAACAATCCTTAAACCGTAATAAAGTGCTAGTATTCGTCGTTGTTCATATGACAGTAGCAGCCATTATTCAGACTTCTCAGCTCGCAGTCAGCTCACAGTGTTCATTTTGATTGTCCTTGCAGTGCTTGGCAATTTCCGGAATCCAGGGCCCTCTCACATTCGACCATCCAATGTTCTTCATTGGTGGTGGTGGCAGCTCCCAAAAGCCTGGTGGAAGAACTCCATTTTACAGGCCCTGCAGAACTGTAAAAGTTCCCGCAGGGCCCTGATCTTCTCTGGGAGCTTGTTCCACCAGGATGAGGCTGCCACCAAGAAAGCCCTGGTCCTGGTCATCTACAGCCTTACCTCCTGAAGACCCAGGAGAGCCAGCCAGTTCTGAACTCCTGACCACAGTGCTCTCTGGGGGACATATGAGGAAAGGTGGTCCCTCAAGTATGTAGGTCCCTGACCATATACGGCTTTAAAGATAAGAACCAGCACCTTGAAACAAATCTGGTATGCTATCAGCAGCCACTGCTGCCTTCAGCACGGGCTGGATGTGCTCCCGTCTAGGCAGCCCCATCAAAAGCCTGGCCATGGCATTTTGCACCAGCTGCAGCTTCGGGATTTAGGACAAGGGTGGCCCCATGTAGAGAGCATCACAGTAGTTCAGTCTCGAGGTGACCATTGCATGGATCACTGTCACTAGGTCATTGTGTTCGAGGAAGGGAACTGTCTGATCAGCCAAAGATGGTAAAAGGCTGATTTGGCAATGGCTGCTACCTGGGCCTCCATAGTTAAGGAGGCATCCAGGAGCACTCCCAGACTCCTAACCTCCAGTCCTGGCACCAGTGGTGCCCCACTGAAGGTCAGGAGCGGGATCCCTAACCTCGGCCCACTCTGACCCAGGCACAGGTCCTCTGTTTTCATTGGATTCAGTTTCAGTTGGTTCAGTCTAAGTCAACCAGCCATGGCTTATAGCGCCCAGTCCAGATCTTCTGGTATGGAGTTGGACTGATCGCCCAACAACAGATAGAGCTGAGTGTCATCCACATACTGGTGACAACTCAGCCCATGCCTCCCGGCAATCTGAGCAAGGGGGCGCATATAGATGTTAAAAAGCATTGGGGACAGCACTGCCCCTTGAGGTACACCACAATCCAGTGGGTGCCTCTAGGATACTGTCACCCTTTGTCCCCAACCTTGGAGAAAGGAGGCAAGCCACTGCAAGGCCAGCACCTGCATTCCAACGTCAGCGAGGAGGTGGATCAGTAGCTGATGGTTGACCGTGCTGAACACCGCTGACAGGTCTAACAATAACAGCACTGCCAATCCACCTCGATACAGATGTCTCCGGAGGTTTCCATGGGGGCGACCAGTGCTGTCTCCATCCCATGGCCTGGGCGAAAGCCAGACTGGAAGGGATCTAAAGTGGAAGCATCATCCAAAAAGCCCTGTAGCTGAACTGCCACTGACCTCTCTATCATCTTGCCAAATAGGGCAAGTTAGAGACTAGCCAGTAGTTAGCCAATTCAGCTGGGTCTAAAGATGGCTTTTCCAAGAGAGGGCGGACCATTGCTTCCTTAAATGCTTCAGGGAACAGTCCCTCTGAGAGGGACTTGTTGATAATCTCCCATAAGGCACCTCGAAACCCCTCGTGGCCAGCTTTAATTAGCTATGAAGTGCATGGATCAAGGAAGCAGGTGGTAGGGCTGACAGGAGCAATCTGTCGACTTCCTCTAGGCTGAGCAGACCGAAATGATCCAAAACTTGACCAGAAGACATGGAGCCTCGAGTTCACTCACTGTATCAACTGTAGTGGGAAGGTCACAGCGGAACGACAAGACTTTATCTACAAAATAGCTCGCAAAAGCTTCACAGCCAATGGCCAATTCCCTAGCTTTTGGTTTGCCTTGTGGCAAAGTAGTAATGGACTGGATCGTTCTAAGCAATTGGGCTGGGCATGAGCTTGCAAATGCAATCGCGGCCATATAGTACTCTCTTTTTACGCCTTTGACTGCCATCTCATAGGATCTCATAAACATCCTATAAGATGTTCTTGTAGCTTTGTCGCAAGTACACCACCGCTGTCTCTCTCACCATCTTAGCCCTCGCTTCATCAGCCACAACTCCTGGGTAAACCATGGAGCAAGCCTAGAGTGAGGGCGCAGAGAGTGTTAGGGAGCGATCTCATCGATGGCTGTTGAGTCAGTTGTGCCAATCCTTTACAACCTCATCTAATGAGCCACCAGGGGGCATTGGATCCCGGAGAGCCATCTGAAGCCATGTTGGGTTCATTTGGCTCCACGGGTGAACCCAAATAGGCTCACCACCCAAACAGGGCTGGGGTGACATATTCAGATGGGTCTTCAGAGCAAAGTGGTCTGACCATGGTACTACCGAAGGAGTAATCTAGTTCACTGTAACCCCCTCTTCGAAGACCAAATTGAGCATGTGCCCAGCCCAATGAGTGGGGGTTGTTATAAATTGGGAGAGTCCTAGTGCCACCATGGACGATACCAGGTCCATTGCCTGAGTGGAGGTTGCATCATCAGCATGGACATTGAAATCACCCAGGACTATCAGTCTGGGGGGTTCCAATGCTCAGCCCGATGCGGCCTCCACCAGGGATGGTAGGGTATCAGCCGGTGCATTGGGCAGATGGTACACTAGCCAAATCACCACACTCTCCCTGGCTTCCCAAACTAGGCTGACACACTCAATGCCCATGATCTTCGGTGGTGGGAGTGCTCTGAAGTCCTCTCATGATCTGCCTAAGTTCACACAATCAGCATTGCTGTCAGATGGCCATCTAACCTCTATTTGAAAACCTCCAAAGAAGGAAAGCCCACCACCTCTGAGGTAGCCAGTTCCACTGAGGAACTGCTCTAACTGTCAGGAAGTTCTTCCTAATGTTTAGCCGAAAACTCTTTTGATTTAATTTCAACCTATTGGTTCTGGTCTGACCTTCTGGGGCAACAGAAAACAACTCCATACCATCCTCTATATGACAGCCCTTCAAGTACTTGAAGATGGTTGTCATATCATCTCTCAGTCATCTCCTCTCCGGGCTAAACATACCCAGCTCCTTCAACCTTTTCTCATAGGACTTGGTCTCCAGACCCCTCACCATCTTCGTTGTCCTCCTCTGGACATGTTCCAGCTTGTCTATATCCTTCTTAAATTGTAGTGCCCCAAACTGAACACAATACTCTAGGCGAGGTCTAACCAGAGCAAAGTGGTACCATCACTTTGTGTGATCTGGACACTACACTTCTGTGGATACAGCCCAAAACGGCATTTGCCTTTTTAGCTACTTCATCACACTTCTGACTCATGTTCAGTGTATGACCTACTAAGATCCCTAGACCCGTTTTACACATAGTACTGCCAAGACAAGTCCCCCCATCCTGTAATTATCCATTTGATTTTTCCTACCTCAATGCAGAACTTTACATTTATCCCCACTGAAATTCGTTTTATGTGTTTTAGCCCAGTTTTCCAGCCTGTCAAGATCATCCTGTATCCTGACTCTGTCTTCCACTTTATTTGCTACCCCTCCCAATTTAGTATCATCTGCAAATTTAATAAGCATTCCTTCTATTCCTTCATCCAAATCATTTATAAAGATGTTGAACAAAACAGGTCCCAGGACAGATCCTTCAGGCACTCCACTTGTCACTCCTCTCCAAGAGGATGAGGAACCATTCACAAGCAGTCTTTGGGTGTGATCTGCCAACCAGTTACAGATCCACTTAATAGTCATTGGGTCCAAACCACATTTTACCAACTTGTCAACAAGAATATTACTTGGAACCTTATCAAAAGCCTTACTGAAATCAAGATAAACTATGTCTAGACTAGCATTCCCCTGATCCAGCAAGGTAGTAACTTTCTTAAAAAAAGAGACAAGGTTAGTCTGACATGACTTGTTCTTGAGAAACCATTCTGGCTCTTAGTAAACACAGCCATCCTTTCTAAATGCTGAAGGACTGTCTTTATGATGATTTGTTCTAAAACTTTCCCAGGTATAGATGACCTGATGGGTCAGTAGTTACTCAGATCTTCCTTTTCCCCTTCTTGAAGATGGGGACAACATTTGCCCACCTCCAGTCTGCTGGCACATCACCTGTTCTCCAATAATTCTCAAAAGTAATGGACAGAGGCTCAGAAATTACATCTGTGAGTTCTTTTAGTACCTTTGGATGCAGTTCATCTGGCCCCGAGGACTTAGTTTCATTTAAAGAATCTAAGTGTTTATGTACTATCCCTGTGCTGATTCTAGGCTGCAACTCCCTTCCCTCATCATGTGTTCTGTTTTTTCCATGTTGAGCACCATTTCCCTTGGAACAGAAGACTGAGGAAAAGTAGGAATTGAGCAGTTCTGCAGATACAGTGAAATGGAAGTTACCAGTCCATACACGTAGGTAGAGGGTGAGCAACAAATTAGCATACAACATAATGAAAATGTTTAACAGATGCAAGGACCAAACAGGAATAACAAGCTTAGTTTATATGGTCACCATTTGTTTGGATTTAATTCTGGGGGACTGAGAATTAGGAAACCACTACAATCTACTTATCCTACAAACTGTGCAGAAAATCTATGTCTCACATTCTCCAAGAAGCTACTCAAACATCTAATCAGTGTTCTGTACGAGGGCCTGAAATTGTATATGGAAACTGAATATAAAATGAAAGGGAAAATGTACAATCTTGATTTATATTGAGAGTGAATGAGAAATGAAATGAATATTTGATTGTACTGTACCTTGGTTGGAAATTATGTTTGTAAAAGTCAGGCCTTTATATATTTGAAATTAGGTTACCGGGTTTGTCGATTGTTATAAGTCTAAACTTGATTACCTTTTAATTCTCTTTTTTTGTTAATAGCAGTGTTGGAAGCCTATTAGGGGGGTGGGGGGATAGGGTAAATTTTTTGTGAAATTGTATTGGTAACGATGTTTAACAATGTTGAAAGTAATCCAATAAAATTTTGTTGTTGTTTTTTTAAAAAAATCAGTGTTCTGTACTACAAACAGAAGCTGATCAAGGAGAAATGCTCTGACCTGGACATTTCTATTAAAAAAACAACCTACTTGGCAAAATTTCCACAAGAAAAGACAAATTGTCTATTGCTCTCAACTGGATTTGTGAAGAAAAAAAAAAACAGAAAGGGAAAAAAACTCTCTAACCTGCAACAGCAAGGGGGAGTGGGATCCTATCCTGCATGCTACTAATCAAGGCAACAAGAACTCCAACAATATTGTCAACCTTTCACAGCCCAGCCTCAGCCCAGCAGAGGAATCAGTTCTTTCACGTGGACTGCCATTCTGCCCCACCACAGATGATTCAGAGATCTAGAAGCCTCTTTCTGCTGCCTACCCCTGAAGGAATACTTTCAACATACCAAGTAACAGGACAAGAAAGAACTGATAACATCTTCACAATATACAATCACGCTATCTACTGGAGAACAACTACCATCCCTACAACCCACCAGTTAACAAGATACTAACCCTCAACTACTGTAAAAAAACCCAGACTCCACATGGACCCTCCTGATGGTCGCAATGCCACACTGGATCTCTACATTAAATGCTTCCATCATAGAGCTCAATCTGATATGATCAGCAAACACCATCGCATACAACAGAATCTGAACCATGTTGAAAGGAAGGCCATAGTCTCAGAACAATCCGGATATTATAATTAAAGAAGCAGACAAAGGTGATTTTTACAAACAACTATCCACAGATCCCGCACAGGAATAAAAAAAAGAACTAAACAGGATCATGAAGGAACTACCCCTATATATTCAGAAAAAACTCCTTTCAGACACACCACAGGAACCTCAACCAGATACCTTTTACCTTCTACCAAAAATACACAAACCTGGCAACCCAGGACAACCCATTGTCTCAGGCATAGGTGCTCTCACCATGGGGTATCTGGATACATAGACTCTATTCTAAGACCATATGCCATTAATGCTTCTAGTTATGAGCGCAACCTCACAGATTTCTTGAGGAAAATACAATCTTTGTAATAGACATACAAAATAGAATAGTATTTTGGCCACCATGGATGTGGTATCTCTGTACACCAACATCCCACACAAAGATGGATTACAAGCTATGCAAAACATGATTTCTGACAACACCACAGCTGACCTTGCCACCAACCTCTGCCATTTTGTTCTCACCTATAACTACTTCAAATTTGGTAACAACCTGAACCTTCAGATTAATGGTACAGCCATGGACACCCGCATAGCACCACAGTATGCTAACATCTTCATGGCTGACTTGGAGCAACACTTCCTAAACTCTTGTCCACTCACACTTCTCCTATACCTGTGTTACACATTTATTACATTTTTATTGTCTGGACATATGGTAAAGAAGAAGCCCTGAACAGATTCCACCAAGTATTCAACTACTTTCACTCCACCATCAACCTGACAATGAACTAAACTATGCAAGAAATATATTTTCTAAACACCACTGTACAAACACATGATGGATGCATAGACACCACCTTATACTGGAAGCCTACTGATTGACAAACATATCTGCATGCATCCAGCTGCCATTCTAAAAATACCAAACAATCTAATGTCTACAGCCTGGCTCTATGCTACAACTGCATCTGTTCCAATCCTACAGACAGAGATTCTCACCTAAGGGATCTACAACAAACCTTTTTGGCACTAAAATATACACCTGATCAGGGCTTTTTTTGTAGCAAAAGCCCAGCAGGAATTCATTAGCATAATAGGACACACCCATCAGCAGAAACTCATTAGCATATTAGGCCACACCCCTGACAGCACAGCTCATTGGCATATTAGGCCACACCCTATGTTACCAGAAGTGTGGTCATCCAACCACACCCACCTTTTGCTTCTCATTCTGTTTACCATGTTTGTTGTCAAAACCCAGGGCTTTTTTTGTAGCAGGAACTCCTTTGCATTTTAGGCCACACAGCCCTAATGTAGCCAATCCTAATGAGTTTCTGCTGTTGGGTGTGGCCTGTTATGCTAATGAGTTCCTGCTGGGTGTGGCCAACATGGGAGCCAGCCGGAACTCTGTTCCTGTGCGTTCCTGCCCAAAAATAGCCTTGCACCTGATGAAGTCAAGAAACAGATCAACAAAGCCAGAATGATACTCAGAGAAAGCCTGTTACAAGACAGGCCCCAAAGAGACAATAACAGAACACCACTAGTCGTCACATACAGCTCTCAACTCATACAGCATCAATGACTTACAGCCTCTACTGAATAATGACAATTCTCTTTCACAAGCACTGGGGTGGGACTTTCTTGCACACAGACAACCCCCCAATCTTAAACATCTCCTCACCCGCAATAATACAACATCTAGCTTGAACATGGACACTGATACCAGAGCTTGCAAAAAAACCCAGATGCCAACTTTGCTGCCACATACACCCAGTCAACACAATCACTGGACCTAACAACATCAACTATGCCATCTCAGGCTCATTCACTCATATTGAAACATTGTCTATGCCATTAAATGCCAGCAATGCCCTTCTGTTGTCTACATAGGGCAAATAGGTCAATCCCTACACCAAAGGACAACTGGACACAAATTTGACATCAAGAATCACAAGACTGAGAAACCTCTAGAACACTTCAGCCTTCCAGGACATTCAATGGGTGACCTCAAACTAGCTGTTTTATTTCAAAGGAAATTTAGGAACAGAAGGGAAATTGCTGAATTACAAATTATTACAACACTTGGAACAATAAACCCCCCAGGACTTAACATGGATATTGATTTCTTATCTCACTACATATACTAATCTCATTCAGTTCTTACATCTGTATTCTCTCCAAGAAGGGCTATACATCCTCTTAATTTTATTCCTTATTTGGAATGGTAGATTGAAATAGTGATTGTAATGTAATGAATAATAAAATGCAGAGTAATTTGGAATGGTAGATTGGAATGTATTTCTCTGGTCCGGTGACAGAGAAGACATAACACTACACAACCAGTCACCCCACCTTAAAGAAAAGGATTTTGTTAGTTACCTTGGTGCCTGAGAGAATACAGATGGAGCGTAACAACAGGGCCTCAGTTAATTACTCTCAGCATTCCATAATTAAGAAGGGTACATTTACACATCAATCTCCAATTCTGATCTATTATTTGCTTCACTATATTTCCCCCCCAGAATTAAATCCAAACAAATGGTGACCATATAAACTAAGCTTGTTATTCCTGTTGGGTCCTTGCATCTGTTAAACATCTTCATTATGTTGTATGCTAATTTGCTGCTCACCCTCTACCTATATGTATGGACTGGTAACTTCTCATTTCACTTTTCTTAAAACTGGCATTGATCAGCCATGAGAATGACAAAGGTAATTTCCATTCCACAGAGGTATGAAGCCAAATGGAAAAGGATCCAGGTGATCATAAATGAATATAAATCCATTTGTATGTGACTTATTCAATGACTCTTCTACTGTTCCAGCTGCATTTCATTTCTTCTGCCTGAGGAGGTTGCATAAAAGAAGCTTAAAGGTATTGCCTCTTTAAAGTGCTTTTTCCCTGCCTGTCTTGCTCTGGCTGGATCTACACACGGAGCAGAATGGGATAGAAATGCATGACTATTTTGAACACTCCTCTAAGTGAAAGAAAACCCTCCCTGAAAGCAGAAAGCTAGCATCCCAGGGAAGAACTGGGCTAGAACTTCCCCTCCCTGCCCAATGCACTGCTTTTCTACTTGCATGGAGCTTTTCCACATGTGGGGTAAAAACACAACATACCCAGAGATGCTAGACAGAACTGCTAGATCCACAGCTGATTTAGAAAGAACTCACAAGAGCAGGAGCAAAGGATGGCAAGCCTGAGGGCTTTTCCACCACGTGGCTTATGGCAATACCTTCAGAGTTACAAGAGGATTTGTAATGCATATGAAAAAGTTATATGGAACCAGAATGCTAATTTGCATAACAAGAGTCTTTGCTCTTCTATTGTAGTTTCTCTTTCACAGGAACAACAAACAGACATAAACAAAAACAGTAATAAGGGTAGCTCATGTGTGATGTTGCTCTAAATAGGGATGTGTGTGAGAAAGAAAGAAATCAGTTGCAAGGTAACTGTGATAGAGCATTATTTGGAAGCATTATTTGCTCCAAGATGACAATCTATGCAAACAAGGCAATTCCCATGAGTCGTGTGCTACATATCTCCATAGAGCAGCCCCCCAAGAGGTGTTATGTAAGAATTTCAGCTCTGTAAGGATGTCCACACAACTTCTAGAGATCCTGATTCATCATCTTACCACATAACCAGTACTGGAGAAAGGGAAGGCATTATTTTAGTAAGTGCTTGGTGACATCCCCCCTACTTAGCATACCGTGGTGCCCCCCCCTACTTTGCCTCATCTGCCATGTTGACATTGACAGCCAGAGGATCAGACCAGGGTCGGTCAGTTAGTAAGCCAGTAGATGTGGCGAATGGACATACCCATGTGGGGGGGGGGATAATCACAATGCAGGTAAATGTGTAGAAACAGCCTACATTTCCAGAACTCATGGCTCAAACATAACAAATAAAATGCTCAAATCCCAGGAAGTTTATAGAAAGAAGAACCTAAAATGTGCTTCTCATAAACTGTCCCATTCCCCACCCCCAGCCAGATGTTCAAATTCTTGTTTTAGTTTGCATGGGGAAATAATACTACTGCAAGCAAGCAAGCTTCCTTCTTGTCAGGTTATGGATACCTGTTAGAATCTTGTCCATATACTCACATAAGTGCACATGCACACTTACACACATAACCCCCTCCCACTGGATTGCTTCCCCTCACCCCTTCATTCTTCTCTTTGTGTCAGAGTGACAACATCTGGTATGTTCCCTCATCCTCTGGCCTGATGATATTTCCAGCCACAAGAACTAAACTTCCCGTCTACAAATATGTCATGAAGGGGCTGTGGTGCTCACAGTCCCTTTCTTCTCAGGAAGCTGAGCCTGATGTGATCAGTTCGGGCACTTTGATCTCTCTTCCTCCCCCAGTAACATATTTCAATGGTGAATTTAGTATACAGCTTTTTTTTAACTCCAGCAAAGGACTACAGCATGCAGCTTAATTTTTTTTTTCATGCTCAGCTCTTCCTTACAAATGTGTGTATCTCTGGATAACCTTCTGGTTGCAGTGGAACATTGCTCAAGATTCAAACAAAATCATTAGGATTCAAATGTTTTTCAGTCACAGAGAACAACACTTGGCATTTTCAAAGGTAAACAAAAGTTGATTGGAGTTGTGCGGGTCCAGAGTAAAAATTCAAATCCAAACCACAATCCATGTAATACATTTTATTTGACCCAGTAAAAAGCTGGTTGCAGCTGAGGGTGCTCCTTTGAGTAAATTCCATTGAACTCAGTGGAACTGCCTTCTGAATAGCATGCACACTACTGAGCTGTAAATCCCACAGAAATAAGGATTTTAAATTAGTTGTGACAAAAATTGCAATCCTATACACATTAAACCCAGTGGGATTTGCTTCCTTCCAATGAATGTATTTAGGATTGGGTCATATGCCCTGGCCTATCCTGTTGCTTTCAATGGAACACAGCCAGGGTGGATTTGTGCTAAATCTGCCAACTCGTTCTCTCATTTTGTGGAAGCAGATTGGCTACTGAAACTATTTTGGTCTTAAATCTGAGGAATGGCTGATGAAAATTAGATCTCTGGATTGTCAGCCCTCAGTTATATCTTTCTACCACAAACATTACAGGGAAGTGGTAGTCAATGTTCTGTCTTTCCCCATAGGACTCCTTTAGGGTCACAGCCTTTGCAGAGCAAATGTTGCATCTTGCTATTATTAAAGTTACTCTCCTTGTGGGCTCCGGAGCAGCTTCTTGAGCGGTGGCAGGAGGCCTCCCGTGGCCCTGCTGAGGAAAAACAGCCTCATTACCAAAATGGTGGTGCCTGTCCTGGCTGCTGGGTGGGGCCTGTTCCAGCAGCTGGGGGAGTTAAAAATCACCAACCTGGAAGATGTGGGGCCAGCAGAGATGGGGCAGGAGGTGTTGATAGCTGGCACAGAAGATGCTGGTGAGCAGAGACAACACTCTGACTGAGGGGCAAATCAACAGTGCTGAGATGAAACTGGAGGGAGGCTCCCAGAGGGAGAAGGACTGGCATGAATAGGGACAGGGACACCAACAGACCAGCCCTGGGGAGAGGGCCTAAAGGCCAGAGAAGTCATAACAGAGCCAGCGCCGAGTCAGGGCTGGAGGTGGAGGCCAAGTGATGTGAAACACCCAGAACCTGCAGCAGATGGGACTGTCAGAGTCTTGGCAGAAGGACAGTCAGGAGCATGACTCACAAGAGCATGACTCACCCTGTCCCTTTGCTGATCGTGCAGGACTTAGCTCCGTGGTGGGGGCCTGATGATAGGAGCCAACTCCATGCAGGGATTGGAAGACCTAACAGCAGTCAGGCAAGATGGTCCTGCTGAGGCCCCATCCTGGCCTGAGATGGCAGGCAATGAAATGTCCACACTGGCCACTGGAGGGTCACTGGAAGCATGGCAAGGAGGTTTTGAATTTAGGAGGTAGATGACACACGGGACAGGGTAAGGGCCCAAGTGGCGGCGCAAGAGATCCAAATGACTGATCTGCAGAAGACCAATCAGGTGCCCTGGTTTGAAATGCGGGGGAGTGCTGAGAAGCAAATTATACAAGAGAAAGGAGCAGGCTCTCCAGTAGCACCTTAGCCGGCATGATCAATTATTCTTGCCCAGGCTCACAATGGCTCTTGGACAGGCCACCTGGGGTGGGGCTAGACCCTGTAGAGGGTTTTGCAACAGTTCTTTTAGCCCACAGTAGCAGGGGGTGTAGGTGAGTTCTGTGAGGCTTGCCCGTGCTGTTAACGGGCAACATAGTGGGATCTTCCACCAGTGCCATTAGGACCCCTCCCTACGATAGCCAAACACTTTGTTCAGATAGGGAAGGATTTTGTGGGGCCCTTTCCATGCACGGTCAGTGGAAACCAGTTTATTCTGGTGATCTTGAACTATGCAACTCACTTCCGACTGGCTGTGGCATTTTGCACGATGAAGACAGCCACCATGGCTAAGGCACTAGGGGTTTTTTGGGGTTTGTTTTTTTTTTGCAAGGTTAGGAATCTTACAAGAAATCCCAACGGATCGAGAGTGCAGCTTCATATCAGGCTTGTTTCAACAATTGTGCACTCTTTTGGGAGTGAAGCACCTCAGAACCTTAGTACACCACCCCCAAACAGATGGCTTAGTTCAGGGGTGTCAAACATAAGGCCCAGGGGGCTGAAATTAGCCTGTTATGCAGCTCAAGAGCAACTGGTGCAAGGGAGGGCTTGGAGGGTGGATGGGCAGAGCCATTCAAATTGTGGCTTCAGTGTGGCAGAACAACTTCATCTGCAGCAGTCAAGCAGAACCCCTTCACTTCAAGGACATCCTCACTGGTAAGTTGGGAGCCACTGCAGCTGCATTCATATCTCTCCACTCCGCCTGCAGCTCCTGGGATACTGTCCCAGATGGTCTCAGGGATCAGTGGTTGCACATGGTGTGTGTGCAAATTATCCTTTGTTGGGGCATGGGAGTGTCTCTCCAGCGCTGCACTGCTGGGTCTCCAGTCCACCCATGTGGGTTTTCCTCTGCACCCCCTCCCAGCCCATGGGACCTTGCTGTGAGGACACACCAACTCAGAGCTTACCAGCTGCTGTTCTTTATAAAGTTTATATTTCCAGTACTTGGCATTACATTTTATAGCACACATGGCCTGGCCTGACAACGTGACATTTATGTCAGATCTGGTCCTCACTACAAATGAGTCCAATGCCTCTGGCTTAGCTGAATGTCTCAACCAAACACTAAAGGAGATGTTACGATGATGCTTGGGAAAGAAACCCCAAGTCTGGAACTTAATGTTATATGTGCTGATGTTTGTGGTCAAGGAAGTACCATAGGGATCTACCCATGAAACTCCCTTCTAGTTGGTATATGGTAGACTGCCACAGGGTCCCTTGGCAGTGTTAGCAGATAGTTAGGGAAGGCAGCAGGAAGTGCCTCCACAAGAGGTGGGGGACTATATCAAGTCCTTGCAGCCAGCCTATACTTAAACACTCACAAATGTGTGCTGACGAGTCTGCAGATTCAGCATCTTGGACAGCAGGTTGGTGGAGGGAAGTACATCTTGTAATGAAAGAGGTAGAGGCCTTGCAACAGCTGCCATGCCTCAAACCAAGTAGCAGGTCGAACAGCTGTTGGGTTTAGACAGCTACTATAGCCACTGTCCCACTTACCAGGCAAGAGTAGGTCCAAGCCCATCACTTCAACCAAACTCTGGCAACAGATAGGCAGTGTGGTCTGTCCAAGAATATAAAGTCCAAAGCACAGTCCAAGGTCAAGCCAAAAGATCCCACTCACAAGCAGGCAGTGAGTGAGCAGACTGTGTGAATCCAAGAAGCACATTCCAGGTCCAGTCCAAGGTCAGGCAACAGGTTCTCCAACTCAGGACACAATTCCAAGGCAGGCTCATCCAGTAGCACACAGACACATTAATCTCACACTGACCTTGGTCTCGTAGCCAGTTTCCCTTCCAGGTGCAGCTAGGTCCAGTCACTAGGATCAGTGCTGCAAGTCAAACTTCCTCCTCCGGAGAAGTAATAGTGTCTGGATCCTGTAAAGACTCATCACTGGAGCCCCCTGCCTCTACAGGGGAAGAGCAGCTGCTCGCTACCAAGTGCGCACTCCTGTATTTACTCAGGGCCTCCACACGGTCTCTTTGCTTTATCCTTTCCTGTGGTGGATCTGGAATGGGCTCTACCCATACTGATGCCTCCTGTCTTGAGGACCCTTCTGAATCAGGGGTGGTGGTTGAATTGCTGAAGGGTCCCTTCTGGGAGGAGGTTTTGCTTTGCCAGGGCCTACCTTACAGGGAATGTCTGCCAGTGGGTATTAGGGACAGGTCATAATCTGCACTGGGACAGGACAGCCGCTTTGTTCCACACTTTGCTACCATAACAGTCCCTTGTCTGACCTCTTGAGAAAAGGGGTCAAGGAGCCACTGCCCTGGGGTTCAGAATACCAGAAGTTGGTGGGAACCCTGGTGAAGCTTCCATCTAGGCCCCCCCCCAATGTTAAAGGGGCCATACTTCATAAATCCCTTCAGAGTCTACACAGACGGTTCAGGGATGGGCCTCAGAGAGGTGCTAGCTGAGCACTATTTCCCTGAGACCAGGCTGAAACAAACACCTCATTGTTGCTAGGATTGTAGGGGTCTGTCCTGGCAGATGGGTGAGTTAAAAACAACCTGCCTGGAAGATGCAGGGCCAGCAGAGATGGGGCTGGAGGTGCAGCAGTTGGAGCAAAAGATGCTGGTGATAGAGGGGTGGATCAGCACAGCTGGGATGAAGCTAGAGCAAGGCTCCCAAAGGGAGCCAAAAGACTAGCAGGGAAGACACTGATTGGCCAGCCCAAGGACAGGCACTGGAAAAGTCCTGACAGAGCTGTCAGGACTGAAGGTGGAAGCCAGGTGATGTGAACTACTAGACTCTGCAGTAGACAGGACTGTCGGAGGTTTGACAGGAGGATATTCAGGGGTGTGACACATAGTGTGTCCAATGTCCAACAAGTGGACTGCACTATTGAGAGGGCATGGAGGTTTAGAGGGACGAGGTCCTTACAGAGACCTGTAGAACTGTATAATTATGAATGGGGGGAGTGGACTGGGTGGAGCCTGGAAGGACCACCCTGGCAGACTAAAGCCAAGGGCCCCTGGTCTGACGTCATGCAGGTGACACTCCTGTTATCTCAAACTAAAAATACGTTCTGAAAAGAAGAAAAAAAAGGTAGCCCAAGAAGGGTCAAAATGCAGACATGGGGTTTTTTTTTGATAAAATACTTTTTAGAGAAAGGGAATTGGATTAGTGGTGAGATTCTGGCCATGCAGTCCTTTAAGCGGTGCAAAAGGGTTGAGGGAAGGATTATAATCTTGTTCTTTTTTTTCCTTCATAGCCCAAAGAAGGCCTCACAGCCAAAACATCACCCTTTCTAATCTGATTTTCTTTTTTTTCTAGCATGTGCTTTATTAACCCCCTTTTCTCATTTAACTGCTTTGAATAGCTCAGTGGGTAGCATCCCTCTTAGAAAGTGAAGTGGGGGGGGGAGAACACTTCCTTGGAGATGAGATGTCACAAGAGAAATGCAAACAACCGCCCAGCCCTGGCACACAGAAGAAAAGCCCCTTCTGTAATCCTGTCTGTGGTGTCCTCATGGCCATGGGCTCCAAGGTAGCAAGGAATTCCAGGTCCCCTTTTGAGAATGCAGAAGAACTGCGGGATTTAGACACACTGGGTCATTGGGGCAGCTTATTCTTTGCTCAGCCGGCATGAAGGGAATATTTTCTTTCTATGTAATCTCTCTGCATTTTGTTAGAAATCTAAATTAAATGAGAAATGAAAGAGCCCTTTGGTTGTTGTCTGGGCCACGAAGCACAGAGAGGCATGGGAAGCCAAGACTTGTACGTTCAAGGTCAAATTTACTGTGGATTTGTTTTTGTTTTTTTAATTTAAATTCAGTCACCACTTTTTGGCCACAAAGACCCTCCAAATGGCTTCCCATAGAAATAGTTGTAGAAATGTTATAGAACAAAAACAAAACAATTACAAAGAAAGCACAAAGATATAATATACTAGCCATAATTCTTCTCATATTGTGAGTTATCCCTGAGCACATTTTAAGTATCTTGGTAGGTTATAAAGTTGTAAAACAGTAGATTCCACTTGCTTTCAGTGCCTACTTGGAAATTCTGTGGAATCTAAGAGCCTAATTACGCAATAGTCTTCCTGGAGACATACCCTGATGACATACCCCAGGGAGAGAACCCAGGAGCAGTCAGATGTGCTTGATTTCTCTGAGAACTTCCAGCCGGTTCTATGGGCATGGAAGTGCCATCTGGTTCACTTAAAAGTTCCTGATTCTTTCAGAGACTGTGAAGGCTAGGCTGTGTGTTTCTAATGACAACAAACTGCATGCATCTGAAAACTCGTCGGTCTTTAAAGAGCTAAAGAAATCCCTGTTTGTGTGTGAGTGGCACAGAAATAATTCCAGACCCATGAACATGAATAAAATACTATACAGCCGGGGTGTATGTGTGTGTGTCTGTGGGAATCACTTGCCCCAGCTTCTGAGCGGTGGTGGGAGAATTTTTTTTAATGGCCACTGGGCCTATGATGTGACATCACTTCTGGGGGAAAACCAGAGGTGACATCACTCCTCTCTAGGAATCACTAGAAACTAAAACCATAGAGTTTTCAGTGATTTCTAGAAAGGACTGATGTCACTACTGGGTTTTCCCCAGAAGTGACATCACTCCATCATCAATGGTGACCCCCCTCATATCCCTGCCCCCACAGCTTTTTGCTGGTTGCCAGGCAACCCTACAGTGGTCCAGTGACCAGCTGGGTCACAAGCCACTAGAGAACCGGGTTGCCAACCTCCAAATGGGGCCTGGAAATTGCCAGAATTACAACTAATCAGTAGTCTACAGAGATCAATTCTCCTGGAGAAAATGACTGCCTTGGAGAGTGATCCCTATCACATTATACCCCAGTGATCTCTCTCCCCTCCTCAAATTCCACACTCCACAACAGAATCCACCCCCAAATCTCCAGAAATTTCCAAACCCAAAGTGCCACCCTTACATAGAACCACTTTCCCCCTGGTTTGCATAGGATCTGCTGAAACAGGTGCAAGCATGCTGAGAGGAACAGCACAATGAGACACTATCAGAGGATTTTGTTTAGCATGGGTTTAGAGACTTCAGCTCCTCTTCTTTCTGTCACATGACTGAGATGTCATGTAGGGTTGCCAGGTTCCCTCTTCACTCCAGTGGGGGGATTTGGGGGGCATTCTGGGGGTGGGCAGGGATACCCCCAAGCCCCACCCTCAAGCATGACCACCCGCCTGGGCACACCTCTCCCTCCCCTCCTGCCGGATTTAAAGGGCTTCAGTTGATCGGTGGGGACCACATGGCCCACCCATCAGTTGAAGGGCCTTTTAAATCTAACAGAAGGGAGGGAGAGGGGTGGCCAGGCGAGTAGTTGTGCTTGGGTGTGGGGCTTGGGGGCAAAGCTGCCCTGCCAGCCAACTGGCTGGGGGTGGATTGGAGTCCCCAAAAGTGGGGGAATGCCCACCTGGACCTGGGGGCTGGCAACCCTAATGTCATGTGACTTCTTGTCACATGCTTTCATCTCTGTTCCATGCTGCTGCCTGCCTGGATCTGGAAAGTTGTAGTGGCTAGAGTGTCATACTAGGATCTGAGAGACCCAGTTTTGAATCCCTACTTTGCTGAGTGACCTTGGCCCAGTCATGGAGTCTCATCCCTCACTGGCTTGTTATGATGATAAAATGGAGGAGAATAATGTAAGCAGCTTTGGGTCTCCACTGGGAAGAAAAACTGGGTGAAAAATCAAGAAAGTAAATAGACAAATAAGACCACTATGCTAAAGTAAAATAATCCATGAAGAAGTTTGCTACAGGAATAGAAAAATGAAGACTCAAGGGACAACATTCAAATCTGCTATCAGTTGAGACCACTGTCCAGGCACTACAGCTTGGCTTCCTACATCTCAGTCCTGTGTCTAAAAGCCTCTTGAAACACAGCATGTAAAGCATTCAAGTGAAACTCCACTTCTGAGAAATAGGCTGGTCAAAAGTCCATTTAAGTCCGTAAAGCTTAGAAGGGTATAACTCTGCTTAGTATCATACTGTAAGTTACATTAAGGGCCAGGTATTCTGCCAAAGAAGAGAGAACAAGACCCTCCTCCTGAGTAACAGCCTGAACAATAGTACACTTCAATTTTTGTTATGTATATTCTTTAGAAACCACCTTGGGAGAATATTGCTGAAAGGGGATAAAAGGAAATCAGTTGATTTGAATGTGATATTTACTCTTCACATGTGGTCTGAATTAGTGCACTCCATTCTAACTATCACCTTGGGATTCCTCTGCCTCATTCTATTGCATGTGTAGACTAGGCATTCAAAGATGGGGAGCCCATACAGACAATCAAATCCCTCTGAGTTCAGCTCTTTCACCCTGACCTTAACTTAGACATCTGCATCATCCTGCCGAGTAATGCCTTCTGCCACACAAGTGCAGATATGCCATAATAAAATGATCATCAGTGTCCACCCATGGAAAGTGGGAAAGGGAGTTTACTCAGGGACCTTCCTGTGTGTTATTAAGAAAGTTTACAACTTCAGTGGCTCTCAAGATGATTCACAATAATTAAAACCGCATAATATAGTCCAACAACATGAAAGGTCCCTAGAGAACCCATTTAAGACAAAAGTATACAGCAACCAATAAACGCACAATAAAATAAGGCACATGCATGACAGAAAGCCTTTTTCAGGAAGGGAGAGAGGTCACTCAGTCAATTGGTCAGTCTCCCAGCTTTGGCAAATTGAAGACAAGATTCACTGGAAAAGATAATAATGCTAGGAAAAGTTGAAGGTGGTGGTAAAAGAGGATGACCCAACAGGAGAAGGATCAGTTTGCAAGGTTGTTAATGATAGGACATTTTGGAGGTTATTAATTCATAAGTTCTCCATAAGTCAGAAGCAAAGTGATTTGATAGCAGATACACAGATTTGAGTCAGCTGGGCTGAGACAAGGAGTGGAGAGCACATGGTGAGCTCCTACTAGAAAGTAAGGGTTTTTTGTTTTTCTCTCTTTGCTTTCCTAGCTGCTGAGTGGGAAGCTGAGAGTGAGTTGGGTTCTTTGTAGCCTGATAGAGAGTGGTTCTGTTTGGGGCTGTTTGTGTTTTGGGAGTTGTTGGAGGCTGACTGAGTTGCTGTGGAGTGCTGTTGATTGCAAGCCCCACCCCCTACTGTGCTGGGCTCTGCAGTGCTTGGCAGGAAGTGGCCTTTTGAAACAAAGGGCTGCTCCTCGCCAGAGGCGTGAGCTGGGTCTTAGCCTGTGGGTCTTGCTTGGAGGCCTTGTAAGTACCTGAGAAGAGGTATGCTGCAGAGTTCTGGAGTGAGAACTGCTGGAAAGGTAGCCATTTCGTCAGTCTCAAAGTTTTCAGGGTACATCACCACAACAAGGGTTTACGTCAGACTTCGAGGGAAGTTCCTGGAGACTGTAGAAGGCTGTAGAAGATAACATTGCTCCTAGGGAAATAGATAAAGAAAGATCTATTCCGGTGACCTGCCAGGGTTGTGCCATAATCATTTTTCTGCCTTGGCAAAACATGTATTATACATGCTGCAAGTGCAAGCTTAAAGAATGCTTGAGGAGAAGGTGGGAGAACTCGAGGCACAAACCTGTACACTGAGGAACATCAGGGAGGGAGAAAGGTTTTTAGATGTGACAGAAGAGGGGCTCCTGAGAGAACGGCAGGAGATAGCAAATCCTAAGCATGAGGAAGGAAGTAACAAAGAACAGGTGGGTGAGTGGAAGAATATGACTTTGAGGAGTAAGATAATCAGGAAACACTCACAGCCAGTGGACCTGCAGAATCACTACCAGCTGCTTCTGATGATGGGAGATCAGAATAGCAATCTCCAAGATCCAAAGGATGTAACTGACACACAAGCACATAGGCAGAGAAGGAATCAAGCTATCCCAGGGAGGAAGAGATGAATAGTGGTGGTTGGTGACTCCCTACTGAGAGGGACAGAAGAAGTTGTGTGCAGACCAGACAAGGAATCTTGAGAGGTTTGTTGTCTTCCTGGAGCATGTATGCAAGATGTGACTGAGAGAATTCCAAGACTGGTCAAAACCTCTGACGGCTACCTGCTCCTGCTGATCCATGTGGGAACAAATGATACGGCCCAAAGAAACCTTGAATGGATCTCCAAAGACTACAAGGCTCTGGGCAAGATGGTGAAAGAAGGGCACAGGTGGTGTTCTCCTCTATTTTACATGTTGAGGGACATGGAGCTGGAAGGGAGAACAGGATACTGGAGGTGAATGGCTGGTTATGTAGATAGTGCCGTCAAGAGGGATTTGGCTTCCTGGATCATGGTATGTACCTCCAACATGAAGGACTGTTGGCGATGGATGGGGTGCACCTTACAAAGCATGGGAGAAATGTCTTTGCTGGAAGACTTGCGAACCTGATTAGGAGGGCTTTAAACTGAAGCCATGGGGGGTGGGAAGAAAAAGCCTGATGTTGTGTGGCATCCCCAACACTAAGTTCAAGAAACGGAGTGACCAGAGAATAAATGAACGGGAGAAAGGTGAGTTCAGTAATTTTCAGGTAAATTCGAAGGGACCTAAGATAGGAAAGGATGTCTGTAATCTGAGATGTCTTTATACTAATGCACAGAGTATGGGAAATAAACAGGATGAACTAGAACTTCAAGTACTGAAAGAAAGTATGATCTGATAGGTATCACTGAAACTTGGTGGGATGAGTCTTCTATATGGAGCACAGCGATTGAAGGATATACCTTGTTCAAACTGATTAAACAAAAAAGGTGGTGAGGTGGCACTATATGTCAAGAATGAACACACTTGCACTGAAATTCAGGATTTCAATAGTTGCCCTGTTGAAAGTGTGTGGGTAAGGATAGAGCGAGGGAAAAAAGAAGGGGCTATTGTTGTGGGGATATACTACAGACCTCCAAACCAACTGGAGGAACTGGATGATGCATTTGTACAACAGCTTGCTAAACTTTCACAGAGACAGGATGTAGTGATTATGGGAGATTTCAACTATCCAGATATTTACAAGAAATTTAACTCTGCTAGACATGGGGCATCCTGTGGATTCTTGAATAGTCTTGTGGACAACTTCATCTCTCAGAAGGTGGAGGTAGGAACCAGAGGATCTGCTATTCTGGATTTAATCCTGATTAACAGGGAAGAACTGGTTGATGAGGTGAATGTTGTGGGATTCTTGGGGAAGAGTGACCATGTCTGCTTGGAATTTGATATAGAGAAGGATGTGAAACCAGGAAATAGTAGGACTCATATCCTGGACTTCAAGAAAGCTGATTTCAAAAAACTCAGAGAAATATTAGGTAGGATCCTGTGGCTGGAAATGCTGAAGGGGAAATCTGCACAGGATGGATGGGAGATGCTGAAAAATGAAGTGCTTAAGGCACAATCACAAACTGTCCCTGTGAAGAAGAAAAGTGGGAGATGGGTAATGAAGCCGAGGTGGCTGAACAAGGAACTCTCTGAAGAGCTGAGACTAAAAAGGGAAATGTACAGGAAATGGAAGGAGGGACAAATTACTGAAGGTGAGTACAAGAAGCAGGCTCGAATCTGTAGAGATGGTGTCAGAAAGGCTAAAGCGCAGATGGAGCTGAGGCTTGTGAGGGATGCTAAAAATAACAAGAAAGGTTTCTATGCCTATGTTTGGGGCAAAAAGAAGAACAGTGTCCCGGACCTGGCTGGGAGCTCCCTGACAGGGAAGACTGTGGTGAGGAGGCAGCCCCCCCGACACACAATTCACCCCGCAAAGAGCCAGATCCAGCGGCAAGGATGGCGTGACAGCGGAGGCGCGAGGGACGAGCGTGGTGATGTCACAGGGCCGCAACAGAGGCCAAGAGACAGTCCTGGGAGAGGGGAGCAAGATGCGTCCATGTCCCATGGCCGCAGGGTGAGCCTTACCCATTCTGTGGTCAGGGGAACAAAGACGGCCAGGAGGCAAACTGGAGGAGGGGGAGAGGAGCATCACGGCAAGGCCCCCAGAGCAGGCTGGGAGGGCAGGGCCAAGAGCAATGGCATCTCAGACTTTAGGAAGGCATAGGGAGGGACAGGAGAATGAGGGAGTAATAAAGGAAGGCACGGAGATGGCCAGGGAGGAAGGCTGGGCTGGCTACAGCTAGAGCGGTGAGAGCCAGAGAGAAGGAAGTATAGCTGAACCATGTGTACAGTCAGAAGCCAGATCTCCAAGACGGGAAGAGCGGTGAGGCAATCCTCTAAAGGTCCCGTCAACTGAGGCCATCACTCCCTCCTTCCTTGGGAACTATCCCTCAGCTCCTGGTCTGCCACCTCAGGGGGCCAACACTGTGGAGTAGGTGAGGTCCGGGAAGCAGATCTTAACCAGAGATGGGATGTCGACGGGTGATCAGCCACCAGGGAAGCCAAGAGCCCGCGACAAACAGGGATGGGGTAAGCTCATTGCTAGGGGAAGATGGTCAAGCCTTAACAAGGGATGAAGACAAAGCAGAATTACTCAACTCTCACTTTGCATTGGTCTTTAACCATATGGCAAATTGTATACAAACTGAAGAATGCAGGACATATGAAGGAAGGAGGAATTGCCAGTCTAGAGTAAGTAAGGAGATGGTTAGAGAGCACCTAGCTGCCTTAAATACTTTCAAATCTCCAGGGCCGGATGGCTTGCATCCCAGGGTGCTAAAAGAAATTGCAGATGTTATTTCAGAGCCTCTGGCTCTAATCTTTGAAATTTCCTGGAGTACTGGTGTTGTGCTGGAAGACTGGAGAACAGCAAATGCTGTCCCAATCTTCAAGAAGGGAAAAAAAACAGACCCGGAAAATTACAGGCCTGTCAGTTTGACATCAATACCTGGAAAAATTCTAGAGCAAATTATTAAATGCTCTCTCTGTGAGCACCTTGAAAGGAATGAGTTAATTGGTAGTAGCCAGCATGGGTTTATCAAGAATAACTCATGCCAGACCAACCTTATCTCCTTTTTTGACAGAGTTACTAAAATGGTTGACTCTGGCAATGCTGTGGACATAGTGTATCTAGATTTCAGCAAAGCATTTGACAAAGTTTCTCATGATATCCTTGAGGATAAGCTGGTTAAATGTGGGCTGGATGGTGCAACTGTTGGATGGATTCATGTTGAAAAATCGTACCCAACAAGTGCTCATAAATGGCTCTGCGTCTACGTGGAGGGAAGTCTCGAGTGGAGTGCCGCAGGGCTCGGTCCTGGGCCTGGTGTTGTTCAATGTTTTTAGAAATGACCTGGAGGAAGACATAGAGGGGATTATCAAATTTGCAGATGACACGAAGCTGGGTGGGATTGCTAATACTGAAGAAGACAGAGTCAGGATTCAAAATTATCTAGATAGTCTGGAACAGTGGGCTGAGGCAAATAAAATGAATTTCAATAAAGGTAAGTGCAAAGTCCTACACTTAGGTACAAAAGATCAAAGGCACAGATATAGAATGTGAGGGATTTGGCTTGACAGCAGCTCATGTGAAAGGGATCTAGGTGTTCTGGTTGATCATAAGCTAAACATGAGCCTGCAGTGTGATGTGGCTGTGAAGAAAGCTAATGCAATCTTAGGATGTATTAACAGAAGCACTGTGTCCAGATCACGGGAGGTGGTGGTTCCACTCTATTCTGCTGTGGTCAGGTCTCACCTGGAGTACTGTGTCTAGTTTGGGGCATCACATTTTAGGAAGAATGTTGACAAGCTTGAGCATGTCTAGAAGAGTGCAACCAGGATGGTAAGAGGGTTGGAATCCAAGTCTTATGAGGAAAGGCTGAAAGAGTAGGGTTGGTTTAGCCTTGGAAAGAGAAGGCTTAGAGGGGACATGATTGCAGTCTTCAAATATGTGAAGGGCTGTCATGTAGAAGATAGAGCAGATCTATTCTCTCTTGCTCTGGATTGCAAGTCTAGATCTAATGGGTGGAAATTACAAGGGAGTCATTACCAGCTAAATATCAGGAGAAACTTCCTAATTGTAAGAGTTGTTGAGTAGTGGAACAGACTGCCTTGGGAGGTGGTGGATGCTCCTTTGTTGGATGTTTTCAAGTGGAGGCTGAATGACCATCTTTCGGGTATGTTGTAGGACTATCTTTTGGCTATGCTCCTGCAGAGTGCAAGGGGTTGGACCAGATGACCTGCAAGGTCCCTTCCAACTCTAACATTCTAAGATTCTGTGACAAAACACACACACACAGCAAACAGGTGATCCCACAATTTAGGGGGTGACTGCAAGAATGCTTACTCTGCAGCAGTTTACTACAAGATCTTGAAGAAGTAAATTTGGTTCTCCTGAATGAGCAACTTTGCTCTAAGCATTTAGAAGTGGCCTGGAATTCCCCCACCAATATTGCTCTTTTTTCCTTCTGGGCAGCAGTGGTAGGCACACACCACCTTCATTCAACATTTAGCTCCTCCTCCTATCATCCAGACAGTGAATACAGTCAAACATTTCCCAAAAGCTAACATACAATAGGGTACCTCTAGCCATATGGAAAGCCGAACATCTGAAATGTTCCACAACCTCTTGAGGAGAATATTACCATTTCCTTCACATTTCAGGTTGGCTTGTACATATGCCAATTTACTGTGCACATACATGACTTGTTTTTTTATCTTCCAGTTGTTCAAGATTTATTAGGTTACCTCAGGTTTGTTACTCTCTCTCAGCCTTACTTCTGAGTTCTGAGCTCCTTGGAGAAAGGACAGGATGTAAAAGAAATGATAAACGAATAGGGGGAAAACAGAATGAGTGAATCAGTTAACTCCATAGTAGTGCTTGACATCATGTGCAAGGTCTGTCTGAGGTTTTGATCTGTGACGGCTTATTCAGCTTGATTATTTGTATGAATCGGGCAGTGTGTGAACAAGCCTATCTCCTCCTCACTTGGTAAGATAGTAGGGATGACTAGTTTCCCACATGGCTACATACACACCATTGTAACTTGCCCCATAGTAAATGACTGCCTAACACTCCCTCATTGTGTTGTTGGTCCTGACAGTAAAGGGGGAAAATGTCACGTGGGATAAGAATAAAATGTCTTTGCCCTGTTTGTCTGCTTGAGCTGCACCCCCCTCCTTGCTGGCTGGGGGGGGGGGCGCAGCTCAGGCAGCTTCATAAAACCAGGCTGTTAAATCACCGGGACTTCAGTGTTATTAGACAGATTTAAAACAGCTACCTGTATTTCAGTGGATTATGGATTGTGCGAATACTTTCAGACTCTTGAATAACTTTGTAAACAACCATTTCAACAGTATTCTTGATAATTCCAGCAAATGCTTGCATAGAAGGGCCTTGCTAGCATTGTCTCGGAAGCCAGCCCAATTAATTAGTTTATCCTAGCCTGGGGTTCCATCCAGAGAAACAAGTAGTACTAGACCACACAGCAGCCTCCTGGAGGAATAAAATCAGTGTATTGTGAACGTTATTAAGAAACTGTCTGCTTTAATTTGCTGGGATGATTTCATTGTCTCTCTCACGTATCTAGTGGGAGTTTACAGTTTTTTAAAACTAAAATTGCCAGTATGAGCATTGTTTTCAGATCAGCAGAATTTGTAGACACCCCCCTCCCCTGTTCTAACAGTTTCCATCCCTGGGCACTGTTAAGACATTCCATGTTCCTGGGTGCAGCATGAGAGAGAACTGTCTTGTATAGAAAAAACGGTCTCCCACTGAATCAGTGGTAAAACCTCCTCCTGGGTTTCAGTGACAGCAGGATCAGTCCGTGATGCCATTTGTCTGGGGAGGTTTCCCCTGCAAATGAGCAGAAGCCATTGACAAGTACATGTTTAATTCAATCACAGTTCATGGCACAATGAGAACAAAAGAAGTGACTGAGGCAATAATAGTCTCCTGGTAGGGAGCCCAAGAATTTAACTTGGTTGGCACCTGGACTTTGAATTAGGCCACTCTCCAATTGGCTCTGCCAGGCCTACAATGGGACTCATAACAAAGCCTTTAAGAACAGGGGGAGTCAGGGAGGGACTCTTTCAAAGTCGCACAGCCTGCGTAAATATGAGAAAACTCTCACTGAGGGTTGCCTCCTATATGATATTTTCTGCTACATGGAAGAAATGTCTGCGAGGGGCAAAAAAATAACATATTTAGTACAGCCTGAGAATTCTTCACTACCAACCTATGGATAAGGCAAATTATGAGTAAATACAGTGGTTGCCTGATCTATGTATCTGTGGTAAAATAAACTGATGGTGTGCATTTCATGGACTCCGGCATACACAGTTTCCCCTACAGAGATCATTTGCATAACGGAAGACTGGAGTCCAAGCTGCTCTGAAGAGTGCCATACAGCAGTGAGATCAAAGCACAGCAAGGGGCTCAGTCTGTGTTGTGGAGAGGGAAGACACCGTTCTGGCAACGTTTTCCCCCCTACCCTCATAGCACAGTATGTACTCTGCCTTTATAGGGCTTGTGATTGAAATGGTGTGATGTAGTGGTTAAAGAGCTGGATTTTTGGAAATGCAAATCTGAATCCCTACTCAGCAGCAAAGCTCCCAGGCTGGTCTTCAACAATATTATCTCTCAGCCTATACAACCCTACACTATTGCTACAAAGATACATCATATAACCACATACTATGTCCTTGGCTCCTTGAGAGAAGTAGGCTACAAATATAAGGAAAAATGAATAGACAGATGAATAAACAGTATTTAGCTAAGCACTAAAACTGATACTGGAGTAAATGGTTCTTTGAATTCATGTATTTGATATGAAGTGAAGCAAATCTGAGACCTACCCTGAATTAGCCCTGCATATTTGGATTGAGGCCTACAGAGTTCTGAAATATCCCTTCTATTCCCTTATAAGCTGACATTTTCTAAAACTTTCTTCCTTCCCAGAGCAAAAAATATGGCAAGATAGATGACTCCTATGACATTTTTTCTCAGAAGAAGAATCCCCAGTAGAATATATATGAATAAAAAATCTGAATACAGGATCTTCATACATTTTGCAGAAAAGAACCACTGAAGGAAAAGATATGTCAGAATCTTCCCTCACTGGAGGATTTCCTTATATAAGAACGACATATTTCAATCAAACCAGTTAATCCAGTTGGTGGAAAAATGGAAGTTTTTCCCTTAGTTCTGATAGGATCTCAAATTTATACTTGGCATATTTTCATACTTCCTTTGTGAGTAGATTGATATGAGCACTTCCTACATGCTGACCACATAATCATGAAATGAATTGCCATTTAAACATTATGGGAAACAGTGACTGGAAAAAAGCCCACAGGAAAATCTCACATGGAAAAAACCCGTGGTCATAAATGTTCACAGGAAAAAAGCCCATGTGGAAAAAAGCCCACATGGAAAAATACCATGTAAAGCGCCATAGATATTTATAATGGTGGATAACCATTCATCTCCATTTATGCGAATGAACAGGTATTACCTGTATTCACATGCGACAATTTGTGTTGTGATTTTATCAAGTATAATCCTATATATATAATTGTCTTACACGTTGGCCATTTCCAGCTCTCTTATTGGCTGTGCTATGCACTCCATCAGCCATTGGCCATTCAATTGCCACTCAAGAGCAGTGTTCCCTCTAAGTGTGAGCAAGAGCACAGTTTTTTAGCCTCCGGCTCACACATTTTTGTCTTCGCTCAGGAAGGACGGCTCCACAGCAAACTGATTTATGCAGTAGCCAGATTGCTCGCTCACAACTTTCATGCCAGCAGCTTACAAAGTAGAATCTTTGCTCACAAGACTCCACAGCTTAGAGGGAGCATTGCTCAAGAGTGCTCGCATGCCATTGGCTGGGTGCTAGGCCTGCTCCTGTGGGACTAACTTCCCTCAGTGGCTGTTGCTAGGCAACCAAGCTTGGATCTGTCAGTAAAAAGACAAAGGAAGGAAACCCTGTCCAGGCCTTTATGAGGAACTCATTGGGGCCAGGCCTGACTAGGGTTGCCAGCTCCAGGTTGGGAAATTCCTGGATATTTTGTGCTGGAGTCTACAGAAGTCAGAGTTTGGGGAGGGGAGAGGCCTCAACTGAATAGAATGCCATAGAGCCCATCCTCCAAAGCAGTTATTTTCTCTGGGGCAGGGAAGAGATCTGTTGTCTGGAGTTCAGTTGTGACACCTGGAGTACAGTTATGACACCTGTAGGTTGGCTATCCTAGGCATGGCAGTTACTGCTTCAGGACAGGTTTTGCTAGATCCAGGTTCTTGCTGGAGAAGTTGAGAAGGTGACTTTGGACCAGTCACAGACTTTCAGCCTAACCTACCTCACAGGGTTGTTGTGCAGATCAAAAGGGAGAGAGGAGAATGATGTAATCTGCTTTAGTCTCCACTGTGGAGAAAGACTGTACTTTTCTTCCTGTGGAATCATTGCTGCCAATCTCCAGGTGAGGGCTGGAGATCACTCAGAATTAAAACTACTCTCCAGATGGTAGAGATCAGGGGCAGATAATGGTAGGTTGATGGTTGGCTGGGAAGGAGATAGGGCTGCCAACTCCAAGTTGGAAAATTCCTGGAGATTTGAGGGGTGGAGCCTGGAGAGCGTGGGGTTTGAGGAGGAGTGGGAACTCAGACAGGTACAATGCCATAGACTCCACCCTCCAAACCAGCCATTTCCTCCTGGAAAACCATTGTTGCCATTTCCCAGGTGAGGGCTGGAGATCACTCAGAATTAAAACTAAAGAAGTACAAAAAAGATACCTGGATGCTTTAAAGACCTTTTTGCAAGCATATTGTTTTCTAGTTTTCCTACGACCCTATGAATGAGAAACAGAATTTGAAAAATCATGCTTTACTAAATTAAAATCTTCCCAGCATCTAATTTTTGCCCCTCAGTGAGAGGAAAATGTGTGGAGAACTTACCTACGTAAAAAGTCTTGCTTTCTTCAGGGCCTGGATAATAAAAGGCCTGGATCACACCAGGCTACGCCTTTTATATTTCTGGTCCCATTGTGAAACTAAAAGATCAGCCCCACCCAACTGCAGGGACTGGTGTGATCCAGCAGGGTTCTTCTTATGTTAATTATGTTACCCAGCCTCCTCAGCTGCTGCCACTGCCACTGCCTCCTCCTCTTTCTCTTTCCTAAATAGTAGAAGTAGTTAAGGCCTCATAGATCTTAGCTTAAGATAACAAAACCATAAGACAACATTAAATAACAAATAACAACAGAAATGGCAACCATGCCCTGTACTGCTCTTAATTTCCTATTCCACAGCAGTTATCCCAGTATGTGGCAATACTCCCTTTAAGGTGTGGAGTCCTGTGAGCAAAAATTCTGCATTGTGAGCTACTGGCATTACAGCTGTGAGCAAGCAATTTGGCTACGGCATAAATCAGTTTGCTCTGGAGCCATCCTTCCTGAGCTAAGACAAAAATCTGTATACTGGAGGCTACAAACCTGTGAGCTAACTAGCTCACACTAACTCAGCTTAGAGGGAACACCGGTGTGTGGTCTCTGTATGATGGACTGCAGAGGAACCTCGCTTACCACAAACTAACACTGGCTAATACACAGGCAGGTCGCCTAATAACACAGCAAAATTATTATTTAATTATACTTGATAAAATCACAGCACAAATTGTTGCATGTGAATATATGTAATACCTGTTAATTCTCATAAATGGAGATGAATAGTTATTCACAATTATATGGCGCTTTACATGGTATGTCTCTATGTGGGGTTTTTTTCTGTGTGGGCTTTTTTCCTGTGAGCATTTATGACCGTGGGTTTTTTTCTGTGGGCTTTTTTTCTGTGGGTTTTTTTCCTAGAACCATGGGAAACAAGACATGGGTCAAGAGTTTGAGGGCCTGTAGATAAAGAGACCATCAGTAGTTGCCCTAAAGGCCTTTCTCATTGTATTTAAAATATTTATACACTACCATTTCTAGGATTGAGGCATGCTACAACAAAAAGAAATAATGATATTAAACCATTATTAAGCAGTAAATAAAGACTAAATGTCTACAGTAATTCAGCAGCCAAAAATTAATTCAGAACACCTAAGGCCTCATTGGGCTGACAGGTCTTGCACCTCTTTCAGGAAGACCTGAGGGACGAACTGACCTAATAAGAGAGATCATCTTAGAGGCTCTAAACAATTGGAGCAGAAGTCTTCCTCCTAGCTCTTAACATTAAAACCAGTGGGTTTACAGCATCAGAAAGGGTCTGGAAAATGCAGCTCTTAATCCCTTACTTTGTCATAATAGCTCGCTGGGTGATCTTGGGCCATCACAAACACTCAGCCTAACCTACCTCATTGGTTTGTCATTGTGAGGATAAAACAGGGGTGGGGGAGAATCAGGCCCATAGCTACATTGGGGGTATTTCGGGGCCCGGCCCCCCGACTTCCTGCCAAGGCCCCACCACTTCCTTTCAGCCCAGCCCCCCCCCCGGCAAGATTCAGCGGTGGCAGCGAACTCCCCCTGTGCTGCCCGGCTGCTGCTTCTCCTTGCATCCTCCTTGCACCACACCTCTCTCTGGGAACAAAAGTGGGGCCAGCTGGAGCGCTGCCATTGCTCAGGCTTCCTTCCTCAGCATCCTCCTTATCCTCTGTGCTGTCGCTCAATAATTCCCCCCCCCCATCCTGCACCAGCTCCTTTACCTGGGAGGGAAGGGAGCCTGGCCTTAGCCTGCTTTTCCTCAGCTCTCCATTCACCTGCTGGGAGAAGATGAAGGAGGGGGCTGCATGCGCCAAGGACAGGGAGGCGAGCCAGAAGCTCCCCTCCTCTTGGCTGTCCAGGCCACCAGTCCTGACTCTGGAGCATGTCTCTTGAGCCCAGCTTGTGGGGACAGATGGGCTGCTGGAGGAAGAGCAGGGAGCCCAAGAAGGAGGGAACCCTACCTCCATGGAGAAGGGAAAGCAGCAGACCTGAGAGGAGGAGCAGCAGGCTGGCCATTCTCTTCCCCAGGCAGCCAGCTGCAGTGTCCTCCCTCGCCCCGAGGCTGAGCAGCCCACATTTTGGCGAAAGAAGCCCCTGTAGCCCTCATCATGCCGTATGCTCTGCCTGGGCGCCCGCCAGCATCAAAGAGCCCCTCTTCGGCTGGCCTGGTAGAACTGGGTCCCTGCCTCACCCAGGAGCCAGGATGGAGAGGGGTGGGCTCCTGTTAGTCTACTGCTGCTCTCTCTTCTCCAAAGGAAACCAAACGGAGAAAGTGCTCTGCTGAAAGCTCAGCTGCCCACAACCCTGATGCCTCCCTCAAAGGAGACGCGGGTGGCAAGCAAGATTTCTCCCACAGACCAATCATGAGTCAATTAAATTACCTTTAATTGATTTAGCCAGTGCCCCCTAAGGAATTAGAATGCCCCCCAACTTAGAAATTCATGGCTACCAGCCTGGGGAGAATGATGTTCTGTGTTGCTTTGGGTCCCCTTTAGGTAGAAAAGTAGAGTCTAATTAAATAAATAAAATTATGTTAATTGCTTCATTTAATGAGTGTAAACAGAGCAGCACTTGCTTGAAAGATCTGCTCCAGGTTTGGGGTTCAAATAGGGAGAAGTCCCTATATGATGGTTGCAGTTCATGACAGCATTTAAAAAGGTAAGCATCTTGGCCTGGAAGTCCACAAACAGCTACAGAACTAGCTGGATTTGTTCTCAAGGAATTTTACAGTAGAATTAACAGATTAGAATTCTAACTACAAGGGACCTTGTGAAGCAGCAAGGTGTTGTTTAACAGAATTCTTTTAAAACTAGTGCTATATGGTGCTTGAGGACTCATGATGGCCTCTTAGTCAGAAGTGTCCAGTAGGGGATCTCATCTGTCTCCCTGGCTCCCAGCTGTCCTGCATTCCCAGCCAGCAGGAGCACTGAACAGGGTTCAACTTCACTGGCCTGCCTTGAAAGGGAAAGTGGAGCAGCATGATTTGGTACATGAGTAAGCACGAAAAGAAGTGGGTGTTTTGGTGACTCTTGGGATGGCTCTGAACTGCTATCAACCTTTGCAAACACACAGAACACCAAGACAGGAAAGGGAAAGAGGAAGGGAAATTAAGCTATTGTCCATGTTATGCCTTCCTAGCCAAAAATCTCACATATGTGCCCATTTTGAGGAAAAGAAGGCCTGAGCTGTAAAGGCTGCAAAAGTTCCTTCTATGGACCTGCACTCTTCGCAGAAGTGCTGGATCCAACCAAATGAAGAGTCTTAAAACACACTGACTTTATTTATTTGTATTAAGCTATATAGCTTAACTTTCTACCACAAACAATTGTGACGGTGATTTGCTCATTAAAATTTATAATTTTTTTAAAAATCCCTTCTAGCAATCAACATCTTCATGTTTTTAAGAAAACAATTATGGGAGGCAGAAAATTTGTGCACCCCAAGACTAAAATGTTTTCAAGATAAATTCTTTTCTGCAGACATAATCTGGAATGATTCTCTGTTGAGAACAAATTGCTCAGACAACAGGACAAAGAGAACTAGCCCCTTAGATGCCCTACCAACTATGCTTTGAAGTCCTTGGAAGATGCTATAATACAAAAGACTATTATTATGCTAATGTATTATGGATCAGAGTCTCTGGGGTATTCCATAAACTATAGCTCTCTGCGTCCTACCCCAGTTATGAAGGTCATAATTCTGAAACCTGGTTCATGGCCCTTAGAATGGAAGAGCTCTCTGTCTCACATCCAATAACAGAGGCTGGTTGTGGTTGTAAGTCAATTTACAGCTGAGTGTTGTGCAAGAGTGTAAATTTCTCTGTGATTATTGAAATGGAGTTTAAATGCAAATGGAATAGTAAATAACACACTTTAACGGCTTGTTGTTTTATATTGTTAACTTATTTTAATTATAAACCATGTCGAGTAGGACTCTGGAAGTGGCATAGAAATCTCTTAAATAAAATATTATTTTAAAAATTAAAAATTAATGGCTCTGGGTGAGGTTTGCTTGTCCATAGTAATGATGCATGACTGCGTTTAAACTTGCACTACAGACAGGCTATCATGTTAAAGGGAGATCCCCACAACATGGCACCCATGGAGGCCATGGAGCCTGATAATACCTTTACAGGTATTTTTAAAAGATTTTTAAAAAACTTGTTTTGCCAGCAGGTGCCAGACCAAGGAGGCCTATGTGATTGAAGGTAAGCTCTGTGTATGCAATAAAATAAATAATCAATATGTTCATTTTTAAAAGCATCCTGTTAAACACAGTTTCTACCTGAATGCCAAAGAGTTACTATTAGACTTATACACGACCTCACTCACTGACATTCTGTGGTTGGCTACACCTTAGGGCTACCGAGTCTGGGGAGGATGGGTACACGGGGAAGCCAATGGCAATGGCATGATGTCACTACTGGGAAAACCCCCAAAGTGATGTCAGTCTTCTTGTAATGTCACTTCTTGGGCAAACCATTGCCATACTGTTGCCAGAGTTCCTCCTGTTGGCCACTGGAGTTCCAACAGGTGATGGCCAATGGGGTGAGAGATCCCTCACCCCCAGCAGGCATATGCAGGGCTATTTTTTGGCAGGAATGCACAGGAACGGAGTTCCGGCTGGCTCCCGAGTTGGCCACGCCCAGGAGGAACACATAAGCATAACAGGCCACACACAACAGCAGAAACTCATTAGGATTGGCTACATGAGGGGTGTGTGGCCTAACATGCAAAGGAGTTCCTGCTCCCAAAAAAGCCCTGGGTTTTGACAACAAACAAGGTAAACAGAATAAGAAGCAAAAGGTGGGTGTGGCTGGATGACCACACTTCTGGTGACATGGGGGTGTGGCCTAATAGGCTAATGAGCTGTGCCATTGGGGTGTGGCCTAATATGCTAATGAGTTCCTGCTATCAGGTGTGGCCTATTATGCTAATGAGTTCCTGCTGGGCTTTTTCTATAAAAAAAGCCCTGGACATATGGCAACCCTATTCTACCTCCTGTGCAGCCATTTTGTGGTTGCACCTACCATCCTGTGTCAGAGTTCAAAAGTTGGAGACCTCTGGTGTAAAGGGTTAGCTAGCCTACCATAGATTATCAGTATTGTACTGTACAAAGGATATCCTGAAACACTGAGCAGTTGGAGAGAACCAGTTTTAATGGTACAACCTGTTTTTTTTTGCTATTAGTGGAAAAAGAGAAGATGCTGAGGACACAGTACTACTACTGAACTAGACTAACTCAGGTGAGTAGCTGTGCTGGAGTGAAGTAGCAGAACAAAGTTCAAGTCCAGTGGCACCTCTAAGACCAACAAAGTTTTATTTTTGATGCAAGCTTTTGTGTGCATGCACATATGTATTTGAAGAAGTGTGTGTGCACATGAAAGCTTATGCTCAGAATAAAACTTTGTTGGTCTTAAAGATGCCACTGGACTTGAACTAGACTGATGTTATGCATGTCATGCATAAGGCTGTATAGCTAAACTTGTTGTCATTTCCCCACAATGTAATTTTGTGGGGTCAATTTTTAGGCAAAGCAGTTGGCTATTAGGCTGCTTCTCTGCAGACATAGCTCTTTGTTCTGCAAGTCTAAAAGCACATCCAGTTTTGAAACAGATTCTTTCTGTTGATGCTAAGCAGCCCACTGGTTTGGCAAAGTTGCGCCATTCATCACCCGTTCTTGGGCTTATGTTGCAATAATTCTACTGAGCCTCCACTTAGGGAAATGTAGTTTCTGTCTTTTTAATGACCAAAGCATAATTTGATCTAGATTCCTGAGCAAACCACATGGAAAAATTCCAGTGTAGGTGTTAAGTTGCAGTCATTATATTGTTTTAAAGCCTGCACATCAGCCCAAAACTGGCTCTAGAAGTAGCTCTCAAAATTAAAACCTTAATATAAAATGTCCCTGGGGTAAGGATTTTCAGCTGGGCGGGATTCATATATGATGGAGGCAGCTACCCTTCCTTTGTACTGGCTCTTTCCTGCCCTCCCTCTGATGGTCTCTGCACCAACTGGAAGATAAAAGGGACCTGCCATTGATTCTGGATCTAGATATGATGGAAGGTACCTGGCTGCTCCTTCCTCTCCCTCTGATTGCCTCATCAAACCAGCTGACAGCTGGAAAAAGAGGACTTTGTTGGCTGGAGCTGCATTTAAGCCCAACAGAGCACTACGACAATTAGTGATTACTGGTACTGAGTTTCTTATTCAATTCTCAGTTCAATTTTGAGTTGAACTTGACAAAACACAAGAGGTGCAGGTGCAGTCTTGCAAAGTGTGTGTGTGTGTGTGTGTGTATATATATATATATATATTTTGGGCACAGTGTGTATTTGCTATGGTGACCTCAGCAGGGTATAATGACAAGGTCCATCGTTTTCTCCAGAGGAACTGATCTCTGCTACCTGAAGAGCAGTTGTAATTTTGAGTGATCTCCAGCCCTCACCTGGAGATTGGCAACACTTGTTACCCAAGAGGAAATGGCTGTTTTAGAGGGTGGAGTCTATGGCATTCTACCTGTCTGAGGTCCAACCCCTCCTCAAACCCCTCTCTCTAGGCTCCACCCCTCAAATCCCCAGGAATTTGCCAACCTGGAAATGGCAACCCCATCTTCTTCCCAGCTAACCATCAGCCTACTGTTATCTGCCCCTCTGACTTCAGCTGACTTCTGCCCTCCCTCCTGCAGAGCAGTTGTAATTCTGTGGTCTCCAGCCCTCACCTGGAGATTGGCAATAATGGTTCCCCATGAGAGACTGGCTGGTTTGGAGGGTGGAGTCTATGGCATTGTACCTGTCTGAGACCCCACCCCTCCTCAAATGTCACAATCTCCAGGATCCACCCCTCAAATCTCCAGGAATTTCCCAACCTGGAGTTGGCAACCCTATCTCCCTCCCAGCCAACTGTCAACCTACCATTATCTGCCCCTTGACTTCAGCTTTCCATCTCCTCCCCCCTCCCTCCTGGAGAGCAGTTGTAATTCTGATTGATCTCCAACCCCCACCTGGAGATTGGCAACAATGGTTCCCCAGGATGGAATGGCTGGTTTGATGGGTGGAGTCTATGGCATCGTACCTGTCTGGAGTCCCACCCCTCCTGAAACCTCACCCGCTTCAGGCTCCATCCCTCAAATCTCCAGGAATTTCCCATCTGGAGTTGGCAACCCTATCAGGACTGGCCCCAATGAGTTTTCTCCCAAAGGCCAAAACAGGTGACAGGACCAAGCTTGGTTGCCTACCAACAGGCACTGAGGGGAAAGTAGGGTTGCCAGCTCTAAGTAGGGAAATACCTGGAGATTTGGAGGGTGGATCCTGTGGAGGGCAGCATGGGGGGTGGGCGGAAGGACTCAGCAGGGTATAATGCCATAAGGTCTACCCTCCAAAGTAGCCATTTTCTCCAGAGGAACTGATCTGTCATCTGGAAATCAATTGTAACAGCAGGAGATCTCCAGGTCCCACCTGGAGATTGGCAACTTTAGGGGAAAGTCAGCTGCACAGGAGGGGGTTGAAGAGAATGGTTTGATGGCCACTGGGTGAAGATTGGCAACAATAGTTCCCCAGGAGGAAATGGCTGGTTTGGAGGGTGGAGTCTATGGCACTGTACATGTCTGAGGCCCCACCCCTCCTCAAACCTCACCCTCTCTGGGCTCCACCCCTCATATCTCCAGGAATTTCCATACCTAAAGTTGGCAACTTTATCTCCTTCCCTCTCAGCAGCCTCTTCCTAGGAAAGCGGGGGAGTAAAGCAACTTACTTCATTCTCTTCTGCTTTGTGATCTGTACAGCAACCCTGTAACGTAGGTTAGGCAGAAAGTCTGGCTGGCTGAAATCACCCAGGCAGCTTCCACAAGGATGCTCCTCCTGAATAGGAGCAAGCAGCCAGGGCTAGTGATGCCATGCCAGTCAGGAGGCATGAAGTCACCCTGAGAGTGCTGGCAGGCCTAGGGTTGCCATTGCCAACAAAGACAAATTGATGCAAAGGAGGATGGAAAAGTCTCCATATCTCTATTTTGTCTTAAATTGGTTTTGATGCCAGTAGAGTGAGAAAATGCCAGAGGCTCTAGGTGGGTGCCCCATGGTAAATGTACCAAACAATTCCTAAAGATTTTCCAAAACACTGCTCTGCCGATAAATCATTTTCTATACTCACAGCATCCCCTGCCAGAACACAACTCATCCCTAGCACTTTGAATTAGTACCAGAACTTTTTTTGCCTTGTGGTATTCTGCTTGTGGTGTGATCTGTTTTTTTTTTGTGGTGTGGCATGGTTGTGTTATTGGGTTTCTTTCTTTTGAAGGGGAGGTGTTGTGAGTGAGGACATATTTTACCTCAGAACACACCAGGTCACATATGCAACTGACAGTTCCAATTGTCTTGCGGGGGGGGGGAGTTTGAGGTGCGGAATGGAGTAAAGTCCAATCAGCTTCCATATGCAAATAACCTTGAAATCCTGGCCCAATCAGAGAAGAGTGGCCTAGGCTGCAGTGGGTGGGAGAGAACTGAGGCAATGCAGCTAGTAGATAGAAACAGCTTCTGAGTGACACATCAGAGAGCCAACTAATTTTGTTGGGCATAGAACTTTGCCACCCCAAGTGGCATCTATATCTATATCTATATCTATATCTATATCTATATCTATATCTATATCTATATCTATATCTATATCTATATCTATCTATTACATAGCAGGTTATGAATTTGATTAGAACCAACATGTGGAAGGAGGATACTTAACATTTTCCCCATGGGGAGGGGGGTGAAAGTAACTCAGCTGCTTCCCCCATCAGAAAAACAGGGAACGATATAAAGACTTCTCAACTAATTGGTTTTGATAAAGCAGCAAGTTTATATGGAAACTGTGGCAGAACCTGGCCTGCAGGTCCCATTCCACCCTGCCCTCCTTGGGGGTTCCTGGCTCCCTGGAGGGGCTTTTCCTCTTACTCTCCAGTAGCTGCTACCATCACCTGATCAATAGAGGGACTTTCCACTGAGAGGACCAGGACCCTTAGTTCCCCTTCCAAGCTCAGAGGCCTTACCTCTACGTCTCTCACTAGCTCAGAGGCCTCACCTCTATGTTTCCCACTAGCCCAGCTAACACGGGGACAGTTTACTGCTTTGTGCACCCCTTGGGGAATGGTCACCCCTCCCTGGAGCTTCCTTTAGAACAGCGTGCCCAGAATGGTTGGAGGTCTATGTGGTACAGAGACCAACTACCAGCATCAGAAGTTTAAAGTATTAATTAAAAAGCAAATGTTCACAAGCATACTTTTAGCACAGCACCAGATCTGAGCAAGGGAAAACAAAATAAATTGGAAGAAAAACACAAATCTTCTATCCCTCTGCTATATGTGCCCTAACTGAAGGAAACATAGGACATGCTCTTTAATTTAGCTTTTCTAATTCCCTACAGAGTTGCCATTATCTTCAGATTTGCTCCAGCTCTCTACACCAGCCTCATGGTCAAAGACTGCTGACCAGAGCTCAGCATCCTCCTCAGCCAAGCATCTCAAGAAAAAGAGAACAACTTCCTCTTGCAAAGAAATTTTATTAACTCTGCGTCTCCACCCACTTAACCCCAGTCAGCCCAGGTCTTGTCTCCAGGAAGCTGCTTCATGAAGCCTATCTAGCATTTCACACCTCCAAAACTCTGCTCTTTGTCTGAAGAGGGGAGAAGGGGGAAGTTTGAGCCTCCCGTTGTCTCTAGAGGTGCTCCTGGAAAGCCATTGATGGACTTCCTCCTTCCCAGCCTGTAGGGATTTTTTTTTTAAATGCCAAGTGGAGGCTTGCTGCTTGCCAGCCTCCCTCCAGGAGAAAATGCATTTCTTCATAGAAAGATACATAGTTGTTAGGCAAAATGGTCTCTGGCATTAGAGCTGTCAGATCTAGAACTCTCTTTGTATGGAAGAATAAATGTTGATATACACCTTCTTTTACTGATACAGCATGAAGAGGGGAGAAAGAGCAGCTAGACACTGCACTTCCCCTTTATACATAACTCTTACAGACACTGTAGCCTGATTCCATATGGAATATGACAATTGCATCTGGCTGCCATCTTCCCAGGAGTGTCCAACCACGTCTAGCAGAAAATTAAAACTACTCTGTAAGCATACCACGCTATTTTGTGTTGCTGTAAACTGGCTGGTTGAATATCCCTTGACTCAAGGATGGTTGTCTGTTGTTATCATTACAGTATAGCTATATAAGTTATGTTCTATTAAATATACATCCATAAAAACAGGATTGCTTTGAAGACTCAGTTGCTAAGGAAAACAGCTTTTAACAGGAATGGTGTGTTGCCTATTAGAAATTGCATTATAGGACAGACTAGGGAGCAAAGCCTGTTGTGGTGGAAGACAACGGGCCCTAGAAAGGAAGGGAGGGAGGTGGAAGGGAGAGAGGGCTGGAGGAAGGAAGGAAGGAAGGAATAGGGGGAAGAGTGAAAGAAAGGAGAGAGGAAGAAAGGAAAAGGGGGAAAGGAAGGGAAGAGGGGCAGAAAAGGGCTTCTCTGGGCCCAGAGAAGGCCTTTTCTGTCCCCCGCACACCATCCCCTGGGCCTTCTATGGGGGCAGTAGGCAGTGTGTGGGGGAAAAGGGCTTCTCTGGGCCTACCAAGGTTTATTCAGATATAAGCTCTCCCTCCTCTGTGAGGGCAGTTCTGCACGCTCACCCCCCACATAGCTAGCAATCCAAAACAGTCCAGTGGAGCCTGAGCGGTGGGTGTTGACTTCTGACACACTTCTGGTGATGTCAGGGGGTGTGGCATATTCAAATAAGTTATGCTAATAAGTTATGCTAATGAGCTCCTGCACCTCTTTTTCTACGAAATGACCCCTGCTTAAACTATACTGTTTTTTTGTTTTTGTTTGTAATTCATTGTCAGATATATCCAGTCCTTTGACCTTTGCTGAGAATCTTGGTGCCCCTAAAATCTGATATCTCTCCACATATCCATAAATGGCCTGTCTGCTCTTTCACAAGAGATGCTTAAATTAATTTTTGGGTTTCCCAAAACTTTCTTGCTTTGTGATTTGACATCATATCAACCAATATTATGCCAACAAACATGCAGTTTATATGTTTTTAAGTACTGGGCCTACTGACTTGGTGTCATGATCATGGGCCTATTGTGGTGCGGCCTACAGGCTCTGGGGAGGCCTAGTGGCTTCAAGGAAGCCTGTATTGGAGTAGTCATCAGGGCCTACATTTCCCAGGTTCCCTCTGGACCCTGTGATTGGGTAACAGGAGATTTTGGGGGGAAAACTACACCAGCCGGGGAACAGAGGGTAGTGCCTGGGAAGAGGAGATAAAAGGTCTTGCCCAGAGTGGGAGGGTGTTTGCTCTTAGGTGGAGGCTGCTGCAGAAAGAGAGATCCCTTATTCAAAAAGGGATGAGTTAGACTGTGAACAGGTACTTAGGGAAGGCTAGGACTGTGTAGACAGATGCGTTAGGATTTATTATTTTACTGATTTACCTTTACTTTGCTCATTTTTTCTACTTGTTATTGATCTAAAGTTGTTAAATCTCTTAATAAAACTAGTTGTTACTCTGGTCTTCACACCTCATTTGGTCACGTACAAGGGGAAACCTGTTGTGAAAGTACTGTAAAAGGGGTAGGGTGGGTGCTCTGGGCCCTCCCAAGGAGAGTCATACCAGAGTGGTGGCAGCCAGCAGTGAGCCTACCTAGATGCTGCCCACAACACTTGGTCAAAATGCTATATAGGAGCCCACTGAGATAAAACTTTCACATTTTTAGAGGTATTGGGGGGGATTTTAGAGGGTATCATCTAAAATCAAATCTCACCATTTTGAGTGATGTATGCTGCATTATCCATTTCCTGAAATCAACTCCCCTCCCACTAAATAAAACCCATTAAAAACATGTATTACAGCTGAAGAAATTTCCTTACTGCCTCCTGTTACAGCCACCTTTTATATATTACTAGTAATAAGGCCTGTTGCTGAAATAAATGCAACGGACTGTAGAAAGAGGGTCTGGGCGAGTGCTCCAGCCTGCAGCAGTTGCCCATATCCTTTCCCTCGCCGTCAGCTCCACTCAACTGCCATGCCAGACTGCCACAGGATGGGAGCCATGCTGAGCTGACTGCTGCTGAAGCCGAGAGGCCAGGGCTCACTGTGGGCAGTATGGTGGGCCTACTGCCCCCCATCTGCCGGAAGCCACTCAACCTGGCTGCTGGGCTGAACTGCACCTTGTCTTGAGCTCCTTGGAGGCAAAGCTGAAACAAAAACCACCATAGATGGGCAAAAAGGGGAAGCTTGGAACACTGGGGAGGGGGCGGCATCCCAGACCGCGGTCTCCCATGGCCGCTCCCTGCCCTTTCCCATGCCTGCTATCTCTTGCTCGGACCTGCCAAACTTTTCTCCTGCCTCTTGGAAGGAGTGCAAGATCGTGCAAAAGCATGCAAGGCCGTTCAGTGCCTGGTCAGGGAGCCAGGCCCAAGGGGTTGTGTTTGTTTTTGCCCCATCTTCCGCTGCCTCTGCCATGTGGGCGCAGAAAGGCGGGTGAAGACTCTCCCCATCGGCCCTGCCCTCCCCGGAAGTTCCTTTCCCTGTGCACCTGATGGGTTTTTTTTTGGGGGGGAAGTCTAGAGATGGTCCGATTTTGCAAAGGAATGAGGGCGCTGACAAAGGAGCTGAAGGAAGGCGGCTGCTACTTCTTCTCCTTGGTGGGGGCAACGCAGCTGCTCCCGGTCCTTGGCTGCTGCTACCTCTGGATGGCTGAGCCCTACAACTTGGACACGCCCAGCACCCTGGTCTTCCAAGGGCTGCAAAGCACCTTGTTTGGCTACTCAGTGCTGCTGCACAGCCATGGGCCCAGCAGATGGTAAGTGGAGTGGCTCTTTCTTCCCCGCCCCACACGAAAAAAGCTCACTGGTGGATGCTCTTTGATGCCTGGCACCACCCGGCCCTCCTGGAGCCCTACCAGCGCCCTGCGAAGCCAGCTGGGGGGGTGAAGACAGGGAGCAGATGGATGCTGCCCTGCCAAAGGGGAGGCCCCATGCTACCCATCCCTCTCGGAGCCCTACTAGCGTTGTCAGAAGCCAGTGGGGGGGAGACGGGCAACAGACGGACACCACCCTGCCAAAGGGGAGGCCCCATGCTACCCACCTGTCATGGCACAAACCCTGCCTGCGGGAGCAGGGCCGCCACTGCTGCAAGGCTCCACTTGGCTGATCTTCTCCAGAGCGTTGGCAAATGGCTGTGTCTGCTGAGGGCATAATCTGTTCTGAGGTGAGTTTTGGCAGGCGTGGGCGGGACTCAGGCAACACAGCTAATGCATAGGGACACCTTCTGATTGGCAGTGCAGGCACCCAACAGATTTTGGTGCACATAGAACTTTGCCACTCCAAAACAGAATTATTATATAGGAGAGGTCAGAGTAGAGGGAAACCTTCTCAGGATGGAAAAGAAGTTTGGTAGCATTTCCTAAGACAGAGTTTGGTGTAGTGGTTAAGAGCAGTAGACTCTAATTTGGAGAACTGGTTTGATTCCCCACTCCTCCACATGCAGCTGCTGCATGACCTTGGGTCAGACACAAGTTCTCTCAGAGCTGTTCTCTCAAGAGCAGTTGTCTCGGGGCTCTCTCAGCCCCACCTACCTCACAGGATGTCTGTTGTTGGGAGAGGAAGCGAAGAAGATTGTAAGCTGCTCTGGGACTCTGAGTGGAGGGCAGGGTATAAATCCTCCTCCTCCTCCTTCTTAAATCAAGAATTATATGAGAGAGTCTTATACCCTCAAGGATAGAGGGTAGCACTCAGAGAGAGGGTATCACCTGGATACCCCTTGGTGTGTGGGCTCCCTCAGGGGGCAATTCTCTTCCCAATGTTGTTTAACATCTATATACACCTTCTCACCCAGCCAGTGCAAAGATTTGGGCTGGGATGCCATCAGTATGCTGATGACACCCAGTTGTATCTGTTGATGGGTGGCTGGCCAAACATCACCCCAGCAAGTATGGCTGAGGAACTGGAGGCCATGGTGGGCTGGCTGAAACAGAGCCGGCTGAGACTGACTCCATCTAAGACAAAGGTTCTGTGGCTGGGTAGGGGGACTCAGGATTGGCATGCCAACTCCTGTCTCTAACACCAGCCTGGGTGTGATTCTGGATGCCTCCCTATCTATGGAGACCCAGATCACAAATGTTGCCAACCTAGCATTCTTCCAGCTGCACTAGGTCGGGCAACTGGCCCCCTTCCTGTCTCTCCCAACCTAGCCACAGTAATCCATGCAGGATTACCCTTCAGTCTGACCTGGAAATTGCAACCGGTTCATAATGCAGCGGGGCACAGGTCCTCACCAGAACCCCATGGATGGCACACATTCAACCAGTGCTCTGCCAGCTGCACTGGCTCCAGATGGGGTACTAGATTAGGTTCAAGGTTTTGGTATTAACCTTTAAGGCTCTAAATGGTCTAGGACCTATGTATCTATGGGATTGCCTCTTCTGTTATACCCCCTGAAGAGCATTATGCTCTGCAGATAAGAACTTACTGGTGATCCCTGGCTTGAAAGATATCCAGCTGTTCTTGACCAGAGCCAGAGCTTTTCTGGCCCTGGCTCCAACCTGGTGGAACTCTCTGCTGAATAACATCCATGACATGTGGGACCTTATGCAGTTCTGCAGGGCCTGTATTGCAGAGATGTTCCACCAGGCCTATGGTTGAAGAAGAAGAAGAAGAAGAGATTGGATTTATACCCCGCCCTTCACTTGGAGTCTCAGAGCGGCTTACAAACTCCTTTCCCTTCCCCATCCCACAACAGACACCCTGTGAGGTAGGTGGGGCCGAGAGAACTCTAACACAAACTGCTCTTTCAGGAACAGCTGTGCCAGAGCTTGTGACTGAACCAAGGTCACATCAGCAGGTGTAAGTGGAGGAGTGGGGAATCAAACCTGGTTCTCCCAGATTAGTGTCCACAAACTTAACCACTACACCAAACTGGCTGAGGACAACAATGGCATGACAACTCCTGGCTCTTGATGGCATGCCTCTAACACCAGCCTGGGTGTGATTCTGGATGCCTTCCTATCTATGGAGACCCAAATCACAAATGTTGCCATCCTGCCTGGCACTCCCTTTCTTTCTTCCCCCCATGGGGGGGGTAACTGTATAATTTGATTATTTTAGTGCCATCTGAAACTGTTTTAAAGTTAATTCAAATTGTTTTGTTTTAAACTGTTTTATTGATTTATGCATGTGTTTTATGTTGTTGTTCACTGCCCTGAGCCTTGTGTGTACAGGGGAGGGCAGTCTAAAAGTCTAATTTTACAGGCAGGACCTGTAAAACAGAGCTCTTCCACCAGGCTTTCGATTAGGAGCTGCCACCGAGGAATTGAGTCATCGGAACATCTATGGCCCTAGATATACCACTGGTTATACCAGCAATGCACCGTCTACTGAAGATTGCCATCATTTGTATTTACATTGTGTTTTAGTATTGTATGCTATTTAACTAATTTATTGTATCTATTGTTTTATATTAATTGATTGCTGTACGCCGCCTTGACCCAACTTGCCTGACAAGGCGGAACAGAAATCAAAGCAATAAATAAATTAATAATAAATAATTCTGCAAAGAATACTCAAATTAAAAAGGTATTAATACATACTACATTGCAAGATGCAGATTTCCACTTCTATCCTGCAAGTTACTGCATTTCAGTGTCTAGTCCCCTCCCATAATTATTTGTGGCTCTTAAAATGGCACTAAGGACCAAAAGGAAGGGGTAGGGTTGCCAGGTCCCCTGGGGGGTGGGGTTTTGCCTGTTCAATGGGCCCCTTACCCACTGGCCTGGATCAGGCTGCTGGAGGGAACCTCACCCCCAAAGTGCCGGGATTGCGGCGATGTGCCCAGCGTGATGATGTCACACAGAGGTGATGTCATCGCACCGGGCATGTTGCTGGGGGACGGACACCATATAATTCAAGGGAAAACTCTATGCGCACACTGATGAAGTTCCAGAGAGGGCCAGGACTCTCCCACTGCAGCTAAAGTTAGGACCTGGCAACCCTAGGAAGGGGGGACACCCAGCCCACCTAGTCAGTCTCATTTGATACACTTTCTGGAAGACTCATTATTTGGTAAGTTAGGGAAGAGGTGTTCTGTTTTTTCTCTCTGAAGATGGGAGATACAATAGGCTTGGCTATGACATAATGGGGTGAAGAAGTGTGCATGCACACAAAAACTTATACCCAGAATTAAACTTTTTTAGTCTTAAAGGTGCCACTGGGCTCAAACTTTCTTCTGTTGCTTCAGACCAACATGGCTACCCACCTGAATCTAACATAATGGACTGTGTGAGGGTCAGGATCCTTTGACCAGGTCCAAGACCATCTGTCACGTTCTTGCAAGTAGCCTGAATTTATAAATGTTACAGATGTGAGAATATTCTAAATAATCACTCCAGCTCCTAATCACTTATATAAATGATTGTAAAGGAAAAAAATTGAATTCTAATTGAATTTTCTCACACAGGTATAAATTGACCCATTTGTACCTTTTTTTCCTAGTGTTATCTTTAAAAAGCCGCAAGCTTCTACTATGTGGTGCAGTACCCCTTTCCTTGCTCGCCTTTTCCCTCCAAGAGAGGAAGAACTCCTGGGCTGTAGGGATATGTGTATGTGTGTGTGGGGGGAGAGACAGGGAAGGGGTAAACTGTACTAGAGAAAAACTGTAGAAACTAAAAATAGATCAAAGCCAGCAGCATAAAAGCATAACCATTTTTAAGTGGGCATTGTGTTACCAGACCTAAATACAGGACAGAGGGATATATCTGTACAGTGTTATGTGGGATGAGGGAACCTCAAAACTAATAAAAGGGGGGTAGTGCAAAAGCAAAACTGATCTTAAGTCGCCTTTACATTGCTAGACAAAACTGATCACACATTTTCACTTTCAGTAACCTGAACATTTCTATACTCTTTGATAATGTGCTTATAGCCAACTTTCTTTAATAACAAGGCTTAAAGTGGAATGACTTCTAAACAAAAATATCAAAGCTGAGCAAAAGATAGGCTTTTTTTAAAAAAAAGAAAGAAAGAAAGGAACTATGAATTAAATTGACCTTATGTTCAGAAACGTTCCCACATATAGCTTGATGTTTTAAATTCCTTCCCTTCCCTCTGTTCTAGACCTAGGATAGGCGCCTTTGATGAAATGAGACAGAGCAGGGACTTAAAGATAAATCATCTCTGATAGCACCTTGTTTAACCTTTGGCAGTTATTAAAACAGTAATGCCCAATGTTTAACCTTTGGCAGTTATTAAAACAGTAGCATATACATATTTTCTTCCTGTCCAAGTTGGAGTCCTCTCTTCCAAGAGCGAAGTCTGAAAATTGCATGAACCACTGAAGCTGTTTTTATAAGCAACTTGGACAACTCAAAAAGCACCTCAGGGCTGTTTCAGACAAAAAAAGGAGTAGGAATTAAAGCATCATCATAGTACAAAGTTAAAAAAGAAGTTAGGGAATCTCAACTGTAAGGAAAACAAATATACTGGTTATAGGAATAATACAAGAAAAGTCACCAGCAAGGAATTGATTTTCATCTTGATGAAAGCAAGGATACCACCCATTCTGAAGAAACACTTTGGCCAATTATCTGGCCACCAAAAGAGAGAGAGGGAAAGAAAAAAAATATGTATTCCAGAGAATGGAACTATTGATTCATATTACAATTTAAAGTATTAACAGCCAAAGGTGCAAAGGAGGTTCTGACCAGGGAGCCAATTGTTAACACTTCAAAAACTAGGAATGTGATGGGATGATGAGATGGGAAAGTGTGGAGTGATGAAAGAGGAACAAGAAGAGCTCTTATCGAGACCGACTCTTCTTTGCAAATCTGACAGTACACGTTAGCCTGTCATTCAGTAGACAGTGCCTATGAGTTACCTAGAGAAACTGATTATCTAGAGACACACTTATGCTTTTAAAAAGTTGATCAAAGGTCTTTTTAAAAATGATAACTGATTTAAAATAGCAGCACATTCCCATTTTGAGGATTTGGGGACACAGCACATTTCAAGCTAGGGGACAAACACGTTTTAAATCTGAATCTGTCCCAGTTATGCATAAAGCAGTGGATGGGGCCACAATTGTTAGGGAGTGTATCTAGGGGATAAATCTCCCCCCTCGTGCAGTTTATCTCCCCCTTCCCTCAGGCCCTGTTCTGATCTGATTTCCAGTAGGGACATAAGAGTAGCCCTGCTGGGTAGGACCAATGGCCCATCATCCTATTTCCTGCAGTGGCCAGTCAGATTTTACAGGGAAGCCCACAGACTTCAGTCTGCACTTGCTAATTCCTCCCCAGCATCTGACAGTCAGAGGCATTCATTATGCCTCTGAACCTGGAGGTTTCGTTCAGCCATCAGGGATAATAGCCAGCAATTTCCTCCATAAATCTGTCCCAGCATCATTTTAAATCCATGTAAGCCAGAGGCCATCACCTCAGCTTGTGGCAATGAGTTCCACTAGCTTCCTTGGAGTGAAGCAGTGTTGCCTTTGGTCTGTCTTGAATATATTGCTAATGACTTTCATAGGAAGACCACAAGTTCCAGGCTTATGGACCACAAATTCCATTTTTTCTACACTATGCATATACTCTGTGCACCTACATCATATCACCCTTTGGTCACCTTCTGGACTAAAAAACTCCAGATGCTTTAGCCTTTCTTTATAGGAAGGGGCTCCAATCCACAATTATTCTGGTTGTCTTTTTCTGCTGTTTTCCTAGTGGTTTGACAATGTTTGAAAGATGCAGCAACCAGGACCATATACAGTATTCCAAAATAGGCCACACCAAGGTCTTGTATAAGCACACTATTATACTGATGGTTTTCCTTTCAATCCTTTTCCTGATCATCCTTATATGGCATTTGCCTTTTTAAAATCATCACTGTGTCACCATTTTTAGCAAGCTATCCACAACAAATCAAAGTCTTGGTTTGTCACCAGCAGCTCTGTCCCAGCTAATAAAGTTAGGGGGATTGTGTACCTCTTAGCACTTACTTACAGTGAATTTCATAGAATCATAAAACTAGAAGGGGCCATACAGGCCCTCTAGTCCAACGCCCTGCTCAGTGCAGGATCAGCCTAAAGCATCCCTGACAAGTGTTCATCTAGCCGCTGCTTGAAGACAGCTAGTGAGGGGGAGCTCACCACCTCCCTAGGCAGCCAATTCCACTGCTGAACTACTCTTACTGTAAAAACATTCTCCCTAATATTCAGCAGGAACCTTTCTGCCCCTAATATAAACGCATTATTATGAGTCCTATCCTCTGCTGCCAGCAGGACTGGCTCCCTGCTCCCCTCTAAGTGACAACTTTTCAAATATTTAAAGAGAGCAGTCATATCCCCACTAAGCCTTTTACTTTGACTTCCAGAAAACTTTCGATAAAGTTCCTCATCAAATGCTCCTAAGTAAGTGCAATAGTCACGGGATAAAAGGACAAGTCTTTTGTGGATCAAAAACTGGCTTATAAATAGGAAACAGAGAGTGAATATAAATGGGCAATTTTCTCAGTGGATGGTGGTCAGCAGTGGGGTACCACAAGGATCAGCACTTGGACCAATGCTTTTTAATTTGTTTATTAATGATTTGGACTTGGGAGTAAGCAGTGAAGTGGCTAAATTTGCAGATGGCATGAAGTTGTTCAGGGTGGTGAGAACCAGCGAGGATTGTGAGGCACTCCAAAGGGATCTGTCGAGGATGGGTGAGTGGGCATCAGCATGGCAAATGGGGTTCAATGTGGCCAAGTGCAAAGTGATACACATTGGAGCCAAAAATCTTAACTATAAATACACACTGATAAGGTCAAAACTGGCAGAGACTGACCAAGAGAGAGAGATCTTCGAGTCGTAGTAGATAACTCACTGAAAATGTCAAGATCTTGTGCGACTGCAATAAAAAAGGCCAACGCTATGCTTGGAATTATTAGGAAGGGAATTGAAAACAAATCAGCCAGTATCATTATGCCCCTGTATAAATCAATGGTGCAACCTCATTTGGAGTACTGTGTACAGTTCTGGTCACCACACCTCAAAAAGGATATGATAGTATTGGAAAAAGTGTGGAAAAGGGCAACTAGAATGATAAAAGGGTTGGAACACTTTCCCTATAAAAAAAGGTTAAAGTGCTTGGAGCTCTTTAGCTTGGAGAAATGATGGCTGACGGGTGATATAACTGAGGTTTATAAGATTATGCATAGGATAGGGCAGGTCGAGAAAGAAGCACTTTTCTCCCTTTCTCATAATACAAGAACTTGTGGGCACTCCATGAAATTGCTGAGCAGTCGGGTTAGAACAGATAAAAGGAAGTACTTCTTCACCCAAAGAGTGATTAACACATGGAATTCACTGCCACAGGAGGTGGCAGCAGCTACAAGCATGGACAGCATCAAGAGGGAATTAGATAAACATATGGAGCAGAGTTTTCTTCCTGACTGAGTTTTGTTCCCTACTGAGCATTCCCAAGTCCCTCAGCCTTTCCTCATAGGGCTTGGTCTTCAGGCCGTTGACATAGGAACATAAGAGAAGCCAATGTTAGATCAGGCCAATGGCCCATCCAGTCCAACTCTCTGTCACACAGTGGCCAAAAATACCAGGTGCCATCAGGAGGTCCACCAATGGAGCTGGGATACTAGAAGTCCTCCCACTTTGCCCCCCCAAAGCACCAAGAATACAGAGCATCACTTGCCCCAGACTGAGAGTTCCTATGTATACCTTGTGGCTAATAGCCACTGATGGACCTCTGCTCCATGTTTATCCAATTCTCTCTTGAAGCCATCTTCATTGTTCTCCATTCTGTCCACACCCTTTTTAAAGTGAGACCTCCGGAACTACACAAAGTACACCCCAAGACTGCATTAGCCTTTTTTGGCACTGCATCACACTGACTGTTCATATTTAAATTATAGTCTACTTGGACCCCAAGATCTTGTTCATACACACTGCCACCTAGAAGTGTGTTCCCCATCCAATATGCATGCTTATCATTTCTGTTATCCAGATGCAGAACTCTGCAATTATCCTACCTGAATAGCATCTTTTTCACACCCTGTCAATATCCAACAAAGCCGACTAACAACTCACTATCACTTTGGGCCTTCAACTTTAAAGTGGTCAATTGGCAAATTATCCTAAATAATTATGCTGGACACAAATAGCAGATGCAATGGAGGCAGAAAAGATTTCTTTGCTTCTTTCACTGCCACTTTGCTATAGGCCATCGACTGGGCTCCATAGCGTATTGCTGTAGTTTTGTCACAAATTCATCATCAAATTTGCTCTATCAGTCTGAGCAGCCTATTTGATTCTCCAAGCTCCTTGGTAAATGAAGGAACAAGAGAGCACCAAGGGTGCAGAGGGCATTAAGGAGTGATTTGATCAATGTTCCACCAAAGATCCTTATTCCAGTCCTTGGTGAGCTCATTGAGGGACTGCCAACAGGTCCTGAAAAACCCAGCAGAGCATTCTGGAAACCAGTAGGATCCATAAGTCTCTGCAGGTGAGCAAAAATAGTCTCTCTCCCCTTGTGGAGAGGAGTAGCGAAACTCATCCTGGCGTTTAAGAAGAAGTGATCTGACCATAGCACCATTTGGATTCAACTGCACTATCCAGGTCTACACCTGCGAAAAAATCAAATCCCACATGTGGCCTGCTTCATGTGTGGAAGCTGACACAACCTGGGAGAGTACCAATGCTACTATGGACAACATGAAATCCAAGGCAGCACCTGACAAGGCAGTGTTTGCATGGACGCTAAGATACCCCAGGACTACCAGTTGTGGGAAATGCATTGTCCAGTCAGATGGCTGACCTATAGTGCCTAGCAACCCTCAGACACATTTCTTTAGAGGCATGTCCTTCCCTCCATTTCTTGAACATTTCCTCCCCCCCCATCTCATAATTGAGTTCTCTGTTCATCCACATTGGCTTCTTGGATTCCTTACCATATTTCCATCTTGTTGGAATAGAAACGGCTTGTCCTTCCTTCCCTTCCCCTCACCCAGGTACTTTCCACTGGGCTGTCATGCACCTTCTTCAGTATTTCCTGAGAAGCAAACCCTGTCCTCACATATAGCCCCACTCCATTTCCTCGTCAACCCACTACTACATTCCATTCATGGGACTCACCCCATCAAATCTCTGTAATGCCTACTAAATCATACTACTAATGCCTCTGTCTGCATTAAAAGCTCAAGCTTTTCCTTCTTATTGCCAGAGCTTTTGGCATTGGTACATAGGAACCTGAAGCCATGCACCTTCAGCTCCATTTGACCTGGCCTTCCTAGGTGGGCCTCTGCTGTATGCTCTCCTTCACTGAAATCCCTGTTGGTCATCTCCTTCACCTTGTGATGTCAGTTTAAAGCCCTTCTGATGAATCTCCCCAGGTTCCTGCCAAACACATTCTTCCCCGACGCTGATAGGTGAAGTCCATCACATGCTATTAGGCTGTCTTCAAGAAAATTTAGACTATATTTCCAGAATCCAAATAGCTCTTGTTGGCACCACCAAGGCAGCCAGTGGTTCACTTCCATCATCTTCTGTTCCCATTGCATTCCTCTCCCTTTGACAGAAAGGATCAAAGAGGATACCATCTGTGCCCCCATTCCCTTTAGCTTTCTTTTGAGAATTTCATACTCATGGAGTTCATTGTGATAGAGTTCACATTATTTGTTGGGATGGAGGGAGTAGGAGGCAGGCAGGCAGAAGAGGACCTCATTTGGAAACTCCCCCCCCTGCCCTGTAAACATGTCTCTGGCACTCCCCCTTCTCAGGGGGATTGTTTGGCCTGGAGTCTGAATGGAGCTTCTGCCTTCTGAACAAAATGTATTTTGTGAAGAAATATGAGGTTCTCCAGCGGGCAGGCGAGCCCAGTCGAGTCACTCTGTGGGGCAGCTCGCTGCTGGCTCACTACTGGAGCAGCGCCAGTGTTAATTATTAAAAAAATGTTTCCTGTGATGTAAACTTGTGGGGCATGGCTGTAAATTAAGGAGAGTAGCCCCCAAATGCCCCACCATAGCCTGCAAGCAACACAGTTCTCAGGCAGGTTGTGTGTGTCAGGCCTGATCATATGACGATCCATACCCCTCATCTGCCAAGTAAGCAGCAGGGAGGGGAGGAGTTCTTCTTATCAACATACCTCTTTTGATATAAAAACAAATCACCCCTCATAAACATTCTTTATACTTAACTGAGACAGATCTGTGATCAACTGCAACTTGGCTATAAGTCTGCATGCTGAAAGAACCAGTTCTAAGGAGGGTCTGGTTTCAGGTAGTTTAATATATAGAGCAGTCTTTGAACTACACCATCCAGTTACAAGGTTCTTAACAATTCCCTGCACATCTAAGGGTTTTGATTCATTATAGGCCACTACACCACCCTGGGCTTATTATCCTCAGCTCCCTGAGACCTTTCCTTCTCAACAATATCCCTTCCAAGTTTCCCAAGGCTTCCTTGAGCTTGCTTAAACTGTGTAGCACCACTGTGTGTGGGCCATAAGCTTGCTCAGTCTCTTTCTGAGGCAAGTTCATACTGCAGCATGACTACCCAGGATGGTAAGATCCCTACACCATGTTGTTAACAAGTGTTGCCACCTTTGAAGTACCAACCTAGGTCACTGCCTAAGTATTTCTAGTCAGGGCTCTTTTTGTAGAAAAAGCCCAGCAGGAACTCATTAGCATAATAGGCCACGCCCAACAAAATAAACTTATTAGCATATTAGGCCACACCCTGACAGCACAGCTCATTAGCATATGAGGCCACATTGACAAGCAAGGGACAACCCAGAAGATTAAAGAGGGAAAGAAAAAGGGAAGGAAGGAAGGAAGGACGAGAGGAAAGAGAGAGAGAGAGAAAGAAAGAGAGAAAGAAAGAAAGAAAGAAAGAAAGAAAGAAAGAAAGAAGGAAAGAAAGAAGGAAAGAGGAAAGAGAGGAAGGAAGGAAGAGAAGGGTAAAAGAGAAAGAAAAGGAGGGAAAGGAAAGGAGGAAAAGATGGCAAAGAGATGAAGGGAAGGGAGGCTCTCCCCCCCCCCAATCAAGCCCCCGCTCCCCCCACCCCTGCAGATACCTTACTTACCATTGGCGGGGGCCAGGTAAGCTGGTGGCAGGCCTCTCCAGCCTCCCCCCAGCTGCAGCACTCCTGCTGCCGGGGATGCTGGGGGGGGGGGACTCTTCTACATCCGGGGCCCAGTGCTCCTAGGGGCCTGGACGCTGCAGGGGTGGCTCTTCGGTGTCCCCCGGGCCCAGCGCTCCAGCGTGGGCCAGGGACACTGCGAGGGGTGGGGGGGTCTTTCCCAGCGTCCCCCAGCCCAGCGCTCCTGCACCGGCCAGGGATGCTGCGAGGGGCAGGGTTTTTTTCCCCCAGCGTCCCCCGGCCCAGCACTCCTGCGCGGGCCGGGGACGCTGCGAGGGGTGGAGTTTCCCCCCCCCACGTCCCTGGCCCAGCGCTCCTGCGTGGCCGAGGACGCTGCGAGGGGCAGGGGGTGTTTCCCCAGTGTCCCCCGGCCCAGTGCTCCTGCGTGGCCAGGGACGCTGCGGGGGGCGGGGGTTTCCCAGCATCCCCTGGCTCAGTGGTCCTGCATGGCCGGGGACGCTGCGGGGGGCGGGGCAGGCTCAGGAGTCAGCTGGAATGCCATTCCGGTGTGTTCCGGCCCAAGAATAGCCCTGTTTCTAGTGATAGGGTCAGCTTTAATTCAAAGGTCTGAGCAACATGATCACTTTTCCCACAGCAACCTTACATATAGGACTCTGTCACTAAGTTTTATCCAGGGATATCAGAGTCAACACAAGCATACTCATTGGGGAGGTGCCAGTGCTTGAGATACCTGGGTGAAGTCTTCCTACAACACATCAATGGATCTCATGATCCAAGCATTCAATGAGAAATACAACCATCTAGAGGAGGGGCAATGCCCATGGGTATCTTTGTGTGAAATCCATGTAGTTGTGGTTTATTTTTCATTCTGTCTCCTCACTCCTCCATAATGGCAGCAGTCCCATTTCTATGGCATTAATCTCAGACTTCCTGTTCACATGGAGAAGGGGTCAACTTCCTAATTTGTTATTTCCTTGTTTCATGAGAACAGTAAGACTTTGATAGGATATAATCATTTTTGTAACACATTAAATTCATGTATTTTACTTGTATTTGTGCATGAGTGTGACTGCCTTATTAAAACAAATAACAAAACAGCATAAAACAGTCTGTTACTCAATAGAGAAACAGCAGAAAACCATAATCAACAGTTATAAGAATAAGAAGACATATAATTGATTTACTTATATTTTAGCATGTGGCAGTGGTAGTCAGTTTCCTCCTTTTTGTTGCTCCAGTTCCATGGTTCACAGGATGAGTTGTTGGAGTCTTAGCATCATGTTCAAGACATTATCAAAAGTATTTTCCGTCAAGCCCTTTGTGGACATGAATACATTGGCTCTCATGAGGCTTTACCGCTTTGTACAGAGGCACAAATACAACAGATAGGCAGGCGAAACATAGCTCCTGAGGCCACAAAGGGAATTACTTGCAGAACTAGAATGACTACACTAGACTTTATTTGCAAAGCACTGAGTTACTCCAAACCCCATTGTACTTCTTAAAAACATGGAACTGGAAGGGATCTCAAGGGTCATCTAATATAACCCTCTGCATGATACAGGAAATTCACAATTACCCCCCCCACTCCCCCAGTGACCCCTGCTCTATGCCCAGAGGAAGGCAAAAAAATCTCCAGGATCCAATCTGTCCTGGAGGAAAATTCCTTCCTGGGCCCAAAGCGACAATTGGCATTACCCTTGGCATATAAGAAAGGGCCATGACAACTAGTCATCCCTTCCCACCCTCCCTCTCATTATCTGCTTAAATTCACAGAATCAGCATTTGCTGTCAGAAGGCCATCTAACCTCTGCTTAAAACCTCCAAAGAAGGAGAGCCCACTACCTCCAGAGGAAACCTGTTCCACTGAGGAACCGCTGTCAGGAAGTTCTTTCTAACGTTTACCCAATAACTCTTATTGATTTGATTCCAATCCATTGCTTCAGATCTGACCTTCTGGGGCAACTGAAAACAACTACTATCCATCCTCTATATGACAGCCCTTCAAATACTTAAAGATGGCTATCATATCCTGTCTCAGTCATCTCCGCTGCAGGCTATACATCCCCAGCGCCTTCAACCTTTCCTCATAGGACTTGGTCTCCGGACTGTCCACCATCTTTGTTTCCCTCCTCTGGACACATTCCAACTTGTCAACATCCTTCTTAAACTGTGGTGCTCAAAACTGAACACAGTACTCCAAGTAAGGTTTAACCAGAGCAGAGTAAAGTGATATCCTTCTGTTGATGCACCCCAAAACTGCATTTGCCTTTCTAGCTACTGGATCATACTGCTGACTCATGTTCAGTATATGGTCTACTAAGACCCCTAGATTCTTTTTGCATCTACTACTGACAAGACAAGTCTCCCTCATCCTATAATTTTGTTTTTGACCTTTTCCTACCTGAATGCAGAACTTTATATTTATCTCTGTTGAAATTAATTGTATTAGTTTTAGCCCAGTTTTCCAGCCTGTCAAGATCATCCCATCTTCTACTGTATTTGCTACCCCTCTCAAGTTTGTATCATCTGTAAATTTAATAAGCATCTCCTCTATCCCTTCATCCAAGATGTTGAACAACATGGGACAGATCTCTGAGGCACTCCACTTATTACTCCCCTCCAAGAGGATGAGGAACCATTAAAAAGAACTGTTTGGGTGTGATCTGTCAACCAGTTACAAGTCCACCTAACAGTAATAGGAGCCAAACCACTTTTTACCAACTTGTCAACAAGAATATAATGTGGAGCCTAATCAAAAGCCTTAGAGAAATCAAGATAAACAATGTCTAAAGCATTCTCCTGATCCAACAAGGTAGTAACTCTCTCAGGTAAGGTTACTCTGACATGACTTGTTCTTGAGGAATCCATGCTGGCTCTTAGTAATCACAGCCATCTTTTCTAAATGCTCAAAGACTATCTTTGATGATTTGTTCTAAAACCTTTCCAGGTATAGACATTAAGCTGATGTTTCAATAGTTACCTGGATCCTTCTTTTTCCCCTTCTTGAAGATGGGGACAATGTTTGCTCACCACCAATCTTCTGACATCTTACCTGTTCTCCAAGAATTACCAAAAATAATAGACAGAGGTCTGAAATTACATCAGCAAATTCCTTTAGTACCCTTTGATGCAATTCATCTTGCCCTGAGAACTTCATTTTGTTTAAAGAAACTAGATGTTTATGTACCATCCCTACGTATATCCTTGACTGCAACTGCCTTCCCTCATCATGTGTTCTCTTTTTGCCAAGTTGAGCACCATTTCTCTTGCAAAAGAAGGCTGAGGCAAATTAGGAATTGAACAGTTCTGCCCTCTCTTCATCGTTAAAATTTCACTTTCCTCTCACTGCAATGGGCCTACCACTTCCTTGTTCTTTTACTTGCTCAGTAAAAATACACCCAAAGAACTATTTTTGTTGTGTTTGCCATCTCTTGCTAGCCTAAGCACATACTGGACTTTAGCTTTTCTAAGACTCTCCCTACAAGCACTGGCTATTTTTTTATATTCATCCTTGCTTTATGGCCCTTCTTCCAGTTCCTAAATGAGTCTTTTTTAATTCTCAGATCTTTAGAAAGATGTTTATGGAGCCACTCTGCCTTCTTTAGCTTCTTCCCATTTTTCTTCCTTGTGCCTTCAATATCTTGCTTTTAAGAAACTCCCACTCCTTTTGAATGCCCTTCTCCTTAAGTATCTCTGCACATGCTACCCATCATAACTTTGTTGTTAAAATTACCTTTTCTAAAGTCCATCCTATATGTCTGACTACATACAGCTTTTCCCTTCCCCAAGATCTTAAATTCAAAAATTGCATGTGTAATTACACTGTGTAAAATGCTGCTGTCAATTTCCATCATAGCAGAATTAAAGTTTATATAGTTTATAAAATATATAAAGTTTATATATTTTAAAAAGCTTGATCATCATCTATATACTATTAGTGATGTGTGGCCTCCAACTGCAGAGATCTAAATCCACGGATCCGGGCCACATGGACACTAAAGAGATTTTTCTGCAAACTTGGGGGACCCCCTAGGATTGCAAAAAAAAAAAAAATCCAAATCTTAAAATAGAGAGGGGTGTTTAAATAACCCCTCCAATACAATTGCATTGTCTGCACACGTGCAGAAAATGCTCTTACCTGATGAAAGCAGAGCTGCTACAGCCTGGCTCGGCAGCAGCCACCAGCAGTTGCGCTGGGTACAGCCTCAGCATCAAAGCATGTCTGCAGCTGCACCCAGCCTGGCTGTGGTGGTGGAGGACACCCAGGAGTTGCTGCAGCTTAGCCATGGTGGAGGAGGACACCTGGGATTGCTGTGGCCTGGCCCCAGTGGAGGAGGACTCCCAGCAGCTGCTGCAGCCCAGCTGCAATGGTGGAAGACACCTGGCAGCCGTGCCAGGCTTGGCAGTGGTGGCAGAGGATGCTGGCAGGTACACCTGGCCCAGCCTCAGTGGAGGAAGGCTCCTGGTAGTTGCTGTGGCCTGACTGCAGCAGTGGAGGACACCTGGCAGCTGCACTGGGCTTGGCAGCAGTGGCAGAAGATGCCAGCCACAGATGTGGCAGAGGAGGATGCCAGTAGCTGGGCCAAGCAGTGATGGAGGAGGACACTGGGTTAATTCCCCCCAATGAGTCTCCCACCCCTCGATCCATAAGGGGAATTCGCAATGATAGGGGGAGGGATTCCCCCCACAAGTATCATCGGTGCCCACTTGTCATATTTAACAGCCAACTGGCTGGCCCTCTGTACAAATGATGAAAACAGCAGAACTAAACCACTGACAGACAGGGATTTCTACTTACTCTTGGGATATGCATAAAAAGGAGATTTCATAAACTGCTGAAGCACAGAATATTGGAACAACTGAGAGTCAATGAAAAGAAAAAAACTGGGGGATGAGAGGATAGCCTGCTCAAGCCCCTAAGAGAATCCTCAAAGGGGAGACCTTAGGTAGTGAGATTTCTTCCTCTCCCATGGGCCCCTCTCCCATGGGCCCCCAGCTCGTTACTTCTTGATGGTCCTGTAGGACAACAGAAATGGACAACTATAGATAAGGTAGAGATTTCTCTGCATGTTCAGGAGAAACACCCCCCCCCCCGGTTTGCAGAAAAACCTTGGTTTTAAATTAAAAAAGACACTCCCCATGACTCAATGAGAACTAAGCATTCATAATGGCTCTCCAGCCCCCACCCCCAGAAAAGGAATGTTGAGTGTCAACTAGACAGAATAGCTAGATTCCAGACCAGAAGCACCTTAGAGACCAAAAAGATTTGGGGGAGGGTATGAGTTTTGAAGAGTCAAAGCTCACTTCATCAGAGCTTAGATGCTCAAAAGTTTATACCCCCCAAAATCCTGTTGGTCTCTAAGGTGCCGCTGGACTGGAACCTTGCTGTTCCATGGCAGACCAACACAAGAGAGAAGGAAGCTGTGAGGGAAACTGGTCTGCTTGAACTCCTATACTATTGAGGGAGAACAGGGTCTGGGGACACACATTGTGAGGCAGGTATTCCCCAACTAGTTCCCCTCTCTACCCCAGTCTAGCTTGCTAGAACCCCACCTAGTTCCCCTTGATCCCTTTTAAGGGATTCAACCATGTTTAGAAGCTAAGAGTGTTCCGGCAGGGAAATTAATTAATGAATATAGGAAAAGTGCTTCCTCCAATCATAATTAATTGCATCCAGGATTCTTTAAGCTGCAAAGGCAGCAACGTCCCCAACATTGGAATGGAGGATAAAACTACAGTTGCAGGAACAGATGAGATGTACATTCCCCAGCAACACCCCCCGTTTTTCCATATAGTGTGGGAGAAGTACATGTAACTTCTCTTCCTCCATCACAGTGCTCATGATTAAGGTTTATAGTAGCAGTTTCCTACTCACCTAGCCCAAAATCTCAGCAGTCACGGCTATAGTGCAGTTTCCAGGATTTATGAGGTTTGGGTCTTGGATGAGTAGGAAGCTACTCATTTTGCTGTGGCACTCAGCAGTATCATGCTATTGTGCTATTTAGAGCTTCTATCTACCCCACCACAGAACTCCTTGCAGCTCCCCAATTTGTTTCTAATTGCTTCTGTTTATTCTTCTGTCCTTTTTAGAAAACACCTTAGGCATGTGCCTGATATAAAGCATGGAGGCAACTAACACTTGCATGTCCTTTTTCTATGCTTGGTTTTCCCCAAACTAGCAAGCAATCTAAAATGTTAAGGAAAGGGACAAAGAGCCACTCCAGGTGTATGCAATTCATAGGTCATTTTCACAAACTGAGAGTCTCGTATTCAGGGTCTTCAACTCAAAGGGAAAGCTTCATCAATTAGAATGCACCTGTGACTTAGGTCACATTATTCAGAAACTTTCTTTTCCAGACTATCATTTGCAACAGTACTCAGTCTTCAACCAAGCCTCAAAAATAACAATCAGGACCAATGAGAGTTTTTCCATAATCACAAAAGTGTTCCTTCTGAATACCCCATGCTAGAGTGTTTCCCAGTAAGGAAAAGTATATAGAATTTTTACAATAAATGGTTCTTTGTTGATGCTGAAAATACCATGGAAACAAAAATGTACAAAAATACTTTAATATTGTGTTATGTGAACATGAAAACAATGTAAGATATATTTCAAAATGTTTTGGACAATATAACAATAATGGTTATTATAAGGACGTGATTTTTTTAAGCATGCATAAAAGTGGATAACACTGCATCAGGAAGCCAGTAACAAAAGCAACATGAGCAAGCAAAATGAAATTTGTCAGTAACTATATTGGCTTACATAAATACAGAATATATTGAAAGGATAAAAATCTGTAAATATAAATGATAAAATAACTCAAATAATTGTTAACTTAAAATTCTGTTATGAATGAGGGATGTGCTTTTGTAAACTTAATTACATTGTCTGCTATAACAAGACAATCCCCGATATCTCAGCTTAGTTCACAAGATCTACATCTTCAAACCTGCTGAAAGAAGGCCATCCGACTCAGACAAATCAGCCACCTCCAATGGTTACCTAAGAAATAAAACGTTTTCATCAGCTATAGTTTGTCCTGCACCCTGGTAACTTTCAGACATTGCAAGACTCTTCCTTAGTCTACAGAATCACTGTCTCTGCTATATAGGGCCCTGCATGGGGAGGCAGGTCTCTGAATGGCTTAGATGATTAGTTCTGAATAGTATCTAGGGTTTGATCCAGAGACAACTGTGTGCAACAGGTGGGATCTAACAGGCCATGTATGTGCTTGAGCATCTGAAGGCCTCCTCCTTTCCACAGTCCATGCTCCTGAAAAACTAGTCTTCATTTCTGGGGGACCCCTGCCCCCCTGAATGGCACCTTTCATAGTGTTTACAGGGTGCAGCCAGAAGGGGGGGAAGCAAGACAACTTTTATGTGTTACATATTTACTCAGTTTCAACAATTTATACATCACCTCTCAGCAAACTGCTCCCGTGGCAATGTACAATGGTACATTGTAGATAAGGCATTGATAATCAAATAAAAAAGCAAACAAATCTAAAACCACCAATAAAATCTAAAATAAAACCAGTTATGCAAGTGCTTGGGTGTGGTTCTTTGAATCTCAGTCCAAACGTACACATTCCCTCCTGCACTGATACAGATAGCCAGGCTAAGAAGCCAGACTGTCGATCTAAAAACGCTTCTCTGTTGTGCAGTTTATTATTTTCTGTGCCTGAAGAAACAGACCTACTAATCCCACAGAGTGTTTTCATTACCTAAGTTCAGTGGTGTCCAGATATGAAAGACAGTGGAACTTCTCTGGTTTTCCATGCATGGAAGCATCGTGTGAGAGTATTTGTGTGGACAAACCAGAACCCTGTGCAGTGATATTCACATTGCTATCTGAGGTCTGTAAAGTTATTTTGAAACTTTTTATCCCTTCATACCCTAAGTTCCCAGTATTCCAGACATACTCTCACACCTGTTAACTATTGTCACCATCAACATAATTTACATGTCACGAAGTCTATGAAACAGTATGTTGAGAAGATCTGCTCTGTTCTTGCGCTCATACACACCTTTTAAAATTTTTCAATTAAAATAGTATTTACATATCCTGTTGGCCTGCAGAAATGTTGAGCAATTGGTAAGTTGCCATCAGTGCAAAAACCCTCGATGACATTACTTGGAAGGTCTCTTTTGCTCAATCTCCTTTGTGAATCATACTTTTCCAAGGGCACACAGAAACCTTTTGATGCCGTTGCAACATGTGTGGACATATATTCATGAAGGTGTAAATGTCTAAGTGAAGCTCAAAGTGGGTGAAGATCCGGTGCTTTGAAGATATGATCTATAATATTACAAATTGCATCATCCTTCTTTATCTTGAAAGGTGGCGGCATCTCCACATAACTGCAGCTGTGTGCTGAGCCACCACCTCATCACAAATGCCAAGGCAAATCCCAGGCTTGCAGTGCACCTGTGAGTTCTCTAATCTGGTTCTCATAATACTAACTAAATGCTGAGGTTAGGGGAGGTGGATAACTGCTCAAAAATAGTCTGTTTCCTGGAAAGCAAGCCACATCTAAACTTCCCTCATCGTGGTGTTACTTCCGTTTTACAACTAAGTTGTAGCTGTCAGTTTTACCTTCTAGTACGATACGCGTTCAGTTCCTCTTGCAAGATGGATGCCCTTTTCTGCAGAAAAGTGACCTAGAAAATACAAAGGAACTTCTGGTATACAAAACAGCAAACCACTGTGAGTGGGAGAGGTATCCATTTATTATTTAATTTATTAGCGCTGTTACCGATTGGTAATTATTACCTATATGCAGAAATCATGGGCTGTGATACTGTGCATACTGACAGGAGAAGCAGTATATTTTCCCAGTGAGTCACATAAACTGGAAATACCTTCCTTGGATCTCCCACAGACACTGCCTTTATTCTATGCAACATCTTGAAAACATTCAAGGATACCAGGTTTTCTTAAAATGTAAGCCTTAAAAGATGTTTACAGGGTACTTGGTGATTTACAACTAAGAATGGGATAAGGGTCTATTATTCTTCTGTTAACAGTTAGAACCGGATATGGAACAACTGATTGGTTTAGCATAGGAAAAGGAGTACGACAAGGATGTATATTGTCACCTTGCTTATTTAATTTATATGCAGAGTACATCATGCGAAATGCTGGCCTGGATGAATCACAAGCTGGAGTTAAGATTGCTGGGGAAAAGATCAATAACCTCAGATATGCAGACGATACCACTCTGATGGCAGAAAGTGAAGAGGACCTAAAGAGCCTCTTGCTCAGGATGAAAGAGGAGAGCGCAAAAGTGGACTTGAAGCTCAACATCAAAAAAACTAAGATCATGGCATCTGGCCCCATCACTCCTTGGCAAATAGAAGGGGAAGTCGTAGAAGGAGTGACAGACTTCACGTTCCTAGGATCCCAGATCACTGCAGATGGTGACTGCAGCCATGAAATTAAAAGACGCCTGCTCCTTGGGAGGAAAGCGATGGCAAACCTAAGCAGCATGATAAAAAGCAGAGACATCACCTTGCCAACAAAAGTCCGCATGGTCAAAACAATGGTATTCCCCATAGTAATGTATGGCTGCGAGAGTTGGACTATAAGGAAGGCCGAGCGCCGAAGAATAGATTCTTTTGAACTATGGTGCTGGAGAAGACTCTTGAGAGTCCCTTGGACTGCAAGGAGATCAAATCAGTCAATCCTAAAAGAAATCAACCCTGACTGTTCCCTGGAAGGCCAGATCCTGAAGCTGAAGCTCAAATACTTTGGCCACCAAATGAGAAGGGAGCATTCACTGGAGAAGACCCTAATGCTGGGAAAGATTGAAGGTCAAAGAAGAAGGGGACGGCAAAGGATGAGATGGTTAGACAGTGTCATCGATGCAACGAACATGAAGTTGAGCAAACTTCAGCGGACAGCGGAAGACAGGAGGGCCTGGCGTAATCTGGTCCATGGGGTCGCGAAGAGTCGGACTCGACTGTGCGACTGAACAACAACAACAAATTCTTCTGTGTCAGTGTTGACACTGACCCAACATAGACTCTTGGAAAAAAGTAACCAGAATCATAGAATCATCGAGATGAAAGGGACCTCCAACGTCATCTAGTCCAAACCCCTGCACAGTGCAGGAAATTCACAAATACCTCCCCCACACCCCCAGTGACCCCTGCTCCATGCCCAGAAGATGGGGAAAAATCCCTCTGGGATCCCTGGCCAAACTGGGCTGGAGAAAATTGCTTCCTGACCCTTAAGTGGTGATCAGCATTTCCCTGGGCATGTAAGAAAGGGCCATGAGAACTCCACATCATCCTCTATATGACAGCCCTTCAAATACTTGAAGATGGTTATCATATTGCCTCTCAGTTGTCTCCTCTCCAGTCTAAACATCCCCGGCTCCTTCAATCTTTCCTCATAGGACTTGGTCTCCAGCACCCTCATCATCTTTGTTGCCCTCTTCTGGACTCATTCCAGCTTGTTTATATCCTACTTAAATTATGGTGCCCAAAACTGAACACAAAGCTCTAGGTGAGGTCTAACCAGAGTAAAATGTGCAGAATGTTCTTGCTGCAGGCAAAGTCTAAGCATTCTATACCAGTGCATTTGTGCCATGCTAGGACAACACATAAAGAATACACTGAAAAACTCAGAAGGGAGGGGGAAGTGGCGGCCAACATATTTTAAACATAAGCAAAGCTTTGTTTGAGAAGTGAATGTTTCCTATTTGTTCATTGTTAACACCGCTCACTTGGTACTTACCCAACCAAGCTCTCTCATGCCTCTGGAACAATTAATAACCCTGACAGGTGCAAAGAATTCCAGTGCTCTCTGTGTCTGATGTTTTTTGAAGCAGGAATTTCAACAATTTTGAAAGAAGAGGACACCTGTGCTTCAGAAGAGAGCCTTGCTTACTGAGCAGTCTGTGGCTGGCTACTGCATTTCACAGCACAGGCAGCTGCCAGTTATGCTTCTCCAAGTTAACACCCACTTTTAGAAGTCTGGAGTGACTTCTGCTCCTTTGAAATGTTACACATGCTCAGAGCAGCCCTGCAGGTAGAACTCAGATTTCATTGTTTAAAAAAACCACTTCATTTGAAAGGTGGGAATTTTTCAGTTATCATCACTGGAATGTTTTGTATTATGCATAATTATCAAGTAAACCACACTTCTCATTAACTAGACATGAGTTTCCTACGTACATCCTTAACCCTTTAATTTGCTTCTGGAATGACAATACTGTAAATTATTTCCAACAGGAATTCCTTCTCAGAAACAGCACAAATAAAATCCTGTCCAGAGAGAATATAGCACTTGGACCACCTTCAGGCCTCCTAGTATCTTCTACTTCCACTGTCCTCTGCTAGGGAGGGTCAATCAGTGTCTGCCAGTTTTAGGGCATGTGCAGTGATCACACCCCCACCCATTAGAATAGGCTGCCAGTTGAACTAAGGACTATGCTTTCTTGTCCCTCTTTCAGGAAACCATGCAAGATAGTAGTTATATGATTTTATTGCTGTTACTCTTTTAGGTATACTTGGAACACATTCATGCATACTGCCATGAGCCTAATAGGGACAGGCAGGTAGGGTTGCCAGACCCTCACTGGGAGAACCCCCACTTTTGGGGGGCACTTTCCCACCACCACTCTGGTGGCTGGCGGGGGTATATCCTACACCCAACTGGTCCAAAAGGCAATATGATGATGTCACCTGGAAGTGAAGTGATCATGTCACTGACATCACACTATGATGCTCTAGTTTATGGGCAAAACTCTGGTAAAACTGCCTAAAAACCATAGAGTTTCACCCAAAAATTAGAGTGTCCCCCCCAATGCAGGTGACATGAAGATGTCACTTCCAGGTGATGTCATCATGCCATGCATCCTGGGAAGGAGCCTGAATTCCCCCGCTGGCTGCCTGGTAGGATTTTGCAACCCTATGGGCAGGCCGTCAATATAAATAAACTTTTATGGAAACTTTATTAGCATATTTAGGAGTATTGACATCAAGGGGAAATATTCCATATGTAACATTTTCTATTGCAAGCCAAGTAATGCCAAGCATCTCCCTGAAAGGGGAGCAAAGTATGACTTCCTTTTCAAAAATAGTGGCGTTCCATTTGATAGTTTGGTGTAGGAGAGCCAGTTTGGTGTAGTGGTTAAGTGCACAGACTCTAATCTGGGAGAACCGGGTTTGTTTCCCCTCTCCTCCACTTGCACCTACTGGATGACCTTGGGCAAGCCATAGTTCTGGCACAGCTGTTCTTGAAAAAGAACAGTTTCTGTCAGAGCTCTCTCAGCCTCACCTACCTCACAGGGTGTCTGTTGTGGGGAGGGGAAGGGAAAGGAGTTTGTAAGCTGCTCTGAGACTCCTTTGGGTAGTGAAGGGTGGGGTATAAATCCAATCTCTTCTTCTCTTCTTCTTCTTTATGTGTCAGAAAATATAGGCATTTCTGAAAGATCATTAGCCTTATTTCCAACAACAATTTTCAAAACACATCTGTGGCAAAAGGAAATCTTTATTAGAGGTTTCCTCATAAATTGGGAACTCATTTATCATTTTAACTTCTTGATCTTGCTCTGAAACCCTTTTGCATTAATGAAAGGGCACCACAGCATTTCAGGTTACTCCAAGTAGATCTCAAAAGGCTCCTGTTTAACAGGAGAAATTCCATTACATTGTATTCTGAGGCCATAAGAATATAACAACGTAAGAAGAGTCCTGCTGGATCAGACCAATGATCCATGTAGTCCAGCATCGTGTCTCACACAGTGGTCAACCAGTTCTTCTGGATGGCCAACAACAGGGCATAGAGGCTGAGGCCTTCCTCTGGTGTTGCCTGCTGGCACTGCGATTCAGAGGTTTAGTGCCTCCGAATGAGGCTTCCTCACTGACCATGGCTAGTAGCCCCAGATAGACTTATCCTCCATGAATCTATCTGATCCCTCTTTTAAAGCTGTTTATTTCTGTGGCCATCACTACATCTTCTGATAGCAATTTCCACATTTTAATCACTTTCTGTGTAAAGTACTATTTCATTTTGTCCATCCTGAACCTACTGACCATCAACTTCATTAAATGCCCTTGAGTTCTAGTATTTTGGGAGAGCAAGAAAAATTTCTCTTTTTCAACACTCTTCAGCCTTGCATAATTTCATAAACTTCTATCACGTCCTCCCTTAGTCGTTTCTTTTCTAAACTAAAAAGTCCCAGACTCTTCAGCCTTTCCTCATACGGAAGGTGTTCCAACCCCGTATCATCTTGGTTGCACTTCATGATACTTTTTCCAACTCTGGAATGTCCTTTTTGAGACCAGAACTGTACATACTATTCCAAATGAAGCTGCACCACAAATCTATACAAGGGCATTACATTACTGGCCATTTTATTTTCAATCCCTTTCCTAATAATCACTAACATAGAGTTTGCCTTTTTCACCACTGCAGCACATTGGGTCGACGCTTTCATTGAGCTATCCACTACAACCCCAAGATCTTTTCACTCTCAGTCTCAGCCCTCTTTGATGCACAGAAAAGGCACTGTGGCTTTTCTGGTCTCATATTCCACAGTAGGGATGGGCACGGACCTGAACCCTGAGGTAAAATCCGGGCCGAACATTGCCTTTTTTGGAGCTCAGATGGACTAGCCCGAAGGTCACGTGTCCAGAAGACCGAGTGCCTGATCTTCCCGCACCCAGCTCGGAAGCGTTTGGGTACTTTCAACAGAGAAACCCCACCCCCATAGTTTTGCGCAGAAATGCGAGTGTGGGTGGGATTTTTTGGCCATCGAGGGACCAATATCAGGCACCCAAGGCTGACAGGCATCTCCGATGCCCAATCAAAGACATCCATCCTTCTCCCTCTGAACGGGAGGGGTGTGTGTATATATTCCCAGGCAGTGCATGACTGTTCTTTGTTTTTTGTTGTTGTCTCTTGCAGCGTAGTGCTTATTTTGTGCACAGAAAAATCTTGTGGTGGGCCTGGGATGGGCGAAAAAATTTACTGGGGTCGCTGGCTGGCTGGGTGGAGAAAACTGCTGGATCTCCTGGCAGCGATACCATTCAACAGACAAAAAACATCCTCCCTTTCCCTTTTCTTGCTGTTTCCCCCCTTTCTGAGTTTCTCCACTGCAATGCCTAGTTGCTTCTTCCCTTTTCTCTCTTCCCTGCGAGGGGTGGGAAACTGCACTTGAATTCTTTTATTTTCACAATGCATTTTTGGTTTGACTCTGGGGTTGCCTGTTTCCTTGGCAAGTCAAACAGCAGAGCCCCTTCTGTGGGTTCTGCAAACGGCTGTTTTCTCTGCCTGCTGGTGGTGGGGCTTGACTTTTTTGCTCATCCTGAAAGGACACCTGCTCTCCCCTTGCCAGTTGGTGACTAACCATCCAACCACCCTCAGGGGGAAATTGGTGACTGCCTTTAGCACTGACTGTGGGTTCTTTCCCCTTTCTGCACCTTGTACCCCATCCTGCCTGGGTTGTTGAAGTCTCTCACTTCAGAGTTCTCTCTCCCCCCCCCACCTGTTGGTGACCAAGTCTCAAACCACCTTCTGGGGGTGTGTGTGGCAAAGTCCCCTGGGCACTGGCTGTGGGTTTCTTCCCCTTCCTGCACCCAGCCTGCCTGTCTAGGTTCTTGAAGTCTCTCACCTCAGAGTCCTCTCTCTCTCTCCCTCTTCACTGGTCACTTGGCAACCAGGTTTGTTTTTCTGCTTCTCCCGAAAGGAACCCCCTTACCTTCTTTCAGGGTCCCTGGAGTGTCTGAAGTGGGTTCCCCCTGAGTCAGCCCAGCACATTTGGGGCTTCTGTCTTGCAATTACCCTCTGTCCTCTGCTTGCTGGCTGTGGGGCCTGCCTTTCCACTCCTCCCCAAAGCAGCCCCCTTTTTCTGCTTGGTGTCTCTGAAGTGGGGGTTCCCTCTCTGCCCTCTTTGCTGGCTGTGGGGTCTAGTGCCTCTGCAAACAGAAAGAAACCCCTCTTCCTGGGTGGGTCGAGTCTCTGATTTGGGGTCCCCCCTCTCCACTCACTGCTGGCTGTGGGGGCTTGCCTTAACTGTTCCTGCCAAAAGGGGAAACAATCTTTCTTCCTGGCTGGGTCGAGTCTCTCCTCTCCTCTGACTGCTGGCTGGAGGGCTTGACCACTCCCGCTGAAAGGGAAAATAAGTTTTAAATGGGTCCCCCCCGCCACTAAGGCACCCCACTTAGTACATCAATTTGGGGGATCCTGCCTTGGGGGTTGCCTCTCTCCCCTGCCTACTGGATGTGGGGCTTGGGTGGAGGGTGGGGCCTGGGGAGAGAGTGCCACCTGTTCCTGTACGGTTGTCCCCTGGGCCACAGACTGGGTGGGTGGGTGTTGGCCCTGCCCAGAGTCATGTTGCCGGTGGGTGGAGGGTGGGGCCCAGGAAGAGTGCACCACCCACCCCCTGTGGGTGTTCCCTGAGCCCTGGGCAGGGCAGGGCAGGGCAGATGGTTTGGCCCTGTCTGGTTGTCAAGTTGCCAGTGGGTGGAGGGTGGGGCCTGGGGAGAAAGCACCACCCATCCCCATGGGGGGGAGAAAGCACCACCCATCCCCATGGGGTGTGCCCTGGGCCCCGGGCAGGGTGGGGGATTTGGCTCTGCCTGGTTATCACGTTGCCAGTGGGTGGAGGGTGGGGGAGATTCGGCCCTGACCAGAGTCATGTTGCCCATGGATGGAGGATGGGCCCAGGGAGAGAGCACCATCTATCTCTGAGAGGATGTTCCCTGATCCCCAGGCAGGGCAGGGGTTTTGGCCCTGCCCAGGAATCACATTGCCAGTGGGTGGAGGGTGGGCCCAGGTAGAGAGCACCACCCATCCCTGTGCGGATGTTCCCCAGACCCCGGGCTGGGCGGGAGGTTCTGCCCTGGTTGGTGATCCCATTGCTGTTTCAGGGTAAATGGATCCAAGGAAAGAGTACCTCCTGTCCCTGCCACCTTTCCGGGCAGGGTGGAAGGCTGGGTCCCGACCAGTCCTCATGTCAAAAGGGCTGGGTAGTTGGCCCCAGAAAGACAGAGGCACCCACAACTGTGCAGGTGGTCCCTGGGGACATCCTCTGGGAGTTGGGTGCCTGTAGCTGAACCAGTTCTGCTCTGGACTGTCTGAAACCATCACTGGACAAGTCCTCCAGAAGCAGTTTCCCCAGGGGGGGCTGGTCTTGGGGTTCTGCTACTCTTACCCCCCCCCAGACCCAAGAGGCATGTGGCATGTGGAGGGCCATCCCAGTGACGGGCTGTGCGAGTTGGAGGCCTCTAGCTCACCTGGGTCAGTTTTGGTCACTTCCAAACCAGCGAGGGGGATGTCCCATTGAAAAGCATTGTCTATTTGGGGGACTGTAGTTCGGCCCCCCAAAGTCTAAGAGGGACCAAACTTGGTGGGCATGTGGAGGAGAGTGAGCTGGAATTATGCTGAGAATTTGAGCCCCTGGGACCCCCTGGTGGTCTTTTCTGCATCTGGACCCGTTCAAGAACTGGTCTGGGAGTGGGGTCAGTTCGGTCCAGTTCGGTTGAAGGCAAAATCTGGAAAGTGCCCATCCGTATTCCACAACCCCAGTGTTCTACCTGAATTCCAACAAGGAAGCCACAGAGTGAAAGTACCATTTTCCTGTGTTACAGAAAAGCATGTATAATTATTTTTATGTGTTCTCATATTGCAGAGGCTGCCAACATTTAAAATTTTTACCTAGGTTTTCAGTTAGTTAATGATTAGTGAACAGCCACCATGGTCAGATTATAGGGAATTTTAAAAGAGTTCAAAATAGGATCAATCTGGCGTGATGTGGTCCATGGGGTCGCGAAGAGTCAGGCTCGACTGTGCGACTGAACAACAACTTTTTAAATTAAATGTTTATACCTTGCTTTTCTTCCCAATGGATAACCAAAGCAGCTTATAAAAACAGGTTACTTACCTGTAACTGGTGATCTTTGAGTGGTCATCTGTGCAGTCACACCCATGGGATTATGTGCCTGCATTGATCCGAATCGGTGGTATGCAAAGCTCACAAAGGGATTTTCATGCCTCCCGCCCAGGCATGTGCAGGAACCCCACTGCGCATGCCCAAGGAGGTGGGGAGCGGACATCCTGCCAGTTCCTTCTGACCGCTGTCATGTCAATAACAGGAGAAAAGTACTGAAGTGACAGCAGTGGAGAAGGACGGGCAGGTGGTGTGACTGCACAGATGACCACTCGAAGATCACCAGTTACAGGTAAGCAACCTGTTTATCTTCTTCGTGGTCTCTGTGCATCACACCCATGGGAGATTGAAAAGCAGTGGCTCACTTGGAGGTGGGAGCTGTCGCAAATTCAATACTCTGCCGATGAAAGGACTAGACAATATTTATTTATTTATTTTTCATATTTATATCCCGCTTTCCCCATAGGCTCAGGGCGGCTATCAAGAGGCATGTGCCATGCTAAAACAATTGAATCCAAATAAAATACTCCATCCATTAACATTAAAATATCGGTGCTCGAATACAGTTGTTGTTAAAACCAAGGCGAGGTCCAAAGATCTGCCAATCTCCGCAACCAGTACAGTTCCAGATGTTGTTCCAGCGATACTCCCCTAATATTGCCGACTCTTCTGCTCTTCCTCTTCCCAGGGCCATCTCACCGCACCATGTAAGTTGACGTCACAGTGGTGGTGCAGCAGGGCGGCAGCTCCTACTCGAAAGCCTGGCGGAAGAGCTCCATCTTGCAGGCCCTGCGGAACTGCATAAGGTCCTGCGGGGCCCGGATCTCCCCTGGGAGCTCGTTCCACCAGGTAGGAGCCGCCGCAGAGAAAGCTCTGGCCCTGGTCGCAGCAAATTTGATGTCCTTGGGGCCTGGAACAACCAGAAGATGTTGTGCCCCAGACCGTAGTGCTCTTGGGGGAACATATGGGGAAAGGCGGTCCCTTAGGTAAGCTGGACCCTGGCCATATAGGGCTTTATAGGTAAGAACCAGCACTTTGAAATGGATCCGGTATGCTATTGGCAGCCAGTGCAGTGCCTTCAGCACAGGCTGGATATCATCCCTCCTAGTGAGACCCATCAACAGCCTGGCCGCGGGGGTTTCGGTTTCGGCGCTGCGAATGGCGGCCGCCTCTCGGGACGCTCCCGGAGGCGGTTAGCCCACACGCAGTCAGGGGGGGTCTTCGCGTATGCGAAAGACCCTAGTGAGCCTTAGGTAAAGGCTCCGAACCGGGGGCGCTTGGGGAGTAGCCTCTTTGCCGGCAGACAGCCGGGAAATTGAGGCTTTCTCCCCGCCCCAATCGGCCCCGCTGCGTTGTGCCCGTAATGGGACTTAGCGGCGCCACCGAATTCCAGGAGTGAAGACAGCGTTACGATTTAATATAAAAAGAAGAAGTGGCATCGAACCGTGAGTTGAAGATCGATTTTGAAGCGTGAATTAGAGCCCCCCGTAAGCGTTTAAGCGTATGGGAGGAGGGAGGAATCCCCGCCCCTTTTGAGAAGCAAGACTTACAAAGGGTGCGCGAGGGGGGCAGAGAGGAAAACAGTGTTGGTGAAAGTACCGTTGGAGTTGTATAAAAGAATCGATCCTATTAGCTTCCTTGGGGATGCGGCACGAACTTTATAAAAGTAAATAATAAATCAAAATGTCGACTACGGGGAAAGTCCTGCAGAAACCGGAAGAGATGAGAGGAGGGACTTCCGGCCCGGGTAGCCCCCCCCAAGAGCTAGCTGTCAATCAACAGGATCTGCGCCCTCTGCTGGAGCAAATACAGAAAATCAATGAAACTTTGCTTAAAGTGGAAAGTGTCTTGGTTAGTCGACAGGGGAAACTGGAGGAAATAGAACAGAAATCGGACTTGATTTTAAGTTTTCAGGGCGTGAAAGAAGAAGAGAAAGAGGATCTCGGATTTACCTCGACAAATGTTTTGGCACCCCTAACTGGCAGTGAAGCGAAAAATTTAAAAGAAGAGGTGGACATGGCTCTCAAAGCCTATTCTGCTTTTATAATGAAGATACTCTGCCAGTAGAAGGGGATGTTGAATATAGCGGGCAATACACCAGAGATCCGATTCCATGTGCAGTAATTATGGCGCCCTGGAAATTTGAAGGCCGGAAACATAAGGAAAAAGAGAAAAGAAAGAAGATGGATTACACCTTTAAAAAGCAAAAATCTTTGAAGAGACACACCAGTTTGGAGGAAGACGCAGCATTTAAAATTGGCAGAGATAAAGACGGCAGCCCAGGGGAAGGAGGCGACGGATTGGAAGACATCAAAGTTGAAAAGGACTCAATCTACAACTGGAAGAGACCTAAAAAGAAGACATTTTAAGGACTGTTCGTGTACCATCTACAAGGAGCTGTTTGACTACTAACCCCAATGGACTTTACTAACTGTATTAACAGAGTGATTTTGGACTTTGCAGTTTAAAAGAAGATCTTCGAATCGCGATAGATGCCAAAAATGGTATTAATTACTAATTAAAACTAACCTTTACTAACAGAGAAAACTTCACTCCATCTTTCTCTTTCTCCAGCTGTCTACCCTTCCTCTTTCTTATAAAAAGAATAAAATTCTCTCCTTTTTAGGAGAGTTTTACCAAAAAAAAAAACAACAAACCAGCCTGGCCGCCACATTCTGCACTAGCTGCAGCTTCCGGATCTGCGACAAAGGCAGCCCCATGTAGAGAGTGTTGCAGTAGTCTAACCTTGAGGTGATCGTCGCATGGATCACTATGGCCAGGTCATTGTGGTTGAGGAAGGGAACCAACTGCAATGCCAGCTAAAGATGGTAGAAGGCTGACTTGACAGTGGCTGCCACCTGGGCCTCCATCGTTACTGAGGAGCCCAGGAGCACCCCCAAACTCCTAACCCTCGATGCTGGCACCAGCAGTGCCCTATCAAAGGTTGGGAGAGGGAGCCCCAACCCCGAACCGACCCGACACAAGCCCAGCACCTCCGTCTTTGCTGGGTTTGGTTTCAGTCAGCTCAGTCTGAGACAACCAGCCACAGCTTGCAATGCCCGGTGTAGGTCATCAGGACTAGAGCCCGACCAGCTGCCCAGCATCAGATAGAGCTGGGTGTCATCTGCATATTGATGACACCCGAGCCCATAACTCTGGACAATCTTGGAAAGGGGGCGCATATAGATGTTAAACAACATTGGGGACAGCACCGCCCCCTGAGGCACCCCACACTCAGGGACCGCTGATCCCTGATCGCCACCCTTTGTCCCTGACCTTGTAGGAAAGAGGCAAACCATTGTAAGGCAAGCCCCTGAATCCCCACGTCGGCGAGGCAGTGGGCCAGCAGCTGATGGTCGACCGTGTCAAATGCGGCCAACAGATCTAACAACAGCAATGCCACCACACTGCCTTGATCCAGATGCCTTCGGAGATCGTCAGTCAGGGCGACCAATGCCATCTCAGTCCCATGACCTGGGCGAAAGCCGGGCTGGAAGGGATCTAGGATAGAAGCATCATCGAGAAAGCCCTGTAGCTGTAGCGCCACCACCCTCTCTATAAGTTTGCCCAAATAGGGCAAATTGGACACCAGCCAGTAGCTGGCCAATTTGACTGGGTCCAGAGATGGCTTTTTTAAGAGAGGGCGGACCATCGCCTTCTTGAGCGCACCGGGGAACTGTCCCTCAGAGACGGACTTGTTGATAATCTCCTGCAGTGTGCCTCGCAACCCCTCATGACTCACTTTAATGAGCCAGGAGGGGCATGGATCAAGGTCACATGTGGTTGGACATACAAATACGAGCAATCTGTCAACTTCCTCTGGGCTGAGCAGACTAAAACACTTTAAACCCGGTTCCGAAGGCGCGCGAGGGGCCTCGAGCTCGCTCACTGTCTCAATTGTGGCGGGGAGGTTGTGGCTGAGTGCCAGGACTTTATCCACGAAAAAGCTCGCCAATATCCAATTCCCTATCGTTTCGCCCGCCCTGTGGCAGGTCTGCCAAAGTCCGAATTGTACTAAATAATTGGGTCGGGTGTGAGCTCGCATAGAAATCTTTCTTAGCAGCCTTGACTGCCATCTCATAGGCTCTCATAAATGTCATAGGCTCTCATAAATGTCCTATAAGATGCTCTTGACACCTCGTCACGAGTGCGACACCACCGTGTCTCTAGCTGTCTCTGTTCTCGTTTCAGCTGCTGCAACTCCTGGGTATACAAGGGTGCACGCCTAACACGAGTATGGAGAGGATGCCTGGGTGTGATCTCGTCGATGGCCGTGGAGAGCCAGAAATGCCAGTCCTCCACCAGCTCATCCAACGAATCGCCAGCCCCCCCCGGATCCCGCAGAGCCATCTGGAATCGCAGTGGGTCCATTTGGCTCTGCGGGCGAGCAAAAATCTGCTCACCGTCCACATAGGGTTGGGGTGGAATGTTCAGACGGGCCTTCAAGGACAGATGGTCCGACCATGGCACTGCCTCAGCAGTGATCTGGTCCACCGTCACCCCCGCTGCAAAGATCAGATCAAGCATGTGACAGGCCCAATGCGTGGGGGCCGATACAAATTGCGAGAGTCCCAGCGCCGCCATGGACGACACCAGGTCCATAGCCTGGTTGGAGGTTGCGTCCTTGGCATGGACATTGAAATCACCCAAGACAATCAGTCGAGAGTGATCCAATGCCCAGCCTGATGGCAGACTATTGACCTGTGCATTAGGCAGTTGGTACACCAGCCAAATCGCCACACTCTCCTCAGCCTCCAGCATCCCACCAACACATTCTATGCCCGGGATCTCCACGGCTGGGAGTGTCCTGAAGGAGTAAGCCTCCCAAACCAAGGTCCACTCTATGGTGTTCATGAACATCAACAGCATAGTGCTTGATGAAAATGTTCGGAGTAGACCATGTCGCAGCCCCACAGATTGCTGGCAGGGAAGCACCCTTCAAGAAGGCTGTAGAGGTAGCCATGGATCTTGTGGAGTGCGCTCGCACAGGTAAGGGCAACAGGTGTTTAGCCAACAGGTAGCACAGTTTAATAGTTTTGAAAATCCATTTGGAGAGATGTTGTGCCGAGATCCCTTTTCCTGCAGAGTGACCAGAGTAGGAATGTCTCATAGAGTCCTTCTTGGCATTGAGCAACACCGTAGTGACTCTATCTGAAAAGATTAGTTGTCCACAAGGTAGGCTGCTAGCTTGAGCTTGTGGACCTCGTGGAACAGAAGAGCTCCTCCCTCCGCCAGGAGCAGATCTGACATTTGTGGGAGAGGATGGCGAGCCTTGGTCAGCGAAAGGAGGTTGGTGAACCAAGGTTGCCTCGGCCACCAGGAGACAATCAGAATGCATCTCGTGTGGACTCCCATGAGTCTTTGGATTGTCCTCAGCAGCAGCAGCAGAGGGGGGAACATGTACAGGAAGTCATTGTCCCATGGGTAAAGGAGCCCGTCTCCCAAAGCCTTGGGATCCTGTGCTCCCCTGCAACAAAACAGATTGCACTTCGCATTGTACCTGGTGGCGAAGATGTCGATGTGAGGCGTACCCCACTGTTGGAACACGGGACGAAGGTAGGTCCAGTTCAGCTCCCAGTTGTGGTGTTGAGAGAGACCTCTGCTGAGCAGGTCTGCATGCACATTGGCACTGCCAGCGATGTGTGAGGCAATGGGAAAAATGTGCTGAGGTATGCACCAGGCCCAAAGGTCCAGAGCCAGGAGGCAGAGACTACAGGAGACCGTTCCAACCTGTCTGTTGACGTAACTGAGGGCCGTCGTATTGTCGGTCATGTGAAGAGGCTAGAAACACTAGATGGCCAGTTTGATTGCCAAAAGTTCCTGAAGGTTTATGTGTTGTCTTGAGGTCAAGGCATCCCACTTGTGACCTACAGAGAGGCCGTTGAGGTGGGCTCCCCAGCCCCACAGTGAGGCATTGGTTGTGAGGGTGAGACCAGGAGTGAGGAGATGGAAAGGGACACCCTGTGTAAGGTTGTTTGCCTGTGTCCACCAGAGAAGGGAGTCGCGTGCCTCCTGTGGTGGAGAGAGACAAACTGATTGGGACATCCATAGGGGCTTGAAGTGCCCTATGAACCAAAGCTGGAGTGGACACATTCGCTGTCTTGCAAAGCGGAAGACAGCCATTGTAGCTGCCATCAGAACCAGAAGGTGTTGAATCTGGAAAGCAATGTGTCCTGGAGCCAAACTTGTTCTGCAAGGGCGGTAAGAGTTAGGGCCCTGTCCTAGGGCAGGAAATCTCTGCCTTCCCTGGAGTCGAGTATCACCCCTATGAACTGCACTCTCCAGGAGGGAACCAGCTGTGACTTTTTGCGGTTGACCTGGAGACCAAGACAACGAAGGACACTGAGGGCTTGGAAGACGTGTTGAGTAAGCAAGTCCCTGGAAGGTGCGACTTGAAGCCAGTCATCTAGATACAGGAACACCGTCAAGCCACAGAGGCGGAGATGTGCCACAACGATCACCATCGTCTTGGTGAAGACACGCGGAGCCATGCTGAGGCCAAACGGTAGACTCCTGTATTGGTAGCAACTGCCTTCTATCACAAACCGGAGGTATTTGTGATGGGAGGGGTGGATAGTTATATGGAAACAGGAATTTTTGAGGTTGAGAGTGGCCGAAAGATCTGGAAGGTGATACCGGTACCGTAGGAGTATCCGGTATCGGGGCAGTTTGCGGTGGTAAAGCAGGGGCAGAATGGAGAGGAGAGGGTGGACAACGAGGTTCTTCCGGAGTTTTGGAGAGAGACGCGGAAGGTTTGGATTTGTGGTGGGGTGAGCATGAATGGCGTGACCCACAGTCCTATTCTGAACGAGGTCTAGGCCTGAGCCACGGCATAGATGTCAACATCAGATACGAGGTGAAGCAATAAGGCATGTGCTGCTGATGGTCCCACGGAGGAGGCACGGGTGGGTTGAAGTAGGTCAGGGAGTGCAGTCTTGACTCCTGTCTAGGCGAGTAGGAGAGCTTGGGTCTGGAACGATGATACTCAGGGCACTCCTCAGATTGATATCGATGTTCCTTGCATCTGGGGGATCAGGATAGACGGTATAAAGAATCCAGTTCAGACCGATCGCTCACCCAAGAAACAGCCGATGGGGAACGATCTCTACGAGATCGATGCAGGACAACCTCCTCGACTTCTAACAGCGAGGCCAAAATTGGTCCAGTATCGACTGAGACCTCCGATACCGGGGGGTTCAGTTGCTGGATAGGTGAGTCCAATAACGCAATCGTAGGCAGCTCCAGGTACAGGAGTGTCATTGACGTCAGGTTGCGCCTGCTGAAGAGGTTGCAATGCAGGGCCCTTTTGCACACTGTCGCTGCTCACACTCTGAGACTTACGCACAGTGCCAGTAAGAGAAGACTTTCCTTTCTCGTGCTTCTCTTTTTTCTTCTTCTTGGCCAGCGTAGAGGCGAAAGAAGCCTCGTTCAATGCCGAACACTTAGAAGATGGTCCCTCGTCCGATGCCGACTTTGCACAGTGAGGGGGATTCGATACCGGTGTACCTTCCGACGTCGACAGAGGTGCTGTCTGTTGAGGTTCTGAAGGGGCTTCAGCAGACATCTCTCTGGTAGGCAAGGGGGTCAATGCAGACTCCCAAAGTGCCACAAGAAGCCTCGTGGCCCTGTTTTTGCGGGTCTGGTTAGAGAACTTTGTGCAATGGCTGCAAGCATCTGGGTGATGAGTCTCTCCTAGGCAGAGGATGCAGAGTGTGTGGCCGTCACAAGGGGCAAGTTTACTGCCACAGCTGATACACCGTTTAAAACACCCAGACTTTTCAGCCATAAAAGAATAAAATGGCACAAAAAGAAAAAAGCCCTCAGATGAGGTGAAATAAAAATTACCTCAGAACGAGATGGGGGTAGGGGTTGGAAGCCACCTGAGGCAGCGACAACCATCAAAGAAAAGTCTTTTTTTTTTCTTTAGGAAAGAAATAAAAGAAACGTAGCAAGAAGAAAAAAGGGATGATTTAAGCAATCCCTCGTGAGAGGAAAAAACGAACACTTCTTCACCGACCAGCAGAAACAAGCTGCTAACAGCACGGCGGTCAGAAGAGAACTGGCGGGATGTCCGTGCCCCACCTCCTTGGGCATGTGCAGTGGGGTTCCCGCGCATGCCTGGGAGGGAGGCACAAAAATCCCTTTGTGAGCTTTGCATACCACCGATTTGGATCAGCGCAGGCGCATAATCCCATGGGTGTGATGCACAGAGACTATGAAGAAGATCATTGTTTTTACCTTCTCCATTTTATCTTTACAATAACAATCCTGTGAGGTAGGTTAGGCTCAGAGTATGGGACTGGCCCAAGGTCACCCAGCAAGCTTCCTCGGCAGAGTGAGGATTTGAACCTGGGTCTCCCAGATTCTAATCTGACACTCCAACCAATGCAGTATACTGGCACCTGGAATATGGCTGCAGTGTACATGCAACAGTGATAATGTTCTTCTAATACTGGCTGTTGTATCAAAACCAGGCCGGAACTCTACTGATTAGAAAGCAGACTGGGGTTGTATCCTATGATTCCCTTCCACCAAATCTTCCAACACAGGAAGATTTCTTTCAACAAAGTAAGTCTTTTTTCCCATCAGAAGAAGCCTGTCTCCATCATAAAAAGTCATTCTTCATTCGAGGAAAGGCCTTCTCCCTTGAAGGAAAACTCAGCAGAAGAGAATAATAAGATTCAGGTCAATTTCACACTATTCACTGGTGGCAGCATTTTGACCCGCATCTCCCCCCGATTTCCCCCGCGTTTTCTCAATCCTGTGGGTTTCTTTAGTAATATTTTTATTTCTTCCAAAACAACATTTGATTCAAATTAACATTCCATACATAGTACGTCTAAACATAGATATAATGCATGGTGCCCTGCTCCAGGAGACAGTTCTGCCTTAAGTATTGTATGTGGGTTACATTAATTGAAGTTAGTTTGATAAATTAAAGTTAGTCTCTGACATCAACAAGTTAGTACTGTGTACGTATTGTTGGAGGATTGACACATTAGGATAAAAGATCGAGAAGACACGGAGGAAATGGAGGTGGAGATGCAAGTCAAAATGTGGCTGCACAGCAAATAGTGTGAAATTGACCTCAGTTTAGCAGATGAGAGTCATAGGATACAACCTTAAGTCTATGTACAGTGTTAGTACTGGACACCACCAAGCCATTACCTTTATGATCATTCAGTTGAACAACCAAGTCCATAGACAGAATGCTACAATTCTAGCTTTACAAAAAGGCAAATGCCAAGATTTTACCTGAGATTTCAATGAAAGAATTGTTTCTTCAAGTTCTTGTCTCAAAGATGCCGGCATCAGACCTTTAAGTTTAGTTTCATATTCTTGCCGTATAGAATTCATCTGAAACCAAAGCAAGTGAAAATCGACATAGCGTGAGATGACCTAGTTGAGGTTATATCTAGGGTTACTCATAGTTGGTACTTCAGGATCAAGGAACTTACATGAAGAGGAACAAGGACCACTGAGAAAACAGAACAAAATTTGAGTCCAGTGGCACCTTTAAGACCAATGAAGTTTAATTCTGGGTATAAGCTTTTGTGTGCATGCACACTCCTTCAGATACATTGAAACAGACTTTGCCAACCATTACATATAGGTAGAGAGAGGGTGGGGAGGTTATTTGCCAGGAAGGGATAATTAGAGTCAAGCTGCATAAGTAACTGAGAGATAAGTATAGCTATGTTTGGATTAGAGTAGTTGAGTAAGACCTGTGAATAGCAGCAAATTAGCATACAGATAATAAAAGTTAACAAACATGTGAGAACAGAGTGACTTAGCCTGTGTAGTGAGATAAGAATCTGATATCTCTGTTAAGCCCTGGGGGTTCCATTGTCTTGAGTGTTGTAATAACCTGTAAGCCATCAATCTCCCGTTCTAGCTGTATATGAAATTCCCTTGCAATAAAACAGCTACTCTGAGATCCCCCCGTTGAGTGTCCTGGGAGGCTGAAATGTTCTTCTTCACCCAAAGATTGATTAACACATGGAAATTCACTGCCACAGGAGGTGGTGGCGGCTACAAGCATGGACAGTTTCAAGAGAGAATTAGATAAACATATGGAACAGATGTCCATCAGTGGCTACTATTAGCCACAAGGTATAGATTGGAACTCTCAGTCTGGGGCAGGTGATGCACTCTATTCTTGGTGCTGGGGGGGGCAGCAGTGGGAGGGCTTCTAGTATCCTGGCTCCACTGGTGGACCTCCTAATGGCACCTGGTATTTTTGGCCACTGTGTGACAGAGTGTTGGACTAGATGGGCCATTGGCCTGATTCAACATTGGCTTCTCTTATGTTCTTATGTTCTTCTACAGGTTTCTCAATTTTGTGATTCTTGATATCAGATTTGTGTCCATTTATCCTCTGGCATAGGATTTGACCTGTTTGCTGTACGTAGAGAACTGAAGGGCATTGTTGGCATTTAGTGGCATATACGTTAGATGATGAACAAGTGAATGAGCCTGAGATGGTGTAGTTAAAAGGGCAAAAAATTTATACAATCTGAAGAGAAACCAGAGTTGCACAGTGGCAGTATCATAGCTAATGAGGTTAATCCGAGGTGCAATTATTGCTAATTGAAAACTTTTCCTGAGATGGTGTAGTTGATGTTGTTAGGTCCAGTGATTGTGTTGTTCAGGTGTATGTGGCAGCAAAGTTGGCATCTGAGTTCATTGCAACCTCTGGTACCAGTGTCCATGTTCAAATTAAATGAGGTATTATTGTGGATGAGGAGTTTGGGGAGGTGAGAAAATAGTTAGGCTGTATTCCACAAAATAGAAGATTTCCTTAATGCTCTCTGGTAGTTTTCACTTCTGATTATCTAAACCAGGCCAGTAGCCAGGATTTTTCATTCTGTGGGGCAATTTTTTTTTTTGTGGAGCATCCATTATGTATCCCTCCCCCAACTCTCTTGAGGGGAAAAAAAACATTGCTGGCATTTTTACACTCTAATTCCAGACTTGGGATCCTGAGGTTCCACCTGGAGTCTGGCATCCCTCACCTCCCCCCTCTCTTGATGCAGAACAAAACAAAAACACCACAGCTGGAGTTTTTAAACTCCAAGTAAGTAAACTTCAGCGTACTTGTGCAGGGTTTGATTTGCTGGCTTGGGAATTGGAAGGATGGCATAGAGATGGCCAGGGCTTGCAGTGACATGGGAATAGAGGCGGGGCTTGCTTGCTTTGCCAGCTGGCAAGAGACAAGGGAGAGGCAGGCAAGATGATCAATGTGGGATGCAGAGAGCTGTGGGGGGAGAGTGTCTGGCACAAGGCTTGCCATGGCCCCTGGCAGTGGCAGAGAGGACTCCTAAAGATACAGAGTTGTGTGTGTGTGCGTGTGTGGTCGGCAGAAGGCTTGTTGCCGCCCCTGGCAGCAGTGACGAGGCCTCCCTAAAGATACAGAGAACTGCTGGGGGGACGGCAGCGCGAGGCTTGTCGTGGCCCCTGGCAGCGGCGAGTATGAGAAAAAAGTCAGGGAGCCTGGCCAGGGTGGTAAGTTGTGGGGCCCTGATGAAAAGTCTGGGGGCTGGGCCCCAAAATGCCCCACTGTAGCTACGGGCCTGATTTAAACAATTTGAGATAACTGGAACTTGTTTCAAAATGCTAAATCATGGCTGCAGATCTGTATCAAAGATGCTGACATTAAATTTGGGCATGTGTGGTATCTTTTCCGAATCCTCTTTTTTGTCTCTAAGATGGCCAGACTGAACATATTATTGTAGGAACAGTTCAGTCACTTCCTGCTCCTGCTCTTTCCCTCTTAAGTCATTCAATGCTGAATCCATTCTTTTTGCCAGTCAAGCCCACATGCTGTTTTTTGCTCCATATTTCTCATAGCAGAGATAAAGTAGTAGCTTTCGATTGAAATGTATCCCCTTTTTAAACATACGGAAGAGATACAAGAATTTTTTTGTGTGTGCATGTTACTTTGCTCTTTGATGCAATCTTTCATTTGCATTTTAGATATTACTGGAATTCTTTCCAGGGCCATTAGTATCCTTCTGCTGAGTAATAAAACTAGAATAGGCAAATACAAGACAATACACTAGTATTATAAAGAAGTTTCCTCCACCTTTTGATTTTAAAAAAACATTTAAAACATTCCTCATGCCTTATTCTTGGCTCCTATTCCAATCATACAGCTAAATCAAAAGATTTGACCTATCCCCCAGCCCCAACTGGCCAAAAACAAAGCCTATATCTTGCAAAAGATCACTTTCTACAGTACCTGGGTGCTTATTTGATGATACAGATATGGATTTCTTTCACTGACTTCAAGACCTATACAAGAGTCAACACTCCATGAGATGATAAATGAGTTCATACTTTATTTGGAAAACTTCCTGGACATTTTTGAGAATCTGTAGCCTCTTTTTATAGAGACAAGATAAACTCAGTGAAATCCCAAACAAACCAAAATTAAAACTATGCCTCCTCCTGGAACTGAAGCAACAGGCTATATCTGACCTATATATTTGGCTTTCTTCTTTCCCACATAATGTTGTAGTGCTGCTGTGCAGCAACTTGTCAGCTGAAGGTTCATTTCTAGGGAAGGAGAAGAAATGTTCTGGCCCACAAGCTCTGACTCTCAGCTTTCTGTCATCTGTAGCTGAAATGATATATAGGAATACTGGAAAAGAGCTTTCAAATGCCAAGTTCTTAATCAATGCAAAAATTAAAAATAAAAGATACTCAAAGTAATTGTTACCTGATAAAATTCAGAACAAAGGAAAAGCAGAACAATTTATTTTGCTTTGGGTGCCTACGTCCAATGAAAAGCACTGTTCCAAACTTTGTGAATACTTTTTCTAGATCAGGTGCTGTGTACTTTTAGGTAACAAATGCATCTATTGTTCTCTTGGCTTTTCACATTTTTAACAAGCCCCTGAACAAACCAATCTTTTCCCTGAAGAAGAGCTGGCTTATCTAGAGATGGTAGTAGGCAAGGCACAGTATCCAGGCTGCTGGTTAGCATGGACAGAGAGATTGTTGAGGCGCACCTGGCTGCATTGGATGAGTACAAATCCCACAGGTCAGATTATGTGCAACCAAGAGTGCTCAAAGAGCTTTCTAGGGAACTTGCAGAGCCTTTGTTTATTATCAAGGCCTCTTGGAGGATGGACAATATGCCACAAAACTGGAGGAGGGCAAATGTTATCCCAGTCTTCAAAAAAGGAAGAAAGGATGCTGGTTTCCAGTGAACATGGCTGCTCGCTAGAAGCACTCTGTGCTTCATCTCTACCCACCAAGGACATTTTGCCATAAACGTTGGAGGGAAGCATCTTCAAATCCCCCCCCCCCTTCCAAGGAAGGGCTTTGACAGGTGGGCTCATCTGGATCTCTCCCAGGATAGCTCAGATAACATCAAGACAGCGGGGAAAGAGAGGCGCAATCTGCCGGTAAGAACAGACCCTCACCATCCCTTCTTTGGATTTTCCCAGGCCCTTCCTACACCCTTCTTATAAGGTCTCATCTTTCAACTTTCAGGGTTTTTTCTTCTCTTTTACGTACAACAAGAATATTATAAAGCCATAATTAAAGCAGTTTAACGAAGATCCATTCCCTCCCTCTATTTTTTTTCATTTTTACATCATGATGACGCCTGTATCCTGGAAGGGAAATATTCTGCTTTGACTGGCAATGTAAAGAACCCACAAATCTTTCTGAACTGAGGGGGAGTGAATCAGATTAACGAGGCTGCTATCTTCAGTTAAAGCTTGCAACATAATGAACAAATGTTTTTAAAGGAACTTTCAATGCTTTGCTTCTCTCAAGTACATCTGATATCAGTTTGATTCTGGAAATACAGACATAAATGGATATAAAAGCTGATTATACTTCTAAGATGACTACCTATCTGTAAACGTTTGATATTGCTACAGGTATTTTTTAAATGGATTACTGTGTACAAACAAACTAGAATAAAAACCTGACCTTGCAGCTTTCATGACCTGGAGGAGTTCCCCCCTCCCTCTCTCACTGACTCCATGGAATACCTCGCCTTGTTTTTCATTGACTGCTTATATTTCATTTACTTCTACCTATGCTGATTGGACATTTTTTGGTCTGAAATAGTCCCATAAAAGGACTAAACAGCATTTTTTACCTTTATTTTACTATTGGAGAGTCTCCATCTTGGCTGGAATAACAGCTCTGACTCTTTGCCAGAACCTAAGACTTCAAGCAGTCCATGGATTGTATTGAATTTTCATGCTCTCAAGACTTCTACTGGGCAAATATTAAATTTGCATCCTGATTTTTTATTTTTTCCCCAATTGACAACTGGATATATCTTATACACCCTCTTTATAATATACTAACATCTAATTTTGTTTTGAAGTAATTATATTTAACCACACAAATCTAATTAATATTAAAACTAACTTTTTAATCTTCCCTCTCGTTAACCTATATTTATTTATTGTATTAAAGCTTCCTGGTTAATATTAGTCCATATTTAATCCTTTCTTACATTTTTGGTGTAGTGGTTAAGTGCACAGATTCTAATTTGGGGGAACCGGGTTTGATTCCCCACTCCTCCACTTGCAGCTGCTGGATGACCTTGGGCAGGCCACAGTTCTGTCAAAGCTGTCCTTGAAAGAACAGTTCTTGAAAGAGCTCTCTCAGCCCCACCTACCTCACATTGTGTCTGTTGTGGGGAGGGGATGGGAAAGGAGTTTGTAAGCTGCTCTGAGACTCCAAGTGGTGGTGTATAAATCCAGTCTCTTCTTCTTCTTTCTTTTAACATATCTAGGTAAAAGGTAAAGGTTCCCTTGCTCGAAAGCCAGTCGAATCCGACTCTAGGGTTGCGGTGCTCATCTCCGTTTCAAAGCCGAAGAACCAGCGCTGTCCGAAGACGTTTCCGTGGTCATGTGGCCGGCATGACTAAACACCAAGGTGCACGGAACGCTGTTACCTTCCCACCGAAGTGGTACCTATTTATCTACTTGCAATTTCTT